>OX388162.1:7677786-8922826 GCA_947579745.1 Apocheima hispidaria
AATTGACGCATGTGCCAGCCATCGCTCCTCAACCATATTGGACGGAAGAGGGCGACCCGCCACACGACGCCGCCGCAAGAAGAAACTTTTTAGTGAGCGTGACTGTTCTGGAAAACTACTAATGCTACTTTATTTTATAACAAAGCTTAGCTAGCTTAATGACGTTCTCAAAATTGCTTAAACTTTTAACTTCTTTTTACAAGCTTTTATTCAACTTGCAGTGTTTGTATTTATGTATGCATATGTGTATGCATATATGTATGTTAAGGTCAAATCTAGCAACTGAATTTTAGACCAGTTTCCTTTAGTCAATTGAGTTGAAATTTAGAATTACTGTCAAGTTCCAATGACAATACGACAGTATGACAGAGCGCTGATCTAATGATGGATACGGAAGGTGGAAAGCGGAACTCCTCAGTAACTAACAATAGATTGATGGATTTTGGACTCATTTTGATCAGCGTACAATACAAAGAACGGATTTTATAAAAGCTTGTCTTGTTTTTTTTTTCCACCAAAACTTATTTCTGTCTAGCCAGTAACTGAAGTAATTGCAATGCAACTAACTCTTAGTTCCGAAAACTATGCTTATTTTCCAATACTTTATTTTTTTTCAATTAATGCAAGTTGTTTGGTTCTCTCCAGGGAAATATTCCAGAGGGAGCGAGCAAGTCCTGTTTTTGTTTATGCACAAATAAAATCGACGAGTGGGGGCCATTGATGCATCCTACTTTTGTTCTGTTGTTGTACCTGTGTCCACACACGCTGCGCCAGTTAGATGACTAACGAAGTGTCTTTCGTATTTTATTTACTTATTGGCTTACAGTGTAGGCAAACATATTACGAGGAAGGCCTCCCAAATCACACACGGCTACCGTGTATGATTTGGCGTGTTTTGTGTTCACTTCTTAGAAACCAATCAAACGGTGATCGGTCTAGAGGTTGTCAAGATCTTGGTCGTTGGTTGTTTGATCTTGGTTGGTTGGTGGTTGGTCGTGTTTTTCTGTGATTTTGCTCACATTCAAAGTTATGGGTAAGAATTGAGTACCTAATGCGTATGCCAAATTTTATCAAAATCAGCCGGTTAATGGTGCCGCAGCAAATTTCCACCCTTTTTGGGATTTTTGGGGTGGCTCCCTATGAGCCACAAGGCTAGTCGAATTGCATTGAAATGAAAGCAAATTTTTAAGCATTTTTTTTTTTTTTTTTTTTTTCATTTTTTTTTTTTTTTTTTTTTTTTAATTGAAAGTCATTGACGACAAAAAAAACTATGAAATTGTAGAATTGAGGTTGTGCAAAAAGTATGTGATAGCATACCGTTCGCAGAACTACTAGTATTTATGTATCTTACACGTCAGATCCCTGCCAGAGCGCCCGACTTTGTAGAACGGCTTCCTGTATCAGTACGGCAAAATTCCCAACAATCAACTAACTCTTAAGAGAAGCCAGTCTTTGGACATTAAGAGAACAACTTTGAAACAAATTTTGAAGCATATTTTGCATTTTAAAGATATGGCACATCTCATATTAAAATCGCCACTAGTCTTTTGGTCCACCTGTCGTAATAAAATATGAGGTAATAAAAATTATGTAATGCGTTAATAGGTAATATCATTATCCTTTTACTAAATCTGATACTTAAAAATTTCTATACCAAGAAATAAGAAAGCTGCATTAGTATTGCGTGTACCATATTTACAAATAATGCCAAATACCCTGCGGCTTTCAAATAGCTCTGTCCTAGATTCAGGGAACAATATCTAACCCCCGAAATCTCCAGAGCTTAGCTCATGATCACCCCCATTTACCACATCTGAACCGTATTTGTGAGAGTTACCATATGTTAATACGTGGATTATCCAGAAACGACCAGCTAGAGTGGCGGTCGAGAGCACTAGATATTTGCAAATATAATGCGGACTAGGTCAATCCACAACTGATGTGCCAAAAATATCATGCTTGAATAAGTAGAAGGGAAGTGCAATTTGAATTGCGGAAGCGCCCTGAATTCAAATAGGTATACATATATTTACAGGACAAAGAATAAAATACGTATTCATAGAAACCAGTCCTCGTCAAATTTCTTCTTATTACTCGTCTGCCCAATAATGAGGGTAATGTTTTTTGAGAATTGACATTAAAATAACATCCTAATTATATTTTCCACAAGACACTATTAGCCGCAGGTAGGCCTCCCAATAGGTAGACTGACGACATTTTGAAGGTCGCGGGTAACCGGTGGATGTCATTTGCAAATTGTCGTTCAGTGTGGCGGTCTAAGGGGGAGGCCTTTGTTCAGCAGTGGACGTCTTCAGGCTGTTGATGAAGAAGATGATAATGACTATTAGCCGGTCTAGTTTGTTATCGATCGTTGACAACTATAACCCACATATATATAACACATGTATATTAAGACATTTCAAAAAAATATCATATAATATTTAATATTTTCAAAAAAATCAAGCACCTAGCCGTTGCGACGTCAGGCCAAAATGTTGGTGTTTATCTAGCCCAAACAAATATTCCCATTCAGCGTGGTAATGGTGCCGGTAAGCTGGTAATTAAAAAAAGTGTGTTTACGTAGATTAAGTACTAGTATCATTTTTATTTTACGTAATACCATAGTGTTATTTATTTGTATGTTAGTACCATACATTAAAATTACTATCAATCACTCGGAAACAACAGAACCTGAGTGGTATAAGACGTTGTCCAGGGCTTTGGACCCGACTGCCATCTTTATTAGGAGTCTACATATTACTCTCTTCCATATTTCGAGATTAAAGTTTTTTTTTCTGGATACATTATTTGAATCCATTAAAAAAATGTTCGCCAACAATAATTATTATTAATAAGCACTTTTTAGTTTTCCGCTATAGTTCTATCACAAAATTATCCCTATTATACATGTAATGCACATAAAATTCGCCAATGAGTTTTAAAGTCCTTTGATGCCTTGTCAAATACTAATATTGGTAACTAAGATTTACACTGCCAAGTTAAGAGAACTATCCTTTTTCCTAGTCGGGTAAAAATAGCGAAACATTTTCAAAATATTCAGTTTGGTTACAGTTTTCTTTATTGAGGAATCCTCATACATAATAAAACGGGAAGGCCAGCTGGCGGGTGAAACGGCCGAATAAATCCTAATTCAGTGCATTACATTACAGGATGGGCTAACCATTCCATGATAATCTTGATTTATGAACAGATGGGATGTTTCCCAGTGCTGTTTTTAGTATGTTCGCGCGGCCTGTATTGGTTGGTGGACAGTAAATTAACGACTTATTTTTTTTGTTGAGGTAGAAGTTTATGCATAGTCCTTCTGGCCAGCGGTAGTGTGCAAACTGTGTGACGGTTTGAAGAGCAATGTTGCTAGTAAAATTACACAGCATAGACTTTCAACATCTGAAATCTCAGAGCGACGAGCGCAGTGCATTGCCTCGCGTTGTTTTGATCTGGTACAGTTTAAAATTCTGGGTGGCACTGAAGTTTTATGGGCAAACTTAGAGCTTACCATCATACGAGAGACTTGCACGTTTAGCATACTTGCACTTAGTTTTGTTTCTAGTGCGGATGACATCCATTGAGTAAAACCAAATAATTATGTTTGCCCAAAAAAATTCGATTGAGATATCGCATAACATAATTATACTTGATTTTCTTCGATGTTTTTCTCCGATATGAATACTGAGTTAGTGATACTCGTTAGTGATACTCGTGGGTATCATTGTAACTCAATATTCAAATCGGAGAAAAACATCATAGAAAATAAAGTTAGGCACATTCAGTGCACAGCTTATTCTAAGCTGTGTTCAGTGCTTTTTCACGCTGAGCTAACGGGTGCGGGTGCGGGTGCGGGCGCGAGTTCGTGTTCATATTGGCCTCCAGGCGTTTGCGCGGGTGTGACGTGTGACTTACCTTAAACCGCGAACGCATCGCGCCCTCCGCCTTTAGCTTGACGTGAACTTTATTATTTATTACTTATTGCCGCGAGCGCCAGTCGCGAGCTTGCTCACTACTTTCACCGTACTGCGTTTTGTACGTGAACACTTGCATAGTCCATAGTCCATATGTTTGATATTTCGCGCCCGCGTCCGCCACCGCGCCCACGAGTTAACGTGGGTAAGCACTTAGGTACACACAACAAGACATTCTTGTAAAGTCATCCGATGGAAAACATTCATAACTTGAGAAATTTCAACCTCAACGCTTTCAAGCCTACGGCTGCGGTCAGAAGTTTCCATTTATTCCACTCCATTGTTAATAAGTAGTTCTGTGTAACTTCGAAGTTCCATCCTCGATACAAAGACAGCTTAGCGTATTAAATGCTAAACTACGACTAAGAACTCTTTGAAACTATTGACGGATCGCACAATAGTAGAGAAATAATTGTTCATCTTGAAGCATGGATTAAAGGATTTCAGATTTCAGATTCCATCAATTTTCGTTTATTCATCGTTTAAGATCAATCAAAGTCAAAAATAAATGATTTGGGAACACAACGATCTAGTTTGAGATATTTGACTTTGTGCTGTACTCTCTTTAGTAATAAAATATCAGGTACACGTTCTGATATCTTAAGGCGAGGACTGATCGTGATTTGAAATGAGTACTGTCCCGCTCAAAGTTCTAAGGTTTAAAGTTGAGAATCGCATATCATACTTGATCAGAAAACTATTTGAAGAATAGTAGTTTTTCATTGCTTTTTTGCCGATTATCGGAAATATACAAATCAAATAAAAAAACTACCTGGTTCGTCGTATAAACCACTAGTCTGGATATTTAATTTGTAAAAGAAAATTTGTAGTTACCGCTGAAAATTCAGAGCATTTGATTTCAGAAGGGTTTTTCAAGGGGTCATTTTGCGATTTTTAATTTTTTAACCAAGACAGATTTTCAGAATTTTATTGGTTAAACGTAATTTCAGTTTTATTTTCTATCTGCAGTATTTTTTGCACCTTATTAAGTAGTCTCGTCACTTCGAAAAAAGCGCTGAAAAATGATACTCTTTGTTGTTTTGCGATTGGACCTCGATTTTGCAGACTCAGTTAGGTTTCATTTAGGCAAGTTCACTTATGATTTTGAAATAGTTGAATCATGGCAAAAGCTTTCAGGATGTCTAAAAACTCTGGCATCAGAGATAGCCACTCGTCCCATACGATCTTACTTAGCTTAGTTTAAAAGTTTGTCTTGTAATAAAATATTACAAAACGTGAAGTCAGTATTATGAATACGTAAATTACTACGTATAAGGTTTGAGATAGGTACTCGAAATTTAAAACTGGAACGAAATGCCTCCACAGTACAGACCACACACAATAGAGACTTCCGTGACAACGCATATTCAAATAATTTCCTCATTACAAAGGCATTTATTCTATACTAGCTCCTGCCCGCGGCTTCGCCCGCGGACAATAATCCATTAAGTTACTATGGAGGTTAATAATTATACTTATCACACAGAAACTATAGATTTTACCGGGATCAAAATAGGTTATGTGTTAATCCATGCCATAAGCTACCCCGAAACCAAATTTCATCAAATTGTGTACAGCCGTTACAAAGTTAATGAGAAACAAACATGCTATTTCCAAAATTTTAAATATATTTTGTTATGCTAACGGGAGCTGATTTTGAAAAAAACTGTGATACCCGTATCTTTTTATTTTTCTTGTAGAGTACCCATATCAAGTTTGGTATCCATCGAACCAGAGAAAAAAAAAGTTTCATACATACTTTAACACCTCATTTCACCCCCTTAGAGGTTGATTTTCGAAATATCCTTTCTTAGTGTGTATTTACACCCCTCAATAAACATACCCTCCAAATTTCAAGTCTCTATGTCCAGCGGTTTAGGCTGTACGTTGTCTATAGGTCAGTCAGTCAGTTAGTCAGGACAAAGCCTTTTATAGGTATAGAGAAGAATCTGTTTCCAATTTTTTGTGTCATGAAAAAACGGAAAAGCCAGTCCAGGTTCTAGAATAAACGCCTTTGTGCTGAGAGAAATGTGTAAAGATTCGTTGTTTGTCATCTTCAATTGGATCAAAAGATCCAATATAGGGTACGAAAAGTGTAAGTACTTACAAAGGGTACAAATTATATCAAAAACTTTCTTTTTTGAAATAGTCACTTTGCTTTTTAATTTTCGAGCTTCTTAATACTTTTATAGTGACCCAAAAACTCATAGTTTGTTGGTAGTAAGACATTGCAGGGAGGTGGAAAAGTTGAGAAGATTGAGATCGGAACACACATACGGCATAAGCGGAAATCTATTCTGAGCCAAAATTAGAAAATGGTTGATGATGAATGAAGATGATGAAAATATCTTAAGAGGATAGTCCTGCCGCGAGGTTTTGGCGCATTCGATATTTGAAATTGTATAGCTGTCGTTCTTTTTCTCGTGCGTGTGATAAGAGTTAGTGAATTTTCCTAACTTCTTGATAAAATTAGCGTTTCAGGGGTAGTCTGTTATTACCCCTAAATCTTAACAAAATCTTTTGTTTTTGGTGTCAATGGCTTGAATATACTTTTTTTTTAAATCTTTTCGGTATTCTAATAACAATTACTCTTCTACGATACAAAAAAATGTCACTTTAAGTGCCTATAACAACGAAGATATATATATATATATTATATATATATATAATATTATATATATATTGTATATATATATAATACATATATAATATTCGCAATATTATATATATATTGCGAAGAAAAAAAACACGTAAAATAATCAAAATTTGATAACATTTAGGGGTGGATATCAGACTACGCTTTCTGTAAGGACAAGACGGCAGTAAACTCTATACTTAATTTTTTTTTTCAATTACGATTTATTATACCTACCTTTACATTGAATAGGTTTTTCTTCTGTTTCGTCAAGATCAAGTAAGTAATTAATAGGCGGAGATACACCAGACGTTCTACAAATATATAGCAGCCGCAAGAGAAATCCTACCTAGGTCTGAACTTTATCGATCAGAACTTTATCAATCGAGGCAACCAATGTGTTTATTTTGTTCTTTTACTTTTTTGAAGGTGTAATGTATATGTATATGGGATAGTTGTAAAACCTGTAGTGTTTTACAACTACCCCATATACATATACATTACAGAAGGTAGAGCCACTATTAGACGTATTTTTTTTTAAGTTACCTAGTTGAAAGGTTACACTTATTTTTGAAAGTTGTTTGAAAGGTTGGAGAGTGTCACTAGTTAAAAACCTCGAAATCAAGTTGCAATCCATATCCTTAGAGGGTGCATTACATTTGGACCAGTAATATATGAAAATCTATTTAAGGCGTATAGAGCTGTCTCACTCGCACGTTTGCAAGATTTTGTAGATAGAGTGAGATTTCACCAAAAATTTCATACATTTATTTGTTTATTTTATACTTTTGTTTTATCGAGTGTTAATCTAAACTTAAAAACTAAAACTAAAGCTACAAACAAAATTAAAGTAAATATTTAAATAAATTAAATCTAAAATATCTATCTACAAATAAAAACCGCATTTAGGTCGCTGTCAACGGGTAAGGTGCTCAAAAAGCTGGCGACATTACCGCTTTGAATTGCCAATTAATACATATTATGTACCTACAATTTTTTAATTTTTTTTAAAACTTTTCTTTTTAATAACTCAATAATAACTTTTTAGGCCTCGGCCTGAGTGCCAGCTCTAATCAAGCGTCGAGCAGGGCGGGCCGTGAGCGTTCACAATAAATATGCGTAGTGGTGTCGGGTGTGCCAGCCGAGCGGCGCGAGAACCCCGCTGAACGCCAAGCCAAGCGCGTTATCACTTAGGGCTTGTTCCGCGTTGCACGCTCAAAGACATCGACCTCTTTTGGTAGTCTTCATCGTTTATCTCTGGTGCGGCGCACGCGGAAGCGTGCTTTGCCGCAAGTACCGCTAGATATTAAAATAACACTCTTCTACATGAACATACTTTCATAATGTATGAAGATATGTTTGACTAGCCCATGCGACGCAACGCTGCAAGCGCCGCGCAACGGCCCGCGACTCCCTGAACGAGCCCTTACACGTAGAGTTCAGTAGAGCGGTAGTTTACAGAATTTACATTAGGTGAGTATGTTTAATTCAACACGTGTCGCTTTATACGCTTTGTTGATTATTTATGCAAGTTGATTGAACTTGAATCAGTTCAATTAATAATATCATTACCTCGAAACAATGTTTATTTACTATTTCAATTACATAAATTAGTCAGTGTTATAGTAGGTCGAGGAAGTACGAACTTATCAACGAATAAGTCGTAATATAGTTTCTAGCTTCATTTGAGATTATTGCATTTATTGAGCATTTACTAAATGAAATAAAGTTTATTTGCTTATACCTAGTGGGGCATAGGTACGAGTTATCACTTACTTAATATTCTGCCGCAACTGTTTATACAAAGTTAAATCGAGGCGGACGCGCCTTTGTTCACGATCAAACTAATAAGATAATTTAATTTCATACCCCGTGCGTAAAAAAACAAAGATTTATGAATCACCTCGGGTCCGCATAATTCATAAACATCTGTCGAGGCAATAAAGCTTTAACGATGGCAAGACTTCCCCCGCGCCCAAAGATTATAAAACCAGTTGATCGTGCATGCAGATAGAATCCTTACTAATATTATAAATTCGAATGTAACTCTGTCTCTCTGTCTCCCTATCTGCGTGCTTGTCGCGTTATCACGGCTAAACGACAGAACGGATCAAGTTGAATTAACGCATAGATATAGCTTAAGGGTCGGAGACGGACAGACGCTACTTTTTTTTACTAACTTTTTCTCTATAACATACGCCGCACCTGGCGCGGGACAAGGTAATGAATCGAGCTTACAATTGGGAAGCTCCAAATTATATTTATAATTACTATCTGTCTCTATGATTGGCGGGCTCGATTAGCCAGCCAATCATTAGCGATCTGCATCAGCCTTTTAAAACCCACTGCCGGGATATCGGCCTACCCTCGACGGCCCACATCCTCCACGCCATTCCAGTGCGGGTTGGCGGATTCAGATACACAGTTGAATTTCTTCTCCGGAAATATGCAGGTTTCCTCACGATCTTTCCCTTCACAGAAAAGCCAGTGGTATATATCTGTATGTTCTAAAGAACTCATTGGTATGGGCCCGCCCAGGTTCGAACCCGCGACCCCACGAACATGAGGCGAGCTTGCTCCTACTTCCTACCATAACCACAACTAACGATCTGATTGAGAACTAAAGAGACGAGGTTGTGTTAGTTGGCAATCAATATTTTCATGAGTATAGGTATGAACTGTCAACCGGTTATTTTATCTGAGCTCGCAGCCTTTGTTTCATAGGGTTGTATCGCATCACAGGGATGTACCTATAAGCCTTTACCCGGTCAGACTCGTATCGACCTTTGCTTAATGAAAGCTGCTTACAAATGTAGGTAAGTTTATTAAAACGTGATTATGGAGTGTTTTCAGTAGAAACGTGATGAGAATATCCAGATTACAATAATTTTGGTTCATAAGGCAATACAGTATGTAAGGGACATGCTTCCGAAAAGACTGGTGATAGTGCTGGTGATGTTTTAAGTTTTTTTCATGTTCGCAATGTTATGCAAAGCTGACGTTCGCGGTCAGAGAACAACTTGCACTGTTGTACGCTATACATTGCTGGTTTGCAAGATTCTACACCACAAAAACGACACTAAAACAACAAGTAGGTATAAGGTTATTGGTATTCGATTGTGTTTAGATAGTATAATAATCGCGTTTTGGCTTCGGGAGCGTTTACACCCAGTATATTAATTAGCCCTACTTTTGAATATCTGTTACCTAATTTAATCTTTATGTGTTTTTTTTAACTAATTATTTTATGGTATTGAGTGACGAGAGGAGCTAGTCACTCGCTCGTTGATAAATGTCACGCTTGCCCGTGACACCCAGAAGTGTTCAGTGCCACCCAGAATTCTGATCTTCTACAGTTCAAAACGCTACGCGGCAATACTCTATGCACATTAATTTCATTGGAAACATTGCCCTTCAAACAGAAACACAATAACAATTGCACACTACTATTTGGCGGTTGAATAATGGCAAAAGTGTGCTTTTCGCCAGGCGGCATATGCACAGTACTACTACGACAAAGAAGTGACTGATTTACTAATGATACAAGTAATATGAAGTGAAAAGCTGACAATTACAATTATTATTTCCTCTCTGTTCTTTTTAATAACATTTCTAAGAAAATGAAAAATGGCACTGAAGAGAACAAATGTCCAAATGTTAAAAAGTTTCCAAGAAAAATTCACTTCTGAAATCAATTTCAAATCGAAGTTGAACGTCCTCACAAACGTCGCGCCAGCTGAGCTGTACATATATAGCTAGGTTGTAGGTACCTAAGCTTCATATCATATCCCGAAGAGGTCAGGAGCCACGTGCGTTTTATGATGGAATATAAAAATACTGTCACCTACATACACGTTTACGATCCTAACATTTTGTATCGTAACAAAGTATAAGAACTCGTTATTATTTATCACAGGTAGTTGTGAACAAACACCCATAGCTAGACCCGATGGGTGCTTACAAGAATCCGGGAAATTGGATCGAATAATCGACTATCAATAGGCAAGATTGAGGAGCCGCGTCTTAGGGTGTCTCGGATAATGGAGCAATAATGAGGCGGATGAGGTCAAACCACAGGGTCCGCCGTCACGGCCGAGTTATGATGGAGATACTTAGATGGCAATTACAATAGATCAGCGATAGGAAACCACTCAGCTTTATTTATTAGAGGCGAGTTGGAGGCTATCGAAGGATTTCGGGGATCGAATTGAAACGCTCCGATTTCAGATAAGGCCAAAACGTGATCGGGTTCAATTGGCGGTTGCCGTAACAGAAATTCTGAAGCGAATTCTAAAAGACAGGATAGGGTAAAGTTTTAAAACTGATTTTAAGCTAGCTAGTCGAGGGAATATGGAATGAGTCAAGTTTAAATAAGGACATTTTAGTAGAAAAACCTCCACGTTATCGTGTTTCTTCGTGTTTGTGTTCTGTGGGGTACCTTCAATGAGACTATTACTAAGGCTATTGCTTTATATTTTATTTGCAAAACTCGCTAGTTTTTCAAGAGATGGCGTTGAAAACATTATTTTTGGAAACATATTTTTACGTCGTATATTGTATTCTAATTAGAACTAAACCTTGAATAGCGGGCATATACTAATACTATGTTTCTATATTAACCATATTTTCATGGGCTTTTATAGCGGTTTGGACATTAGCTGACTAAATACATAAGCGCTTTCTAGTTTTAAGCAGATTACACTCGGGATAATCAAGGGTACGCTTTTTTGTATGAGTTTGTTATTCTTCTCGTGTAGATTTTTTTTGGTATGCATAGATAGCAATGCTGCCGGGCCAATAAGGATCCCTTGCGAGGACCCTTTGATCAACAACCGCTTCGGACGCGCAAATGGTTCACTTTTGATTAATTTAGTACTACCCTTGTCCAGTCTAATAAAACATGTAGTATCGTGTATCCAAATGTATAATTCACCTTCATTTGCAGGGTTCTGTTTATTGATACTTATTTTTATTTTTTTTGGCTATTCAATTTAATACTAATTTAATAATAAAATCAGTTAAATAGGACTTAAAATTACATAGTAATAATAAACAAAATAAACTAATCAAAAAGAACGCTATCAGTGGGAATTGTTCCCAAAATGCTGGCCCCATTACCACGTTAAATTGCAATACTCAGCCTTTGGGCGAAATAGAGGCCAGCATTTTATTATTACATTTCCGATTTAACGACATAACGCCTTTAACATTCGCGTCACTCGTTAAGTTTAATGCATTCATTTGCGATACACGAGATATATAAGCACGCATTACCACGCAGAATTACAGGAATTACTGGAAGTTTATTTTATTTCTGATGTGGCAAACAATCAAACGGTCACCACACCTTTCCCAGATGGCGCCAATTGTTACACTAGTTTTGTTTCTTATTCCTAAATATGTAAAATCTAGAGTATAAAATAAATAAAAACAGTTTTGGACTAACCACATGATAAATCTTTACGCAAATTTAAAGTTTTTGTCCCCAATACAAGGCCCTTTTTTCATAAAATGCCAAAAAATAATAACAAGATATTTTACATTACAATGTGTGATGTAAAAGCTGGTTTCTAGATCAGGAGCCGTACCACCGACGTTGCGTCAGCAGCGTCAGTAGCAGCATCAGCTGCTGAACCTACAATTATCCCATTGAGGAGGAGGAGGGGGAGGAGTCACGGTATGAGCCCTGTGCTGAAATATCAATTCGGTAGTACAGTTCCTGAGAAAGTTGAGTGTGACGACGGACAGATGGACACCGGAGTCTCATCATAATTTTTACCATTTTGGTAAGGAACTCTAAAAATCACTAATCCAATCTCAAACATGGTAAATTCTTGTAACTAAGTAATTAGTATAAAAAAATTAAAATGTGCAGTATACAATTACAAATATAGGTTCGATAGGTTTTTGTCTACATTGTCAAGCTCAGACTATGTAAATTAAATCTTCTACTACTTCTGGATGCGATGACCATTCGTCACATTCGCTATTTCGTCGCTATCCCTGATAGGTCACATTCATAATACGTCACTTTGTGCCTCTAGACAGTTTCCTTTACTCGTTTTAAAAAGTATTCTAATATTCTGCTTCACGTCTGCTTTATATCTGTGATGTGATCAAAATAATACCTGCCGCGGGCGGTAATTAAATTAATTTGTGCCACTGCATTAGCCTTTTAGAGCTGGCAACATTGTCCGGGGAAGTTTCCCGGTGAATTATGCTTCTATTAAAAGTATAAACTAGCTTCTTGTTAGTTCTTTTAATTATTAAGTGGAAAATTAAATTAAATTTTGTTTTGATGCTCGATGGAAAAAAAGCGGGTTGAAGCAGTAAACACTGATGGTCTACGTTCACTGTACGAAGGATTATTCAATTCAATTCAATTCAAACCATTTAATTCAGACTACAAAGGTCCATATTATACTTAGGTATTAAACTTAGGTATTATACTTAGGTACTCTTTATAAAACGCTTGATGTAAATGTTAAGTATTCTTTGTTTCGAGTTTAACTGAAAAACGATTTAGCGGATAAAGGAGAGCAAGCCATCTACCGCGACATGGGCCCAACATTTGTTACTTCAAATCTTGCGTGGTACCTATGCTCTGCCGCCAAACCGATTTCCACAATTATCTGGTCAATAAATCCTATATTAGTTGCCATGATGCGCATGCATATATTTATTACGAAGTTTTTTAATGTCGTTTCATTTAGTCGTTCGTCAAGAAAAGCAAAAAAAATATGAAATATGGAGCAAAAGGATGTTTAATTTTGTATTAATAAAATATACTACGACATTACTGTATTCCGGATTGAAGGGGAGTGAAGTTACTGAGCAAACAAATTATATTTGAAGCAATGTTCAAGCGCGTCGTTGTGCGTGGTTTTGAACTGATTCGGAATAGCACTGAACTATATGGGCAAGTCACTCAGTACCATATAAAAACATTACCCTCCTTCTTGGGCAGTCGGGTAAAAACATAGGTGCGATTATAGAGTTATCAATAGTAAATAGGCAACGGCAAAATAAAAACTAATCCATGGGACCAAAACTTAGTATTGTCGCGTATTCAAACCAGCTAAAAGTTAAAGTGCGGAATGCTCGGTTGTTCTCAAATCGTCGACGTTCGAACCCGGGCATAAACACGAGATAGGGAACAATAACAGGCGAATATTATCGGCCACGGTGCTCATAACGCCGTTTATGTCTTTATCCGGTGGGTTCACCTCGTAAATTGTACCGATTGCGATGTTGCTTCTTTCGGAGCTTCGCGCTTTGGTTTGGGGATAACGCTGTTCAAAGAGGCTGAATATTAAATTGACTGCGAATATTTGGCTTGGATCTGAAGTGACTTTCAAACTCTCTAACAGGCTGAGTAGGGTTAGTTGCCGTTTTTTATAGAATATGCGGGATCGATATTTTTTGGTGGACGAGTGGGCAGCCAGAAGACTTCCACTGCTAAACTAAGGGAGAGAATACACAAATGAATCACAATCTTCTAATTGCACCCACCGGTTGCCTGCGACTTTCACAATGTCATCAGTCCACCTAGTGAAGGGTGGGGAGGGGGGGAAGACGCTGCGTAGGTTAGTCAACCTACGCAGCGTCTTTCGGTTCGTGGTCGCCACTCAAGAACTTAATCTAGCACATAAATAGGTTGTTCCAATAGAAAATGCTACATTGACGTATTTCATTCGCAAAATTGCAAGTTTTTTTTTGGTTTTCATATCTTTAATAAAAACAAAACAAAGACAGAAGAACGGAAAAAGAAAGAAAGACATAAAAATATATTTTCGCTTAGATCTGAATGAAATGATTTAAAAAGAAAAGTATTTATAAAACATTTGTAAGTGTATCGACATTGAGCAACTCCATACCGGCCCGAACGGCCCAGACGGCCAGAGGCCTGTGTTGCTCTGATCCTTAAGCTGAAAACAACATTGTATCACCACCCGCATTTCGAAAAGAAACATAACCATTAGCCATTACAATAAGGAAAAATACTGTAATAATATTATATCAATAAACTTAACTATTGTGATTTCTTATTAAAGCGTAAATTAATATAATAATTATTAACGCGGTAAAAGGAACAAGCGGAACGTTTAAAATTGGGCTACAGCTCGTAATGGCGTTCTAACAAAATAAAGCCGCGCCAAACACAATCATGGGATATTTCGAGCGTAAATAAGGTTCTGAGGTGATGAAACGTTTTCCGATAATGACCCCTGAAGTAGAGGGAGTAGTGGGGACTACTCCCTTCAAAATGCCCCCTAAGATTATAATACGTCACCAATAGAGCCGTCATTAATCAAAGGGTTATTTTGATGTTTTGCCACAAATTTTAAGACCATCGACATGAAAACAAAGATTTTTTACCCCTCTCGCTCGTAAAGGATATTTTTGTTGCATAGAACTAATGAGCGAAACTCTATTTTACTCACTAGTGCTTTGAAAGTAAAGTGTTTTGGATTAAGAGGCATTTTCTCACTAAAGCTCCATAACAATACTACGTCTATATAGCCGTCCCAATTAGAGTTTTTTTTTCTTCTAAATATGGTACACGGCCATTTGTAATAATTTTCTCACCATAGAGGTGAAAAGTCCTATGTGTCACGCGAGAGTATTCATTGATAAAACAATAACTTGGAAATCTCAAAAGTTACGAGTAACGACTCGAAGTAATGTTTTCTTGCCCAACGCATAAATAAAATAAGTAACTAGAAGTTGCACCCGAGGAATTACTAGCAAACCAACCAGTTACCAACCAGGTGAAATACTCGTATATATTTCAAAGAATTAAGACAAATAGCATCTTCCAAACACCGCGGGAGAAACAAAGCTTTAGAAAAGCTAAGAAAGAAAATTTACCTTAGAACTTTGTTCCCGGAGGTCGGTAATAAGTAACACCACAGGAGGCTATAAATTCTGCAAAGAAACCGCGTTTATACTCGATACCCGAAACATTAATACAGATTTTCTAAGATTATTGTAACTTACTCTGAATCGCTGAGAAGAAATGCCTGAGATTACGCTGTAAATTTCTTTGGCCTATGGAATTTTGTGATTTTTTCAGAGGAATAGAATCCATAGATAGATCCTGAGAGAGAACAAATTTTTGCTGAGCTTGAAGTGAGCTAGTTCAATGTGGGGGTAATTCATGGTGTTTAATCCGATCCTAACTTCGAGGGGCTAGAATGTATTTAAGGACTGGCGAATTCGTTTCTACAGGCCCTACATGATTCTAGCTCCGCTCGTTTGCCTAGAGCGCTTATTGTATCATAATGTGCTATAATATTTAAGATGGACCTAGTCTATGACGGGGCTGACGTAAGCATGCTAGTCTAAAAGTCCCTAAAAAATCAGAATCATAGTCAGATATACACTGCGGCACTCCGCGGTAGGTAGATACAAGTGTAAAGAGCGTGTACATGTCGCACAATGAGAATTGTGCGAAATGAGGCTTTGTGCCGTACTACAAATTCACAAGATGTTGCGGTATTTTGATTTTTACACGTTTCTATTTATTCAATTTGGTTTGGTATTTTTTTTTTTTGTTTTATGTTGTTTAGATAAAGAAATTTTCTTTTCATGGCCTCTTATTTAACTAATAGAAGTGTAGAGAGTCCTTCATCCTTTATGATTCGAGTTCTTCAAAGCGATCGACGCGACCACAGAAAAGAGAAAGATAAATGCCATGCTTTTTCAACTTTCTTCTGCGGTGATTAGTAAGTATATTAGGTATAGGCTGTATTACTTCTTTATTTTATTTTATTTTTCCCTTTTTATTGATATAGGTTGTTATAGCTCTCATAAATTCAATATATGTTACATGAAATGTTTCATTACATTTATTTGTTTTCTTAGATATAATTTATTACTTATACTGGACTGTGTGCCACTTGTGAAAAGTGATAAGGCTTGTTTTTTCTTATTTAGTCGTTCTATTTGTGTATATAAAGCTGTTTGTTTTCCAGAAATAAATAAACAAATAAATAAATAAAATCTTTTCTGTGGACGCGACGAAACGTAGTCAATTTGTGTTCGTTTGTTTTAGATTAATTATTTAGGTTTAGCTGTTTTATTTATTTATGTAGGTATGTAGGTATTTGTAGTTATTTATATTCAATACCTTCAATTTACATAAATGTCCAAGAAAACGAAACTGCTTTCGTTTTCTTGGTCACAGTAGGGTCGCGTTCCGGGATACGAGAGATGGGCGTTGCGCGGCGCGTGCAGCGTCGCGTCTTGCGAGGCGTTGGACATTTCCTCCGTTTACGGAGAGACGGTGCGTTAGGCGGCGCCTGAAGCGACAGGCGGGACCCGCAGCGTTATTCGCGGCGTCGCACGCTCAAAGACAAACATATAGTAATAATTATGTACTCTCGTTCATAAAGCCGCGGGGCGTCTGCCACGGAAAGAAAAACAAAGGACGCGACGGGGCACGCGACGGTGGTAGCTGTGGCTGACGCAGCAGTGGCCGCCGCGTATACCGCTAGATATCAAACAAAACGCTCATGACCACGCTTCTACGTGAACACTCTCATATTCGCCCGCGCGACGCGATGCTGTACGCGCCGCGCAACGCCCCGCGTACCTATCCCTGATCGAGCCCTAAGAGAAAATTTTAATTATACTCTTTATTGTACTAATAAAGAGTTATCCATATATCTATCTATCTAGTCTAGTCATTAATTATTATCAAATCGGAACACACTTTTTTAGTTTCATAACGTATTTATCTATTATGTAAACATTTTAAACAATAGACAAAAGAATAATTTACGAGTGACTTCTACCCCAGATCCGCCGAGTAAAATATTTGTCACTGCATATAAAGCAGTTAACCCACAAATTAAAATCAATCTCTAAAGGGGTTACTTTCCAAACAATAGAACCATCAAACTCAAATAGCTTTGGACACTCGCCCAGAGCGCAACTCAAATAAATGTACTAAATCGATTTTTTTTCAAAGTTTTTCACAGAAGAATGGAAAAAGAAAAAGATAACGTTAAAGCCGGACCATCGTTAAGCGAGATATTCAGGACATTTGAGAAAAGTTTGGGATTTAAAAACGACATAAAATGGCCCAGTTGTATTGCTATAACACTTTATCACATAGTTGGTGTGTACTGGGTTTCACACTTCGCTTTTCCTGTAAAATGGCAGACCATTGTGTTTGGTGAGTTTTAATAGCTATTTAAGTATTTTTTGTTCTGCTCACTTTACCATTAAGTGGCGCTGTGGTGAACACGCCTAACTCAGGCGACATATTTTCTGGTATAATGCAATAGCATTATCGCGATGTTTTCCTTCATTAGACTCAAGTTAATTGTTGGAATTTGAAGCGGCGTGGCCACCGAACACGTCCGTTATCATCACTTGAAAATCATTATGAAAATATTGAAAACCATTTAGAAATAGAATGATCAAAATTGTATTTTATTTTTAATAATGAATTGAATAAAATACAACATTTTATTCATTGCGGGGAAATTTACAATTTAGCTAGCTACATAACATTGTACTAATTATAATGATCCCGGTTTGCACTCACGGCACTTCACGGTGCGCGAGGGTCGTTCTCCGAGAGGTGGGAAGTTCCTTACTCCCTGATGAAGGAGCTTATTTATAGGAGTAGCTCCTAAGCCATACAACAACAGCAGTAATGTATTGACGCAGTAAGCAGTATATGAGCATAACTTATGCTTATGGTATCGTTCATCGGTAGAGATGCTGCATAAGCTAGAGCTTATTACAATTAAAACGAATGCTCACGCGTATTTCTCATTGCAGCGATAATAATGTACGTTGCTACGGGGTTCGGTATAACTGGTGGAGCTCATAGGCTGTGGACACATAAAGCGTTTAAAGCGAAAACTCCTCTCAAACTATTTTTTCTATTATGTTTCGCCAGCGCTGGACAGGTAAATATAAATATTTCGCGTTTCTGTGTTTTATATCTCTAAACAATGCTACAGAGCTAACACACGTAACAACTTGGTTGGCGCAGACCGCCGTCTTACAAAAGATAGCCGGACGGACATCGGATGCCGGTACTTATGTGGGATTATACCCACTAAAACCCCTCCGGTGGCCTGCTTTGGTGCTTGACTGAGGGCTCCGGGATCCCCAAGGGAACGTAAACAGCTACGAGCTATCCTGAGGCGCCTCCGCCTACAACAGCGTCAGGCACACGACGCTGTAGATGCCCGGCATAAGGGCAAAGTCTACTACCAATTAAACAAATTTCCCTACTGTTGTCACCGACATGTAAAAAAAAAACAGATCTATCAAGCATATAACGTGCATCATATGCAAAAACATGCCATGTGGTAAAGTTGTGAAAAGGTTCGTATAAAACTATAGCGAGTAACAAAATACAAAGACTTTCCTTGGAAAATCTTTGATTCCGTCAAGAATTTTCAAGCCGTGAGCGAAAACTCGTTGCGTTCAAGTTCGTTTTTCCGATCATAATTCCTATCATAAATTTGGCATTAACGCACAGAGATGGAAATAATCCTACACTGATCCCCGGCATTTTATTTAAACAAAGCTCCATCGACATCCGATTAAAGGAAATAGGGCAATAAAGCCAAATATTATTCCATTTCCCGCGCAAAACCTCTTTAGGAGTGATCATTTCCTGCCGATAATCTTTTCAAATCTTTACGGTAATTTGGTTTTAAGGTAATCATAGTATTTAACCAACATGTACACAGATGTATAGGTACGAGTATGTAAAACGCCCTACGGAATTTTCAAATTAAAATGCATGTATGTGCGTAAGAAATGTTATTGTTAGTTAACCCAGTTCAACAAAACCAACTGTTTGAATTCAACTGCAATGATACAAATAGGTGCTTAAATAACCTAATTTACTCACTTAGTTTAAATTATTGCAGAGGAAATTATTACCCCTTTGACTTACTTAAAATTTGACTTGTCATCAATTCTATGTGTCCAGACAGAAATTCAAACCACAGATGTTCTACTGCCTTCAAACGCCCCTCATTATATTTTACTTATTTCATTAAAAGAAAACTGTCCAATATATGATAGTTTTCTTTTATTTAGTTCGAGCCTTTTAAATTGTAGAGGAATATATCTCTTCCTAAACTATCCTGTAATCAAGATAGAACAAAGATAGTTGTGTTTTGTTTGTTACAAAATATACAAAATATTAGTATTTTGAGACCCCGATACAAGTTTAAAAGATAAACAATAATTTAAACCAAATAATATAAAGTTATTTAAAATAATACACAATTTTTAGGATTGTTTATATACGTCAGTATTTCCAGTAAATTATTTATACTTCGCGAAAAAACTACGTTAATTAATAAGTAGATATAGGTACTGGTACATTGCATAAACCCAAAGTTCGTATTTCTGTTGTAGAACTCCTTGTACCAATGGGTAAGAGACCATAGAGTGCACCACAAGTACAGCGATACGGAAGCAGACCCCCATAACGCAAACCGAGGACTGTTCTTCTCACACATAGGTTGGCTGATGCTGAAGAAAAACAACGAGGTGATGCTTAGAGGGAAGCAAATGGACATGAGTGATATTGAGAGCGACCCTTTACTGAGGTTTTATAACAGGTAAATAAGTCTTAGAAACTGTAGCAATATAGCGTAACTGTAGTAATATAAGTGCCAATATAGCTTTTTAAAAAACGAGAGAGGTGGTGGCCTGGCTAGTTTGACTTTTTTCTCCATAGCTGCTAAGAAGACATAGACAGCATGCAGGTAAACTTAGCATGTTTTGCAAAATCTGGATATGGAGAGCTCCAATCAAGCTGTCTTATGTCTAGCAGTGGACAAACAGAATCATTTATTTATTTTTAATGATGAGCTTTACCTATACATGAACTGGGACGTTAGGAAATTTAATTCTCAACATCCCGACTGATGAGGAGGTCGGAGGACGGGAAGCAGCGTTCTCTTATTAAACGGTGAGCGTTACTAACACTTTAAGAGGAAGGGTATTGTTCAGTAGTCAACATCTTCTGGTAAATGATGATGATGACTAAACTATGTAACTTTTTAATATTTTTGGCAGGCATTTCAACAGTTTAAAGCTAATATTCTGCTACGTCCTGCCAACTTTACTCGGTGTGGTCCTTTGGAATGAAAATTGGAAGTGTGCTGTGGCGTGGCAATGCTTCATCAGGTTCCTGAGCATGTTCCATAGCGAGCTAACAGTAAATAGCCTCGCTCACACCTATGGATATAAGCCTTATAACAAGTAAGTTACGGCCTTGATAACTCAACTGGTCAAATTAACTTTATTGCAATATATCAAGTACAATATATCATCTTATATATTTATTTAAATGTAATTTCGAAGTGATCTTCAGTCCTGGCAGTACAATTATTTATTCTGTGAGATGACGTCGAGGGCCCGTACCGTGACATTGCGATGATTATTTGATTCAGCCGCCGGCGCTGCGCCACCGTGAACCTTTCGCGGCGGTACGATTCGTGGTCGCGCAACCGGGATTGAACCTAACAATCATCGCAATTAGGACCGTGAAGTCCTAATCGAGCCCTGAACGCTTTAAAGTATAGCTTAGTAAAGTATAACTATCTTACTTGTTTTGTATTTGTATCTGTAAGGTAGGTAGCTTCTTCCCCACTGCTCAACTAAATTGCTCAATTATGAATAGTTGAGCAGTGGGTAATACCTTCTGAACTAACCACTGCTCAACTAGTTAAGCTGTAGGACATAGTTTGTACTACCAAACATTTTATGCTCTATAGCTAAACTATTTTTTGCTCAACTTAGTTGGTCAGTAGTAGCTAATAATCAAAGTAATGCCCAGAACAAATAATAGTATTTGTACAGAAAACTCAATCCGAGATAACAACTAAATATATTAGACTCTCGCTGCGTCGCATTATTTTAATATTAGCACGAACAACGAAGCGTACACAAGATAAATATCTGCAGGCACAAAATGCGAACGACAAAGCGAGAGTGATCGCTTTGACACTTTCGCACTCATTAATTTAGTTAATTTAGGTTTAACAAGTAAATTATTATTAAAAGAAAAACAAAATATCCGACTGCAAATTGTTATTTGTCACTCCACGCATAAAAAGGAACCTAAGGACATCTAAAGCCCGTTAGGCTCTATGAGATAATAAGTTTAGCAACACACAAACATACATACAAAAAACATTGCCCTCCTTCTTGGGTCATCATCATCATCATCAGCCGGAAGACGTCCACTGCTGAACGTACGAACGTACGTACTGAACGTCTGAACGTCCCCCTTAAACCGCTACATCGCGACAACTTGCCACTTGCATCCACCGGTTGCCCGTCGTCGGTTCAACTTGTGGGAGGCCTGTGCATTGTGTCTTCCAGTTCGTGGTCGCCACTCGGGAACTATGCATCCTTCCCAATCGCTTATCGGTTCTTCAAGCGATGTAGCCTGCCCATTGCCACTTCAGCTTGCAATCCCTGAAAGCTATGTCGGTGACTAGTTCTTCGGCGAAAATCCTCGTTCTGGATTTTAACGCTCAAAGAAACTCCGAGCATAGCTCTTTTCATTGCCCGTTGTGCGACTCTGAGTTTCTCCAAAAGGCCAGCAGTTAGGTACCACGTTTCAGTTCCATATGCAACCACATTGGCACTGGCAACACACATTGGTTGAAGACCCTATTCTTCATGCAGGCACTCCGGGATTTTGGACGAAAAAATATCACGCAATTTCCCGAACGTTTGCTCATCCGAATGGGATTCCTCTTCTTCTTCGAAGTTGGACTTATCTTACTGGACAGACCTTATTTTTCATGTTAAGCGTCACGCTTGCCTATGACAATTCAGTGCCACCCAGAATTTTGAACTTAACAAGTACAAAACCATGCGCAGAAATGTCTCGTAATTACTCTGGAAAAATGGCCCCCAATTTGGAACACAGAAATGTTTACACATTACTGCATGGCGGTTGAATAACTGGGAAAGGTGTGGTACTTCCCCAAGCGGACACTCGGAAGAACACTAATAAATCCCTGAAAACTGCCTTCTTTGGTAGTCGGGTAAAAACGCCCAAGCCTGCGGGTTTCAAGGGTAATCGTTTAGAAAGTTTGTTATTGCCGTAAAAACAAACTTAAAAAAACCCCTTCATTTTAACATAATTGACATTGAGTTCTGCTTCTGGTAGATATACATTGAAACGAGACGTCTAAATTAAGTTAGCAAATTCACTTAATCTTGAAACTAAAATCTATGAATCTAGAAACACAAGCGAGTTGAAAGCACACCCACATATTTACTCTACCAGGACTAACAGTAGCTTAATCCATTTTGGAACACGGTAACCTTATAAGCGCAATCGTATTCTTGATTAGAGACTGTAACTACAAACGTACCTACGTCGTGTCGGTTAGCTCAGTTGTGCGGTTAGCACTACCGGCACAACAGAGCCTACCTTACGTGTGTCAATAACACACTTTAGGATAGAATAGGTAGATTGTAGAGCCTTGAAATCCAATTACTAGTGAGTAAGACAGTTACCTATTTACTTTGTATAGGTATTTCACTGCCGTGGCACGTGTTGATTCCTTGGATAGAATGGGGCTTTAGAAACGAAGACAACAGTCCTGTTTGCTTAAGTCTAAGATCTATAGAGATACAACATTACCAATAATTAAGCTATTGCAATTTTAGCAACGATTTTAAATAAGCAAAATCTAACCGTATACAACAAATTACTCCTATGCCTTGGTAGGCAATACATTTTGCTGTCGTTTTGGGCGCGTCTATGTTGAATTTATGCAGCTGTAGTTTCCAAGATCTTTGGTTTTGCAGTGCACGACTACGTTGCACAATATATACAACTTGGCTTCTACCGATTCACTCTTCATTTGCTGCTCTAAAGGTATTGACAATTTAGGTATTATAACGATATAACCTTTTACTTAGGCTTTCGCCCGCGTGGCTAAATCATGTTTAATTTTAGTATGACTGCCAGGCACGGGAACGTTTTGCGAAAGAGGGAGGGCGGTTATGCTTTGCAATGGGCTGAATGACCTGCTGATGATGATTCAGACTGACATGATATTGCAACATCACATCATATTGTCACTTCTAGATATCTCGATCGCATCCTTATCTCATCTCAAACCACACGGGATCGATTCTGTATTCCTGATCCTATCTCGATCATAATCTTAATCACATCACCGTAAATGAAACCTGTTTTTGAAACGTTTTTGTTACTAAGTCTGTAAACAAAAATTGACTTTCAGAAACATTGTACCAGCCGAAAATCGTTTCGTGTCTACCGTTACACTGGGCGAGGGATGGCACAATTATCACCACGCGTTCCCATACGACTACAAAGCGGCCGAGCATTTCGACTTCTTCAATATTACCACGTGGTTAATTCTAATGTTTGAAAAAATCGGATGGGCTTACGATCTGAGGCGCGCCACGCCTGAAATGATCAACTCCATTGCGGCGAGATTAGGTGATGGAACACCAGTGCACTTCCCAATCGATATGAAAGAAATCAGCACAAGCAGAGCATGTGGATAAGGATTCTTCTCTTTATAATAAGCCTGTTAAGATGAAACGTTCCATATGCCAATATAATGCTATGCTAAAAAGTGGTATTTCAACAACAACGAGAAAAGCCACACAGTTAAGCAAGATGTTTCAACTTTAACAACTTTTAGCTGTTGGACGTTTCTGATTAAAACCGTTAAGTCATAGATAATAAGAAACCTTTGGCTGTACATACTTGAATAAAAAAAAATAGTTGCTTAATTATATTGTTTTACTCTTAGACTAACTTCAAGTTAAATTACAAACAAGTATGCTTCTCGTTAATGTTTTGATAGTGTTCAGGGTCTGGTTGAAGACCTGAGAGACTTCGTGAGCCATGCGCCATCTCATACACTCTTCCATGAGCTGGACCGCGGAGTCTTAGCCCCGACTTCCCCATGTCCCAACCATATTTCCAGGAAGTAGTCTCAATAAAATTGTACCTCTTTTCGGGAGGCTTATTAGTCCGAACTTTTAAGTATTTTACTACTACGTATCTTTGGCTTCTTTTTCTATAGGCATCATCGTTGGCGCTTCAGGGGCGGTAGACCGGTTTTTAATTAACAAATAATCATTGACTGGTTTGGTCATCTTATGTATAGCAACCACGACTTGCTCATTTGAAGTGTTTGTCAATCTAGAAATCATCACTGCTTTAAAGGCATCATTAGGAGTGTAGTTAGTTGGTTCACGAGTTAACTTAGATGCTTGGAACACAAGCTCTTTATGTTCCCTTATCCCTTATTAGCACACCCCATCCCTTACCTCTTCCATACAAATCCTCTCCATACTAAGGTTGCCTGGAAGAGAAAGCTTTGAGCGATAAGGCCGCCAGGTTTACGTTTTTGTTTTTTTTTTGTCCTATGTATGTCATTTTTGGTGTGAACAATAAAGAATTATCTATCTATCTACATTCCAATGACGAAGGATAATCAAAGAAAATAATGTCTGTGATGATTAATAAGTTATAAGTTATAATAAGATAATAGGTTTTCATTCCTCTCAGAATATTTGTCAATAGGACGTCAACGTGAATATGCACGTCAATATGCATTTTTGCTAAATATAGCCTAAATACATGGACGTAGTTTGGGTACTACGTCCATGCCTAAATACGAGGTATTTATCTTTATTTCAATGTCTGTCAATCTGTCAATCTGCTCTAGTCAATGTTTATGTCATTATGATTTGTGCAGAAAGAAGTAGATCAAGCTTTTACAATATTTTGTAAGCTTTTTTACACTCGTTCTTTTTTATGCGAAAGCTATTTTTAAAAATAGGTACTTACATGCAGTTTAGATTTTCTTAGTGTATTTATACTTGCGATATAATAAAATGCCCATAACAGATATTAATAATCCAGAAGTCATCAAGTTCCTTGTCGAGAGCTATGATAAGACTGCTCGACTACGTATGAAATGGAATAAAACACATGGCGCCAGCCTAGAACAAGCTGCCACCCTACAACGTGAAGAAAGGGGGTATTACGAAACTGATGTTCTGAAAGCACCCATGGAGGCTGGCTTGGTAGCCATTACCCGAGACCACATAACAGCGGGACGAAACAGAAAAATCAAACCAATCCGAGACGGCGTTTTCATACCTGGAATCGCACATCTAAGAAAAGGACATTCTATACCCGAGGTAGGACTCGGCGATGTGAGCGAAGATCCGAGACTCGGCCGACTCGACACCGACCTTAATATCGATCCAAAAATGCGGGTTGTGAAACCGGAACACAAGGAAATTATCTACAAAGAAATACCGGTGTATGGCCGCGAAGTATATTTGAAGAAGAGGTCCAAGATGCTCCCCGAAAAACGATATTATTTCAGAGAGACTAGTGGTTGGGAATATGGATGGAGGTTAAAGGACAGTTTCTTCAATAAGAACGCTCCCGCACACGGTCGGGTGTGGAGGTTGACTCGCGACGTCCGCAGCCTCACAGGCCCACAACCAGACCCACATCATTACAAGAAATCTGATATTCCAGGCGTCTCTAAATGCTTTACATAACTAACATAATTGAGTTTACTTACATTTGGATAGTTTTACGTTGCTTTACATTTATTTTAGAGTCGTTTAATCAGATAGATAGTATCTACTGACATTCCTACTTTTCTTATTTTTTAACGTACTTTCCTATTGTCTAGGGTCCTGAAGCTAACTAAGGTCATGATGATCGTGCAAAGGTGGTGGTACAAGTTGTAGTTTTTCAAAGTCTGTTTTTAAATATTTCAAATGAAATAAAGGTAATTAAAAAAACCATAAAAACAAGCCTCAATCATGGTGGTGAAAGATTTACTTTGGATTTACTGGAAGCTTCTGATCTGACTTCTGACGAAAAGCTACGTTTCACAACTTTATACGATTGTCCCTTTTGAGAAGTTAACTTCTCAAAGAATTTACTAAATAGGTATTTAAATCGATAGATAAACTTTTTATTGTTCACACAAAATTTACTTAGACATGGCCTGACCTGACATCGTGTGATAGAGATGGCTATATATAAGTTTCTGGGGGAGCGAAAGGGAGAAGCTATAACCCACAGATGAACTCTGTGCTATAACCTTAATAGTTTGTTTCTTTTGCTCCCGTGAAATTCAAGTCTAGCTGTCCCTTTCCCTCGGTGTCAGGTCAGGCCATGTAGCGAGGCCTTCAGAAACTCTTTATTGTTTACACAGCAAACAGTTTAGCGTGCTATGGGCGCTCTATATTTGGTATACTCCTTACGTTTCATCCTTCCATACATTTACGTAGTATTTATATTCTGCTTGGACGAAACATGCTGAATCCATGATATTCTCTTTGCCATACTTCAAAGAGAATATAAATACTACCATACATCATCATGACTTGACCATGACATTTATTTTTGAGATATTTTTTATCGACTTGTCAAGACATTTTTAAGATTTATTTGATATTTTATTATATTTTACTTTTTTAACACACATTCTGATGTATTTTTTATAACTAATCCATATATCATAAAACGTATTATACAAAATGCCGCGCGACCTAAACGATCCGCAATTCCTACGATTCATGACTGAAAACATGAACAAGGAACAAGAGAAACGCTTGCAATGGTTCACCAACAACATGGAAAGAATATTGGAGACTGCACGATTACCCGAACATTACATGGATATTCGCACGGCTGACGTAGGGAAATCCAACTTAAATATCTGCCTGCCTGGACTTTCGAAAGACCACCAGAATAGTATGGTAAATCGGCGGAAAAAGCCTATACGAAACGGACGGATCCTTGAATTGTCCACTCTTTCTGCTAACAAGCTAAAAGAAGTAACAACTTATCCGATGCCGGTGATGTTACCGGTCGATCCAAGGCTTAAGAATCTCCATAAACTGCATTTTCCTTATGGAGGTCGCCGGCAATATTTGAAAGCGAGGAACTGCTTGAATCCAGAAGATAAATACTTCGAGGAAGAAACTAGCAACAGCGCTTACGGTTGGAGATTAAAGGATAGCCATCTCCCTCGTCATGTTCCAAAGTACGGACGGTATTGCACCTTCATTCGAACCCTTTACAGCCGAACTGGACCTCACGCCGACCCCTCTTACTACCAGCAACCTCCTAGAGAGCTTTATTCTAAATGTGAAATACCATAACGTTCTGTATACTGATCCTGAACCTGAACCCACGAAAGATAAATAGGATGTTACTAAAAAATAAAGTGTGAAACAGGTTGTGGCGACATATTCGCCACCACACACACACACGCAAGTGCGCCGGCGTGCGCGCGAGAGATCGGGTCAGAGGGCGCCCCAATCAGAGGGATGAATCCCGCGCCGGACGCCCATCGACAAAAAAAAACAGTCAGCCACTCGCTTCCGCTCGGGACGCACGTTTCACGCGTCCTTTGCCTCTCACGCGCACCGCACTCGCCTTTTGATTGTCTAATAATTTAAGAAGCACGTACTTACCTATCCGGACTTGTATAATATTGTGTGGTCAGAAATACAAACTTATACCTACGTTGAACTCTAATTTCATTTCTGTGCCGATCACTTCGAACCTACGTCCGGCATCCAAAAACAGCTTAAGGTCAAAACTACGCTTCAACTAGTCCATAATAGTGGCAGTTTAGATGTTTGCATTTACATATTAAACACAGGCCTCTGGCCGTTCGTGCCGGTACCGTCTTGCTCAATATACCGACCCTTTGAATGCATTGAGCAACACCGTACCGGCCCAAACCAGGTCGGCTGGAGGCCCGTGTTGCTCAACGTTTGAATGTAACATCGCAACGTAGTGCATTAACTCATTTATCTGATAATTATTATTTTAATTTACAATATGGAGTTTTGAAGATAAACTGTTTAAACAAAATTTAGGGGGGCAGTAAATACTGCCAGGCGCCGCACGTACCAAACAATGTGTAATGGGCAAAAACTTTTATCATCTACCCGACGCCGGCCAGAGTTTAAGCGTTTAAACTTTTATTCCACTTTTGAACAATGTCCGAGCACAGTTCGGGGGTCATTCTGGCCCACTGTTCTGGCCGCACAATTAACGTATGTATAATTTCGGAGGAAAGGTTTACTGTTTTATGTGAATCAAGGTATGAATAATTTTCAGAACTCTTTTCCCCAGTTTGACTCGTTTCTCCAGGAAACCTTGACGATTCATATATTCGTCCATACATTTCGTACTTAGAGTATATGACATTTTTTATTGCACAACTTATATTTTTCTCGCGATTTCAGGTTTGCTCCCATAATAAAAGTTGTTCATAATAGCTGTGATTATGATTATAGTATACAAATGATTACAATAATATCCTGAAATGGCTAACGGCGAAATGTCTAGCTTCAGAATGTCTAAATCGAAATGTGCAATGGTTCGGTAAATAAATAAAACAATTTGGTATATCAAATTTAAAATGTTAATGGTCTAAGTTCAAAATGTAATGGGTAAAATTGTAATTAAGTCCAATATTTATAAAATCGGAATATCTACAAAAGAAATATCGAAATTTGACATTGAAATACGTAGTTACTTACCTCCTAGAATACTTCCGGCATTTAACCAGTAGCTACAAACCACAGATCACACTAAACACCGCATTACGAGAGTCGTTGTTCCTACAAAAAGTCACCAAAGTTTGAGGAAGGCGCGGTTCGCAGGGAGTGCGACCGAGCGTTCTCATTGGCTTTTTTAAGGTTAAGCCTAACAATCAACCAATCAGAGTAATTTTTTATAAGTGTATTTAGACTGCTGCGTGGTGCGCTGCGAGCGTCCTGAATGCAGAATCTAGGATGGTGATCTGTGCTACAAACATTTATATCGTCTGACTCAACAGACCCAGTAAAAGAAATTTCTACAAAATTCTAAGCTTCTGGACCACTGAGTTTTATTTTACTAGTAAGCATTTATTATACCCACGCCGATTCAAGGTTTTCGTTTTCTGTCAGTCAGTCGTTATAGAATTTTATATCCTGTTGCAAAATGTATACTTACGAGCTGCAAAGTATGTACCTACTTTCCGGAGCGGACAATTTATATTATATTAAACCTAAAAGTACAAAGACCTCTAGGACAGACAGGTAAAAGGTGGATTCTCTTTATATCGCAGGCCAAGGCATATTTTGGGTCGCTACGGCGGCGATGACCTAGTTTTAGTTATAATTTAATATTAGGATTCAAAACGCACCAAGTTCCAAAGTTCCCGCGATGCACATTCCAGAAACGGGAACTAAATCAAAACCGCGGGTTAAGTAGGCCGCCTCCACCACAATTCACTTCTAAGCTGAAAGCCTTACACATAAATCAAGTTAAAATCTCCTGTGTCGTCACTCCCTGAAGTCGCATTATATAAAAGTTAGTAACGATGGAAGTTCGTTCTTAAATCCCTCTCTGCAAGGACCCGGTGATGAATTTAGACGTAGTAGTCACGTAGGGGCTATAAAGTAAACTGTGCACGAACCTGACATTCGTTTTACTTGGCCGCAACGATGGCTCTTATCAAACTGATAGTTATACACGAGATGTGAGAGACGCTTCAAATTTTCATACGCGTGCGATTCCACCACAGATTCATCTGTGGATTCCACTAATGGCCTATTTGTTCCTAGCTATGGTATAGCTATACACTCAACGAGGCATGGCGCTATAGGGTCACGCGGGTGACACCATCTTTTTTGTCTTTTAACAATAAAATATGGCAGTTAATCTATAAAAAGCGGCAAAAACGCGCGAGAAATACAGGACTATAAGAAAAGAGTATGCTAAGCAGAAAGCGCCTCATAGTATTGTTAATAACTTTAACTGTGGGAACAATTGGCAAATCGCGAAAAATAAACAGCGGTTCCATCCATACATTTTGTCGAGTTTCATTGACATTTTTCTATGGAAGTCGTTTGTTTTTTCTCGATTTAAGGGTTGGTCCCATAGTAAAAGTTTTTCATAATGATGAGTACTATGGTCCACCGTAGGCTTAGCATACCCTTTCCTTATAACCTTGTAATATATTAAAAAAAATGTGCATATTAAAACTTGGTTGGTTCGATTAATAATCTATGATTTTCAACCTCGAATTTACCTCGTCTTTACACCTCTGAGGAAGGAAACCTAGGTTTCCTTCTTCAGAGCTTTCGTTTAGCATTGTTTTCGAATGCGAAAGGAAATTCATATCGAAGGATTTCAAAAATTATGCCTTTGGACTAGGTGCTACGGATGAATCATGATAACTAAACTCACAACAAGCTAATCTCGTGGCTATCTAGTAATCTATGTCCATCCTTATAATGCTTACTAAGACCTTGCAAAGTTTCTTTAAGTTTGGAGGACACTAGACATTGTCAGCCTGAACGGGTTGAACGGTGTAATCGTGAAGAGGTGACAAACAGGCGATCAGGCTTTAGGCGATAAGGCCACTCCGCAATGAGTGCTGCGTTTACCATCACGTGGCCTCCATTCCGTCAAAAAAGTTGCTGATAAGGACGTAAGACGTCGATGCTTCGAATTACTACATGATCATCACAATTTCTTTGACTTGAAATAGAAACCCAAGCTAACTTATTCGTACGGAGAAAAACGCTATTTGCTATGACTTTTTTTGGATAAGTACTTAGTATCGTAAAATTATTAATTATAAATTTTATTTGCAAAACACGTGGGTTCTTGTGAGGTGGCATTATTGAAAACATTATTTTTAAAAATATATTTTTTCTTCGTATATTGCAATCTAATTTGAACTAAACCTGAATTGCGGATTATATTTCTATATTACCCATATTTTATAGTGGTTTGATCATTCGCTGTCTCAATATGTAAGCGCCATCTAGTATTATGCTGTTTTTACGGGGTACACTTTTTTGTATGAGATTGTCATTCTTCTCTAATATTTATTCTATGCTAATACTTTAACATAAAACCATAGGGAGCAGCTATTTTAAAATAATAGCAAATTTATCTTCAAAATTTTATTTACCAATAACTTGCATACCTAATTAAACTATAATTCATAAAATATTTACAAATTACATTAAACATTCATCAATACGCACACATGCTTATGGTTAACTTTACTTTGAACGACCAGACGTCCGTATTCCACTAAAACATATCATCACTAATATAGTCGTACATCCAATAACTTTTTTTGGCTTCGCACTGTTCGTACATTCAGCCAGGATTATTTTTACTTTTCTGGATGAGTTTAAAATACAATTTACGCTACGTGCTTTGGCCAGTAAAAGGGATAATTACTTATCGATCAGTCTTGACCCGTCTCTTAGCCGAAGGTTTTTCGAAGACTTGCTTCATGCCCCCGCGGAAGTTAGCCAGCCTGGATGCGGCCCCTTCGCTCGACCAAGCAGAGTCGAACTCAGTCGTGTCCTGGTCGACGAGATGCGTGTACTTTGTACGGCCGGAACGGCCAAACTTCTTCACTTGCATCACCTGAAAACAAAAAAAATACTTTGCTATACACACTTAATTGTTAACATTATACAATTTTAAAGTATTTTTATATGAAAAGTATATTCAAAAAAGAACGCTGCAGTATTGTAGCCTATGATATTCCGGACACGAAAGAAGAATCTAATGACATCTAGTACTTAAAAACCGACCAAGCCGTTTAGCTTAAAGGAGATTTATACACACAAATATACTATTTTGTCTAGTCAGTCGGGTAAAAGTTAGTGGACTTAGTTCACAGATCACACCTAGATCCCTCACTAAGGACGACCGAAGCGCAACAAGCGTTGATCTAAATACACCAAATAAAAAAATTACTCTATTGATTTTTTTCTCCTAAACTTTGGCTTCACATTCTGTTTATTTAGCCGGTATCAAGTTTTGTAATATTTAAACGTCCACCAATATTTATTTATTTATTTCAAGTGACGTGAAATATTTCACAATTCAAACAAGTATCAGTCTAATTCTATAAAGTCTATTAGTCTAAGTCAAACAAAGTAAGCCACCGTTAAGTCCAAGTCATGCTTACTTTACTGGAGTTTCTATGAAGTTTTGGAAACAACACGAAAAGTCACTTCACGAACAATTAATGAATAAAAATCCGCCGTTTTTACACATTACAACTCGAAATAACACAAGTTACGGAAAATAATACAATGACGCGAAATGACTTTCACGTTCCCGCCAAAACGCCCCTCTCTCGTTGGTTGATTGCTACGCACGAGTAGGCGTAACCTTGAAATAGACAATGAGAACGTTTAGTCGTAGTCCCCGCAACCCGCAATTTCATAAAAACTTTGGTGACTTATTGTCGGAACAGCGATCTCGTAATGCGGTATCTAGTGTGATCTTTTCTTACACTATTTTTTACCCGATCATCAGATGATGGTCATCGTCATCATTGAGGTGAGACTCACTTACCTTTGGCAGCACAGTCTTGTCAAAGTGATCTTCCAATGTCGGTCCGGAGAAATCCTGTTTGAACACTTCCTCTTCCTTGTCCAAGTAGAAAGCACCTCTGAAAAAACGAAATAAATTACAATTAGTGACATTCTAAGCTTAGCTACTAGCTGTTACACGCGACTTCGTTCACGCGGACAAACAAAAAAAAAGTAGCCATGTCTGTCTCCGACCCTTATGCTATATATGCAAAAATTCAGGTTGATCCATTAATCCAACAGCCTACTTATTTTTAGCTGTCAATCATGTAAACAAATATGACGGACCAGCAACCAATCATAAAATGACTAGCGAGGAAATTTAGAGCTGTTATTGGTTGAAAAACTAGATGTTTGTTTACCTTTACTATAGAAGAATTATATGGAGTTTTGGCGGGAACGTGAAGAATTCATGTCGCGTCATTTTATTATTTTCCAAAACTTGTGTTATTTCGAGTGTTAAAAGGGGTGAATTTTTACCCGTTAAGGTGCTTCGTTTGAGTCCGCTAGGTAGGTAGGCGCCAAGAGATGGCGCTGTCGTTGAAAACTCAATTGAGGTAATCTGCCCCAGTTTTAATTCACTTTGCGACCTCTTACTATTGTTATAAACACATCTCAAAAATAATAGAGCCCATTAATAGCTGCACTCGACTGAAAATTCAAATAATCTTCAACGCCTGTATGCACGCATGAACATTACGCACACATGCGAATTCAAAACAGTTACAAGCAAATACGAAATTTCGTTGCTCTGAATATCGTCTCGGTGGCCGAAGTCATCAGTTTGATTAGGTAGCGCTCGTGAGGTTCCGGGTTCGAACCCCTAAAATTAGGTAGAATTATTTTTTATAATTTAATTTCGAGAATACTATTTATTTTTGCTGTGGGTTTCTTGAAAAACAAACTTATTCAAAATTAGTAACGAAACTTATAAAAGTATATATCTACATAAACCTAATATTGTCACACAAATATTTAAAATGCGAAAGTTCGTGTGTAAGTGTGTAAGCATGTAAGTTTTTTTTTTTTGTTATTTGGTGACGAGACGAGCAAGTCACTCAGCTGATGTTAAGCTTCACGCTTGCTCATAACAGTTCAGTGCCACCCAGAATTTTGAACCTCAACAGTTCAAAACCATGCGCGGCAATGCACTGCGCTCATTACTCTGAGATATTAGATGTTAAATCTCTGTGCCCAATAATTACGCTGGAAACATTGCCCTTCAATCCGGAACACAGTGATGTTTTGCACACTACTGCTTGACGATTGAATAACTGGGTCCCTGGAATAACCCCATATCGGGGGTTCTAAAGGCACCGAGTCTGGTACCTTCCGAACAAATTTTCCACTTTTTTTCGGTTTTTTTCAAATTAATTTCGAATTTTACATACCTAATACCTAATGAAATGAACCTAATGAAATATGCAATACCCAAAAATGTTGTGTTTTCCGCGTCGATAGACATTATTCTGCGACTAAAAATATGGATTTTAGACCCGGGTTAGATTAATTTAGTCCATAGTAGGTACTGTTGTTTGTTATTTGTTATTTTGTGTGTACACAACACACAAAACTAACTAATAGGTAGGTACGTAGGTAGGTAGGTTTGTTGCTTGGTTGGTGGCTAGGTAGGTATTATTAGTATAATGTGCATATTTTGATCGCGCAGCACGAAATATTCAAGATTTTCATATACCTCTATCTACCACCTTACCACCTACCTATATAGGTACCATACCTATATAGGCACCTTTTACAAAAAATCTATTATTTCACTAAGAAGGAAGTTTTTCAGAATTTTTTCAATATTTTTCCCGGGATCAGTGAGCGTGCGCGCAACGAGATCATACATAAAAATGCATTCATCATCATTATTGAGGTGAATTTTTTTCCCGAAATTTTGCATTATTTTTCCTGGCAGCACTGATGGAGCGCGCACCGAGCCCCATACTCAGAAATGCTGAATTCCAACAAATTTTAGATATGGGGTTATTAGTTAGTCACACCAAAATGCGAAAGTTTGTGTGTATGTAAATAGGTATGTTAGTATGTAAGTGTGTTTGTTCCCGTTCAAATCTGTAACAGCTGCACGGATTCTAATGCAATTTGGTATGGAGGTAGCCAAATTTAGGTATGGTAGCTTCCATACCAAATCTCATCCAAATCCGTTCAGCCGTTACAGAGTTTATACCGCGGGTGAAACCGCGGGGCGTGGGTAATGGGTAAGAAATCTCGGTACGATATGGAACAGGCTGATGATGATGATGATGAATTTTAAATCTATGACCGAATCACATGCGAATTCAAAACGGTTACAAGCAAATACGAAATTGAGTACCCGATTTTCGGCATTCCACCTATCAGATCGACTGGCCGAGCGGTCGAGTGGACGGATTTTCATTATGCTTCGTTTTGTAGTGTGTATCAATGAGACGAAGGTCCCCGGATCGAATCCTCATTTGAAAATTACTGTTTTTGTAGATTTTTGTTCCTTTTGTGCTATTTTTTTACAGAATAAGTTATCAAACAACACAACAAACACCACACACAAAACTAACTAACTAACTAATAGGTAGGTAGGTAGGTAGGTAGGTAGGTTGGTTGGTTGGTTGGTTGGTAGGTAGGTAGGTATTATTAGTATTATGTACATATTTCAATCGCGCAGCATGAAATATCCAAGATTTTCATATACCTCTATCTACCACCTTACCACCTACCTATATCGGTTCCTATACCTATATAGGCACCTTTTACAAAAAAACTATTATTTCACTAAGAAGGAAGTTTTTCAGAATTTTTTCATTTAGGTTATTAGTTAGTCACACCAAAAATAAATATTATAAAGAGGACAGATTTGACTGCCCGTTTGCCCGCATTGAATAGGCTCCGAAACCACTGAATCGACCCGAAAAATCCCCCCGCTGCTGGGCAGCCTTTCAGCCCTCCTTACACTTCCTTCTTTTCTGCAACTTGACGCAAATAGAAGGGTTCTGCGTGTGCATTATAATTTTCATTCCCTCGTCAAACACCCGTGCGAAGCTGGTGCGGGCTGTAAAGGATTCAAACAGACAGACGGACAGACAGACAGACAGACGGACATGACAAACTTATAAGGGTTCCTTGTAGTACTACGGAACCCTAAAAATGTATAAATGGTTACCTATGTCAAAGTCCTCAAAATATATATTTCGCGAGGCTGCGCGGGCCGCGAGCGGCCCGCGGGGCGGTCCTGCAGTTGGGTATGGCTGGATCGTTTAGGTCGACTTGTAAAGTTAAAAAAAAAGGAGGAGCATGATGAAAACGGGTAAGAAACCTCCATACGGTAGCAATTTGGCTAATGATGATGATGATTATGGTTAAAATCTATGACCGATAATGAACGTCGCAGTTTGACGGGTAGAAATCCCCCCATCACCATGAAAATGGGCAAGAAGTCTCGATACGTTAGGAAGCGTGCTGATCATGATGATGATGAATTTTAAATCTATGACCGCAAATGAAAATCGCAGTTGGAAGGGTAGAAATTTCCCCCATTGCTATGAAAAATGGGTAAGAAATCTCGGTACGATAGGAAACAGGCTGATGATGATGATGATGATGATCCTTAAAATCTATGACCGTACATGAAAATCGCATTTGGAAGGGTAGAAATCCCCCCATCGCCATGAAAATGGGCAAGAAGTCTCGAATTATATTTTTTATTTATAAATTAGGTAGGTAGGCACTTACGAAACACCTTCGCCATGATAATATTTCAGCCGAGCACGAACACGTTTCGTGCTCATTTTTGGCCAGAATATTGATGGCGTCTATAGCGCAACGATGATGTCTGCTGCATTCTATTATAATTATGTACGTTATTATTAGGTTACTAGCAGCCCGCCCCGGCTTCGCACGGGCACCCAACAAAAAAATAAAAACCATAATACACACACGAAAACCCCTCCACCCGCGTCAAGTCACAAAAAAAAAAAAAATATTAAGAAAGCCGAAAAGCCACCCAACAGCGAAACAATTTTTCAAATCCGTTCAGCAGTTTCGGAGCCCATTCAATGCAAACAAACAAACAAACAAAGAATCAAATCTTTCCTCTTTATAATATTGGTATAGATAGATTATTCTATCATCATCAATAGTTGTCGCAACGCACGCGATGTAAAGGATATTTTAGGTATTTTTTTTACATCTTGGGTTACATTATTCGAGTTTTAGTAAGGATCCCAATTTTTTTTTAAATAAAATATAGTATAGTATAGGGATAGTGTAGCTTCCCAACAGTGAAAGAATTTCCCAAATCGGTTCAGCAGTTTCGGAGCCCATTCAATGCACACAAACAAACAATCAAATCTTTCCTCTTTATTATATTGGTATAGACTATTCTTTCATCATGAATAGTTTTCGCAGTGCACGCGAAATACATCATCTTGGGTTACATTATTGGAGTTTTAGTAAGGATCCCTAATTTTTTTGAAAATATAATATAACCTATGTCACCCGGGGATAGTGAAGCTTCCCAACAGCGAAAGAATTTTTCAAATCGGTTCAGCAGTTTTGGAGCCCATTCAAACAAACAAACAATGAAATAAATAAACAATCAAATCTTTCCTCTTTATAATATTGGTATAGATAGATTAGGTAACCAAATCAAACACTGCACTGCACACCGATACCGAATCTCGCAACGTCGCAATTATCGAAGACCGCGCGCGGACTAAGCCGCGAGGCAAGAATACCTAGTCTCGCTCACACACGCTCCGACAAGCTGGCAACGTCGCGTAAACCGCGTGACGCGCGCGCGGCACAACCAGTGTACACGATTTTTGCAAGACGCACGCACACATCAATATTTCACGCACACCATGATCGCATGATTCGCATGTAAAGAACACACCACTACAATCGTAAAATTTGTCGTAATTATTGGGTTGAAAGATGGTATTTCCTAGCCCTGAACATTTTAAATTATCGACTTTGCGATACTTAGAGGCCAAATTAGACCTATGTTAAGTCATGCCCAGTTCAAAATCGTAGTAGGACGCCTAAAAAGGCATCGACAGTTTTGTATGAAAGTCGTTTATCCTTAAGTATTTGTGAACATCCACGAGTGTTGGTGAATGGTATAATGTCGTGAAACGTGAATTTTCATGTTGTTTCCAATACTCCATAGAAGGCTCTAGTAAAGTTTTCACCACTTTACTGGGGCATGACTTGGACTTGATCGTGACTTGCTTTACTAGCCTTTGACTGGGCCTATGACTTGTTTGATAATATATAACAAAACTTGATAATATATATGTATACTTGACACTGGCAAATGCATAAGACGTGCGACTCCAAAAACCTCTTAGGAGGAGAAACAAAAAAAAAAAGAATTATATGAGAAGAATGGTAGTAAAAAAAGTGTATCTCCGAAAAAACAGCATAATAATAGACGGCGCTTACGTATTTAGCCAGGTTATGTTCAAACCGCTATAAAAGCCGGTGAAAATATGGGTAACATATATAGTTCAAATTAGATTGAAATATGCGACGAAAAAATATGTTTTCAAAAATTATGTTCACAACGCCATCTCTTGAGAACGAGCGAAGCGAGCTTTGCAAATAAAATATAAAATTAATAATTTTACTGATATTATTAATGCAAAAATATTCATAACAAGTAGCGTTTTTTCTCCATACCATTACGGATGAGTTAGCTTGGGTTTCTATTTCAAGTGAAGCAGAAATTTTGACGATCATGCCGCAATTCGAAGCACTGGCGACATCTTACGTCCTTATCTGTTTCTACAATCGGGTTACGCATCTTTCTACGACCATTGGTACTATTCTTTACATATTTTTTTTTATGCTTCAGAAAAGTGTTGCCGCCATCTTCGATATTACAAAAACGGTATGTATCTATTTATTTTTGTTATGCTTTCTCTTCATTGTTTTTTTTACGCTCTTCCCTTAAAAAATATTTTAGTGAAACTGTTCACGATCTCACCTGTGGTAATACTTCTGCAGGAACTTGTATTTTCCCTTGACAGACTTGTTGGTGACGAGTTTGGGATTGAGACGTGCCTCGACTCGCCTCTCCTCTTCAGTCATGTTGCGCATGCGCTCGATAGCCAGCAGCTCCTTCTCCACACTACCAAATAATTACATTTTTCATTGATTTTGGTAAAAATAATAGTAAATTTCGAAAGTCGTGGTAACTCAGTAGGACGCTCGCCTCACTTTCGTGGGGTCTTGGGCTCGAACCCGGGCGGGCCCGAACCCATGATTTCTTCGGAACTTACGTAAGGATATACCAATTCGATGGCGTATATGAATCCGCCAACCCAATCATATATGGCCCAATCATCGTTCGAGGGTAGTCCGATATCCCAGTAGTGGGATGTTAAAATGTCCATGCAGAGAATAGATAACTTCGATACAAGTGCGAATTGATGGTTAATAGAAACAAGTAGGACTATGTAAGCTGAAGGCGAGGGTTTACTATAGTTACGAATAACAGCAGATTAAGCAATTAAGACTTGTTACCATCTTCGAACAATGACACTAACAATGGCACTAATTGCAATTATTTTTTTCACTAAAACTAAAAAGATGCCTGCATATTCTTGGCCTTGTCATGATTTCGCAGAATCGACTTAATTTTGTTCCTAGGTTTTAAGAAACAAGTAAAAATATTAGTTCTTCGAACAGTCGATTTCGCGAACACAAACTTTTGCATCAATCAAAGACATCAATTCTACAATTTCATAGATTATTTTTGTCGTCGCTGTTTTTTTTAAATTTATTTTTTCTTTCTCTCGCGGAGGAGTAGTGTGCGTAATTCCTATAAGTATAGTAAGTTTGCGTTTGTGCGCGCATGCGGCATATAATAGAAGTAAGGAAATTGGAGGGAACCAGTTAATAAACAGATTTCGAAGTGTCTATCAATTATTATAGTGTGTAAAGAGCCCAATATTTTAGAGGGGCATTTCCTTCAAGAAGTCGCCATTTACCGGCCGATTGGCGATTTAATACTCGCGTACGGATAGTACTTTTCAACCAATCCTGACGAAACATTAGATTTTTTTAAATATTTTTTTATGGGAATTTTACGAAGTTCACATTGTCATCTGAAAATAAATCGCGCTAATATTATAAATGTGAAAGTTTGTGCGTAAGTAAATATGTAACTAGGTAAGTGTGTTTGTTCCCGTGCCTTTTTAGCCCTGTAAAATTAACAGTTCCGTTAGGATAGCGGGTGAAACCGCGGGGGCCTGGTAGTACAAAATAAATAATTTTAATATCTCACGCTTCTCTCTCCTCCTTGTCTCGCTTGATCCTCTTCATCTCGCGCAACTTCCACGCTTCGTACTCGAGTTCGTCGTTTTCATCGTCCGTACAGACGTCGTTGATGTTACCTTCTTTTTGTTCGCCCTGGGGATAGAAAAATTGTTTATACATGTTGATTTTTTTAATTTCATTTTTGATTTCATCATCATCATTGGCAGCTTATTCAGCCCACTGCAGAGCATAAGCCTCCCTCCCTCTTTGACAAACCTACCCTGTTTTGTGCCAATCTCGTCCAGGTGTTGCCGCAAAACTTTTGGATGTCGTCACGCCATCGCTGTATCGGTCTACCAGGGCTACGCTTACCATCACGTGGCCACCATTCCGTCAGAGCCCTACTCCACCTACCGTCACATCTAGCCAAGTGTCCTGCTCACCGCCACTTGAGTTTTATTATACGGGATCCAATATCTTCCACATTTTGTTTTAATAAAACGGGAATACTCACGTTAAATTGAGTCGGTTATTCCCACTATAGTGGCTGCAGTGCAGCCGTTGACATCACGCGCGCGACGCGCCGCAGCCCGCAGTGCAAGGAAAGACGAGGTCGCGCGCGTGTCTCGCTGAGCATTCCTTGATAAAGGTCACCGAATGTGATCGAAACTATAGTAGGAATAACCGACTCAATTTAACGTGAGTATTCCCGTTTTATTAAAACAAAATGTATCAAAACCACGTCAGTTTTCATAGGTGAATATAATTGTCAATTAAAATCTCGGAATTCTCATTTTTATGTCATGAACAAACGGAGTAAGCATAATATATAGCTTCCTGCCATAATATTATTAAATTATTGATTAGTTTGCCTAATTTAACTCTAAACGTAGTTTAATTTGTGAAAGTGGCTTGCCTGTAATATTCAATGTTATTTATGGTCAATAAATATTTCTGATTTGTTACATGTATATGGGGCATGTACTACCTGGGCATTTCTTTGCTCTGCTCGAATAGTGTCTTCAACTAGTTTAAGCGCCTCCCTTCTCCTCTCTTCTTTTTCTTTCCTTGACTCAGCTTCTTCTTTCTTCTGCTGTTTCATTTTCCGTTCCCTTTCAGCAACTGTCATCCTTTCAGATGCCCTGACAAATACTGGCTTTACCCTGGGTCCTAAAATTAAAATACAAAATAAACCAATATTGGTGAAAATTGGCAAGGAGCCCTTAACAATTGGAATTAGCATCGAATGGTATTCTTTATGGCTTAAACAATACCATTACATGTGTAATTCCTCGGAGTTAAAGCAACCGTGATACGAGCTTGTAAGAAAATAGAGAATTACGGCCCACGCTAAAATTAAGTAATTTGAACTGACTTTCTGAAAATAAATGAAATAACCCAAAAACGTTACAGAACGCTGAAATGATGACCGTGCTTTTGAGAAATATCAGAACGCGCCCAGTATAATGTGGATCCTAGGCAAATATATACTGTTTTTTTTTTTTTTTATTATTATTTATAGGCTTGCGTTTGACTGCCATCACGCCTGATGGTAAACGAGGATGCAGCCTACGATGGAGCACGCTTGCCTAGAAGAAACCGATTCACTCGCGACTTGAAGACACCCAGATTATAATTATCAGGAAAAACCCACTCGGGCAGCGCATTCCATTGTTGTATATTATACCTGTGTCTTCTTCGCTATCTGTGTATTCTGTATCAGAAGATCCACTCTCCTCCTTGTCCCCTTCCAGCATTTCTTCATCGTCGTCTCTGCCGAGCAACTCTTTCTCCGCTTCTCTGAAAACAAAGAAAAATTTGTGAATAAGCATGCATAATGCAAATGATAAATTGTAGTTATGTGCGACGCTCTAAGGGGAAGCCTATATTCAGCAGCGAATGTCCTGCAGCTGATGTTAATGAATACTAGTAGTGCAGCTCTCGCCTTCAAGTCCTTGATTTTTTTCGAGTTTAAACCGAAAAAAAAACCAAGGTTTTGTTCTTACAATACAATATAGCTTTATTATACACCAACAAGACAAACTTAAAAAAAAAAAAAAATTAACAATAATATTTTAAAAACGGTAGTATAATGGGCGGCCTTGCCGCCTAAAGCGATTTCTTCCAGACAACCTTTGGATGGACAGAATTATGACTTAAAAACTACGGTCGGTGGTGTAGATACATAAAAATAATAAAATGAAAAAAATATATATATTCATAAACCTACTACCTACATAAAATACACACAATTAATACAAACTATATATATGCAAAATATATACTATAAAACTAATAATACATAATTATACATATGTACCAATTAACACACAGAAAGAGTATGTATGTGAAAGAGTAAATGTATATAAACGAGGTTTTTAAATATATAAAGAGACTTAGCCTGCCTGATACATACAGGCAGCTCGTTCCAGAGCAGGACAGCTTGCACGGTAAAAGACTTACAATAGGAAAGATTTAAGTGGGTAGAAATAGGGATCTTTAGCTGGAGGGCGCGAGAACAACGCAAGGAAAAGGAGTGAGCTTGAATATATTTAAAGGGTTCCTTCAAATATATTGGGGTAATCGGAATAAACAGAATTTTGTAGAGAAAGGAGAGGATACGGCGAAGGCGGATTGGCCATCATTTGAGTTTTTGACTAAATTCCGAAAAGTGATCATATTTGCGTAAACCAAATATGAACCGAATGCAGAAATTTTGTAAACGTTGGAACTTGTCAAGTTGCTCTTCGGTTAATTCTAGATAACAAGCGTCGGCGTAGTCCAATATTGGGAATAAGAGGGATTTCACAAGCGCAGTTTTAGTAGTAATTGGAAGAAAATTCCGCAATCTCCTAAGTGAAGCCGCAGAGGCAAAAAAAATTCTTCTGACTTCTACTAACTGAGGGTTCCGAGAAGACGTTCTGTTGAAAGTTTTGGATAAAAATCCACTACATCATTTAAAAGAATTTAAAATATAAATATCATGTAAAACGCCATAAACGATGACCACATCGGTCATGGACCGGATCATTCAAAAATGCATTAACTATCCAGAAGTGATACAAGTCCTAGCTCCCTAGCCGTATGGTACGAGTATGGTGCACCACACACCAAAGACACATTTTGTGCAGTAAGACATTTGTGTTACTTGACACACTTTTTGTGAAGAAATGTGGCGTGTTGTGTACACAGATCACACTAGATACTGCATTACGAGATTCGTTGTTCCTACAAAAAGTCACCAAAGTTTGAGGAAGGCGCGGGTCGCGGAGAGTGTGGCCAAGCGTTCTCATTGGCTATTTTAAGGTTACGGCTACTCGCGCCTAACAATCAACCAATCAGAGTAATCTTCTATAAGTGTATTTATACTGATGCGTGGTGCGTTTCGAGTGTCCTGAATGCAGAATCTATGGTGTGACCTGTGGTTGTGTATTAGCGCACTCGTACTTAAATTTAGTTCAACGATAAATGTTTTGTGTGGTGTACAATATTTGTGGTTTGGTGTGTTTGGTGGCCTATAATAAAATACTCCGCCGGTCACTTGGGCCAGCCGATGACAAAAGAGTCCCTATGCAAGAACAGATTCAAACACGAAAGTAAAGATGACGATACACGACAAAAATGGCGGATAGTGATGTAAGCTGGTGTGGTATGCCAGACCTTGTTTTTTAAAATTGTATATTGCCTAGCAGTAACTAAGACTATACATATACTATCTATTGGATACGTTCTAAAGTTCATCGAAATATTTGCCGTTATGACAACATGGAATTTTTTTTTAATGGCAAAGTTTATTTTTATCGTTATACATTTAATTATATATTTTGTAGTATTTTTTTTAATAAAAATGTTGTTTTATTCAACTTTAAGAACCCTTTTCCTCGTTATCTACTTCCATTGCTCCAAATTGGTACGTTTTCAGGAGCCCCAAATTAAGGCAGTTTATTGGCTATTGGCATTATCATGATCATCATATTAAGCCAGAAGACGTCCATTTATGAAGGAAGGCCTCCCTCTTAGAAAAGGGTAGGTTGCCATAATCTCCACTCTTGGCAGGCGACTTGTGGATCGCAGAACGCTCACCGTTTACTAAGAGGACGTTGCTGCCTGTCCTCCGGTCGTTCTGGTAACAGTTTTAGGACATAACCAGATCGGATCTACTGGCACAGTTTTGCGTAGAAGTGGCAGGATTTCTATGTTAAAAACCCCTCAAAAAAGCAGTTAATTTCACCAGGCCTCTCTCACTGCAATCAGCGTTTAGCCTTGAAATCCATTGTCGTAGCCTTTTTCAAATCTAACTTAACAAGCGCGAAAGTGGCAGAACGATCACTCTCTGTGCATGCTAAAATTAACTTTATTGCGATGAAGTGAGACTATTTTAATGTCAGCTATTATTTATTATGTGCTTTCATATAAAAATATAAGTGATAAAAATACCTGGCAGCGAGTTTAGCTCTAAGAACCTGTCGGCGGCGTTCAATTTCCTCCTCTTCGAGCTCATCCTCACTCTCGGAGCTGTCCTTGGCTTCCTCTGCACTTTCCTCTGACTCTGGATCCGGCTCCTCGTCGATGATCTCGGGCTTGTGCTCGGCGCGCCGCGGCGGAGACTGCTCTACCTGACGGAGACGCCTGAGACGAGGATCGTCAACCTGAAAAGTTAATAACAGTATTTAATTTCGCATTGAGTAATTCCGTTGACGGAATTTGAGCAATACACAAGTCACTAAAGTTTATAGCAATAATAATGAGGGAACACACATAATGACATCAGTACTAAGAGTGAATGAGACAGAAAGTATGTATGTTTCACTTTAAATTATCCCTTTTAGTACTTTTAGTACCGGTGGGGCTCTTCTGCAGTCCGCCTACCACATTTGCCAGTTATTCAACCGCGAAATGGTAGTGTGTGTTCAGTAGAGTGCAAACATTACTGTGTTCCGGTCGTACTCTTAAGTTGTAAAGTTGTAAATCTGTTGCTAAGCACCTAAAGAAGAGTTCCGGCAATCTACTTGAGAGCCAGTTCCCATTCCAGGTTAGGTGTGTAACGGTCAGGTCAGTTCATTCTGCTGATTATGTCCACCAGAAGTAACTACGCGAGCAGGCCCTGTGACTGATAGTAACACATGAAATTATGTGAGCAGTTTGTTCATATAATAGTAGGCGTCAAATGTAACAATGTGAACAGGTCGTCCCCATAATAGTGAGCGCTAGCAGTTACGATATGATTACCTTACTGTGTATGGGAGTAGAGTACACAAGTGACTGCCTTGGATGAAAATTGGGAGGGGATGATTAGTGCTCAAAAATGTAAATATTTAATGTAATATTTTTTTAATCATATTTTATTTTTATATATTTATTTTATCAATATAATAATAATATCAAATACAAAACTATTTATTTAAAAATGTCTGTTTGCATGTGTCTGTATTACCTAATTTAGCGTAAAGGGCTTGAGACATTTGGAAGAGCTAGGTGTTGTTAAATTCATCTTCAATTTCACAATGTTATTAAGCCACATTTTACAGTTATAACCATGTGCACTTAGTGTACATTAGGACAGATATTATAGTGATTCTTTGTGGCTTATACTAATTTGACCACATGCTATATAACTATGTATGTGCTTATAGCTAGAAGCATATACAAACTATACTAAGGCATGCAAGTTTTTTTTAATCAAATCTTACTTGACTTATTGACTGAGTGAGCAAAACAAATGTATCTTTGCTTACATCTGTCAATATGTCGGTACTCACATACATGCAGTATTTATCAACTAATTGTGGTGAAACTTAGTATACAGCATGGTATTTTTGTCGTCTGCAATTTTTGATTGGAGGGGTTGTTCTCAAAAAAACGGGGTAAGTTTTCTGCGGCGCCATTTACTGGCCGAATTTGATAATATTTGGCAGACATTTGGTACTTCATTCTAAACAAGAATTTTGAATATTAGCAAAATCAGTGAAGAGGTTGTCAAGATATGAGGTTGTGGTGTCTCCAATCTGGACATCGAACTGACATCTCACAATAACAAAATATTATACATACATATATATGAAAATGCACCCTTATTATGAACCTTCGTGATTCTGATTGTGAATGCATGCCATCCAGCTCTTACCAACTTACTTGCACTATGACGCTTGCGCACACTCACTATCACAATCAGGAACATCCATAATAAGGGGGCATGTCTACTGTTCGCAGAGCTACTAGTTTTTAAACATTTTTTTTGTTATTGTTATTATGAAGCTTACTTCTTTTTCTTCATCAGTTGGTTCTTCATCCTTGTGTGAGATTATCTGTGGTAGTGTCTGTTGTTTCCTTTCTGGTCTTTGCTCTATAAAGTCTTCTGCGTCAGAATTTTCTGATGATGACGCACCTTGAGCATAGTCTGGCTTCTTTCCCGATATGTACCTCTGTACTTTCACCTTTTGCATAGATATTTCACCTAAAAGTTTAAGAAACTTTGCAATTATACAACACAATAAACACAAAGAAAAATGATCGTGAATAATAGTACAAACACAACTGAACAATAGGACGCAAAATGTAGATGAAAAAGGTTGGAAAATATACACAAACAAACCTACACAGAATATGTACATTTTTACTATTAAGGATTTTATTTTATGGGTTGGGTACGATCCATGAAAGGGCAGATGTTTGAATGACAAATAAATATCTGGCTAGTTGTCCATGTCTTGGAGTGTACAACATCATATCACCGACACAGAAACTAGTTGGGAGCCCTGAGTGAAAAACGCTAACTTTTTAAAATAAAAAATATGTTTGTTTCTTAAAATGATAAGGTGAATAATCTTACCTTTCTCATTACGAATGGGTACAGCACCCGCTGTGCTTTGAATACCAGTGGGTTGAGCAGGTAACACGTTCATGATTAGCCTATTTGTTTATGTGCACCGTTCTTGTTGAAACGTCGAGTACACCGTATTCTTTTGTATTGGATTGACCCAAAGAGTAATACAATATGATTGACCACAGCAGTATTAATTTATTTAATATTTCTCATTCTTACAACTAGCAAAACACAAATATTTTACGCAAATCCAAAGAGTATTTTAGACATAGATAATATTTTAGATAGGGGAACACAAAACATGGACATCATCATGAAGGTGTAGGGAAATCAGATTCATAGATGAATGTATACTAGCGTAATCACATTCCTCCAAGTGGAAATCATAATTGGCATGCCTTTTTTTCTCTTCTCTTATTTTATGGCTCCACACGTTGTTATTTCGCCAATAATATTAGTCTCTTTTATTTCGCCAATAATAGACTGAGACTAGTATTATTTCGCCAATAATACTAGTCTCAGTCAAAGTTTACATGGCCTGACCTGACATTGAGGCGTTTGCCAAAAAAAAGAAATCCTGGTAATAAAAGTACCCAATAGATGGCGTTAGATGCACCTTGAGGTTTTCCTGTCACTGTCAAGACATGAAAGACAAAAAAATGTACGTGTGCCTTTTTTTTTCTCGTGTTTTTTGGGTCTACATGTGTATTTAGACAATTTCAAGTAGTGTAACTATGTATTTGACTTCATTTGAAATATTACAATAGTTGACACTGGCTAAATAAGCCAGTGGAGCCAATATTTACGATTTAAAAAATAAACATAAAATATTTCGACAGAAACGACAATGACAGGTAAAACGGTAGGTCTGTTACGCCATCTAGTAAGTATTTTAGAAGTATTTTTTTTTTTTGGAAACGCCTCATTACGCCATCTAGTAAGTTTTTTTTTTTTTTTTGGAAAACGCCTCGTTGAATATCACGGGAGCAAAAGAAACAAACTATTAATGTTATAGCTTCTCCCTTTCGCTACCCCAAAAACTTATATATAGCCATCTCTTTCACACGATGTCAGGTCAGGTCATGTATAGCCACCCTAAAGCGTACTCTATGTTTTTGTAAGTACTATCCTCTTAAAAATTTTGTGCTATCGTTTTCAACGTATATAGATCCAGCCCGGGCCCCGGCTGAGCCGTTCGTGCCGGTACCGAGTTGCTCAATGCTGAAAACAGTGTTGTTCTCCATAATGCAACTGCCGTATTATACGGCTTTTAGGCACGCTGCGCTTGAAATATACGGTATACGGCTGCAGTTCCAAAGCCGTATAATATTTGTATGAAATATACGGCAATCCACGGAAGAGTTATCAAAAACTGCCATTACTAATTTTTCGTCTAATGTAAGGGTGTCTATACATGGCCTGACCTGACATCGTGTGAAAGGGACAGCTAGATTTGAATTTCACGGGAGCAAAAGAAACAAACTATTAAAGTTATAGCTTCTTCCTTTCGCTCCCCCAGAAACTTATATATAGCCATCTCTTGTCAAACCAGGTACCTTTACGCTGCGAGTTCCCGGAATTCCCCGTTGAACAACGCTTTCTACGAATACAACAAAATTGAGATTTTGGGCTAATAAGTGGTTTGTGTTTATACAAACCACTTCAACGCTTCGCTGAGCTTAGGTTTAGATGATGTTACGACGAGTGAGCGATGATACCTCAGAAAATATTGAAAATCAAAGGGTGATCATCGATACTGAAGAAGATGAGAGAAGTGGAGATACCATTTCCAAAATGAAACAGAACTTTTAACCACAACTCAAAATGTATATATGCCAGTAAAAAAAGTTAAAGATCATAATCTTGTACATAAATTAATGAATACGGCAATTCATTTAAATTTTGTACTAATATACGGCAATTTTCAGTTTTAAATACGGCAGCCCCAAAATCGACCTGGAACAACACTGGCTGAAAACTTGTGAAAATCTAAACTGTAAAGTTTTTATTTTTAATCATGCGTACGTAAGTAAAGATACATTCTTATCCATGGGTAGTATGCATGTGCGGCAAAGAGTAATAATATAATGGTGAACAGGTAAACCACACCTTACCTAGTAAAGAGAGTGAGTACCCAGCTAATAATAGAAATGGAATCTAATGGAGAAGTACTTTCAAGTTTGGATAAACTTATTTCCCACACATTGTCAGATAAGCAGCTACAAGAATACAACAGGATTAATTATGGAAGAGTGGATCATCACGAAATACAAGTAAAAGTATCCAACAAAGACTTTGCTACAAGTAACAACTTTGAAATAGCAGCATATGATTTTCCTGCGAAAAAGGAAGAGACAAGGAAACCTCGTATCGTTCGAGTTGCAGTGATACAACACTCAATAGTAATTACCACGGATAAGCCGATCACAGAGCAAAGGCAAGCAATATTTGAGAAAACTCGAAAGATTCTCGATTGTGCTGCAGCTGAAGATGTTAATGTTGTGTGCTTACAAGAAGCCTGGAGCATGCCTTTCGCCTTTTGCACTAGGGAAAAGCAACCTTGGTGTGAATTTGCTGAATCTGCCCTTAATGGTCCTAGCATACTCTTTTTGAGTGAACTAGCAGAAAAATACAGAATGGTCATAATATCTCCAATCCTAGAAAGAGACAATGTCCATGGTGATACAATTTGGAATACTGCTGTAGTCATTAATGAATCTGGTAAAGTTATCGGAAAACATAGAAAGAATCATATACCAAGAGTGGGGGATTTCAATGAATCAACATATTATTTGGAAGGGAATACAGGACATCCTGTTTTCGATACTGTTTATGGAAAAATTGCTATTAATATTTGCTATGGGCGTCACCACCCTCTAAACTGGCTGATGTTTGGAATAAATGGGGCTGAGATTGTTTTTAACCCATCTGCTACTGTGGCCGGGCTCAGCGAGCACCTGTGGGGCATAGAAGCTCGAAATGCAGCTATAGCCAATAGTTACTTCACTTGTTCCATCAATAGAGTAGGGACAGAGTCATTCCCTAATGAATTTACTTCTGGGGATGGAATGGCAGCCCATAAAGCCTTTGGACACTTCTATGGCTCAAGTTATGTGACAGCACCTGATGGCACAAGGACCCCAGGCCTGTCGAGAGTGAAAGACGGCCTTCTTATTGCACAGATAGATCTGAACTTGTGCCGCCAGATCAAAGACAAATGGGGCTTCACAATGACTCAGCGCCTTGATGTATATGCTGACAGCCTAAGCAAAGCTGTTAAACATGATTATGAACCCCAGATTATTCATAATAAGTAATACACATACCTAAGCAACAGAATTTAAGTATTGCATCTGTATAAACCTATTTACACACAATCATTTTGTTAATCTCTCAAATGTTTTTATTTTATATTTGTTATCTTTATATCATTGTTAAGTAAAAAAATATATTTTTGCTAATGTACCATGCATTTAATTGTTTTTTTCCAGAATGTACATAAATATATCAATGTGAAAACCATGGACAGTATACCAATGAGATAAATGTCTAGTACACTGAACTAAAAACACATGTTAGGAAAGAAATGAAACAACAATTTATATAAAACAATGTGTACCAATTTAGAATAATACAAATGTGAGCTATACATAAAATATGTAAGGGTTAGAATGGGGTACATTCAAGTAACAGCATTCAAGAGATACTGATATTGATACAATACTGTGAACTGTACATACTGAATTCAAGAGAAAAACATAATTCACTGACAAACATTGTACAAAACAAAAATACAAGCTGTATAAAGGGTTTGGTACAAATTTATTAATTGTAAATGCCTATAGATTAACTGAAACAATTTATTTAATCTATCTACTCATTTCATCATAATTGCATCAGCCTATAGATTCCCATTCATGAACAATTCTATAGTTACAATCTTGTGCAATGTTGGTGTGGTAATATTTTTTTATTCATTGTCAGTAATTATTTGTTTACTAGAATATTCTAGCACATAGGGTGTTAGAATATTCTAACACATAGGGCGTTAGAATATTCTGATAAATTTTAAAGACATCAATATGCACTAGGTTGCACTTATATTGCTCATGTTAGAGAAAAAATCTGCATAACAAAATCAAAAATCTTTTCAAGCAGAGATATCATTGCATGTACCCCACACCTGAGGCTGTAAAATTACATTATCACTAAGCACTAATACTCTATGCAGTCTTTGCACGGATAGCAGCACGTTTTCCAGTAACAGCCTGGAAACCGGACTTGATGCTCGCCACAGAACAACGGGAACCACAAGTTTCACACTGAAGGAAGAATAACCTAGTATCTTTCTGTAAGATGGTATCTGGGGAACGGCATGTGTGACAAGTTACATATTCCTTGATATATCTTCTCAACACATTTTCTATTTGTTTCTGTTGGAAACGGCCCTTGATGATTAACTGGCTGTTTCCATCTACAGAACCACTTGTGCCCAACTCGGCCAGTAAGAAATCCAGTAAATGCTTAGGCTGCCGATGGAGGGTTTTGCAGATTTCCGTGAAATTGGCGAAAGATGTTTTCTTTGTGCCAATTCGGACTACTTGGGGCGGCCTCATGATAAACTTTTGTTTTTTGCCGGAGACCATACTGGGATTCTTCTCGCGCATGATGTCGAACACTCGCTCGAGAAGCTCATCATATGTGTAGTCTCGATCACTGCCAATCCAATCCCCGTGGCTATCTTCAACATTTTCCTTGTCATCGTCCCTGTTGTCGTCGTCCGTAGGATGTTCGTCAACATTTTTCTTCTTCTTCTTCTTCTTCGTTTTCGAGAAGTCTATATCGAGGTCTAGATCATCGATAACTTCTTCTTCCTGAGGTTCGGGTTCTTCAGCTGGTGGGGTCTCTGGTAGTGCATTTTCCATCTCCTCCAAATTGAAGAAGGTCTTCTTCTTCTTTTTCTTCTTCTTACCAAAGTTGTCCAAATCGAGGTTATCATCTTCGGCCAAGTCGACGTCACCCGTCTCCGCGGGCGCCTCCACGCTCGTACTCTCCCCTTGTTCTGCGAGCGCTGCTTCCATATCGAACCCAGTCTTCTTCTTTTTCTTCTTCTTTAGGGACGGGTCGAACACCATATCCTCATCCATGGTTATAGGCAATATATTTCTTTACTTTTTATTAAAAACTCCAAGATTTTGGTTAGATTTGATCCGATAATAGGCAGGTGGCACAATAGTATTGCCAGACTTTATTTATAAAATTTATCACAACGTTTTGGCACAATCAAAATGGTGAATCGATTTACTTCAAATTGAATATTATTACATTATTAGTGCGCAAAAGAAACAATTTAGTTAGTTTGGCATTTAAAAACATTACCCTTATAGTAATTTAAATTTTAGTTCAAGTTTTGGTCATTTTATCTCCATAACTTAATAATATAATAAATACATTGAACTAAACCTTATTTAATATATACAATATAATAATATAGTTCATTATATTATATTACCTCTCTAAGCAAAAAAGAAAAAACAAGAACACTGATTAACTTACACGTGAGTCTAGCTTCACAGTGCACACTTACGCGGAGCTTCGCTTTTAAAGTAAAATTATCTACAATACTATTGTATTGTAGATAATTTTACTTTAAGTTTATTATTGTTTGAGATTGAAAAGAAAAACTTCACAGATACTTCCTAGGGAACAATAAAAATAAATTAAGTATATTTAATTTATTATTACCGAAAACATTTCAAAGCAGCAAAATTATCGAGAAAGCTTCACAAAAATGATATTACATTCGGTCATTTTTGTTATGTTGTGGCAACACTGTGCTGTTGGTTCATGTGTCAAATCGGTTGCATCAGCTTTTGTTCGTTCAAAAACTTAATGCCTCTCCCAGACTACAGAGCATACTACTACCCAGAGCTTAGACGAAGAGATCCTTGACCCAGAGTACCGTAACAAACTTCTTTATTTATTTCCAATCCACCATTTCGTTACCCCAATCAATCATTTTTATTTATTTATTGTACCACGTCGGCCTCGTATGAAGAAGGAACACTGAAGGACGCTAATGTGAGAGGCAACTCCAAATTTTTGCCTGTAAAAGACCCTTTTGTGTACAATATTATACAATACAACTTTATTATACACCGAAAATACAAATAAAGCTAAAGGCCTCGCTACTTGGCCTGACCTGACATCGTTTGAAAGAGATGGCTATATATAAGTTTCTTGGGGAGCGAAAGGGAGAAGCTTAACCTTAATAGTTTGTTTCTTTTGCTCCCGTGAAATTCAAATCTAGCTGTCCCTTTCGCACGATGTCAGGTCAGGCCATGTCTAGACACCCTAATCTAGGATACTAACCAAATACTAACATTCAAGTGACGGCCAAAAGGACACGGTACCAGGCCGGTTAGAAAAAAAAAAGTATTACTACACTTTTATTCTCTAACCTCAAAATCCACTGTCCTACTCAAAAATTAAAGAATCTGATGGCTGACTCTGGGTTTGGGTTTATTTTGTATTGAAATTTTACAAAATATGCCTTTAACAACACTCCATCGTTCTATACCGAAATTAAAAAATGTGCTAACAAGACAGACATCACGAGTAGCTGTGCTTCATCAAGATGAATACACAGAAACCCCTGAATATCCACCTATTTTGGATAACTCTCTCAAAGGCAGGAAAAAGAGAGAGAGAGAATCACTGTATGATAAAATAAAGAACATCAATACGGTCGAGGAGAAGCAAATAGCTCTAAATATGCCCCGGTATTATGGCTGGAGAAGTGTGATGTTTATAGAAGACAAAATTCCATACAATGCTATGCCCCTGGTGCAGGGTTACACTAGAACCCATTTTATTTCTAGAGATAGGCTTCCAGACACTTACAAAGAGACCGAACAGGCTGCTGAGGAACTAGCCAAGGAAGTGAAGTCACAAATTGAGGATGCAATTGCTATTGAACTTGAGGGTGTTGAGTAAGTTCAAAATTGTTTTGAAACTCCTAAATTCTTGCTCAATTTCGGTGTGTTAAAGCTCCAGTTAGTAGATATTTATTATGATGATGCTAACTGAGTCAGCATCTATCCAAGTCATCCTGTCTTCTCACAAAATTACTATGTCGTAAACAGAGTAATAGTAATAGCAGAGAGAGTGGAGTAGTAGTATGTGTTGTCTCATCTGTGCATGTTTTATTTGTTACTATGTCGCAGTCGTTTTCATCACTGACGGTTATAAGCCACTCATATTATGCTGTCCTGACAGTAATAAGCATTAATTTTTTTACAAAAATAAGTTTCTGAAATACATATCGTCCAGCAGTTACATGCTTAAAGTAAAAGTCTGTCACATCATTTTTCTTAGAGCTCAGATCTAAAACTTGAAAATATATCAAGTTTCACAAAATTTCAAATAAATTCGATTCAATTGACAATTATTGTATTAATTTTTACACATTTGATTCAATTCACATTTTTACATTTAATTACATAAAATGAAAGGTATTACTTTTTGTAACCTTGAGATAGCCAATGAGAATGCTTGGTCGCACTCCCCTCGACCCGCGCCTTCCTCAAACTTTGGTGACTTTTTGTAGGAACAATGAATCTCGTAATGTGGTATCTAGTGTGATCTGTGCAATGAACAGACTGCAGTGGAGCCATAAATCAAAGCACCATTTTGAAAGTGTAAAACTATCTTTAGTAAAATATCATTGGCAGTGTGGAAATTTATTTTGTAATACTTGTTACAGGCGTGACTTGCCCGTAAACACTGGCAGACCAGATCCAGCAGTACAAGAAAATACTGTAGCATCATACATTGTAAAACAAATAAACAGAGTGGTCATGAATAATTTGTCAGATAAGTTAACACACATTCTGTCGGCTCAGGTTAGTATGATTCCGTTTAAGTCCTGGCTTAAATGGTGAATTAGGACTATAACTAACTAGCTGTTACCGGAGACTTTGTTCGCGTGGACCTACAAAAAAAAAAGCCTATGTCCGTCTCCGACTCTTAAGCTACATCTATGCAAATTCAGGTCACTCAGTTCAGCCGCTTAGCAATGATAACACGACAAACACCCAGACAGAGAGAGAGAGAGATATTACTTTGTCATTTATAATATTAGTTAGGAGGGTGGATTTCCGCCTCTGAGCTGTAGCTTGTGGGTTCGATTCTCATCCATGACAAACATTTGTGCGGTGAACATGGATGCTTGTTCTTTTTCTCGGTGTTTCTATGTAAGTATTTACAAAAAAAAGTATATCTATTCTATCAGGTATCTGGTTTCTATAGTAACCTGTAGTGGTCTGGCTTGCTTAGATTGGGGCTAGATTGCGCTGTGTGTGAAATACGTCCACCAATATTTATTTTATAAACAAATGCAAACTCTTCTTAAAGTAATGCCTAATTTAGTTTGCAATAATTCTATTTGCATTCAATACTAAATAGGACATTTTAACTAAATGGACATATTTAAGCACTAACTCAAAATCCATATTGAGCACAGCTAATTAAATTTAAAAACAATTTTCCAGGTTGATTATGAACCTCGTCATGAAGCGTTTTGGTTTGTCGGTGGTGGAGACGTGGATCACAAAGTGATTCAGTGGAGGAAGCAGTACAACTGGCTCAAAGGGCGCTTATATGAACCTGTCGATAGATTAGTGCAGTATAAAGGTAAAAATATTAAAAGCTAATCTTCATACAACCCACATTTATACCTTCTTTGAACCTGAAATTCGATGGCATATGTGAATTTCACCACTCAACTTTAACAACTTTAACCACTCTTCGAAAGTAGGCCAATATCCCAACAAAATCTTTAAAGGACTGTATAATTGATGCAGACTTTATAAAGTGTAGTTAAAACCTCTGGCGGTAAATTATTCACAGTAAACAATTTTATTTATTTATGTGTATTCTATTTTCAGGAACACCCCTTTTGACTTTGAGAAGTAGATTGCCACTGAAGCCCTTGATACCTTACAGTGAAGCACAAAATCCCGAATTCAAAGTTCCTAAGTACACTCACATCCCCAAAGCAACAGGATATCATGAGGAGTTCAGACATGGCACCAATATTCCTGGTAAATCTGACATTTTTGTGTGGCAAAATATGACACGTGTGAAGGTTATCCGATTTGAGCGACGGCCAATGGACCGCCGACTAACTAGGCACATTTTGATCTTGCGAAATCGTCCTGACTTATCATGCGATCCAACGGGATGTGATAAATTTATTTACCAAGTTTGTATAAAACCAAATTTGAATGTGTTCAAGCAATAAAAGCTGTTGGTTAAAAACAGATTCCACTGTGTTGCTATTTCTTTTTGTAAAGTAAATAATTCGCTTTTACCCAAATGCCCATCAACCAAAGAAGAACCAAAATCACCGACGTAGCTTTCAGGGTTCGCAAGCTGACGTGGTAATGGGCAGGCCACATCACTCGACGAACCGATAACAGATGGGGAAGAAAGGTTCTTGGGTGTCGACCACGAACTGGTAGACGCATCGTAGGTCCCATTAGGTGCTGGACTGACGACATCGTAAAAGTCGCGGGCAACCGGTCGATGCAAATTACAAATGATCATTCAGTGTAGCACTCTTAGGGGAGGCCTTTGTGGACGTGTTTAGGCAGTCTTCAGTTGATGATGTTGATGATACTTTTCTTTTACATAACTATGTCTTTTTCAGGATTCTGGCCTGGAGATCATGATGAATTTGGCCTGTTATCATTCCACGGCCGTGGGCACATTGCAACTAGAAAGCCGTCATATGGAGCTGAAGATAATCTGGAAGCTTTGCACTGCCAAGCGATGAAAGCTAGCTTTGGTTGGCTCCTATCTCAAGCCAATTATCAAGGCTTCACCACATTCAACGATGTTACTTACCCATTAGTAACTCAGACTGTGATAACAAATGGACAGTTATGGTCGCTATATGCCTACCAGTTGAACACTATTGAAATGCACAATGAAAAAATTGACGAGAATCCTAAACACAATGTGTGTTACGGCACTAAGCCAATGAAATTGTATGATACCATTGAGGATGGGAAAGTCAAAGGATTGAATGAGGATGTATTGAAGATGCTCATTCAACTGTACATGAATAGTCCCGAAGAACGAGACCATGAAATGAAGCCTTATTTAGGAAAGGAGGAACAAGTGATTGCCGACGTTGAAGATGATAAAAAGCGTTGTTGGTTGGAATCTACATACAAACATTTGGTCTCAAATAGGCCCAGGCATAACTTGGATCCTGAAGTTTATAAGTGGGAACAAATCTATAAAATTAAATTTGATACGCGGTCCTTTGAACGTAGGGTTAAGCCGTTTGAACTTGGAGTTAATCCCTACAAAAGAAGGTTGGATGAACATCTGCCTCCGTATATTCCGAAAGGATTACGCCCATATCCTAAGGCAAGGAAGAAGTTTGAAACTACTTACTATCCAAAAGTGTGAGTGTACAGTTTGTATTAGGTTTTTAAATGCTCATAGATTAAATGTGTAGATGAAATCTTGTTTTATTGACGCAAATTCGTCCCTCTTCTCGTCCGCACAGAAGAATAACATACAAATACACATGATCTAATTTATTGGTACGTCAAATGCATAACTGGATATTTTTGATGAATTTCAGGAGAACAAAAAAGATAATCATCATCATCACCCCACTGCTAGGTCTAGGCCTCTCTCTTGCTGTGCCAATACGGGTCCAGGTTCGACCCGCGATTTTTAAAATAACGTTAACCCATCTCGCAGCCGGACGCCCGACGCTAGCCAGCCATCTCTTTCGCATAGATCACTTATCACGGTGCGTGTGTAGGGTCAAATAAGAGTGGCTATACATGGCCTGACCTGCCTTCGTGTGAAAGAGATGGCTATATACAAATTTCTGGGGGAGCGAAAGGGAGAAGCTATAACCTCAATAGTTTGCTTATTTTGCTCCCGTGAAATTCAAGTCTAGTTGTCCCTTTCACACGATGTCAAGTCAGGCCATGTATAGGCACCCTAAGGTATTTTTAATCTGTTTCCTTTGTAGACTATCGCGTCTAAATGTAGTATTTTTTTCCTCCAAGCGTAGTATGAAATCAAAAGAGATCATAAACACATCGACCAATAGGAACAGAGTTTTTCAGCCAAGCCAGGGCTGGGTCTTCTTTTATCAGGCTGTACATTGTCGGCCTTGGAGGAATGAAAAGATGTCGGCCGTTAACATCCCGTTCCAAGCGACCATTAAGCTGTAGGTACAGCTTCATGTATAATGGCACGTGCGACGGCTCGTATTGTACCAAGAAGATTGTAGGTAAAAAAGCTTCTTGTATTGTACGACCTGATAATTGGAATCCCAGTACATTTCCTGCCGTACATTATCGGGTCGTCAAATATCGCGCTGTATATTATCGGCACCCATCGGATGGTGTTAGTGATGCCAACTTAGCCCTTTTTTCGCTAAATCTAGCCTTTTTTCTGCTTCGTTAACCCCCATAATTATGATTTTGCCCCAGGCCAATATTATCGTATATGAAAGAAGATAGCTAAAAATTAAATTACTATAACGTTTCTGTCTCTATTTTACATAAACATACTGTACTCTATCTAGTTCTATACTCATTATCTATTACATTCAGTTCCATTTGGAGTTTTTATTTGTAGTTTTTTTATGCGTTATGTGCTGTTAAATGTGTGAAAGTCTTAGTGGTAATCAACATTCCAGCAATCAAAACAAACCGAATTATACACAACAAAATACAGTAGTTACAGAACACAATGAAGAAAGAGCATTCATAATTTTGTGATTTAAAATAATATATTTTTACCCATACAAATTTCTTAATTTTATTTGTAACTACTCAACTACTTTTGTTTATATATATATATCTATATATAACAATTCTCATCGTGGGGTCGATTTAAAAGCTTATTTGCATTTAAATCATATAAGGCAATGGCTTCACCCACTCGGTCAATATATTATTTTCTACTTTTAGTTTATTAATATTTTTTTTTAATTTGTTTATTATTTAGCATTGAGCAACTCTGTACCGGCACAAACGGCCCATGTTGCTCTAAGTTATTTAGCTATTTAGCCCTCATTTTACATAATTGGGCATAGATCTTTTTAAGATTCTATCTAGCCCATAAACCTGATACGGAGCTGGCAGCACCGAGCAGTAAAAATATTCTTTGGCGATCAATACATGTGCGAAACTTTCTTGTTTTGAGACTGGCATGTTTATTTTTTAACCATGAAGAACTTGGAACTTTGGGATATTTCTCTACAAAAACTCAAGCTAAACACTGAAGACAAGTTTTGCATATGCTCCGGTCATGACGAGGATTCTCCTGCGAAGGCAATTTACACTTGTACGAGTGAACTTATTGTGAACAGCTACGATGCTGTAAGCGGTGAAATTAAGTGGACTAAAGACATCTCGGAGTACGCTACCTCAAATAATAAACCTGTTAATGTTACATGTTTGTCGCTTCAAAATTTCTTATGTATTGGATTTCAAAATGGAGAGATGCTCACAGTCAAAGATGCAGGGAGAAGATGCCAACCTGTTGGGGTGTTCAACAGCGGGCTATGTGTAAGTAATAATATACTTCTTGATGTACTATTTGTAAACATTAATATTCCAGTAATATATATAATATAACCAATAATATTCCATAATCAGGCAATGGAGTGGAGTCCTGACCATGAAATGGTATCTCTAGTCACACAAGAGATGAATACATGTTTGCTATCATGCGCGTTTGAGCCTGTGTGTGAAGTAAACCTATGGGACCAAGACTTTGGACACAAACAGTTTATAACTGTAGGCTGGGGCAAGAAAGAAACACAGTTTCATGGCTCGGCTGGAAAACAAGCTGCTAAACTCAAAGATGAATTTGGTAATAAACATATTAATTTTTAATCTTTATTATAATTTATTAATTTGGCAGTGATCTTAACCCATTAATTTTAATTTTTAGATCTTTATCCAGTAGCTGATAAAAGAGTGAAAATAGCATGGCGTGGAGATGGGATTTTATATGCTATCGGTTTCTCAATGGATGGAGTAAGAAGATTCAAAGTCTTTGACAGAGAAGGACGGTTAATGTACACTAGTGAAAAACAACCTGGTCTAGAATCAAACATATCCTGGCGTCCATGTGGCAATGTCATAGCTACTACACAGAAACTACCTGACAAATACACTCTCACATTCTTTGAAAAAAATGGCTTAAAACATGGAGAATTCAATGTCAATGTAAACTCTACAACACTAATACAGGATGTCCTTTGGAGCACTGATTCTGAAATATTAACAATCCAATGTCTTGATACCGAAACAAACACGCAAATGTTACTCTTATACACAACCGCAAACTATCACTGGTATCTAAAACAAACACTGCATTTCAACAGTGACCAGAAAATTAATGCTGTCATATGGGATGGTGATTTTGACATCACTCGCAATAAAACATTGCATGTTTCACTGCAAAATGGAGAGTATTACAGCTATACTTGGGTTTGGAACACAAATCACAGTCATGGCACAACAACAAATGATGATGCAGTTGTTGTAGTGATTGATGAGAAAAAGCTGTTGGTAACAGGTTTCAGACAAGCTGTAGTTCCACCACCAATGGCGGCTTTAGAAATCCCATTAGAAACGTATGTGACTTCTGTACATTTTGCTCCTAAGCATGCTGAACAAGATGTCGACTCAAACAAATTTTTTGTCTTCACATCAGATAACAAACTGGTATTTTATGAACAAACACAGAAATTTCCTCTGCAGTTTATTGAGCAGAAAGTCATTCAGTTTGACAAATATGATTATCCATACCAGTATTACAACTGGCACTGGGTTTCGGCCGACACATTAGTCTGTGTAACAATGGACAAAGATTGCTGCTATATATTGCATGAGTATACAATTGAGGAAAATTCTCTGATGAAAAAATATTTTGCTCACATACATGACTCAATTACCAGGATTCTCCCACATCCAATAGACCCTAAGAAATTGCTCCTGCAGTTAAAGAGTGCAGAAATTATTGAGTACAAATTAGGTGGTGGACTGGAGCCTTTGGAACCATGCTGTAAAGTTGCCTGCCCTGCAATCAGTGTAGTTGCGGTAGGAGAAAAATTACATTACATAGCACTTACACACAAAGGGTTTCTTTACATTGACGGAGTACTTGCAATGCCCAGTGTCAGTTCTTTCTATGTACACACACATTTTCTCCTCATAACCACACTACAACATGTACTTCTGTGCACAGAATTGACTGATACAGGATTTAATGCAGTCAAAGAGTTCGAGAAGAAAGAATCTGAACATGTCTATAAAAGGAAAATCGAAAGAGGTGCGAGAATCGTAGTTGCAGTACCATGTGATACTAGAACTGTTTTCCAAATGCCAAGAGGGAACTTGGAAGCAATACAACCCAGACCTTTATCTCTAAAAATAATAGGCGAGTACCTAGATTCATTGAAGTATTATGAAGCATTTGACCTAATGAGAAAGCAGAGGATCAATCTGAACTTGATTTATGATCATAACCCAGAGAAGTTTATTGAGAACATTGACCTGTTTCTGGAAACAATCAAAAACAACTCGTGGCTGAATCTCTTCTTGTCTGATCTGGAAAATTCTGATGTCACTAAAACAATGTATGCAAGCTGTTATGTGGGAAAACCTGATAATAAACGTGAGGACAATGCAAAGATCGAAAATGTATGTAACATGGTAAGAGAACATATAAGTAAAAGATCAGACAGTGACAGCAAAATACTACCTCTAATAACCACATTTGTCAAGAAAAATACTGTTGAAGAGTTGGAAAAAGCATTATGCATTATCAAGGAACTAAAGGTGCAAGAGTCTGGGGGATCTAAACTGCCAGTAGGACCTGATGAAGCTCTAAAGTACTTACTCTACATGGTTGATGTTAATCAGCTTTTTGATGTAGCTTTGGGCATGTATGACTTTGATTTGGTACTACTAGTGGCAAACAAGTCACAGAGAGATCCGAAAGAATTCATTCCTATGTTAAATGAATTGAATGAAATGAATGAAAATTACAAACGATTCACCATCAACAAGCATTTGAAAAGGTTTAACAGAGCAGTTGACTGCCTCATTGAGTGTGGACCAGAGAGGCATGAAGAATTGAATACTTTTGTGAAGTTCCACAGTCTATACAAAGAGGCTTTAGCAAAGTTTTCGTCAAACGAAGAAATCTTCAAACAAATATCTGATGATTTTGGCCTTCATCTGAAACTCAAGAAGCAATACACAAATGCTGGCATTGTTTATGAGCGAGCAAAGAGTTTTGATAAAGCAATAGAATGTTACAAAGACGCCTTGGAATGGGAAATGGCATTAAAGCTGGCACATTCTTGGCCTGAAGAACAATTCAAGAAACTTTGCTGGTAATTTATAAAAATACTAATATTAACATAGGACCACACTGAATTTTTTTCAGACGTTTTTAAAAGATTATTGTATCTGATGTATTATAGTAGACAAGCTTGCCCGCACATGTCGCTCGCATAGGCTACAGTAAATAAAAGGTTACGTGTTGATTTTCAAAAAATCCTAAGAAATGCCTTGCTTTAGTTTTTGTGTTTAGTACACAAACCGAGTTTGATTATAACTTGAATTATAGCATGAAAAATATTTTATTTTTATACAAAATTTGGGGGTCCATTTTATCCTTTTACGAATTTCACTAAATCCGTTCTTATTAACCGTTCTCCTAGACAATTTGAGTAGAATTAGGTTTAAATTTCACATCTCTATCATAAGCAGTTTAATCTGTGTGTTGATTCCTAAAAAAGAGCTTGATCTTTTATATAAAAGACTAGCTGTTAACCGCGACTTCGTTCGCGCGGACCAATAAAAAAAAGTAGCCTATGTCCATCTGCTACACAAACTATATCTATGCAAAAATTCAGGTCGATCCGTTCAGCCGTGATAACGCAACAATCACCCAGCCAGAGAGACAGAGTTACATTCGCTATCTATCTCTAACTGTATTCATTATAGTTCATGTTTCACACAATAGCCATTTTTCTATATGGAACTCCCGTCTCTTAAACGTAGTGATAATATTCTCTTTGGTGCCGACAATTATTGTCTATTTTCAGGGATCTGGTAAAAGATTTGAAAGAAGAAAAGCGACACAGTGAAGCATTGTTTATCTTAGAACAGTTTTATGGTGACTTTGAAGAAACACTCACTTGTGCATTGGAGTGTGGTCACTACAGAACAGCCCTACGACTTTGCGGGCAATATAAGAAAGAAGATTCCACAGGTGCCTAATTCTTCTTTTCTAGAGAGTAACAATAATTCATCGTGAGAATGAGAGAGAGACTACCTGCTGACTAAAACTCTGTTCTCAGTAGCGTTCCATATCCTAATTCTGTTCATGAAATATTTCTAGCTGAAACAATTCTACCAGCCTTAACTGGCGACTACCGAGACCTCGTAAACCTGATTGAAACCAACTCTGAAAACTTCACCAAGTACAGGGAAAGGCTCCAGACCGTGCGGCAGATCAGGAAGCAAGCTCCGCCAATGGACAAGGATGGGCATCACCCTAATAACGACTGGGATATGTTTTCTGATGCTGCCAGCACACTTGCATCCTCATCTAGATCATCTTCGTAAGTATTTTACAAGCTTTAATTCATCTTTTTTTTTTCAGTGTTGTATTAACCGCATTTTTTAAAAATTGTATACAACAAAAGGCAGGCACGGGGAAATGTACAATACACCCATGCGGGACGTCGGTGCAAGACTTATCGCCCCCAATTTGAATAAGAAGATTCAAAAATTGAGAATATAAGTTTCTATATACACTGGTTCACGGATCCGTGGGAGGATTGAGGCCTCTCTTGAGCAGGTCTCGGATTGGGGTGAACTGAATTTAGTTCAGTTTAACCCAACGAAGACACAGGTTTGCTCGTTCACCGCTCAAAAAATCCCATTTGTTGTGGCTCCTCGGTATCAGAACGCTCCCCTCAAGGTTTCGGAGAGCATCGGGATCTTAGGTATTGACATTTCTGCAAATGTACAGTTCCGTGGTCATATTGCAAGTAAGGCGAAACTTGCATCCAAGAAACTTGGTGTGCTCAACAAGGCGAAGCGGTACTTCACGTCGGGTCAAAGGCCTCTGCTTTACAAAGCCCAAGTCCGACCTCACGTGGAGTATTGCTCCCATCTGTGGAATGGAGCACCCAAGTATCAAGTTGAGCCCCTTGATGCATACAGCGTAGAGCTGTCAGAATTGTCAACGATCCCAAACTCACCGAAAACCTACTCAGCATGCGCAGAGACATTGGATCTCTCTCTATCTTTTATCGCATTTATAATGGGGAGTGTTCTGAAGAATTGTTCGACCTGGTACCGGCGTCGCGATTTTATCACCGCACCAGCCGCCACCGCTTAAAAGTTCATCCGCATGTGATCGATCTGTGGAAATCGCACACTGTGCGTTTTACGCGATCCTTTTTGCCTCACACCTGCAAATTGTGGAATGAGCTTCCACCAGCGGTTTTTCCGAGTAACTACAACATGGGGGTCTTCAAAAGGGCTGTTAATCGAGTCTTTAAAGGTCGGCAACGTAACTGTGATGCCCCTAGTGTTACAGGTATTCATAGGCGACGGTGACGGCCCATCTGCTTATTTGCCAGCTATGGCATAAAAAAAAAAGGACGATTGCTGTTTGATACAATCAGTCCTCCCTCAGATCCAAGCTTTAATTCAAATTGCAATGTTTGTACGGATGTATGTATGTTAAGGTCAAATCTTGCAACTGAATTATAGGCCAGTGTCCCCTTGTTCAATTGAATTGAAATGTTGCATATTTGTGCGTATTTGTGCTTGTACTTTTTATCCTGAAAAATTTAACGGTTCCTGTAGGATAGCGGGTGAAACCGCGGGGCGCAGCTAGTACTTTATAATCTTAAGTAAGTAATCGTTATCACCCTTCTGATTCTGATCTGAGTATTTCTGATTACAGTCGATCCCACCGTTCAAGCAAGAATAGAAGGAAGCACGAACGTAAGATGGCGTCGCTCAAGGAAGGCTCCCAGTTCGAAGACGTGGCTATAGTGATGCATCTGCACGTGTTAGTGACGTCATGCTTCGATATGAGGTGGCGAGTGAAAGAAATGGTCACCGTGCTGGTGTTTTTTGATAAGGAACGAGATGCTCTGTATTTACAGGTAATTTTTTTTCCTGTACGCAACCTGCCATCAAGAAAACGCAACACAATGCGTCTCTGTACAGCTAGAGATTTCGCAATGTCAAGAAAATGCATTTAGATATTTACCCCCGAATACTGAAACGTTTGTTAACTTTGACACCAGATTAATTCTAATACTGCCTTTGTCTGGCACTAAGCAAATGACAAAGACAGCAATAGACTTAATCTGTCGTCAAAGTTAACAAACGTTTCAGTATTCGGGGGTTAGCAGCACAAAGATCATTTAGCGTGACCGTGTCAATGAGTCCTTTGGAACTTACGTACGGATATGCTTTCCGGTGAACGAAAACATCGTGAGGAAACCTGCATATTTCCGGAGAAGAAATTCAATGGCATATGTGAATCCGCCAGCCTGCACTGGGTCACCGTGGTAGATATCCCAATCGCCCTTCGAGAGTAGGCTGATATCCCAGTAGTGGGATGCAAAGAATATTAATTTTAACTACCCTCCAGTCTTAGTTTCAATCAATCAATCCATTTCTTTTTTACCAAACTTAGCCTATTACATACATGTGGTAGGTAACTCGAACTTTAAAAAAAACTAAAACCCGACTTTATCGACATGCAAACTAAGCAGTGTTTGCAAACTTAACTATGGAAGGTACAGATTTTTAATTTGCATTGTTTTGCTTCAGCATTTAAACATCCCACTGCTGAGATATCAGCCTACCCTCGAAGGGTGATTAGGCCATATCCACCACGCTGGCCCAGTGCAGGTTGGCGGATTCACAATTTCCATTGTGTAATTTTTCAGAATTTGCTGGAAACTCTCCTAAAAGACATGAAGGACAGCTTCAAAACGATCTGGACTAACGAACTGACATCAGAAGCGGCGGTACCCACTGGACAAACCTCTACGGAAAGCAACACGCTCAAAGGTATTTAATAATTATGCAAAGACGTTTACTGCTTGAACAAAGGCTTCCCACTAACTGCCATAATCTCCACGCTTGGCAGGCGGCTAGGGAATCGCAGAACGGTCGGCGTTTACTACTACTTACCATACTAGGGTTGATAGACAGTAAAATATAGTAAAAAGGACATTTCAAACACGTCACACTCAAACAAGTCTTGAAACATGGTTCCCAACTGTTCTCTCCATTGAAATATTTATATGAGACTTGCGATATTTACAGTTTCATGCGGGATCTCTGTTTCAGATTCTCACTTACGAGTAGCTCCAGTTATTCAAGAAATCAATTGGAAGTTTGATGGCTTTGAATAAGAATTTCGTTAGCAACTGTTATACCATAATAACAGAGCCGAATTGAGAAACAGATTTTGACAGATTCTGGTGGGTATACAATTGCGAATTCAGTAACTTACTTTGCAAAAAAAAAACTTCATGATTCGGCTATAGCCACTTTAATGATTATAATCTACAATATGTCAAAACCCTTTTCTCAATTTGGCTTTTCTGTGGATGGATATACCTAATATGTAGCTAGTAGTAATGAGTAATCAGCGGGCTTATCCTCTAACTTTGAAAAGTTCGTGATCCTGATTGCGAGATCATGCCATCCCGCTCGTACCAACTTAGTCGCACGATGCGCAGTCCCGCTCGCGCACTATCACTATCGCTTTCAGAGTTACGGGATAAGCCCACAGGTCGTAGCTTTCTATTCGAATATTCTATCTATATACATACTTAATAATAATAAAGCACCGCCCTACCTATATCACTGATAATCCTTGTCAACTATCAAATCGACAATTTTAAGATAAAAATTCACATTATATACGGGCTCTGATATTGCAATGTGATTCCTATAACAGTATTATTTCCAATGACAATTTTAAAATGCACATGGCGTTTGTTATTTCATCTATGGTTAATGCAACTTTTGTATTGGAAATTCTTCTGTATGCGAGACAGTATAAGGTTTACATTCAATCACACCTAATCTACGGATTACTATTTTGATTCTATGACGTTCTGAATGTAAAACAGTTTTATGGAGCGTACAGACCAAGGGAAAGAACGCGAGCGAACAATTTGTGGTTGACATATCAGCGAATGCCATCGGACGCGAAAGAACGTGCCATCCTACGCCCGATTGTGTTCGCTCACTTGGTGTGAACGTTCCGGATCGTACATAATGAACGAACGTAACCGAACGTTCAGCGAATACGAACGAATGAGCGGTGTTAAAAGGCGCATTCGCCTTCGTTCGCCTGTTTGTGTTCGTTCACTTGGTCTGAATGCTCCACTTGTCGGACCGGTGCGGCGGCGAGTGGCGCAAAGCAAGTTGATCTAGAAACTATAGTCTGTAATGGGTGGACCCGCACCAGTTGCTCAGATTGTAAAAAAATATGCATTTTACCCGTCTGCTCAAGAAGGAATGTAATGATTTTTGGGGTGTATGTAGGTAAGTGAGTATGTAAGCATGTGTGTTCCTTTATGACGTTGTGAAGCCTAAACGGCTTGACCGACTTTGACAAACGAAGTGTCGCTGGATTCCTCTTTACGTGTCATAGGATTACATTTTGCAGTCGGTATTTTGTTTTTCTTTTAATGTTATTACTTGTTTATCAAGTATCCCGAGCACGGGACCTGTATGTTTCTTGAACGTTAAAATAGTCGAGCCTACAGGTATAGTGAATTTACTCAAAGGAAGCCAATCGTTTACTCGCGCGGTGAGACAAAATGTCTAGATAACTTATGTATAGATAGATAGGTATGCAAAGATGTTGTCGATTAAATTATATTTAGGAACTCTATTTAGCCAAATTTGAAATAAAAATATTCTTAGCGTAAGTACGTTGTCAAACAACTTGTAAAATGTTACTTAATGCTGAAATTAATCAAAACTGAATGGAATGTAGCAGTTGTTGTATGTTCAGGTCATGATGGGAAATGCAAATAAAATATCTGATATTCAATCAATAATTGTATTATTTCATCATCATATTATTATCAGCCGTTTTACAAAACTAAATAGAAACGTCGATTCCGATCTGCCTTTGTATAGATGAAACTAATCTGAAGGAACTAAATTATATTCGTCTCTTTTTATTTCAGTATGTGAGAATGGCAAACATTATAGAATAAAGTTATGTTTAGAAAATGGTATCACAATGGAGAGGCGCGTTGTAGCGGGGACGCGCTACGGCACGGAAAACTCAACCCTTCCGGGTTCTCGCTTACTTGTTTAAAACAGGCGAGGCAAACAATTTTTTTTTTTAGTTTGTTCGCGGTTGTACGCCGGGGCTTCGTTTTGACACTTCAGTGGGCATTGGGACATAAAGTCTGTCCATTATGTTAATCGCATTTTGACAGCTGGCAAACATAACTGTACTAGCGTTTAGGCAAATTAGTATTACCTCATTACAGGCATTCGTTAACTGTTGACGTATCCTTGTAATAAGGTAATACTATGAAAACTGACGTGGTTTTGATACATTTTTTTTTGTCTCGCTGAGCATTCCTTGATAAAGGTCACCGAATGTGATCGAAACTATAGTCGGAATAACCGACTCAATTTAACGTGAGTATTCCCGTTTTATTAAAACAAAAGGTAATACTAGATCAAACATATTTTTTGTACGGGCTATAATTTGCTAGACGCTAGTAGAAAGTTATGCTGTCCAGCTGTCAAAAAAGCGATTTACATAATGGACAGACTATAGGGCCAATGAATACAGAGATGAAAGCATTGACCTAAACATAACATTTAGGCTAAATGTAATGAAAGCGCGCGTAGACGGCACTTAGTAACTATGTGAATGTCTCTTCTATAAAAATGTATTCACCTTATTCATAATTGTAGGGTCCTTTAATTCAAACCACTGGTCTCCTGGATCATTAATACTTTGTATTTTAACTAATAATCATAATAAATCTATTACAACGTTCGTACCGGATTTAACCGCGCATTTAAGTGTCTTTGTAATCGCTTGACAGTTATATGATGTTGACACCTGACAGTGACAACTCTACAATCTCTTCTTTTCTTAATAAAATAAAATGGAACATTATTTGTACTAGAGAACATAACATTAACATAACTCCTAAGAACGTATGAATTAAATATAATTGAATTACAATTGAACATCAATCAGAACAAGGAATATAAGTACTCTTAAGAATTTATGGCTTAAATAAATTTGAATTAAAATTAAACATCACTCGGAACAAGGACCATCATAAGTACTCTTAAGAATTTATGGCATCCATGATAAGGCTTAGAAGAAAGTCATTGTATCTACCAGGCACCTGTCTTTTTCTTGTTGGTCGAGTTTGAAAGTCTGTTCTGGCTGTCATGTCTGTGGTTAACGTTTCTTGTCTTTCCGGTCTAGTCTGCGAGTTGTTTGTTTCCATCATGTCTGTAGACTGTCTTTCTTTTTGCTTCTCCTTTCCATTCTTTATTTCTTGAAACATATCCGTTTCTTTTGGTCCTCCTTCTTCTTCAACAAATTTCCTGATATCTCTTTGCTTGATGGGTTGAAAATAAGAAGAGTTTCTTTTCACAAGTTTGCCATCCGGTGCTTGCGCAGTAATGGCATTACCAGTCTTCCATATGACGGTATGCTCAACTGGAGAAAATGGTGTGCTCAATTTATTTTCTTTTCTTTGTTTCACTAGAACTTTATCTCTAGGTCCGATATCTGATATTTTAGCATGTCTTTTATTGTCTGCATACTGCTTCTGACAAGCTTTCTTGTATCTGTCCATGTCCCGTATCTCTTCATCATGTAGATGTGTGTCGTAATCTATGGTCATTTCCGGTATTTTTGTCTTTATCACCCTTCCTCTGAAAATATTTCCTGGTGGTACTCCTGTGCTTGAGTGTGGTGTAGAACGATATGCTGATAAGTATATCAACAGTTCTTTTCTCCAATCCAATTTCATACCTTGAGCAATTCGTAGTCTTCTTAGCACATTTCTATTCTGTCTCTCCACTTCACCATTGGCCTGTGGCCACAGTGGTGTAGTATGTCTTAGTCGTATACCTTGTGATTTCAGAAATTCTTTAAATCTCTCATCTCTAAATGCTGGTCCATTGTCACACACAATCTCGTCCATTATGCCTTCTCTTGCTATTATCTTTTCTAGTGTTTTTATTGTACTATCAGCTGTTTGGTTTTTTAATATTTCTACTTCATAATATCGGCTGTAGTAGTCCACCACAAACAACAGATAGTGGCCAGAAGGCAGGGGTCCTAAAAAGTCGATTGCCACCAATTCCCATATTTTAGTAGGTAGTTTTGTTGTTACTATAGGTTCTGGATAGGTATTCTGTCTGACCAACCTGCATCCTTCACATGTGTCTATCCAGTACTCAATATCTTTGTCCATTGATTTCCACCATACCCTTGATCTTAGTTTGGCTTTCATTGAGTTTACTGATAGATGGCCTTCATGTCCCAGTTCCAGAATCTTAGGTATTAATTTCCGTGGTATTATGATTCTTGTCCCTCTAAGTATGATGTTATTGACAACACATAGTTCTATTTTTATCAGCTCATATTTTCTCAAGTCCTTGCTCCAAACATCTCTTTCTATTGCTTGTGACAGATCTTTTAATTCCGGGTCATTTAAAGTAGCCTCTCGTACCTCGTCAATTGTGACTGCTTCAGTAGTTGTCTCGATTGACGCTATCAGCAGATTATCTTCATTATCTTCTGTTTTCTTGGCTGTATTACTCGTATCGAGTAGTCTTGATACTGGGTCAGCAATGTTGTTTTTGCCAGGCTTATATATAACCTTGAAAGTATAAGGTTGCAGTCTGAGCACCCATCGTTGAATTCTCGCACTCGGTTTGGAATTTGACGAGTATATTATCTCAAGGGGTTTATGATCAGATATGATGTTGAACTGTTTTCCAATGAGGTACATGTATAGGTTCTCGCAAGCCCATACGATGGCGAGGGCCTCCTTTTCGGTTTGAGAGTAGCGCTGCTCCGTTGATGACAATGCTTTACTTATGTACTTTATTGCAATTGGCTGAATCTGCCCATCTACTGACTGATTTTGGATAAGAACTGCAGCAATCCCCACTGGACTTGCATCTGTTACTACTGTAGTCTCTGCATTCTTGTCATAGTAGCCTAAGGCTGGAGCCTTCCCAATTATAGCTTTCAATTTGTTAAATGCCTCTTCATGTTCTGTATTCCATGTGAACTCTGAGTCCTTTTTAGTAAGGTTCCGCAGCGGCTCTGTTAGTGTGCTGAAATTGGGTATGAATCTAGCGGAGAAATTCACCAATCCAAGAAAGCTTCGTACTTCTGCCTTGTTCTGTGGTGCTCTGCATTCCTGTACTACTTGCTGAGATGTGCTGGTAGGCATAATACCTTTATCAGAAAGATGGTGCCCTAGAAAATTTATTTCAGTTTCACCAAATGCACATTTATTTTTGTTTAGGGTGATGCCACTGTCTTTTAGTCTCATTAAAACTTGCCTGAGCCTGGAGTCATGCTCCTCTCGGGTACGGCCTCCGATTCTTATATCATCTTGGCTATTGGCAACACCTTCAATGCCTTGAAGTAGTTGGGCTATTATTCTTTGGAACATTTCAGAGGCACATCTTATTCCAAAAAATAACCTTTTGTACCTGAATAGACCGAGACTTGAGCTGAATACAGTTATCATTCGTGACCCTTCATCCAATTCAAGTTGATGGTAACCCCACTTAATGTCAAGTGATGAAAAGTATTTACATCCGTTGAGGTCGGCTAAGAGCTCTTCGAAGGTTGGAAGCGGCACTCGCTCTCTCAGGACTGCCTCGTTAGCCTTTCTCATATCCACGACTAACCGGTATTGACCTTTTTCTTTTTTTTGTACAATCTGAGATGGTGAAACACAGGGAGTCGGGCCTGTAACAGGTTCGATTATGTCAAACTTCAGTAATTCTTTTAGTAACTTTTCTTCTATGCCCCTTACACTGTATGGTTGCCTTCTAACAGGTTGAGCTACTAGTTTTACATTAGTATCTATTGGAATTTTTAGTTTAAAGTCTTTCAGTTTGCCTACACCCTCAAACAGCATTGGGAATTCCGTTAACACAGTATCCTTGGTCATGATAGACGCACTAGCTAAATTTACATTATGTACATCAGGGCCTAATCTCAGCAATCCAAGCTGGATAGATGATGATTTGCTCAGAAGAGCCGGACCGTGTCCGTTAAAAACTAATATGTTTGTATTCAATTTAACCCCTGTTGCTGGAGAGTACAATTTTACTTCAAATATTCCCAATCGAGAAATTTCTCTTCCTCCATATGAATAAAATTTTAATTTTTCTGTTTCACAAATTTTCTTAAACGTTACGCCGCATTCCAATAGTTTTTTGTATAATTTTTTGTCAATTATATTGATAGAAGCACCAGAGTCAATAATCATTTTACATAGCACTTTCTTGTCGATAAGAATGTCACATTTATTGTCATTGCAACTTCCACTCACCTCGAACACAGAGTTTACCTGTGGATTTTGTCCAACCTGATCATCCTCGGAATCGCTGACTTCCTCTTCACTTGAATCCGAGTCTTCTTCAATCACATACTTTACATATCTTTTCTTCCTATTCTTCTTGTTATTTTCTGTTTTCTTAGGTTGCTTTGTCTTGCAACACTTTGCAAAGTGACCTTTTATCCCACATTGGTCACACTTCATATTGAGTGCCGGGCACTCTTTGCTTTTGGCCAAGTGACCCCGTTGTCCACATCTAAAGCAAGAAACATCCTGCACAACTCTGTTTATTGTTTCCTTGTCTTCCTCAGATTTAACAGTCTTTTCCGTGAACATATCTTTTTCCATTTCATATAGTTTTGCTATTTCTAACACTTTCTTTAGTGTGAGGTCTGTACCTTTTTTTATCAACTTTCTTTTTAGCTCGTTGTCAGTGCATTTTTCTATAACCTGGTCTCTGATTGCTTCTTCTGCGCTTGCAAATTCGCAATATCGAGCCTGAGTGCGTAGTCGCAATACATATTGTGCACAGGTTTCGCCCATAACCATGTTCATATTACGAAACTTCTGTCGCTCGTACGCAGTGTTCAGTATTGGTTTAAAGTAAGCATTTAGTCGATTTACGCACTTTTCGTACTCATTGTTGCCTTCTGTGGCCTCGTCTTGTATATTTTCATAAATTTCCTGTACCTCTGGGCCGGCTTGGTGAAGTAACCTCGAAACTTTTTGCCTGTCTCCGAGCCCCATTTGCCCTTCTACATAGTATTGAAAATTGCGCATCCATGCCTTCCATCGCGTCGCTGCAGTCGCCGGGTCGCCGAAAGGATCGAAAGGAGGGCCAACGCCGCCACCCGCGTACTCCAAATGTGCCATGGTTTTCAAGCCGTGTTCACACCAACACCCGTGAATTCAGTATGATTTTCCGTCGTCGCCAATAATTGTAGGGTCCTTTAATTCAAACCACTGGTCTCCTGGATCATTAATACTTTGTATTTTAACTAATAATCATAATAAATCTATTACAACGTTCGTACCGGATTTAACAGCGCATTTAAGTGTCTTTGTAATCGCTTGACAGTTATATGATGTTGACACCTGACAGTGACAACTCTACAATACCCAAAACAAAATACACAACAGAATAATTATATTTTTGCCTAAAAATGTATATCACACCGCTGCCTTATTCTCCTATGATATTTTTTTTCTTACTATACTTATATAAAATAAAACGTAGAATGGCAGCGGTAGATATAAATTTAATGGTAAAATAATATTTTCTGTAGTGTCATTATTCAGGGAGGATACAGGAAAATACGTTTGTAGGGAATGGAGGGTCGCATAGTCATGACTTTGTTACAGATTCCAAACTATGCGACAAGGCCAATTTCTGAAAATAGCATCTTTAAAGCAAGAATTTGAGCAAAAGAAGCATTCGAATTCCACTGTACTACATCTGTTATCATCAAACACAACAACCCTGAAATAGTCTTTTAGCTCAAAGCTTTTATATATATTAAAAGGGGTTCCGTGAGTAATAGTTGGGGCACCACAGATACACATGTTCGCATCGTCTAAATATTGTACTAACGTTCTTGGTATGATGTTTGGTGCATAGAAAATCTTATGTTTCAATACGACTTTAGCTGCTAAATTCATCAAGTTCTCGATTGTATTATAAATAATGCGTGGATTTGGCATTGAGGGAAAGCGTTCAGCTTTTTGGAATTCGTTACCGGAGATGTCGAATTGTTCCAAACGACAGTGAAGTAGACTGCACGGCAGGTACTTAAGATTGTTCCGACTGACTGTTAAATATCTGAAATGTATGAAATTTTTACCATTAACATTTTACATTATTATCTGACCTTATTTATAAGGAGAATTCTGTGATTATTATATTTATTTATTTATTGAGATACGCCAACAGTGAACATATTTTACATTCTTATAATATATTTCTACATGAGTGGGTACATGGAACTGATATGATCAGCCTTTATATACAACATTCAATGTAAACTATAATATAAACGGAATGTTAGTTAGAACATATAACATATTCTATGATAAAACAAAATCAAAACATTATTTATCTCAGGTTAGAGACTTTAGTTATTGTAGCTGTTTTGCAGTTTTACCTACGTTTTCCATCTTAACACATTCATCCTGGATGATAAGTTTTACCTACGTTTTCCATCTTAACACATTCAACCTTGGTGATAAGTTTTACCTACGTTTTCCATCTTAACACATTCATCCTGGGTGATAAGTTTTACCTACGTTTTCCATCTTTACACATTCATCCTTGGTGATAAGTTTTACCTACGTTTTCCATCGTAATACATTCATCCTGGTGGATAAAAATGACACGGCGAATCTGATAGACGCCTTATTATATTGTTTTTTACATGAAGTTATGTCCTAAGAATGTTAGATTGCACATTTTCTGTTGTTTTTATTATATTTTACTAGAAATAAATAAAAAATAAAACGAAATGTATAAAAGTTCTTCCTATCACTCTTGCCCCCAAATACTGAAACGTTTGTTAACTTTGACAACAGATTAAGTCTATTGCTGCCTTTGTCATTTAACAAACGTTTCAGTATTCGGTGGTTGGACATCCACTGCTGGACAAAGTTTCCCCACATTGATTGCCATAGCCCCATAGATCACACCCTAGATTCTGCATTCAGGACGCTCGAAGCGCACCACGTATCAGTCTAAATACACTTATAAGATGAAAAAAATGGAAATGATTGATTGATTGTTAGGCGCGACTGGGCGTAACCTTGAAATAGCCAATGAGAACGCTTGGTCGCACTCCCCGCCACTCGCGCATTCCTCAAACTTTGGTGACTTTTTTAGGAACAACGAATCTCGTAATGGGGTATCTAGTGTGATCTGTGCATGGCTCCCACGCTTGGCAGGCGGCTTAAGGATCGGCGCAGAACGCTCACTGTTCACTAATAGGACGCTGCTTGGTACTGTGCTGTAGTCATGATAGCTCAGTGGTTAGTACATTCGGATCGCACGCCAAAGGGCATGCGTTTAAATCCCAATAATGAGCTTTAACTACCGGTGAAAACATTGTGAGGAAGCCATCGTGGTGGTAGGTTACTTTAAAGTACTCAGTTAGCTAATTACCACCCTCAAGTTTAAAAACTGTCACCAAGCCTCTTGATGTGTTCTGGCACCCTCATTTGAGAGCCAGTTCCTTTTCCTGGCTAGATGTGTTTGTTTCTCTCTTATGTTTTGGCTCTCACATGTTGCGTATTTAGCCAGTGTCAAGTATTGTAATATTTCAAGTGAAGTCAACTTGTATTAAATTCACAATTAATACAAGTCTCAGTCATACACTAAGTCGAGCAAAGTAAGTCACGGTCAAGTTCACGTCATGCTCCAGTAGTAAAGTGGTGAAGAATTTACAGAGGTTTCTATGGAGATTCGGAAACAACATGAAGGGTCACGTTTCATAACATTATACTATTTACCAACACCTTTGCATGTTCAATGAATACTATTAACACTCGAAATAATACAATGAAGCAACATGACTTCTTCACGTTCCTTCCAAAACTCCTGGATGTTTACTATGTTTGACCATACCATCACTTCAACATGAGGTGAGTTGTGGTCAAACGCCTAGACAATCATCAAATAAAATCTGGGCTGATGCACATTTCAATTAGGATTATTTTTAAAAGGAATTTACCTGATGCTGCTGATCCTGCCAATGGTTGCAGGCAGTCTTTGAAGTTGATTATTATCCAGTTTCAGAGTAACAAGTCTTTGGAGTTTCCATATTGCTTTTGGTAGGTAGGCCATCTTGTTACCACTGAGGTCTAGAAGTTTTAGTGTTTTTGTAATCTGTAAAGATTTTAACCATGGATGTAATCCTTCAAACTACATTGCTGATGTAAGTTGTTTTGTTTAATACAAGCTGCGCCCCGCGGTTTCACCCGTGTAGTTGCTATTTACTTAAACTACCTAAGCCACAGTAATGAGGTGGAAAAAATGAAATCTCATGTGATATACAGTAACTCCTTATCAAATTTTATCAAGATCCATTCAGACATATAGCAGTGACAAACACATACATAATCATCATCATCTGTATCTCAGACAGACAGACAGAGACAGTTACTTTAGCTTTTATAATACTAGTTATGATACCTGAGGTTCTTGAAGCCACCTCCAGTCTATTTCTTCTTTGGCTCCAAGCTGATTATTTTGCAAATACAGTTCAGACAGGCTCGGCATTCTCCCTGTGAGTAAAAAGTTGTGTTGCAAAAACATTGATCTACCTACTTTCTTATATGGCAGAGTAAAATAAAAGTAAATAAAAACATAAAAAAATCGAACTATAAGAGTTAGTAGTAGAATGCTTAAGGTGCAACGTTTCGCACAGCGCGCCAAATTCAAATTTTCTTGCGTTTTTGGTCAATTACAGCTTCATCATTGTGGGTACATAATAACTAATTTTGCGCTAATAAATAGGCTGTATCAAGAAATTACACCAACCAAAAAATCAAGGTGAAAGCTAGTATAAGTACACTTCGCACTAAACCAAAAACCAAGATGAAAATCAGGTTATTGAGATTAGTGGCTAAACCAATATTATCCAGGTGATCATTTTAGCGGCAATTTCTTGACAGTCTTGTCATTGTAGCAAAATTGGTTTCAATAAACCCACGTTGGGTAATTAAGTTGTAATTGCCAAAAAAATTGAATTTGGCACGCTGAGCGAAACATTGCACCATAATATGTGAGTGCAGTGCAGAAAGTAAAAAACAATTTCATAAATCCCATTAGATGCAAATGTCAATAATATGATTATTAATTAATATTACTTTTAAAAAAGTTTGTGAGCCGTTGGCATAGTGTACATAGATATACCTACCAAATTCTACAGGCAATTTTTCAATTTCATTGTTACTCAAATCAAGGATAGTGAGGTGCTTCAGTAACAATATTTCTCTGCGGAAATTACATAGTTTTAGTGCACTCATATATAGAGATTCCAGAGTCCGTGGAAGACCTTTACTTGGAAATTCACTTCGGTCGTGTATGACGAGTTTTCTTGGTGCATTATCTTTAGATATGACACTCAAACTCGTTAATGAAGCCAACTGTAGGGCCTTTCCATCGCCAGATATGCACGATTTTAACAATCTCATGAAACATTTCAGCTGTATGGTTTCGCTTTTAATGCACAAGTCATGTGGCGGCTCATCAAATCTGATTGTACTTTTACCGTCATCTATACACTTCACGAATACTTGTTTTATGTTTTTGACTCGGTATTTAATCCCACTTTTGTTTACAGTAGAAAAATGGAGCAAGAAGAACTCCGTTTCGCATTTCGGTTCTTTGCCAAGTGCTAAAGTAGATTTAACATGTTTGGTTTTAGTCCCCAGGTTTAAGCTGCAATATGTTCTGTTTATAATTTCTACCTGGCACTGTAATTTCATTTTAATACTCGCAACAAAAAATAAATAACTACGCCACGAACCACGAACGTAAGCTAGAGTAAACTTCGCGCCAAAACATCAGCTGATGTTCAATTCTTTTTTCTCTTTTATTTTGGCTCCAGACGTTGTGTATTTAGCCAGTGTCAAGTATTACAATATTTCATGCAAAGTCAAATATTTCACATTAAATAAGTCTTTAGTCATAGTCTAAGTCAAGCAAAGAGTAAGTGATAGTTAAGTGCACGTCGTGCTCCATTAAAGTGGTGGAGACTTTACTAGAGGATTCTATTGTTTTGGAAAAACCACGAAGATTCACGTTTCACAACATTATACCATTCACCAACACCCGTGCACGTTCACGAACACTCAATGAATAAAAATCCACCATTTTTACACATTCACAATCGTAATAAGACAAATTTTTGGAAAATATTACAATGACGCGACATGAATTCTTCACGTTCCCGCCAAAACTCCACTATAGCCATTGGCTAAATACAATATGTTTGGAGCCCAAACCAAAGATAAAAATCAAATATATTTTTTCAATTTAATGACATTTTGTTTTCTCTTTGCTTGTCATTGTCATCTACAATCAGATGACAAAAATTGGTGAATGGTATAATACCATTCACCAACACCCATGCACGTTCACGAACACTCAATGAATAAAAATCCACCATTTTTACACATTAACAATCGAAATAAGACAAATTTTTGGAAAATATTACAATGACGCGACATGAATGAGGCGTTTTCCAAAAAAAAAAAAAAAGTAGTTCTAAAATACTTACTAGATGGCGTAATAGACCTATCGTTTTACCTGTCATTGTCATATCTGTCGAAATATTTTATGTTTATTTTTTAATCGTAAATTTTGGCTCCACACGTTGTGTATTTAGCCAGTGTCAACTATTGTAATATTTCATATGAAGTCAAATACATAGTTACGTTACTTGAAATTGTCTAAATACACATGTCGAGCCACAAAACACGAGAAAAAAAAGGCACACGTACATTTTTTTTGTCTTACATGTCTTGACAGTGACAGCAAAAACTCAAGCTACATCTAACGCCATCTATTGGGTACTTTTATAACCAAGATTTATTTTTTTTGGAAAACGCCTCATTCTTCACGTTCCCGCCAAAACTCCACCAAATTTTGTCATCTGATTGTAGATGACAATGACAAGCAAACAGAAAACAAAATGTCATTAAAATGAAAAAATATATTTGATTTTTATCTTTAGTTTGGGCTCCAAACATATTGTATTTAGCCAATGGCTATATTCATGTTTCTAAAGGTCCTGATAATGTACAGCCTGATAAAAGACAACCCATCCCTCATTGATCCTCTCATCTTAGATCTTCTGTATCAATGAGTGGCTCTTTCACACGATGTCAGGTCAGGCCATCTAAAGCCTCTCCTACCCGTGCCGATAATGTAGGGCATGATATTTCACGACCCGATAATGCACAGCCTAATATTTCATGTACCGGTACATAAATTATCAGGCTATACATTATCGGGTCGTACATTATTGTCTCCCGTTGATTTTTGCAGCAGATATTTAATTTATTTTTCACAAAAATCTAATTGGTAAGAAAATAATAATTTATATTGTATACAATTCTAAGTTTCAGATACAAACTAAAATTATGTTCTATGTTCATCGCATTTTGTTAACCGTATCGATCGAAATCTATTCTGTCGTTGTTTATTGTGATTCTGAACAAGATTATAGTTTTTATTTTTGAAAATGTACTTATTTTTAATAAAAATAATACTGTTTTGCATTCCAACAAAACAGTTATTATGTGTTCCCACTCATAATAACTGTTTTGTTGAAATTGGGAAAAAACACAACATTGGTTGAAGAATGCATCCATAGATCTTACCATTTTAAGAATACAGAGTCATACTTTAATTCTTTTTAATAAAAACATTACTTTTTGTTTTTTTTTAGTATCGTGACAATACTGACAATGGCTGCATTAGTTGTTCAATCTCGATTTGCTGGTCTCAAGATCGAGGACGACGATTCTTCACCCACAGAACGCATTCCAAAAAATAACAAAATAAAAGCTAGCAATGTGAAGCCGGAGCCCCAGAAAAAAACCAAAACCAACAATACTAAAGTCCAGGTAGTTTGTTCTTACTATTGGCAGAAACCAAGTTTTTATCATCATTATATTGTACTTAGGTAGTTTCGCGTAGCTTGTACTGGAAATAACTAGATAAATATTTATAAGTACTAAATAAAGTACTACATAATGCCATTTTTAAGGTGCTTACGTCAAAATAAAAGAAAAGACCCTTATAGGACACGTTGTTGTCTGTCTGTCTGCCATTGACCCTATTTTCTCAGGAGGGTGTGGAGGTAAAACTTAGCAAGTTTAAATGCATAAAAGTCCCTTGGAGCTGTAAAAAAAAAGCTTCTAAGTCATCACTAACAAAGATACGGCCATATATGCTGCATACTTTGATATACTTGCATACTACTTTGATACTCGCAAATAAATCAAAACCAATAGGATACTTCAAGTTGACCTAAAAGCAAGGTCTCATGGCACAAGTAAAGGAAAAAATCTGAAAATCTTAAGTTTTGTTTGCTTTGGTCACTTGGTCAGTTAAATAACTGACCCATCTCTGAAAATTTTCAGAGCTGAGACAGCTCAGGTATTATGATGGCACGCAATATATACATGCAACAAAGCCGGTACCGTATAAGTATTAGATGGTCATCAGTGTAGGATATATGCATAGCCCTCAAAGTGGATAAGAAAAAATGATCTACAATAAATAGTGAATGGTGTTAATTCTGATGCATTTAATTTTAATATGTGAAAATAGTTTGACAACAATTTTAGATGGGTCAAATTTAGGGTGCGATTGGATTGTTATATTGTTTGTGTTGATGCGCTCATGGCTGGTCTTTTTGTGCTAGTGCCTAAAATGCTGGCACATGTGAGAGGTATGACATCATCACCTAAGGGTCACAGTAGCCACAAGCAATAGCACCATTAGCATTCCAAGCAACAGAACAGGAGCAGTTCCATTTGAAAAAACGGCAACAACACGTCCAAATAAATCGTATTTTAAAATTTTCGGAACGAACCTTTAGTGTGTACCCTTAGGTTATCCGAGCCGTGCGGGAAATGTTCCGAAAGCTTCAATGGCATTGTAGAAAGCGGAATGAAAGCCATAAATTCTGATCATTTGCTAGTTTTTTTATTACAAGAGAGTAGCTTTAACTAACTTTAAATAAAACAAAATATTTTCATTCGGATTTCACAATGTTCTCAGCTGTCACAACTATTCTTAGAGTGGCTTGAGTATATCTTTAAAAGGCGAAAGTATGGACGTAAATGTCGCATTTAAAAAAAAAACCTATTTTATTTCAGTCGACAACTCGCAGGAAGAAGGCTAAGCAAGTCCAGATGTCAGCCGAGCAGTGGGAGGTCTGGAAACAAAAGGATCTAGAACTGGTCGATGGAAACTATGAGGATGAACTACAACAGGTAAATAGACTTTGTGATTCTGATTTCTCTGAATAAAATAACTAAACCAATATAGCATTTTTCTTGCATTTTGGTTGCGGGCACTTATTTATTTAGGGTTGGCATCCTTCTTGCTATCTCGCTCACACTTATCAACATTTTTTATGAAATGATGAAATTTAGAAATATTTATCATTTAAAATCTTTAAAATACCAATGCCAATGTTTTATAGCAATTTTCAGCCTTACTCAGCATTACTTATTCAGCACTTTAGCATTACTAGGTTACATAGGTTACTTACCTTTGCCATGTCTGTTTTTGTGTTGGCGTTGTCCATTAGCTTCCTTTGATCCATTTTCAATTTACGTAAGCTGAAAAAATGTATATCTCCATTTTATACAAGAGATAGCAGACGCCACAAGACCCTGCTACAGCCTGCACCATCTCAAACCAACACTGCTCACCACATCCTCAGCAAGAGTTGTTCACAATTGGAACAAGTTGCCTGAGGAGGTGATCTCAGCAAAGTCTATAAATACATTTAAAAACAAGCTAGCCAGTTGGATAATTAAGGAGAAGATAATCTTGATTGACAGTTATTGAGTTTCAACACTTTGTGATATAGGCACATCAGGCTATGCTGCCCGTCTATAAATAAATAAATTATTTTTGATTGTGATGAAGGTTATTTTTTTTTTTTTTTAATCCTTTTTCTTTGCTAAAATAAAAACAATTACCATAAAAATTATTATAAAAATATTGGTATTCTGAGGATGTTATGATCAATCTTATTTAATTTCCTCTGCAAATATTACATTGAAAAAAATATTGAGCGAGTGCGAGTGAGATAGGTGTATCGGGGATCCCGCTCTTGATGTTTCATATACTGCAGGCAATACTTCTCTCAAAGCTTGATTACGAAGAAAAAAAGGATGTGTACAAGCAGACAAAGAAAGATGTGGAAAAAGAAAAAATACAGGACGAACAAGCGGCCAAGAACAAAAACAAAAAACAGCAGAAAAAGAAAAACGTTATGAGTCTTGATCAGTTCAATGACATGATGAATGGTGAAGACACAAAATGTGAGTATCTATCTCTACGTAGTATAAAATCCCTCCTTTTTCGTAGGCGGGTAATAAAGTCGCTTTACGCGCCCGTTTGTATAGAAGCTAACTCCTAAACCACGCGCAATTTCTCTAGAGTAGCGGGTGAAACCGCGGGGCACAGCTAGTTTTAGAATAAAAACAAGTCTCAGTCATAAATCTAATCGATGATTTCTCATTGTCCAGTCCAAGTAATACTTTAAAGTGGTGAAAGCTTTATTGAAAGCTTCTACGGAGTTTTGGAAACAACACGAAAACTCACCATTCACCAACACTCATTCATCAATCTGTCGTTTTTTCACATTAACACTCGAAATAAAATGGAAAATAGTTCACGTCAAAAATCCAATATTATCTTACTAGCTTGCCCGCACGGCTTCGCTCGCATGGGCTACAGTAATTTCACATCCCCATTTCATCTCTTCAGGGGTTTATTTTCGGAAAAACCTGAGACGTGCCTATTATTGTTTTCTTGTTTTTTTTTTCTTCTTTAGTACATAAACCGAGTTGTATTGGCTTAGCAAGAAAAAATATTTTATTTCTATACAAACTTTGGTTGTCCATTTTACCCCTTTAGAGGTGGAATTTTGTAAATACATTTTTTTTTGTTCACCTAGACCATTTCAAGAGTATTGCGTTCAAATTTCACGTCTCTATCATAAGCGTTTTGGTCTGTGCGTTGATTCTTAGAAAAGGGATTCTTTATAATTATATATAGGTAGTCTTTATGCTTGAGCCGAGAATAATTTTATAAGAAAATTTCTCCATATTCTCCATTTCAGTGAATCATGAAAATGAAAAAGATCACGACGACGGAGACAAATTACCAGAACGAGACACCGAATTTTTCGAAAGGGTCAAGGACGAAACGAAAAATGAAATACTAAAAGATAAGAGAAGGGAAGAACATAAAGACAGATTTCGGAGTCGACAGCAAGCTTCAGACGAGGTCATAACGCGAGTCCAGTTTATTGACGCCCTCGAGAGGAAAGATCAAGAAATATCTTCCTTGAAGCTTGAAGTTTCCGGACTGAAGCAGGAGCTTCTCACAGTCAAGTCGAGGAATAAGAAGCTCTGTAACATATTGGGACAGGGGGAAAGTAAGTATCTAATGTTAAATCAAATTTGTCAACAAACTTATAATGGACTCCATTTGAAGTTGATTGACAAATTTGATTGGTTCTCAATTTTTAACGTTCTCACACTTTAAGGTGCAACGTTTCGCTCCTCGGGCGAAATTCAAATTTTCTTGCGTTTTTTATCAATTACAGCTTAATTACTCATGGTAGGTTCATGATACCTAATTTTGCGATAATAAATAAATTGTTTCAAAAAATTACGCCAACCAAAAATTCAAGTTGAAAGCTAGTATAAGTACATTTCTCACTAAACCAAAAACCAAGATGAAAATCAGTTTATTGAGATTTGTAGCTACCCCAATGTTATCTAGGTGATCATTTTAACCGTAATTTCTTAAGACAACTTATTTATTGTCGCGAAATTGGTTTCAATAAATCCACGATGAGTAATTAAGCTGTAATTGAGAAAAAACGCAAGAAAATTTGAATTTCGCGCTATGAGCGAAACGTTGCACCTTAACACTCGATATATCACAAGTATTTGAAAATAATAGAATGACGCGACATGACTTTACGTTCCCGCCAAAAGTGTAACGCGTGGTTATTGTATCGTGAAGTGAAGGACAAGGCCGAGGTGCTGGTGGAGGTGGAGCGGCTGCGCGCCGTGCAGGCCGAGCTCAACGCCGAGCTGGCCTCGCTGCACACCGACCTCGAGCGCGAGCGCTCCAAGCACATAGACTCAAGGGCCAAGGACAAGGTAACCAACTACGAATCAACTTATTTTTGTGTACATTAATTAATACTGTATATAAATACTAGCTGCGCCAAGCGGTTTCACTCGCTATTCTACAGAAACCGAATATTTTTCCGGGATAAAAAGTAGCCTATGTGTTAATTTAGGGTTTAAGCTGCCTCTATACTAAATTTCATTCAAATGCGTTCAGCCGTTAAACGGGAACAAACACACTTACAAAAAAACTTTACTAACTAAACTTTTTTTTTTTTTTTACTTTTTTTTACAAACTTTCGCATATATAATATTAGTGTGATGAGAGGTTGGTTAAACAATTATGTGCAGAAAAAAAACTTGTTATTATTTACTTCCGGGTCAAACGCTTAATTGACTGGGCTATCTTGCAAACCTGGTTAATCGCACACAGTCCGATGTTATGGATCCTTTCTCCCGGGCACTTGCAAGATTTGGAATGTACTTCTCCCGAAGGTCTTTCTGTCTGTCTTTCTGTCAGCGCTTTAAAAAGCTCGTCTTCTAACACCTTTCCGGGCTCCCCATTAGCTGGTCTTCGAACTCGATTAGAGTTGCGCAGGACCGTTACCCCCGAATACTGTGAAACGTTTGTTAACTTTGACGACAGATTATTCGGGGTATGTATATTTGTGTTCCTGTATCCTGGCTACAGAAGGTAATATAGGTAACCGTTTACGGTTTGACCGATTTTGAAGAGTGAGGTGCCGTTGGATTCCTCTTTATATCCGGAGTGTCGTATACTACATTGTTCAGTCGGCATTTTTGTTTGTCTCGAATAATTTTAGTTCAATAACAAATTAACATACGATAATTTTGCTCCGTTTTCGGTCAATTTACGTGTAAATCGTCTATTTTCAGAAAAGCTCCACAAAAAAGAAAAACATACGTTTCGACGTGTCTTCCGAAGCTATACTCTCAAAAGAATCCAGTTCAGGAACGGCTGGCTAACGATAATTCATATATTTTTAGTTATAATATTTAAAAATTCATGTCAAATTTTCTTTCAGTCGATTGATTATGGAATCTAAAGTGATTGAGTTTCTATGAGACTGTATTTTCGATTTATAGTTTTTTTTTTTTCATTTTGTAATACAGATTATTGTTTTCTGTGTTTTTTTTTTGCTTTGAAGCTATTTAACTGCATTATTGCAGAGTATGCTTGAAGTTTAAAACAATTACAAAACATACATGATATTTTGAGTTTGTTCTGATAACACTTACTTTTGAAACTAACCCTCGAAATAGTAGGTGCCAGGACAAATTAGTTAATAGTAAAGACTATAATAATGAGTTTCTAAACTTTTCGTAACAACAACTTTGGTTAGAAATATTTTTAACGTTTCCTAACTAAAGTTTAGAGGTCTGTCGTAGTTATAGAATATTACTTATATCAATGTTAAATTATAGTTTATTCATAACTAAAGCCTTGTGCGGATTACGCAATTATTTTAGTCGAGTGGCGAGTGATTTATTTGGTATGTCATTAGAACAAAAAAAAAAAAAAAAAGCTTAGTAAGCAATATTTTAGTAGGTAACTAAATCACTGGTAATTCGACTAAATAACTAACACTGTCCGAGTTAGGCGCACCCTTTTGGGTTGTCATAGATGTTGTGAAAATTAGATGTTTCAAGCTGTTCCAATACTCCCGAAGTGATAATCACAAGATCTCTTTAGTTACTACGTATTATTATTTTATAAGCTCTTTCTTGATTATACTCAAACTTATTTTTATTACAAACACTCAAACTTATTTTTGAAATATAAATTTGTGCAAATTTCAATGAGTTTCTTTGATATTTTCGTTTACACAGTTTCGCCCACTTGAACGCAGATTAAACAGGTTCGTCCAAACGGAGACGTCACCGTTTGGACGAACGAAACCGAAAAACCGAAAAATGTAGTAAACCACCTCACGAAAATACCCCGTGTATATCCTACGCTTCTTCGTAATTTAGGAGTTATGATTTTTATAATTTTCGTAAGGATTTCCCATATGAGCGAATAAAAAAAAATCTATATTTTTTTTGAGTGGAGTTTTCGTTGAGGGACGAATGAGAAACACCGTCGCTTTTTTAAGCCGCTCATATGGAAAATCCATAAGAAAATAAAAGGAATCATAACTCTAAAGTGCTAAAAACCGTAGAACATACATTGGTACTTTGGTGAAGCATGAGGATCCAAAAAAAATTGGATTGACATCACCGATTGGACCAGCCTGTATAGCTTCAAATTCTTGATTACATTATTCGCAAAACGAGATCAAAATTATTATCGTTTTTTTTTAACTACATCTTTTCTTTAAATAAAGAAGGAAAAAAGATTCCTCCTTTCGCTGCAATATTATTAAAAGGTTCTGTTGTACTAGTAAAATAATATATCTTTTTAATTCCTGTTTTATGTCAAATACGTTTTGTGGTAGCATATTTTTACGGTTTTGAAGAAACCGCGTCCATCTTTGACATGTTGGCCTTCCATAGTTGGCATTATTTTTTAAGAATAAAAATCAGAAACAGTTTTAAAACAACGCACGATTTTATTGCAGTATCCAATTAAATACACAATTATAATAAACTATACGTACTCAACTAAACACTTCACTTTACAAAACTCGCGATAAGGCAGTAAGTCCAAAAGCTACAAATTAAAATTGTGTATCAATTGATAGCCAATACGTTCCTGACGCATTTTACAACCGAAGCATCAAAAATCGACTTAATTTTCATTTTATAATAGTTATAGCTTAATTAATGGTAGGTACAAGATAAATAAACATTACTACGTGCTAGCTATTTTAGAATTATGCATAGTCTTAAAAAGAAAAAGGACACAAACAATGCTTCTAACGTTATTATTAATGTTCGGCATTTTTGTTCCAGAAACACGTATAGGCGTATTATTATTAGTCGTATATTATAAAAGGCTTCGTAAAGGCAGAAATATATAAGTGAAATATTGAGGAAATAACATAATAGTAAGTCTACATCTTACAATATTCAAATACACAGAGAATATATAGCTATCTAGTTGAATTATTAAACGTGTAAAGTTATATTCTGATTAATGGACTTTCAGGCCATAAACAACTCTATGCCGATGGCATAAGAGAGCAGATGACCAGCCACTTCGATTTTTCAGAAACCGTAAAATATAGTTACGTATCGAACGGTAGGTAATACAAATGCCTAAGGATTTGACTAGCTGGTTTACATATAGGTATAATTTCTAACAGTTATTTTATGAAAAATGTTTCACATGACGCTGACTATGAATGATTAATAATAATTACTTTGTACAAAAATATGAATAATTATAATGATTTTATATAATAAAACCTAAATAGTAACTTAACAAAGTGTCATATTGGCAGTTTCAAAGAGTGATTTATGGCAACGTGAATTTGATTTCTAAAATATTTTTGGTCCAAATACAATTTTATAGTATCCTATCTACATAGACTCGTTCACAAATTGTATATAAAGAAATACATACACCATTTTAATACTGATGTCATACAATATAAAATAATAATTAGTAGACAACTAAGCGGGGACTATGTTAAAACTAGTACTTAAATAGTATGGCAGTATATAACTGGGTTTCCAGAGCATTGCATTATGTACTTGCGAGATTCGCACGTCGCCACACACTACATATTCGAGTCCTTTATATACTTAACTGTCTATTCGATGGGTACAGTTATAAAGACAAGTACAGTTCACAAGCTCTCAGTCATATAACACGTTCCCACCGCATTCTGTAGTCACACTCACTAATCACTTTCACTTCACTCCTAACTCCGGTAAACGCATTCCTTTACCAGGCTTTCATAAATGCTAGTGCGTATTAGAAATTCATTATTTTACATCGTCTTTGAAGATTATAGTCTCTTCAAAAGCCGGTGCGGGTGCACTCGAATCATTTCATAAGAATTTCGTATCTTATTCTTGTGAAAAAGTGATAGGTTATTCGTATCCTGATGTATAGTGCAGTTCAGGTCCGTTCAGCAGGCCGGTACATCAGAGCATTTGATGGAGCTGATCGGTTTGAGCGCGAGCTCGCACCTCGACTCGTCAACCACTTCGTTGCCAATCACGCAGTACACGCCGCGCTGCTTCGTCACTTCCTCGCCCTGTTAACAAAACAATTCGATGAACAAACTCACCACCAAAGTTGCTAGGCAAAAGAACGAAAACAAAGTATCATGGTGATCAATGATATATGGTAATCAATATATGTTTATTTTAAACACATTTTATTGATTAAAAATTCTTATGTTCTTCATCGCACTAGAACTTAACTGATTGACGATATATACAAGGTAGCTTAGCAGGGACAAAGCGAAGAGCGGCTCGCCCATTATAGCGAACCGTAGTGGAAAAAGCAGCATAGGTAGGCCTCCCTCTAGGAGGACTGACGACATTTTGAAGATTGCGGGTAACCGGCGGATGCTAGTTGAAAAATGTCGTTCAGTGTGTCGGTCTAAGGGGGAGGCCTTTGTTCAGTAGTGGACGTCTTCAGGCTGTTGATGATGATAAAAAGTCAGCTTAGCACCACTTTTTATGACTGACCGGCATATGGCAGGGCTTGGAGCAAGGCTTCCACGTTCCGGCCCACCAGTGGGTGCGTGAAGCGGGGTGCGGGGCTTGATGCATGGCGGCGTGAGTCGCGGGGTGCGCGTGCGCAGTATATGCCGCGGCGTGGGGGGCGGAGCGGGCGGGGTGCGGGGTCCGCACGGGGCACGCCGGCTTGTTGCAGCGCAGGCGCAGCGCTTCGGGCGGTGGCGGCTCGGTGCTATAGCACTGCGACTGTTCCACAACACCTGCACAAAAAAATCGAACATCGAGTTACCGTTTCTTGCAACGTTCCGCTCTTTTACCGGATATCCTACAGGAACCGTAATTTTTTTTGAATCAAGATATGTGTTATTCCAGGGACACAGTCCAGGGCATAAAGCACTTCTACATGGAGATAATTTCATTGAAATCTGGACCCCTATTCGGAGATATGACAATTTGATGTCGATTTCGAGATTGCAATCTCGACTCTCTCGTTTCGATTGGGCCCGACCGTGGGTCCGACCACTCGATGTATCGCCATCATATCGAAAGATAACGTTGAGAATAAAAAATCTCGAAGTTCGACATTTTTTTCGAGATGAGATTGAATTTCAGCTTTTCAAGTGGTTATTTTTCAGCTGAAGTACAGGTATAACAATATTTTCACATTTGTAAGTATATATAAAAACTAACGTTTGTGCTGGTCCACGCACTCGAGCTGCCGACTCATGTATCCGAGTCCGCAAGTGACGGAGCAAGGAGACCACTCCGAAAGGCGGTAGTTGTAGGCTCGCAGTCGGGCTGCGTCCACAGTGTACTGATACGTCACGCCCGGGTTGCGGTGCTTGCTGCCGTGGTATAGGCGTTGCTGATAAGAAAAAATATATAATAATTAGTTACTAAATCTCACATGTTTAAGGAAAAAAACCCTATGAGTACCTACTGCTGCGTTGTCCAATTAAGCAACATGCCATGAGTATTGGGATTAATGTTTCATGATGATCAAGTATATTGCATCTATTAGTGACCAGTGTGAACCAGTCGCAGGCCGACTTCGTTGGTGAGCGATAGTCACACTTGAGAGCGATGCGACGTTGATAGTAGAGATTATAATCAACAGCCTTCCTTATCCCACCGCCGGGAAAGCCGTTATCTCTTGTTGTGCCATCTGCCTCAAACGATTAGGTACACAGATGACAGAGCGCAAATTTTTCAAGTAGGTAGCAACTAGACAATTAGACATATCTAACTACTGGGATGAAAATGTTCGGATTTCGTTACTTTGAGATTTATTTGGCGCATAGCTTGCTACAAGTACCTAAAAGTGCATTTCTCAGCAAGGGTAAGAATTGGTGAAGTGAATAAAAAACTTACATAAACTTTAATGTCTTCGGTAATCGGTCCCGGAATTCGAACTTTCTCCCAGTCACGGTCCCGTTCGTAGATTGCTTGTGTTCCGGCCACGAAGTACTCAGTAAACGTAGTATTTCTGCAACCATAACGTTATCCTTCAATACTAAACTTATAGACAGTATTATCTACTTAAAACTATCGCAATGAAAATGTCCCTGATTTCTTACCGTGCTCCAGTCAGATACATTTTCCTAGATCTCGCGCTTCCAATAGAGATATAATTTCCGGGGCTGACCTTTTCTTGGATTTTTACGTTTCTGGATCCAGCTGGTATCACGGCAACCTGTTAAAAACAAACGCTGCTTAATACCAGTATTTTTATGACAGTAGACGAGTTGCAACAAAAATGTGTTCTAATGTTCTTGATATAAACTATACTCAAACAGATCTGCAAATGAGGTTTAGCCGATAATCCAAATGAGCTCTGCGACTACGATGGTATCCCACAAACAACGGAGCACCTTGTTCATATGCCTGCAGTGCCCCAACACCTGCACGCTGCCGGGCGATTATACATTATTAACATCCCTGAGGACATGGTTTCCGCGGAATTCTTATTTTCTGTTGTTAGGCCGAGGTCCATGGATTTCAGGTGTTATGCTGCCTCAGTCTGCGGGCACTTACTGTGCTGCTCATATTTAAATTCGAATGGTCGATACGAAAAGTAGTTTTTTTTTGTTTTTTGCTTATTGAACCATACATGCAGCTCGATACTTACTTCATCCAAACCAGACTGCTTGGTAGTATCCTTGCTGTAGCTTCCAAGCACAGTCTTACAAGCAGACCCATCACCTCCGCATACTCCGCAAGCGTCCTCTTTTATATTGGATCCCACGACCCAGTCGCAGCCGACTTGGTAGCATACACCTGAAATGAGAAACATTTAAGAGGCATATCAATAGATGCCATGCTTCAATCTACGACCTCGAGATAAAAGTTTTTTTGCCTTAAGTAATGCCGACAAGCTGATAGAAGTCGAACAAGTCGAAGTCGAAGTCGATCACAAACACTGAGCTGACTAATGACTATGAAGAGCCCTATCCTGGAAATTAGCCTACTGGTACCGAATATCGTAGTATTCTGCCGTATTCATGCCGTATTCTGCCGTCATTCTAGTTTATCAGTGTACCCACAAAGTATGTCACAAATCGCGAAGTATTAAGTTTGGCAGAGTTGTATTTAACGAAGGGCAGATCGACTCCACTGATTTGGAATGTGACTGATTACGTTACTTTCTGGAAGTTCATTTTGAAATTGAGTATATAATAACAAATCTGTATACTTTTTTCCTACTGTACTAGACCCAATATTGCATCGGAAAACTACAGATTGGTTATTATATAGACTCAATTTTAACGAAGGACATTGAAGCAGTATGTAGGTAGCTTAAATCATAGACTATAGGTGTATATTGCAATTTAACAACAAAGCTATGCAAAGAAAACTCACCAGCAATACACATATCTCTAGATCCAAGAGTCTGCTTGCATGGAGTGCCGTCGGAGACGAAGCCGCCCGCCATTTCCAGGTCGGTGTCTTTGGCCACACATAGGAGGTCGCAGGGCTTATCTGTGTAAGAATAAGGGTCTAATTAGGTACTTTATCTTTTTAACGTGTGTTTCTCGTTGGGACAAGTTAATGGCTTCTTAGAAATCATATAGTCTCTGGCAATGGCAACGTATTCATATTATTTATTTATTTCTAGGAATTTTCTGTTTCTGTTTAAATCTAAAGTTAGGTATCTTCTTTCGAGGACTATACAAACCTTGGTCGAAATACGGTATCCACTCCGTGATAGTTTCGTTGTTGTACGACATGTTGTTGTGTTTGGAGCACTGTATTTCTCTGAACGATGGCGTGTTGATAGGGCACGGATCTATGTTGCAGACCTTATATCTGTAAATGGAAACAGTTTTAAATACAAGAAAACTTTGAAGCATTTTATTATATGATAGAAAATGATTGATGGTACCAAGATATGAAGCAGTGAATCGGATACTGATGTGCGGTTAGACGACGGCTTATTCTATCTTAGTAGGTAAGATATAGTAAGTAACGTTTTGGACCGAACTTTAAAGTTATAATAAAGAATAAAGGATAGGTATCATTGTAGTTACTCGTTATAATGTCAGATAAATTGAATATGGGAAAACCACTTACATCGGGAAAAAAAATCAGCTCAATAGAAACGTGTCAGTGATTTCCCACGACAAAATGTATGGAATAGCTTTTTCGCGATTTCAGAATTGGTTCCATATCCATAGTATTAAAAGTTGTTCTTACGATGAATTTGAATTCATTGATATCTTAGAATATGTCTAACCCAACCTCCGGTACTGTATTATGTTTGATGTCGATTTTAAATGACTTTCCTCTATGACTTTAAGTCTATTTCGGAAAGCATGCATGCAGTTATCATGCTTTAGATATGATGTGCGTTCACAGAGGGCTATCTTTATCTAGTCATGAAGCGCCTATGGATATGTTTCGGCAATTTTACTTGAAGCTTACAGCCAGTTTCCTACGGCGGACAGGCTAGGCGCTTGATCAGAGCAACTGATTTTATGTGACAACGCATTCAACAATTTTAAACACGCCTAGCTCAAAGAGGCTGCCGAAACATCCCGGGTCGCTAAGCAACAGATTTTCAGCTAAAGCTAGGTAGGATTCGCCAGACGTTCTCTATCATCATGACTTATTTCACAAAGAGCTCGAGCTATCGTATCGTGCCATAGGTTAAGGATACTAGAACACCATTACATCTCACCGTGGCAACTACTAAGCTACCAAGTCTTGGAACGTCGTAGTTCCTAGGGGTGACTTACCGACTCCTATCTCCGATGCAGTATGCGCCGTTGTTGTTCGGAGCGGGGTTGTTGCACTCGCGCGACTGCGTGGAGACGCCGGCGCCGCAAGTCCGTGAGCACTCGCTCCATTCGCTCCACTCACTCCATCCGCCGTCGATGGGCGCCGGCGACGCCTGCCGCGGCACGCACGTCTGGTTCTGACACCACTAAAACAAGAAACCCGCGGTTATTCCTTGTAATAAATATATTGGCTTTTGAAGATTGACGAGAGCAAGGAGGAGTGGCTGTGGGTGGATGACCAAAAACAACTAACCATAGCAAGCATGTGTACATAAAGGTTTCGACTCAAAAGCTCCACCTACCAGTTTTATGCAATTACCCAGCAGAATATTAGATGCAATTGTTAGTCTCTTACATAGGATGGAGGACACGGAGCCTACATAAGATCGTCGCTTCATATATTAGGTTGAATGTTTCTAATATCTGGATACAAGGCTACTGCACACAGTGCGCACATAGGTATGTTTTTGAAAGCAATATTGCTTTCACTATAACCTCTATTTATTACTCCTCGTCCTGGCTTAGTTGCTAGTGCATCAGGAGGTCTCGATTTCGAGACAATCCCGTCGAGTTAGATGTTTGCATGATGAATTGAAATATTTTTCTGGGTAGGTATGGGTATTCGTGTTCTATGGTATGCCAATACCGGTTATCCTAGTGGGAAGCTGTGAATGTGAAACATTATTTTACTTTACTGATCGGTTAGGCTTTTGACCACCTTGTGTAGTCGAAGACGATAAACCCGTCTGTAAAGAAGGAGTTTATCCTTCTTACCATATTATCGCCACAAGTGGTGCCGGGCGCGGCTGGTCGTAGCATAGTCTTGCATTTGTCGTCGACCAAGCACCAAAGGTGTTCGCACAGTTCCGACGGCTTGGCGCATACAACCGCCTCGGCGCCGAACTGGAGGTGACATTGCGATGCCGCGTCGTACATTACACCTGGAAAAATTGTATAATGTAAACGAAAACACTTTTACCTGAATTAAGGAATAAGCTGGTAAGAATTTAGCCTATATACCATTATATATAAACTTACCAGCTGGGACTTCAGGATACGCATATTCCTCTTGCGATGGTCGATCGCTCAAGCATTCTCCTAATCCGGCGCTGCAAACACAAAATCATAAGTTACAAACATAGAATTCTCTTTATTAGTCCTTGGTTACAAAGAATATTATATTACTCTTTGTTACAAAGTAAGTAGACAACATAAACTGGGTGACGTTTTTACCGAAATGAAAAATGTAGGCTGTGACAAGTTCAAAGAGCAGAAGCATATGACGTAGTCACTTTGCATAATTCTCTTTTGCTTGGAGGATAGACTAATTTGTGGCGATTTTTTCATACAGTAGAATATTTTAAAAACTGACTTATTTTGTAAAACGACTATAAGAATAACAATTAGAAAATATTTATTGCTAACTAGGTAGGTATGTCACAGCCTTCTACTCCATGTCTGTCGCTCCCTATCCGTTTTGGTAAACGTCAGTCTGCATTTTTCCTGTTTACGTATATTTAATATTATGTTTTGCACCGGATTATTCGCTAACCCTATCCCAAGAAGCGAATTGTACCCAATTAAATCTATAACTAATAGTTTATTTTAACCAAAATAAAATACATGCATTTACGTGCGAAACCGATTTTGGAGGATTTTGGCGTCGCACGTCTTATGCATTTGCCAGTGTCAAGTATAAATGTATATTCTCAGGTTTTGCTAGATATTATCAAACAAGTCATAGTCACGGTCAAAGGCAAGCAAAGCAAGTCACGGTCAAGTCCAAGTCATGCCCCAGTAAAGTGGTGAAAACTTTACTAGAGCCTTCTCTGGAGTTTTGGAAACAACATGAAAATTCAAGTTTCACGACTTTATACCATTCACCAACACTCGTGCATGTTCACGAACACTTAACGGGTAATAATTCACCGTTTTTACATATTAACACTCGAAATAACACAAGTTTTGGAAAATAATATAATGACGCGACATGATTTCTTCACGTTCCCGCCAAAACTCATTTTTATCGTTACAGCCCTTGAGAGCTTGTAGGTGTTATACCGGGAGCTAGGAAAGTGCTCCTAAAGTCGAAACGCTACTATTATACTACCAAAATACAATCGAATACCAATAACCATTTGCTCTAAGCTTGTTGTTTTAGTGTTATTATTAGAATTTTTAAATTTAGAATTTTGCAAACCAGCAACGTAAAGCGTACAAGTGTGCACGCGGTACAGGGTGCAGGGTATTCGGAGATATGACAAATTGATGTCGATTTCGAGATTCAAAACTCGACTGTCTCTCGTCTCGATTGCCTCCGATCACTCGATGTATCTCACACGCTAGCCATCGTGAATATCTCGAAATATAGCGTTGAGAATAAGAAATCTCTAAGCTCCACATTTTTTTCGAGACGAGATTAAATCTCAGCTTTTGATAATAGGGATCCAAGTCGTTTGTTGACTTCGAGCCTCAGCTTTGCATTACATTGCGTGATGAAAAAAATAGTTAATAAATAAAAATAGTTTTTTGTGGTATCGTATCAGCAATTACCAGCATTATCACTAGTTTTCGTTTCCCTAACAGTCTGTATATACAAACAATTTCCGCGTCCTACACGAATTCTTCGCAGAATAGTTTTAATTTAAAATTTACCTAAAATAGTAATAATCGTATAGTTTATGATCATTATTTTATTAGATGACGACAAAATATACCTCCGAGCTCGTGTATTTGGAAGCGATATTAAAGTGCTGATTGATCGCACTGCGCCAGCTGTAATTAATTATCAGATCTGACAACTAATAAATATGTTTGGTATTAGAATTAAATGGCGAATTGTAGGTAATATTTATGAGTGCGTAGGTTTTCTGCTTTCAGTTTTATAGAGATAATAAAACATTTTATGCGCTTTGCCCGTAATGAAACCGAGACAATCAATTAACTTTCATTAAGCTAATGTTGAATAAAAGATTAGTGATTGTAAAGAAAGTTCAATAAAACGCTATCAATAAAAATGTGGTACAATTTCTCTCATTAGTGCTAAATTTAATATTCCCATTTTCGATTCTCAATTAAGGCAAGGAGGGCTAAAAGCTTTTTGTAATTCAGTCTAATTGAAAGAGTTTATGTTATTTTTGAGAAATAATATCAACAGTCCAAGGCTCATTAGGATTAACGTTGTATGCTTTTAAAGTATAGAATATCTACAACAGGTTTCAGGAGCCAGAAGCCGGCTCACTTGCCCTGGATTCATATAGGTATGAACACAATTCAACAATAAATCTATTTCAAAACGTTATCATTTTAGTGTAGCAAATACCAAGGTAAACCGTTAATTAAGCACTTAAAAACTAGAGTTCCAAACGCGATCTCAATCGAATAATCTGATTTTGTAATCATAAATCGGTCTGTCAATCTGCGTCAATTTGTAGGTAATGCCATTAGCCACACTGTTCCTACTAAAAGGACATCTGATAGCGTGTTTTTGTTTTTCTGTGTTTTTTTTATCTAAGGGTGAGACGATCAAGTCTGATCGATAGTCGACGCTTGATGATAATTGTTATAGTTCGTATATAGTTGTCGCTCTGTTTCTCGTGCGTGCAATATAGAGAGATTTAGTGAGTTTTCTTAACTTTTTGTTGAAATTAGCGTTTCGAGGGTAATCTGTTATCACCCCCTAAATTTTAACAAAAAAAAATGTTTTTGGTGTCAATGGCTTGGATCAACTATAATCTATGCCGTTATGTTTTGTTTTTTTACACCAAATGTTTATGGTATTCTAGCAACAACTACTATACTTCTTCGTATTTTCGACAAAAATATTGTCACTTTAAGTGCATATAACAATGAAGATATTGCGAAAATCAAAGATACAAGCATAGTTTTTCAAGGTGTACCTAGATAACGTATAAAAATCATCGAAATCAGATAACGTTTAGGGGTGGGTATCAGATTACGCTTTTTGTATGGACGAGCCGGCATACGTCATACGCTCTGTTTCGCTCGTCCACCTCCCGCAAACGTTTCAGTTGCCGGCTATGGCTGCGGAGGCACCTCCATTTAATTATCGAAAGTTCTGTGACGGATGAACTTACTCTAAGAAGTTGGTGACGTCCCGCTTGCTGCACCTTGACCAGGCCACCTGGACAGTGTCAGCCTCGAAGATCGGCGTCATGATGTGGAGCGTGGCGCCTTCCCGCCTGTGGCAGCCGATCTTCTCCGTGTCATGGTACAGCCCGAAACTGGAACAAAATCAACTTTATTACAAGACCAAAATGACCGTTACATTTTCATGAATGAGTTTAATTATGTTTTTTTGGTATTTTTAGTGTTCGTGCATAACCAACCGTAGCTTCTAAAAACGTTTTGATATTACCCATCGCCAGAGTCCTTTAAAATATAATGCTAGCCAGTCGTGTTTTCTAATTTAATGATTACACTAGCTTGCTCGCACGGCTTCGCTCACCTAGGCTACAGGAAATTAAACACCAAATTAAATTAAGCATCTTTAGTTTTCTATATAGATTTATTTGTTAACAGGGATTTAAAGTGTTTTTATAAGGAATGAGGAAATCTAAGCATAATACTTACAAAGGTAGGCTACTTACATAGAATTTACATTCATAATTAAGTTTTTTTGTATTGTAACTAAGAATGTATTGTAAGTAGAGTCCACATAATATTCTAGTAGGTATATTATAAAGTCTATTTGATGATACGATATTCATTATATTTTTAGTACAATGTTCGCGATACAAAGACATTACCGATAACAATGAATCTCATTAAGCATCGTTTACCGATTGATTGCCGACATGGACGCAAATTGTTGTTAAGCATCTTTTATGATAGGTCACCCATCAATCATAGTTCAGGCGGGCGTATTTATTTTAATGATAATGACATTTATTGGCATTGTAAAGTAACGTGCCAAAATTATTTGGAGTTCGATTTTTTTACGTGGGTCTTCGAGCTGTTAAATCTTATCGCCTCAGGCTTTTTTACAGAGAGAGAAGGCGATGAGTAGGCAACATTTAAGTTTACAAAGTGACTCGTTGAAAAAATAGGTAGCCTACCTAGGTATATTTAGATAGAAACCTAAAAATAGGTATTTAGTTAGGTACTCCATCAACTCTTCGTCCTAAGCTCTGACATCTATAGTTATGATTAATAAAGCCCATAATCTAATAATGCTAATTTGTGAAGCGCATGGCGCTCCATTTTAAAATGAATATCGTAAAATTATATCACTTCAAAGAATAAAATGTTTACTAATAGGATTTACAGTGATTAGTAGAATGTCAAATATTATCAGATCGCGCATAATTAGCATATTTATTAGGAATTTATAAGTACGAGTATATACATAAAAAAAACGATAAGGCAAAATACCAAAATTAATGCATTTATAACAACTTGAAAACAACTACTTATCTTGAACTCTGAAAATAATAAAGTAGGTACGTAGATAAGTATTTAGGTATAATAACAAACCTAGCTTTATTACATATTCGAACGAAATAAATATTTAAATCTTACTGATATAAAAAAAAACTTAGGTACGTCACGCTAATATTATAAATGCGAATGTTTTTATGTAAGTGTGTAAGTAGGTAAGTTTGTAAGTATATGAAAGTGTGTTTGTTGCCGGTAAAATATTCGGTTTTTGTAGAAAAGCGGGTGAAACCGCGGGGCGCAGCTAGTAGTTTCATACAAAAAGACATGCAACAATGCATTTATGAAAACAACTGCAATAAAATCCGTTGAAAAAAATAAAAATGGTTATCTCATTTTTTATCAAATAAGGCGCTTGGTAACGCCTATAAATTGTTCGTTTTATTAACAATGTTCCTTATTCTTTGTTTAAGATAAAGGTATAATAAAATAATAAGTAAAGTCTGGGCCGATAGTGGCGTCAATGCTCCGAGTGAGTGCATCGTTCGCTACAAATGATGCATTGATGCATTCGCTCCTAGCGAAGGTCAATGGCTGTGTTTTACACTTCTTACATAACCTGCGTTGGTATTACGACCTTTAGCGTAGTCAGACACTTAGACACGACACACCTCAGATACCTGTTGTTCACCCCAGAAATTCAAGAGCAGCCTAAAAAAACGGCCTAATTTAAGAGCTTGGAGTGAAAAGACTTGGAAGCAGGGTTGGATTCAGAACTTTAGAAAATTATTGTCTTTGTAAATTAAAATTATGCTACTTGCCAAAAATTATTGTATCGTTTCGTTTTTGTTTTGAATTGAGATAAAGTTGCATTTGTAAGTGAAAATTTGTTTTATTATTTTACAAAAAAAAAACACAAAATTGAATATTAAATTAATCGAATTGAAGCACTCACACTCATTCAAAAAATAAATCTGTCCTAATGTGTCATAACGAGCGGGATAACAAAGCAACGTGAGTAATCTCCCCCCTAGCTTGTAAATACATACAGAAATTCCTTATATTGTATTGTATATTGTCCTTATTAAATATTTATATAATACAAGTCGGTCGCCCTAAAAATATAATTACGTTTTTTTCGCGTAGTATACTGGCATTACGACATTGAATACTACACATCATGAAATAGTGGTACAAATAGTATAATTATACTACGAAATCCAACAATGCTTCGAAGATTAAGGATTTTTTGTGGGGTGGCACCTCCCTAAGAAATCCTAGCTAAGTTTGTGATTACAAACGTACGTGAAACTAATACAAAATACATACGAATGGGTATTCTTTGAATACATATCCAATAACATAAACTAACGCAACATTCCCGGTACATTGCAACAAAATGTTATTAGCGTTTCATAATTTTCTATCTCGAAAGCAACGTCCTTGCGGTAATCTCGGCTCGGGAACATGACTCAGTACCGATAACCGAAGCGCTAGGCAACCGATGCCAAATAAAACTCGTACTTATTACCAAAATAATACAAGCAATATTACACATAGGTAGTCAAATATTCAAACGTGTTGCGAATGTTGTTCGAGAGCTTTTAGCTGGTTATTGATGATTATGATAGCGGTAAAAAAGGAAGGCTCGTAGGATATGCAGTACGATAATTAAGAAAAGGTCAAGTTTTATATGACGGCTATCCTTAGTTTTTATCGAAATTTCAAATATTGTAGTTTGTTGTTTTTGCGTGCGCTACAGCATAATGTTTTACAGTGTTTAGACGAGTGTACCGCATCGCGTAAACTATGACCGGGTGAGGAGAGGAAATCGTAGCGGTCTAATGAACGTGTTGCAATGTTTAAATAACCTATTTATCTGAGATCGATACTAGCTACTTGCTCTACGCCACCAGTAGATGCCGCCATGTTACCTAATAACTCTTTTAATGAATTATTAGAAAATTATTCACTTGCATCGTGAATATCTTCAAAGTTTATTAGCCGGATTTTAGGCCGAGTAGATGTAGTGAAATTAATTATTTTAATATTTATCATCGTGCGTTAAATTATGAAAGTAATGGCAAGTCTATTAAATGTTTATTAGGTTTCAACATTGATTTTGTAATGTGAATGCGGTTTATTGAGCACGAATGGTCTAACTGTAAATCTCTCGTACGGCCCGAACGTTCGTTATCTAATCTGTCGTGAAATTCTTTAATAACGTTGTAAAACATCAAGAGAATTATATCTGTCGTGAATTTGTAAAGGACGTACGATATCCTTTTATTTTTATCTCGTATAATCCACTCGAAAAAATATTATGTAGGCAATGTTTTGGTTCAATGACATAATGTATTGGTCTGCGAAATATATTTTCGCAGTACCTACTACGTTTGGCTGTATCATACCAGAACTGTACATTAAATCAATGGTAATCTTTACGACGTATTGGCATGTTGCCACAGAGACGATACCGTACATGAGAGAAAAAAGTTTTATTGTAAATAGATAGAAGAATTTAGGTACAGTTGAGAACTCAATGTGATTTTCAGTAAAAGCTTTTTGATACTTTTGGGAGATATGGTTTATGGGATGATCTTTAGATGCTTCCTAAAATAATATTAAAACCACACGTAGGTAACTGCTTTCCATTACGAGTGGAGCAGACTTCGTACGCACTCTTTACGAGCTCAAAGTTTTAGCTTAAAATCTATCACTATAAAAAGTCAGCGAAGCGAAGTTATTTAGCACGTTTTTCAGCCATAATGTACACCCACCCTTTTACAGCTGTAAAGTTCTGTCTTTACTTACTTGTGTCCCAGCTCGTGAGTGATGGTGTGCGCCAACATGATGCCGTTGTCTTCATTGACGGAACAGCTGCGGTCTGGCTTGCACATCCCTGCAACATGCGCCACGCCTAGGGTGCTGGAAATAAACACTATGTTCAAAATGCGCGTTTAAAGCTATAAAGAACTAAAGATCCCCGCTCCTACACACTCCAATATTTTCTAAAGTAAGTCACTGTGCAAGCTGTCCTGCTCTAGTACTGCGCTGCATGCAACTATCAGGCATGCTACTTCTCTTCCTATTTTCAAGAACCCCGTGTATAAATATGATCGCATATCGCATATGTAAGTAGGTATTATCAAAAGGAATTTACACCACCGAACTGAAAAATTTTGTCCATCCCAAGGTTGCCTGGAAGAAATTACTTTAGGTGATAATGCTGCCCATTATGCTGCATGATATTCCAACATTGTTTAGTTTACGTTTTATTGTATTTTCGGTGTCTAATAAAGTTATATTGTAAAGTTGAGACCACAGAATTCTCCTTATAAATTTATGTCTTTGGTTGAGACGAACAATCATTTATCAATTCTTGGCGAGTAAATGAGAGTAAGTGAATTTTCACATAAAATCAATTTATGTTGCGTCCGTTTATAATAAGTTACAAATGTTTTACCGAAATGCTACTTTTTATATCTTTTGATCTGAGATATGAGATCTAAATAAACGAAAAAAAAAAAAACGTGTTGTTTTCCGATCTTTTCTGTCAAATCAAGTGATGTCAAAATAGGTTTTTCTTTAAAATATTTCTGATGTTACAATCTTACGTAGTATTTATATTCTCTTTGGTTACAATAGACACATATAACAAACTTACAGTTCTTGGAAATTAACAGTATATCTACAAATACTTGCAAATGTGCGTTTAGATAGCTATGGCACAAATCTATACACTAAGCTTCTGTTACATATCATACCTAGCCTAGATTGTTGGGAAACGTTCCCTCAAAACACAGTTAGCGACGCTTTATTTAGATCAAGGAGAAATCTTGTCTTATTGCATTACGCTGCATCCAGATAAGAGAACCGGGAATGGCATATTATCTTGTTATTTTCATTCATTAAAGTGCAACTACGTAGCTCACACGTAAAATGATTTATCAACTAGAACTGGAGTAATCAGTGTTTGTTACACGGGAACTTGCCCATTTGTTATATGTTACTAACTATTAATTAATTGATATAGTAGCCGCTACTGGTTGGCTAATTATAGACCGTCAGTCTAGTTGCAGTTATGAGGTAGCTCTGTCTTGTAAACTAGTCGTAAGAACGTTATAACTCATCTGTTTAGTTTAGGGTTCCAAATGACAATAAAATTACGCGGTTTCCAATGAGAAGGAACGTGGGGGTCAGCGTGAAGCTAAGGAGCTGACATTTGTCAACTCCTAAGCTCATTTCTTTTCCTCTTTTCACAAACAGGGATAAAAAATTCCATACATATTTTCCATTCCATTTTAACATATTTATTACGTTTCGTAAAAAGTCATAGCGCAAAAGTTGCTAGGTATGATGTAGAGAAGCTTCCTAAGAGAGGTTGTGCATTAGTTTGCGATAACCATGTTCTTATAAAAAAAAAATAAAGAAAAAAAAAATATCAGTGGAATGGACCAATCCAGCTCAAGATTAAAATGGACGATAGCTTTTATGGTTTTTATGTAACTACTAGTTGTTAACCACGACTTCGTTCGCGTGGATAAAAAAAAACCTATCTTTCTCTTCTTCTTTGTGATATAGAGTAACTCTTTAACAAATTTTATCAAGATCCGTTTAGCCGTGATAACGCGACAAACATCCGGACAGAGAGACAAATTTACCTTCTACAGCTCTCTAGATGACGTAAATCCTTTTTTGTGCATTTTTTGACGATTGTTTGTTAGTAGGGAGTTATGAATCGCGCAAGTGAAGTTTTTTCCTCGAGACGAACGTATTCATTTTTCATACCTCGAAGATTTATTGGATCTGATACAAATGCGGCTATATTCCTCTGAATTATAATATTAGTTAGGAAGTTAATATAGGATTCAATTTAGGTTCGAAGACATTTTTAATTGATAGGTATGAGTATTCGTATTAAAATAAAAGTTAACTAGGTTACCTTCATTTTTATTCAGCGTTAATGTACTAATGTTTAGCGAATATATCAAGAAATTTTGCAACATTGTGCATGCGTTGTTACGTAGCTAGGCGTGGCTGGTATAATTAAAGCCGGTCGACAGCTGCGCAGACGCAGCCCAAGATAGTGCAAATTATGGAGTAGAAGATTAAGTCATTTATATACAAATTTTACGTTAGACACCGAAAATATTCTATTACTAGCTGTTACCCCCGACTACGTTCGCGTGGAACTACAAAAAAGTAGCCTTTGTCCGTCTCAAACCCTTAAGCTATACTATTCAAAAATTCAGCTTGATCCGTTCAGCCGCATAGCCGTGATAACGCGACAGACAGAGAGACAGAGAGACAAAGTAACATTCGAATTTATAATAGTAGTTAGGATAACATTGTACTCTTGTTTTAATAAAACGGGAATATTCACGTTAAATTGAATCGGTTATTCCGACTATAGTTTCGATCACATTCGGTGACCTTTATCAAGGAATGCTCAGCGAGACACGCGCGCAACCTCGTCTAACCTTGCACTTTTTCCTTTTCATAGTAAAACATTGTACTCGTTATTATGAGCAACTTTTTCTAAAGGACAACATAGGAAATCGCGACAAAAAAAAAACCAGCAATTCTATACATTATGTTGGAGTTCTATACATTTTTCTACGGAACAGCTGAATATTATTCGGGATTGTAAAATTTGCTTATAAGGACGAGGAGTTTTGGCGGTAACGTGAAGAAGTCTTGTCGCGTCATTGTATTATTTTTATGATATTTTTTATTTTTTTATTTTTTATGAAGAGTTACATTTCACTACATTATACTATTCACCAACACTCGTTCACGTTCACGAACACTAAATGGATAAAAAACCACATTTTTTACACATTAACACTCGAAATAACACAAGTCGTGTCGCGTCATTGTATTATTTTCCATAAAAATAATACAATGACGCGACACGACTTGTGAATATTTGAAGTCAAATATTGCACAATTAAAATAAGTCTCGGTCATAGTTTAAGTCAAGCAAAGTAAGTCACGGTCAAGTCCACGTCATGCCCCAGTAAAGTGAAGACTTTACTAGAGGTTTCTATGGAGTTTTGGAAACGACCCGAAGAGTTACATTTCACAACATTATACTATTCACCAACACTCGTTCACGTTCCATTCTTCGTGTTGTTTCCAAAACTCCATAGAAACCTCTAGTAAAGTCTTCACTTTACTGGGGCATGACGTGGACTTGACCGTGACTTACTTTGCTTGACTTAGACTATGACCGAGACTTATTTTAATTGTGAAATATTTGACTTTACTTGAAATATTACAATACTTGACATTGACTAAATACACGTGTGGAGCCAAAACATAAAAGAAAAAAATTATGATATCCTAGAAATCTTTTAGTTTCTTACCAGTCACTGTATTTTTATATGAAGAGAGAAAAAAAAAACGTTAAAATAATGGTAGAAAATCTTTTCTATTTATCAATGATAGCATGTAGGTGGGCATTTCTGAAATGAATGAACAAAGTTGTGTACAGTAATCAAGGTTTGTGTCTCTGTCGACCTTGCGAGATCGTAAAAGCAGATAAAACACGCTAATCATTTTCGTCACCACTCTCGTGTCTAAAAACGTACCACATGTTCAAACTAGCCGTACTACTCATTCGCAATAAAAACAGATCACCACAGTAGTGACTAAGAATTGTATTTAAATAGCGAATAGAAAATGTTGCTTTTCCTCCCTACTCAGTTTCTGTGGCGCGCGGGAATAGTTCTCTAATAATACAACGCGTACTCAGTGACTCAGTCTAATACGGAAGCCGATGAAAAGCTCTATAAATTCCAACTGATAATTTAATACACTCAAACTGTAAACGCAATCATGTTAGATAGATAGATAACTCTTTATTGTTCACATTAAAACTAGTGTAACAGTTGGCGGCCTTATCGCTTAAAGCGATCTCTTCCAGGCAACCTTAATGTTAATATAGCCATGGTTATATATTAATTTGCCAGTAAAAACTATCTTCGCGTGGACGTGCGAACCAGAACTGCGAATTAAATTATTTAATCGCTATTACATATTACGATCAAAGAGTATTCAAATATTTTGTACTGAAGTCACTGATTGCTATATATTTTTACCGTCTTAACTAAGATATTGCCATCCAGGGTTGGAATCTGAACCTCTGAAAATTATTGTCTATGGAAATGAAATACAAACTTGTTTGAAATTATACTACATTTCGGTTTTTCTTTGGAATTGTGATAAAATTGCATTGGTAAGTAAAATTTTGCTTTATTATTTATTCACAAAATCCTTTGATATTGAACGAATTGCACCCCCCGCCCCTCTAGGTTGTACATACAATACATTCAGAAATCTCTATATTGTAGGGTAAATATTGAAACCAACAAGGAAACGGAAGGAAAGGAAAAAGGAAAGGAACGTTTACAAGGAAGGACTTATAAACCTGAAACTAAAATTATGGTACATTCCCGTAGTATACTGGGATTACGATACTACAAACTATACATCATGAAATAGTGGTACAAATAGTATAATTATACTACGAAATCCAACACTGTGCTGCCATCCCTCAATAAACCCATTAAAATACAAAGCAGCGCGTTGAAGTCTTTTACAGGCGGCGTTTGTGTTGAGAGCTTGCAGAAGTGTCTTGTTTTATTGGCCTCTTTTTTAAATATGTTCAGGAACTACCATGAGGTGCTGATTGCGATGATTGTTAGATTCAGCCGATGACACTGCGCGACTGCAAACCGTATCGCCGCGTAATAAGGTGAATGGTCGCGCAGTGTTCTCGGCTGAGCCTAATAATCATCGCAATAAGCACCTCACGGTACGGGCCCTGGACTGCGAACTATAACTATAAGTAAGAGACTAGTAACACACCTACACGTATATACATAATGTACTAGCTTACCCGCAAGTCTTCGCTCGCATTGGCTACAGTAAATGAAACATCCCATTTCACCTCTTTAGGGGTTGATTTTCGAAAAATCCAGAGTCATCCCTTTCATTGAGTTAGCATGATAAAAAAAAATTATTTCCATACAAGCTTTGGGGGTCCATTTTACCCCTTTAGGGGTGGGATTTCACAAAATCCGTTCTAATTATTCAATTAGACCATTTCAGGAGTATATTGGGTATACATTTCACGTCACTGTTATTAGTGGTTTGGTCTGTGCATTAATTACTAGAAAAAGGCTTGTTCTTTTATATTTAGAAACATAAAAGATTGTGCGACTAAACAGGTGTAAAATAACAAAATCTTTTAAGTTAATTTATGCTTTCTCGCACCACGTTTCCCATAAGTAATTCTAATTAAACATGCTAATTGAATACTGCATTGGTGACTCGAGGCTCTGAAAAGCTCTCATGTGGCGAGGCGGCTCGTTCAAACGATCAGGGAAAGTCGCTTTGTGAATACAGATAAACATTTTTAAACAGTTTTACAATACCGATTTTGGTTAATAATTGCGTGGAATTGGGACGGCCGTGACACTCGCCACTTTGCCGAACACACCTTTTAAATAAAGCTTTTTATTCGTTACACGCATCTGGATGCATGTTTAAATGGATGACCAGTTCACGCACGAAACACGACTTCAAATATTTCTCTTGCGGCATCATACATATATGTCTACATTTTACTTTAAGGCGAGGACTGATCGTGATTTGAAATGACTATTGTCGCGCTCAAACTTGATCAGAAAACGGTAAATTGTAGTTTTTCATCGCTTTTTTGCCGATTATCGGAAATATACAAATCAAATAAAAAAACTACCTGGTTCGCCGTATAAACCACCAGCCTGGATATTTAATTTGTAAAAGAAAATTTGTAGTTACCGCTGAAAATTCAGAGCATTTGATTTCAGAAGGGTTTTTCAGGGGATAATTTTGCGATTTTTTATTTTGTAACCAAGACAGATTTTCAAAATTTTATTCGGTTAAACGTAATTTTAGTTTTATTTTCTATCTGCAGTATTTTTGCACCTGCTTATGTAATCTAGTCACTTCGAACAAAGCGCTGAAAAATGCTACTTTTTTTTGTTTTGCGATTGGACCTCGCCTTAAATGGGTTTACATTTACTCGAATTTTTGCTAACGAAAACTTGTCACTACTAACTTATATTTTGCGTACATATTCTTACTACAGATATAGATTGAAATCGATGCACGCCTAATCTAGCGTGCGAGCCGTAAGATTAGATGAGTAGTGGATGATAACCCGCGCACTGCTGAGACTGTTTGGCGTCGGCACCTCGCACTGGCCGGTGCAGGCGCGGGCGGCGGCTGCGCAAACGCAGAAGATTAACGTCATTTATCCATTCAACCTCATCCTTCCAACTATTACAAAATGATAACTATACATCAATCACGCCACTTGTCACATGCCAAAAGTTACTTATCACTATGGACTTGTTTTATCAAAACGATTTGTATGGTCCGGTAATTACGATATTTGAATAACGCGTGTTGATTTTGTAACCCGTGTGAGATGCTGATGAGGCCGAGACAAGGTCAACGATAGGTCAAAACCTTTAAATACCTACGCGAATACGTAATATTATAATTATGATGAAAAATACTATATTAGAACTCGGTCAAGATATAGGATGAATGTGACCGGTCCGGTCGCGGAACTGATTAAGCAGCGGCCGGCGGAGGCGTTCTTTGCACGCGTAATGCTCTTAGTTTACATATTGATGACTGCAACTTTTATGCGTTCCGATGCATAATGCATGCGTCGGGCCGCTGCAGCCGCTCGCGGGCTCGCTTCGGCACCGTTACCGAAGCGCTCATTGTCTTTTGATTGCCGCCTTCCGAGAACATTCGACTACTCGTTTGTACCGTTTATCGAATGCAGCCTTCCTCGCTGCATTCAATACGCACTGGTTTTTAACCACTCGGCCTATACAAAATTATTCTGCTGAATAACAAGAATATTATCGAGTCGGCTCTGGGTTCATTCACACGGCATCAATAAATCTTTCGGAGTGCCTCAGGGACCTGATCAATACAAATTTTATTTTTTTCTTATTGGAAGTGTGTTCCGGCAGCCACGCTTGTGAGCCTCTGTTCTTATACCAGGGTAGTTGCGCTTGCTATCTATTTGCGTTTAACATCAGATGAGCAGTAGTCAAACGCCTAGCCTGTTAAATGTAAAGAAAAGGAAAACTGTGTACATGACTGAATGCATGTAGATGCCCCTGAATGTACTTACGTTTTACTTTATCTCAAATCCAGATAGCGCTTTGACGTAAACGACGAGAAAAACTGCACCGTTACATAAACATTTGCATGGCAACTTTTTGATTTGTTTATTCTGGAAAAATACAGTATCTAGGAGAGATAAAACTGAATGAAGCTTTATTTTGGCTACTCATTGGGGCAGCTCGGAGCTGTTGAGATATTTCTAACGTTTATAACTGACACCAATCGTTTGTAACGTCTCATCTGGAAATCTAGACTAACTACACACCTCTAGAAAAGATTGATGGTGAAATTAGTGAAGAAAATATCTTTCTTAGCATACCATGTTGCAGGAAGTGGCGTAACATCGGAGTCTGCTTATCTTTACAGTAATCAGGTCTGCGGGCCACGAACCCGCTAACGTTTTGTTGAAACTAAAATATTTAAACTGCATCTGAGTTACCTCACGATTTAATCGGAGATAAATACTTCAACGTGCATCTGTGTAATATTTGAAATACGTCTGAATCTGACTGACGCAATACGATTAAAAAAAATGCACGAACTTTGTATGAATGGGAGTTCGAATATTTCATGATATTTTTGGGAACGTCGTTGAGAATTTATCAAATAATTTGATTTCATCTGCCGTTTGGATAGTCATCTTGATCTTTCATCATCCCGCAGCAGTTAAAATCAGCACATTGTAAACGGACCCGACACGAATCGTGAATGGGTTGTGAAACGAACAAAAACTTCACTTGTCCAAAAAATCTTACTTGTAATTATATAACGCTACTTATATATGGCTATGTAGGGTTTTGTTAAAATAATGAATGTCCAATTTGTGCACACCCAATATCCTTGGCCTTAATGCCGGTACGTTTGATGTGACCGGCCGTACGGACATCGCCGTTAGCGATTCGCAAATATACACAAAAACCGATAATGATGTAAATAGCAACTTTCCGAAGCAACCGGTTTTGGGCAATGTCCTTCATTATTAAACGTAATTGTGAAATTGATGAATTCCGTTTTAAGATTGTCTTTAAAGGCTGTCATCTTCCGGCACTTCTTGCAACGAACCATTAACATATCAATTAATATAATTTAAGTTTATTTACCTGTTTTCAATAACTGCAATTAAAAATTTTTAAAATAATGTATGTGCATTTGTAATAAATTGATTCCATCAAGGATTTTGTAATTCACCCGGAAAAGTCATGAACTTCTGCCATACTGTAAAAAACTGTGTTAAGCCTATAAATATAAAACGATGATGTAGTTACCAGTGTAGAACATTATCTGCTTTATCTCTTTAACGCACTTTGAAACGGTACATTGCACCTTGCAAGTGCTACCAACGATAACACTCGGTGTTAATATTGTGTAAGGTATTTATTTACTTTAGGCTCGGGTTACGATCAGACATCGCAGAGTCTACCGAGAACTGTCCAGCGCTTGGTGGATCATCGTCAAACTAGACGTATAAACTAAATACCTACAGCGCAGACTAAACACGGTATTAATGTACACAGCAAGTAGACGATACTATTAAAACTAGATTAAGTACACAATTAAGTTCATAATTCCGTTTCTTCTTTACAAACCAATGGTTATTCTACAAGTTCTACTCGATTTCACATAGCATGGCGCGAGTGATACAGGGATTTTGACTGAATTGTGGCCATTCTACAGCACAATAAAGTGTCTAAATATTTTGTACGTATCGAAAGAGTTTCTTATAATGGTATAAAATATTTACACACTTCATTTTGTAACAGAAAAACATGTCTTCGTTGTCTGAAAATAAAGTTAATATATATAATTTGTGCTGTGAAAAAGCTGCAATTCAGTAAAACCCATGTGTTACCTGCACCATGCTATGTGAAATGGAGTACAGCCTGTCTACAAGAGTATTAAATGTCTAGATATACCCAATTCTTATAGATATGTAAGATCTTTGTATCAGTGGCTGTCGTCATAGAGTTCGCAAATGACGCGAGCCAGTGCAAATCGGCTTCGAAACGACCAAGAGCGCCGACACACCTATCTCCAGGTGTAGAAGATCAAGTCTGAAAGTGTTCTATTTCTGCGGCGGTTACTCATCGCGATTCTGTTTACTTTGCTAACAGACGCTTGTGCTTCTGCCATTGACCTTGTCTCGAAACGGTGCTCAGAAAAACTATATAGAAATGTTAATGCTCTGTTTGCAGTCATCGAGAGTTTTTGGTAAGATTCGAGATCGCGTGACTCGTCAGTCTCGTCACTCAGAAACTTAGAGAAAGGGACATCTTGCGAAAGGGACATTCTGCGACAAAGCCCTCAACTCGTGTTACCGCTGACGTAAATTGCGATCAATTTTAAGCGTATTTCACGGAGCTTTGTTATACGATATCCTTTTTCAAGGCTTGACGATGACTTAATTTCGAAGCGTGTTTTATTGCAGACTATTACGTGTTGCGCCCAACCTTTGAATTTTAAATCCCATAAAAATTACAATGGAATAGCAAAAACTACGGATAAACCGCTTAAGTCACTTGCAGATGACGAACCATTTATATTAAACAGAAAAAGAATAATAAAAATGAAAATTATTCATACCTACAAGGGCTGTTGTGCTGGCTGCAGATATCTTGCCTCGTCACAAGAATAGCAACGTCGTGATGATGAGGATTCGCATCATCTTCTGGATTTAAATTTTGTTGCCACTTGCAGAATGACGTGAGCGTGGTATCTGCATTCGTAGAGACTTCCAAGTCACGAGCGGCTTCAATTTCTTCAACCAGAATGATCTTGACCACCACCACCTTAATATAGTTGCCGATAGACGGGTCCATGTACAAAGACGATACCTGAACAAAAGTAAAAACTTAGCCTGTGCTGCGTGCCGGAATTTTTAGTCACTATTATTTCCATGCACTTACCATGTTCATAATAGTAAGTAAATAGGTCTCCAGGTTGCCTTGATTGTGGAAATCGGTCATAGACTTGTCGGCCACCAAAAGAACTTCAACGTGTCTTGCTTTGCTGACAGAACGCGTCGAACGCTTCGCTCCGTCCCATTGAGTTCGCTGACTGAGATGGTTGTTATGTGCATGCTGGTTATTCTGAAATTATTCGACCGAATATTTAGTTCAATCTTTAAAATGAATACTTAACGGCTAAGCAGAACTAGAATTTTCTTGAGAATTACCTGGTTATTTCTTAACGTTTGCTGCTCTTGCATATTTTTAGCCCTCCATTGGTATGGCGGCTGTTTCGTTGCGCAATTTCTCCTTTTCGACCTCTTCCTCCTTCGTCTATTCCTTATTCGTGCTAACCTATCGTCATTATTGTTATGGTTATTTCTGTTTCGATTTCTCCTTTTCTTCGCTTCCACGGATTGTTCCAAAGACATGCTAGCTTCCACTGAATTGCTTTTTGAAGTGGAATGGCGTCTTTCTTCCATTCGTAAAACTGCTTGCTTTCTTCTATATTCAATAGGATTGCGTCTCATGGATTCTAACCTCTTTTTTCTTCTTTCTAAAAATTCTCGTCTCTTGCGATCCGCATCTAAGCGGCTTCTTCGCCGGTCTATGTTTCGTTTAACATTTTTATCGTTTTGGTTGGTTTTTTGCTTTGATTGACGTTGAGTATTTTGTTGTTTGTTGCGACTATTTACTTTTTCTCCATCTCTGTCTTCTAACTCCCTCTTCTTCCTGTGTAAAGCTTCTACTTTGTCAATTGCAGAACGTCTGAAAATGATATGTGGTCTTCCTTCTGAACTGTCTATAGGAAGTTGGTTGGATGGTTCGATCCAATACTCTCCTTGCTCCGTCCTCAGATGTCCCGCCTGTAGAAGAAAAGTAAAATTAGAACTAATCAGGTACAAAAGATAAACAGCACTCAAGGATGTTACGGAATCTGGTCTATGAATCCGAAATCGAAGTAAGGTTTGCATATTTGATACAGTGTATCAGCCATCCGTCTGTCTGGTGTTGCCTCGTTAGTGCTGAGACATTGAGATGAATTTCCTGCCGATTCGATATGGCTAATTGGCAGAATACTATATCACTGTCAAACTTCGATTGATACCGCGTGAGATTTAGCACTGATTTATTTTAATCTCGATGCTTTTGACCTTGAACATTAGTGCTTCAAATTTTTTAATCTAAGAGCCGGTGAATATAACTAAGCATGTATGTGAATATGACATTACGTTACTTGTTTCGGCATTAAAGCTATAAATATTTGCATAATGCTCTAAGAACCAAAAACATAAAATTGTTAAATTGACTATTTGTCTTCATAAAAATAGATTATCTCACTTACGTCTTTGGGTTTATCTGCGGATTTGCAATTTATTTTGTTATAGATGTTACATTAATATATGTTTACATATTTCTATTGTCTAGATTTTGCAATATTGAATAGCTTGTCATCTATTGAGGCAGGAACCGGTCGTACTGTCGTACTTAGATCCAGTGGGTCAACAAATCCATGTGGCCGCTCTACAAACTCTTGACTATACTGTGATAACTAGATAAATTGATTGATAACGGACCAGAGGCGGCTTTGCGCGAAATCTAATGGAAATTATTCCATCTGAACAGATATCTTGATCAAATTACTGACCGTGCATGTGATTACACAATGTGATTTATATAACATTCCATAAATGATAGCCATTGTGGTAAATATGAATTTATTTTGTCCCGTTAGAATATAAAATCACAGAGAAATTTAATTCAACCCAATTGAATTTTTGAATACATGAATGAAGGCAGATATAAACATCACCAAAATCATTACAATAAATCATATTTAAAATCAACTCCGACGGCAGATGAAACGAATTCATTCAAACCAGATGTATTCTCTTGTAAACCATTGTTGCTAAGTACATTAAGGTTATTTTTTACCGACCGTCTGTGTGGCTAATATGATATTAATATTTAATTTAAAAATAATAATGTTATAATGCCGACGTAAATACTGGTCATTCAACAAGAAACTGACAGGGGCGTTTTTGTGCGTATAAAAACGGGTTTTTGGCCTACTATTATGTATAATATAATTTAGTTCAAATATAATATCTATTACTTATACAAAGAGCACCTACGGCTGTAATTACGTGTAGTCAAGGCACTAGCCAGAGCCTGCGCTGCCAGCCTGTATGTCGCCGGCCTTCAGCCGAGAAGGTCGTCCGCGAAAGCAAATCAACGCAAGCGCACTACGCAATTTAACCAACCCATTAAATTGATTAATGATAATTTTAATTTAATAGCTCATTGCCCGCTGCGTCTCCACGTGTTAATAAAGTGTGTTCTAGTTCAGTTTACTTATATTCATTTTCACGCTTTGTATCATTGCTTATTTATGTTCGACTACTATGATGTTAACATCAGATTTAACACAGATTATAGGTTCAATAAACGACCCTGGCGTTATTGTCGGCGCGTCTGTCTTATGAACAGGAGGTACCCGATACGATTCCTGGCCGGACAGATACATGAATTATTAAAATAAATAAAACATCATTTAGTTTATTTCTTTATAGTACCTATATATACACATAATAATAATACGATTTGTTTCTACCTACTTAAGTTATATGTTTAGACCTTTTATTGGCTGTACTATATTTTTGTTTAAGATAATTTTTATATTATGATTTTGTGCTGTTGGTCTATTAATAAATAAAAATAAAATAAAAAATTGGTATGGATCTGGGTATTAGCTATCCATTGTATGACTTCCCCGTCAAAGGAAGCTGCATAGTATAAGCTATGAGTATGAAATATTAGTACATTTATTTTGCGAATTGTAAGGTTTTTTATGACTTCTTCTAATGTAATTACAGAAGAAAAGTTAAGAAGCAGAAATAACCATAGAACGTTTTGTAAGACAATTTTACATGAAGACCTTAATTTGTTGTTAGTAAGTATAGTAGACATAGTATAGTCAATATTTGGAAGAAACCGACGAATAACACAATGACTCTTCGAATTCATGCAGCTGAGAAAAAAATGTAATCAAACTTTAATACTGTTTTTATAGCACTTTCAATTTCATCAGAAGTTTTACGATTCAATGTACGTAGAAAGTGAAGGTGGAATACGGATGTGACCACTTGAATCCAGCTGCTCGAGTGGCACCAAGCTGAGTGCTGCCGGCTTTATTGATCTAAGCACAGACCATATAACTACTTAGTAGACAGATCATACGAAAATATTACGCTCAAAAGAGCCTAAACTCTTCTGTTGGATTGCCTATGATTGGCCAACCCTTGACGCGGATTTGGCTCCGTTTAATTGTAATCGCGGTTAATTACTAATTCGACTCACGCATGACTAAATCAAGAGAAATTTTCTGAATTTCTAACAAAACAGTTAAAATTATCTTTGAGTCTAACGCACCAAGTCATGTTTGCTTAAGAATCTATTTCCTCTAGATTCGATACAACTCTCTGAGTGTCTCTTCATTGTATTGTTAGATATATTTAAACTTCAATAGACAAATCAAAGAGCATAAATATATGTTATGTTCATGGACTAAAAAAATAAAAAATATAAAATAAAATTCCTTTTGCCTTCTACTGGAGTAAAGCTCACAGGAAACGTCCATGCTCACAGTAAGACAGTAAGGTCATTACTATCATTATTCTATCTTCCCTATTTAACGACTACTCATTCCACGTTTTTTCAAACGCCGCATACGTCCCAGAAAATAATACTCACAGAAAAATCAAACTCATCTCAAAATTTGTCATTAGAATTTATTCCAGCTACAATATTTTTTTTTTTTAAAACGAAAACGAGCTTTATTTTATTTTAAAATAATGTCTATCGAAAGCTATCTATATTTATAAAATAAATCATTATATAATAATTTTAGATTATCTGTAAAGCAATTTATTCTGAACGATTTTGCGGATTTAACTTCAGTGCAGATACCTAATTCTTCATTATCTAAGATGGTCTTTATTTTTCTTCGGAAATTTTAGATTAAGGTTACAAAAAAAATATAGCTGCAGGAAGGTGCATAACAAAGCACTATTTGGACAGATGATTGGCATGGGATAAATTTGAATGAAGATTAATGTATTTATTCCATAACCTCTAATGATAATAGGTACTAAAGGTTAGTCGTATACCTAAATGACAATTATGTGCCTATTAGTATAAAGTAGAAAAAGAGATATTTATCTCTGTACAAGACGTTCTTAATTTGTTTAGAAGTTTAGGAAGACCATCTGTTAACCTATGTACTCGTTATAGGTACATATTTCTAATAAATAAAAAGTAAGTTCATCGAGGCCGAGTGCCGTGCCCTAATTTCAGAGTTTTTAGGCTGCCTGAAAGCCCTTGATATGGCTTAACGGTTGCAATATGACAAACAAGGACCCACCCTCGGTCGCTTAGTTGTAAGTCCCATTCGCAGTTACCCATCGAAAGACTGACCGTATCGTCCGTTTCTTAACATCGTTGATTGTTTACGAACACCTAATCGAGCTACCCCGCTATTTAATATACTCTTTATACATATGTTTTGGTACAAAATTATTAATTCCGTTAACCCGACCCGTGGTTTTTTCACAAAAAATTCTATTTAAACATAATGAACCGCGTCCGCTTTAAGTTATGAAACAAGGAAAATGTAGTTAAATAACCATTTGACGTAATTATTTTTGTAGATTCGCTGTTTTGTAGTCTCAATCTGCAAAAAATATTAAACCAAGAGGTATTAACCTCTTATATTATTTATCTTTTTGTTAGTCTATTTTTACTGGAGTAATTCGGGCATAGGTGTAATTTGTTGAGTATTTTAATTTAAATTTAATATCAAAGATTTCATGGCTTTATTAATACGACTTGATTAAAATGTTTTTTGATGTAGGTAGTCATTTGTGTTTCAATAAGTATTGTTATATTATCCTGAACTTATTTATATTTTTTTTGTTAGTGTTGTCATCAGAAATTCCAAGTCACGTATCGGTAAAGTACCTATGTAATGTAATGCTTTATAAAAGTATGTGTAGAGGGTTAGTATTTTATTTATAGCAACTAGCAATTTAAATTTAAACGATGATATCTTTAGTTTTTGTTTTTATCTTATGGAAGGTGTAATTTAATCCTTATCGAGTTATCAATAAACCGCGTACTGTGTGTACGAAGAGTAATTTAATCTTATAAGAAGTCGACGCCTACGCGAGAAACCAGCACCTATTTATTCGTAAGTGTGTACTTTTTGTGAGAAAATAGGTAGGTGAACCTATCTATCAAACATTATCTATGGTATCCGCGTTATTATATTCAAAGACCATAATGTTGATATTGTTAGTCAATCTTATGTTTTTTAAATTTCAAATATAGAATCTGTAGTTAACGAAAAAAATCGGCAAAAACAGAACAACTGACATGTTAAGATGGGACGTTTAATTATTGACCGAGTGAGCGAAGAGAACGATAGTCTCTGCTTTAATTGACAAAATTCGCTTTGATTTGGTACTCGCGTACTGGTCGTATTTTTCAACCAATCATGGCGAAACTTAGTATGTAGTAGTACCTACAAGTTCTACAACTGTATAGAATTTTTTAGTCGGCGGCGATTTTTGATTGGAGAGGTATTTCCTCCAAAAAGGTGGGAAGATTTTCTGTGGTGCTATTTACCGGTCGATTTTGTTAATATTAGGCAGAAAAAAATGATACTCAATTCTAAAAAATAATTTCGAATATGAGCAAAATCGGTCAAGAAAATGTCAGATATAAGGTCGTGAGGTCTAATTTTATTCTCGAACTAAGACCTCACGACTTTATATCTTAATTTAAGCCTTATATCTTTGAAGCCATAAAAAAAACTATGTAAATGTAGAATTGAGCTTGTGCAAAAAATGTTTGTGCCTTCGAGGTCTACTCTTCATAGAACTACTAGTTTATTATGCTACATTTCAATTAAAATTATGTAATATTCATTTCTAGACTAGACATAATGTTAGTCGTGCCGTGTGTATGTATGAGGTCTAATGCCCCATTTTCACTAGGAGACCTTTGTCGCGCGACCTTGTAGCCTACACCATTTTTAAGGATTAAGCGTCGAGCGTAGAATCGCCCGACTTCACACGCGGCATTCACATGTCGTGGGACATGTCGCGTGACAGCGTCGATACGAGAACACGTGTCGCTCTGTGTTCCGCGACTTTTACAATATGGCAGTAGTGTGACATCCCCGGGCGAACATCTCGAATGCAACTTGTATGACAGAAATGTCGATGGACTATGTCCCCGGAGCTGTCTCGGCAAATTCACGCAAATGTGCCGCTAGATGTTCCTTCACTTTGTGCCCTAGTGAATACATGGCTTAAATTTATACACACCTGCTTTAACGGTGTCATTCATAAATTTTTGTACGATGATCGATCACCAATGCCACCGTACTCGCAACTAATTAGTGCTTTATGTCAAAACAAAAAATATAAAATGCTAAACGGGTTACACTGTCCGCCCACCTTAATAGGCTTTTTGTAACTTCTCCTATACGGCAATATTTGCAATGTAACACCTTTCGGCACATCAAGGCCGTTTAGGAATTGGTACGCATAATGAAACGTGCAAATACCTACATATTCCATGGCGACCGATTTTCCTGCATTTCCTTTCAAACTTGTTTGAAGATTTGTTACTTTAAATGCGCTTAAGCACATAAATGTAAGTAGGTAGTAAATCTTGTAATCATTCAGAATACAAGTAAGAAAATCTAATAGGAGTTCATTTGTTCTCAGCAAGATACAAATTAGATAAAGAATCTCCGGATCGACCGACCTTTGTATTTTTAGAATAGTTTTATGTAATGACATGACAGGACTAGATACTGAAGTACTTAACAATATATAAAAAAATAAAAAACCCATAATTAAAAATAGTTGTTATTATATGTTGCTGCGGTGAATACAGAAGGCGCGGCATATTAGATAATTAAATACATCGGGTCTATAAATATAATTTGAATTTGTAGGTGGGCGCGGTGATTGAAAATCAATTATAGAAATACGAGTCCAACAAAGTGTGCGTTCTTCGAACGATGCTAAATCAAGGTTTCTCTTTCCTCATCAGGCGATCTTGAAAGCCTCTTTGTCGACATTACTGATTGCGTTACAAGCAATCGCTTTCATATGAAAGTTAACCAATAAGATCAATATTTAAATAGTTGTTCGATATCTTAGCGACGTCTGTGGCAGTTAGTTTGTGGACATTGTGATGAAGACAGCTCGAAATAAAATATTTGGACCACCCTTCTATGTACGTGTTTGATGTTTGGTTTGGTTTATATTAGATACAGTCGCTGTAGATCGGTTATACAACATGTAGTGCCGTAGGGTCGTAGGTGATATCAGACCTAAATATCAGGCCTGCATATGGTTAAACATACACTGCTTACCTGGAACTCATCTGAGCTTTGGACCTATTCCGTTTTATCTGTCGGCCTTGGAAGAAGCAATCTTATGTGATTTATCTTACAATTCGTTTATTTATATCTGACAATAAAATTAACGATCCACAGTGGTAGAGATAAAAAAGATTTGGATTTCTATTTGTGATGATTTATTTTTGGTGGTTTTTGAATTTGTTTTTGTAATTTCCGTGAAACGTTCAGACAAAGAGTTGAGAGACCATGGAGGATAGCCATCGAACATTAATTTTAACTGCTGTGGTTTTTGCGTTCTGAGGCATACCGATATTATTGTATTCTTGTGGTTAAACTCGAATATTTTTTTATTTCAAAGACTTTCTTTCGGGAAGTCAACTGATTGAACTGATTGAACAACTTTTCAAACTAGATATTAATTTTCTTATGAGCTGTTGAGAAATAAGAATAGATATTACATTACATACATTATGTAGTACCTAATTGCTGAGCTCCGCACCTTCATTAACGAGTTCTATGAGTTTCGCGAGTTTTGCCGTAATTTTCTACCTTACGCAATTGTCTTGCAAGATTTAACGTAGAATGAAAATTCAATGATTAAATTGGTCTACGATCTCCCGGAAACGAACTGACAGAGATATGGATGAATAGAGAGATAGAGGTTGGGTTCTAAGGTTTTAAGAATACTTACAAGTCCATCGCAGGCGGAGATGGCGACGGCTGAGCCAGCCTGCCCTCGCACGGAGCCGGTGTAGTGGCAGGCCGTGGCTTCTGGCCGTGGTCGATCGCGAGTGCGTCCGCTCGCCCGGTGCCGCTCCACCACCAAGGCGGGCGTGATAAACGTCACCGATGGCCTGTGGAGGTATAGTAAGGCAATCAGAACTGTTAAAGTATTCCACTAAAATTGGAATTTACAATGTTCTTGGTAAGTTATCACGTAAGAGAACCAAAGTTTCGCAAATGGCAATAAATCGTATTTACTGTTTTCTAGTAGTTTTAGTATTTTATTTAATAAAGGTTGTAACTATTTACTTTTAACAATATTAGGCAGTTTGAATCTTTATAATATTTTAAAACACCCTTTATATTTCATTACTGGCACATCGAGATGTCTTTTTAGATATGTATCTTTTTAATATAACGACATAATTGGAATTCTCGGCCGGAAGGCACGCGCCTTATCTGACGAGGTCCCCGCAGTTACCACAAAGACTTTGCCCGAGATCCTGCGCGCTTGGGATTCCTGCGCGCCAACCAAATTATGAAAGCGCATCGAAAATAAAACAATAACTTCGAAGGCAAATGGTTTCCTACAAGCATTGTGTTTCGTAACGAAGTTCGATTTACTTAAAGCGCTTTTGTTAAATTGAGTAAGTATACATTATAGTAAGTAAGTAGTGAGTAAGTATTATTATAGGTACTAACTAAAGAATTTCCGAAATTAAAATGCACTGAATGGGTATAGAAATGGATTAGGCTAATGGATAGTTATAGTATAAGTGATTTTCTCAAGATTCCAAAGCTCCTGCGAACTCATGTACGTTTTCTCGATTCAATATCGGATGCTAAGAATCGTGGAGGATTGAAGAATGCGAGACGATATCAATTCAAACTGCGGTTTAAGCGCATATCGGCCAAGGAATCTGTTTACTATGGTGTCAACGACGACCATAAAAAGTAGATTTTGCGATGAGACACGATTAAGATTTATCGAATACAGCCTTAGATACAAAACGCACAACTGCAATAATACATTAAAAGCAGCTAAATGGAATTACAGACATTGTGGCATTACTTAACCAGCTAGAGTCAGTGTCATGTGAGGTCTTTAGTAAAGACCTTAGAGGAATTCATTCTTCACATATCAAGACGTCTAATACACGGTCATCACTTTTTTTATTCTATGAGGTAAACCAATGATCATAACTATTAAAGCTCGTTAGAGTGAGCCAGTTTGCTTGATCTATGAAATCATTCTGATTCGCTTCAGGGTCTGGTTTAAATTGTAATTAATATAAAACGTACCCGGGAAGTCAAATAAAATCAGTCTGGCGCAAGTTTGTAGTAAAAAAATGAGACTGAACATGTATGAAACGTGTACTAGAAATAATGGCGGCTATCCACTGTCTTGCTCTATCGATCTCTTGAGTATATCGCACTATCTCTGTCGGTATTCAGTTCTAGTGCACGTTTCATATAATCGCCTTTTTTCATTTTTCTCTATGGGACTTCCGTCTCTTAAACGTAGTGATGATATTCTCTTTGAATATTTTTTTAATTGTGAACGGTTTATTTCCAGCTAAACAGGTTCTTACTAGTAAAAGCCTAAAGAAACCTCAGGAGGAGAGACTTTCTTTATGAATGAAGAGTTACAACATTAGCTACAAACTTTCTAAAACTAAGCAGATCACAAAACATGTCATCACAATACAGATGAGAATGAATTAATAAGACGTCAAACCATGGAAGTACGTGAACCCTCGACAATCAAGGTAGGTACAAAATACAAATTATGCAACGAAGATTTTGATTATCCCCGATGAACACGATTAATAAGCACTTACAAGACTTCTAAATGGGTTTAACTGAGACCATTATACACTTAACGTGGCTAAGTTTAGAAAACAGTGTAGGAGATAGCAATTCATTTGAGCCTACGTGAAACCAGCTGCAGAAGTTTAAAAGCTTTCAGAAGCGCGTCGGCGTTGGGTTTAAGTTGAAAATGATAATTTATTATTTTGCCATTCAGCCTTTTATATATAAGAGTCAAGTTCGTCCAGTCATCTTCGCCTGAGCCTGCCAGGTGGTCGTTTACGAGTTGACTATTAAATAATCTAAATGCCCTTATCGGGTGCTCGGATAAGTGGCGCCGTATAACCAACATGTTGATATAATACGTCGTGTTGTTTTACGTGGATACTGGACGCTATCAGCCTTGGACAGGGCTGTCGATCGGCAAGCAAACAGTCCAAGTGGTGAAGCGCTGAGCACATAGATAACGCTCAGTCACTCATTACAGCAATTAGCCGAGGTAAACACGCCCGGCCCAGATACGTGCCTTCTGCAAGACGTGCTGACATTAATACGACAGTCGTACATCGCCTTTGGCTATTGGATATCGAAGAAAAATTACTTTGCAAGATGAAAATCTAAAAAGGTATTCGTTTCTACATAAATAGAGACTGCGATATACATTAGGTAAAAGACATGATCATTAAATCCATTTAATCAGATCCAAATGAAATTGTAATTACGAGTTGATTTGTAGTACTGATTCTCTTGGTTTGACACGGACTTCTCTAGACGATTCCAATAAATAACATGATTATTCAGTACGCGTTTGGAGTCGTTCTAGAATTCGAAGGCAATATCAAATGCCGCTTTTACTTTTGCCATCCGAGCGAATCTTGATCGAAATTTGCAGTCTTACTGCAACACTTCATTCACATTTACATAGATTGTGGAAACCTTAAAATTATAAACACTAACTAAACAAGTTCACTTAGGGCTAAAAATGAGATAAGAGTTCAATTAAAAGTATTAAAATGAACGTAATTTAAAATGTTTATGTTAATTTGGATCCGGCAAAGAGCAATTAGACTTACTAATTACGGGCAACCATAAGTAGATACTTACCAATTATTTTTAAACTATAAACTTTAAATGGGACGAGTTTCGGTCTAGTTAAGTCTCGTCGTCTTCAATTTCACAGCAGATAATATAAACCTATAGAAATTTCCATTAAGTATGCAATTTTCCAATCGGTAACCAAGGAACACCGAAGAAAACATTACCGGTGAACTGACGAAAAATTCTCATAAATCCACTAAATTAAAGTGTACTGAAGGACTGAACTAACTGATAACGCTTAGCCTAGATAGGTTTATAGAAGCATGTCATTTTGCACAGGAGCTTCATATACAGGGTTTATTTTTAATAAACCGCAGGCCGTTTCCCAACATCATACTCAACAGCTTTTGTTCCATGACTTTCTTTTTTTTTTCAGCCAAAACAAAAACATTGAAATTAGGCCCTTATATGATAAAGGTTTTCTAAGAAGATACGCGGGACCCAGGTCTAATGAGCCGACATTTGCACCAAAAAAATACAATGATAAAAAAAAACTATATAAATATTAGTTTTTTTTTTGTACAGAGTATGATGTTGGGAAAAGGGCTTGCGAGATGTGGGTCCTTAATTAAAAATAACCCGGTATAAAATGTACATTATACGTAAAAGTGAGTACACAGACTTTTTTGAAAATTCATCGCCTAATGGCAATTGGCAGGGCCGAGCTCGGCCCCGATCTCTAAACACGCACGAAGTTGCAGGTACGACTATCAGCAAGCTATCAATAAAATTACATTGATTTGATTTTGAAAGTTCTTTATTATGATAAATGGGTACATATTTTTTTTTTTTTTGTAAAAACTCAGCGTTAACAACTAAGCCACAAGATCTTAAATCTAAATTGTTTTATAGGCTAGGATCGCCTTTTAAAACTTTTACCTAACAACAAGTTAGTACATTAAAGCGCATTAAGTCGAGGACATTGGGGGTAGTTTGGAAAAAAGTGATCGGTTACATACTACTTTGCTATTTCGTAAGTTTATATCTTAGCAATATAAGAAAACAAGAATACTAATGACATGACGCATTTCACTAGGAAAATTACATTATATTATAGTGTATTGTAGTAACAATATTATTACGAAAACAATTATAAATTAATTAAAATTATAGGTATAAATAATCAATTTTTGTAACTAATTAATTAATTTAATTAATTATTTTTTGTAAATAAGATATCATATATCAACCTACCGAGTTATTTTTTGTTATTATTTTTTAAACTTATTATTAGCTTTTTAGCGAAATCCTCCATAATTATGCATTTAGACGTATTTCATGTAAACAAATAGGAATACAAAATTTAATGACAAAGTTTAATTAGAATTAAAGATTATTTATTGTGTTATATTGTGTTTATAAATTCAGGTATGTTAGTAAGATAGATAAGGCATGTTGCACCAACACAGAACTAATCGTTCGAATTAACCAGTTAGTAATGACATGCAGGAGCTGGATGGTTCTAGGATAAGATTGACTGTTTAACCAAGTCTGTCGGTTAGGCAATGTGGTGAATAGGGCTCGACGGACTCAGTCAAACAAAAGGTAGTGATGGGGTAATCTGTATGTTTTGTATTTATCGATATATGGCAGATCGAGACTTCTAGTTCGTCCAAGAGAGCAGACTAGTGTGTTTGTATGATTTAATTGCACTTTTAAGTAAAAATTTTTGGTAAGTTTTAGAACAAATTCTTTTAAAGTTGGAAATTTTATTTTTTCGTGAAGTTTTTGAAGGTTACTTCGAAAAGGAGTATTGAAGCTTACTTTTAGTGCCTTATTCTGGATGACTTGTATTTTCATGTAGTTGGACTCACAAGTAGTGTTCCATACCGGGGCGGCATATGTAAGACATGGCCTAATTAAGGTAGTATAGATGCGCAATTTGGACTTTGAACTGAGTTTTGTTTTCCTATTAAAGATGGGGCTCAATGCTCCCATTGCTTTAAGAGCCTTTTTTCTAATATGATCAATATGACCTGACCAGTTAATTTTGTTGTCTAGTACCACTCCCAGATATTTCGCGTTAGGGCTCCAATCAATATTATGGTTGTTAATTTTTAATCGTCTACGAGGCTTTTTACGTGATCTTGTGAATAAAATGGCTTCAGTTTTATTTTCGTTAAGTTTTAGTTTCCAAGTAGTGAAGAAGTCTTGTAAGTTAAGTATCGAAAGTTGGAGTCTACTAATAATGAGATCGACATCTTTAGAGGAAGTAAACGAGGCAGTATCATCCGCAAAGCATGCCAACTGGGTACGTGTTTGGATTGGGATATCATTAATGTAATGCACGAAGAGGCGCGGTCCCAGTACTGATCCCTGCGGTATTCCAGCTGGAATGCTTCGAGGTTCAGAGACGGTATTATCTACACTCACTGTGAAGTGGCGGTCACTCAAGTAGGATGAAATTAATTTAACTAAGGTGATATTAATCTTGCTGACGTAAAGTTTGTGAATAAGTCCTGCGTGCCAAACAGTATCAAACGCCTTTTCAATGTCGAGTAAGAACATACCTGTTGACTCATTAAGATTCAAGTGATGGGCAACATGTTCAGTCACTCTTACAAGTTGTTGCACAGTAGAGTGTTGTTCTCGAAAGCCAAATTGCTCTTCAATTAAAGTGTGTGTCGACTCTTTTATCAGCAGGTTGCATATTACAGATTCAAATAATTTTCCTAGAGACGGCAGCAGACTAATTGGTCTATAGCTAACAGGTAGTATGTCGTCTTTACCAGGCTTTAAAATGGGTATGACCTTTGCGGTTTTCATCATTTTGGGGAAATAAGCCAGTCTGAGGCAAGCATTAAATATACGTGTGAGAAATACTATCGCTTTTCGCGAAAAGTTTTTTAGGAGTTCATTTTGAATGCTGTCTATGCCAGGTGCTTTGCGCTTTTTTAGTTTTAACAATAGAGACACGACGTCTTTTGGCTTAGTAAAGAAATGCTGTTTGTCAGGAATGTAGTTGTTAATAATTTCGTTGGATAATCTTACTTCATTTTCTTTAGCTGGGGTACTAACCCAGTTCAATGTAAGGGACATATTATTAAGAAAAGAATCGGCGAATGATTCTGCTTGTTCTTTAGCAGTTTCAGCTAAAGTGTTATCAGGCATTAACAGCGGTGGTATAGTGTGTCGTTTGGAACGCAGGCCTTTAGCAACACGCCAGATGTCAGAGGAGGGATTGTCAACTTTATTCAGCTTATCATTCCAAATTTTGTCGTTAAAAGTTTTAATTGCCGAGTTAATTTCCGCTTGGAGGCTATTGATAGTGTATCTTAAATATTTTCTTTCGTTAAGATCAGCTGATGAGGCATCCTTCCGTCGCAGTTGGTTTTTTAACTTTATTAGCTTTTTAAGGCGGCGAGGTAGAGGCTTGGGCTTGGAAATGATATCTGAGAGTGGTACAGAAGAGTCACGAGCGTTGTATATCGCGTTAGTGAGCTGTTCAAGGGCAAGGTCAACTTCGGAGGGTGAGTTATAAATGGTGGAGGTTAATGAAATATTTGCATCCAGCACCGATCGGTATTTCGACCAATCAGCAGCGCTATACTTATATAATGATGTACTTAAGCGTGGGACATCATTTTCAGTAGAGAAAGAGACAGGCAAATGGTTTGATGATAAAGCAGGTAGCGTTTTAAGATTGATTACACTAACGTTCTGCGATATTACCAAGTCAGGAGTAGAGCGTTTATAATCAGGCCTATAGTGGACCAGAGTAGGTAATGTTGGCGCCTGAATTAGAAAGTTACCACTTAGCATATGACTGTACAGTAGCTTTCCAGAGGCATTTTCAAGTGAACTACTCCAACTCTTGTGCTTTGAGTTCATATCACCCATGATTAGCACATTTGGCCCTAGAGTTAAAAGTTTGTCTAAATCGTTAGTTATGAGGCTTAGATTAGGAGATTGGTAAGCAGATATTATAATAAGACTCCTATTGCTCTCATTATTAAGCTTAATACCTACCACTTCCATGTTGGTTGTGGCTGGGATACGGATTCTGGTATGTTGAATATTATCGCGTATAAGTAATGCTACACCCTGACCACGGCCAGAACAGTGCTTATCTTGGCGATGACATATGAAACCCGGGGTGCTTAAACAGATTTTGTTAGTTATTCTTGTTTCGCACAACGCTATAATGTCAATAAAAGTTTCATTAGTAGCTAAATCTAGCAGTTCAGAAATTTTAGGCCGAATGCCGTCGGCATTCCAAGATAGAAAACGTAAAGCGCCCTAAACATACTGACTAAGGTGGTTCAAGATAAGAATAATCTTGTCCACCATAGTCTCGCAGGCTAGAAATTCCTTTTTTAGGGACTTTATAGTGTTGAGAATATGGAGCATTTCGCTAGTACACGAGTCAGGCTTATCTTGGTTATCCCTTATTATTACGGGGTTTCCCAGGTCAGCCTTCTGTTCGCTTGAGGCAGGGTACGCAGTAGATTTCTTGTTTGGGGCCGCAGCAGCCCACGATAGAGACGAGGTCTTGTCAGTTTGTTCGTTTCGCTTCATCTGCATCGCTGTCTGAGCAGGTGTTCGCTGGGATCGAATTCTTTCCAGATAGATCTTGCGGGCTGGACACTGGCGAAAATTAGCTGGATGGGCCTCCTTACAGTTGCAACACTGTGCTGGGGATTTGCGATCTTTTTTTGGGCATTCTTTTGTTGAGTGTAGCTCAAGGCATTTTACACAGCGGGCTGGGAGATTACAGTTGCTTGACGCGTGTCCAAAACCTTGGCATCTGAAACACTGGGTTCCTTCCCAGTTCTTTGGCTTGAACTTACGAATCTCAACAACGCATTTACAGAGGAATCTTACTTGGCGGAATTTAGACATGTCAGTTGCCACTGGCAGCTGTATGAGGTACAAGGGGTTGGAGGAAGGTGCCTTTGATGTTTTGGGCTTAAGAACTACGATCTTGCAGTCCTTGAAACCTAGAGAAGCAAGATCATCGGCGATTTCCTCCTCTTCTAGTAGTGGCAGTCCTCGAACGACTGCTTTAGGCAGCTTTTCGTCTCTGCGGGTGAAAGTGTGATATGGCACATTGTCCTTTCGCAAACCTTCCTTGACGCGTTGGTGGCAGTTAACAGAGTAGACATGAATTGCAACTTTGTCTATCCCTTTGTAATGAAGGTGGAAGTTTGTGGAATATTTGGTCACCAATTCCTTTATAGTTTTGTGCGAAATGGTTGAACCCAATTCGGCAATTATAGGTGGAATGCGAGTTTTCTTACCCACAGGGTCCTGAGGGAGAGGAGCAGATGTAGGTAGGCCAATATCGTCAGAGAGTCGGCTGAAGCGATTTCTTGTTCCAATCGGATCATGGGTGGTGGGTCCAGAAGCCCGCCATGGGCGTTTCGGTACTTTCCAATCTTCAGAAGAATCCTCACGAGGTCGCTTATTACTTCCAGTGCTTCCCAAGCTGGTTTCAGACGACGATCTCAAGAGATACTTTTCCATTATCGATATCGATAAAAAGATTTCAATCACTATCTTATAAAGACGTATAGCTACAGTTACGATACTGCGACCGGAGGCGAGTACAAGTGCTCGCGCTGCGGAAGCTCGCGACAGAATGTGAATAAAATTACATTGAAACTATTATAAATGTCAGTATCATTTGAGATCTGTTTTGCACTCATTAGTGCGCCGATGTTTTATTATGTTTAATTTTATCCTTATTCGAGTATGTTCCATTAGCGACACCTTTACAAGATAAACCTTGAGATCGTTCTCGTAACTACTAGCATAAACATGTAAATATCGTCGATGCGATTACCATGATATCATAGTAATGGCGTTGGCTCTAATTTAGATAATAATGTGGCTTTCACCAATTTCGGTTTCATTTTATGTTGAACTATTCAGGGCGCACCTTAACCATGATCAAAGCGAGCCGACTGCGCGTGACTCTTTTGTGACCGTTGCAATATTCAAAAGAACAGAAAATGGGAGTAAAAGTTCACGATTCAATTTCCAATTTTAAAAGTGCAATTGAATAAGGTTGTGTAATTTAACGATCAAGATTTGGAGTCCGTTCAACGTTTCTTTTTGTGTCGCCTGGCTTGTGTCCGTGTTTCTTACTAAAAAGAGGTAAAAAGTAAACGGAAAAGGCATTGTTCCAGGTCGTTTTGCCGGCGCTCCTCGTGGTATCAGGTATCGCACCTTGATATACACTACACAGGTACAAAGTTAAGGCAAGGTCCAATCGCAAAACAACAAAAAGTAGCATTTTTCAGCGCTTTGTTCGAAGTGACTAGATTACATAATCAGGTGCAAAAAATACTGCAGATAGAAAATAAAACTAAAATTACGTTTAACTGAATAAAATTTTGAAAATCTGTCTTAGTTACAAAATAAAAAATCGCAAAATGATCCCCTGAAAAACCCTTCTAAAATCAAATGCTCTGAATTTTCAGCGGTAACTACAAATTTTCCTTTATAAATTAAATATCCAGGCTGATGGTTTATACGGCGAACCAGGTAGTTTTTTTATTTGATTTGTATATTTCCGATAATCGGCAAAAAAAAATGAAAAACTACAATTTACCATTTTCTGTTAAAGTATAATAAGCGATTTTCAATTTTAAAGCTTAGAACTTTGAGCGGGACAATACTCATTTCAAATCACGATCAGTCCTCGCCTTAAGTGTAAATTTCTTGAAGCCCTGTGGTTTTGGCGCCCTGCCGTGCAAAACCTTTACTTTATTACCACCTCTTACGGGGTCCTTGCACTTGAAGTTGTTCTTTTATATGAAAAATATTTATATAGCTAAGTAACTAGTACTTAGCTATATAAATATTTTTCAGATATTCAATCCAACAATTCAATTAATGTTCAATTAATGTTTAACCGCATATTCCAGCCTAAGTACCCTTACCAAGTATTGTTTTTTTCAGGTTTTCAGGTTTTATTAATTGTTTTCTTTAAGTTTATTTATCTTCTTGGTCTAGTAAACTTAAATTTGTATTCTACCTATTAGGATTTTTACTGTAGTTTTTGTAGTAGTAGGACTCTTTTTTAGAGGCTACCTGGGGAAGTGCCACATCTTTGCCAATTATTTAACTACCAAGCAGTAGTGTGCAAATATTATGTATTCCGGATTGAAGGGCGATGTTTCCAGTTTCATTACTGAGCTTAAAGAGATTTAACAGTTAATATCCAAGAGTGACGAGCGCAGGCCGATCACACGCAGTGAACTGCTATAGTTAAACGATCTGGTATTGAACTGTTATGAGCAAGCGCGTCGCTTAGCATCGGGCAAGCTAAAAAAGTTAGCACCCTCGTTGATGATGGACTCGATTCCAGAACCTTTTTCATCCTCATTCCCTGAACAACAAACATACTGTCTAGAAAAGTATTTTTTAATTCACGGAAACAATGCTCGAGAAGCGTTGCTGACATACGCATCACTAAAGGCGATTGATATTGGTTGTCTCCATCAATATTTTTTGTGTAAAAACGTTCTTATTAAATCCTCTCCATATTGCCTTGCTCCTCATGTCTGAGGGTCCGGTTGTGTCCCTCACCTCCCATCAGTTTCTGTTTAAGGATTTGAGTCATATTTCCGTATTCGCCCGTCATTCGCTTCGTGGTCTTAGGTGATGCGAATCTGCAGGGCTAGCATGCGCACCGCGACAAAATCTTCTCTACTCTTCATGTCGTGAAAAATGAGACAAACGTATACATAACCATAGCCGTGTCCTGTTCTTGCGTAACAAAAAGATTTTGTCGCGGTGCGCATGCTAGCCCTGCTGGACAGACCAACGCATCGAACCGCGGCGCGCCGTAGTTTTATGCGCTCGTCCGTCTATAGTCTTCGGCGCCGCGGCGGAGGACGTTTGCTAAGATTTCACAGCATTTCTCGATTTTCGCCATGTTATCTGACAATATGACCAAAGTACAAGATGCGTTTAATAGAAATGATCAATAAAAGTATTGATTTGTTCTTCGACCAAAGTAAAATGAATGGACGTGCCCTAACCACAAAGCTTCCTTAAAAATAACAAGTCAATCGAACTTAGGCTTCGGTACGTAATTAAAAGTATGGATGGTAAATTTGTTACAAAAATGAGATAGCGAATATAATATCAAGGCATACTTTTACGGTAATTTGGTTGGATCGAACGTACGTATCGCAGTTTTACAGACTGAGAGCGAGTGAAGCAAGATGAGCGCCGGCGCCTTCAAAATTCTCTTACGTGGGCCCATCAATTCATATTACTTTGATCGCAGGATTTGTTGGCCCTAAGTTCGCGGTTGTATCAAATTTCGAAAGCGTGATTCGTCTAGTCTCAGTTTTATACAGAAAAATTTTGCATGCCGTGGTCGGAATAGTCTGATTTTAGTTTCCAGCTTTTTTTGTCTGTTTATTTTCTCCATATGTTCTGAAGCTCGGACATGACAGATGACAGACATTCCGACATTAAGTATTTCTGCATAAATGTTTTTATAATTCCTTTTCACAATATGCCCAGCAAAATTAAAAGCATTTTATTACTTTTATAAGTACATGGAGACGGTGGTCAAACACAAGCCAATTAAGTACGGAATAAAAAGAAAAAATTCTAAACATTTCAGCTATATGTGAATCCATTATCTTTATCACATTAAAGTTATTGGGTACTTATTACGCAAATCAACCGGTGTTCGCGACATCGTACCTTAAGTGGAGGTATACCCACCAATATCATTTGATAAGCTGAATGTGTACGCTGGATATAAACTCCGTTTTATACCTTAAATTTTTACGTTTTAAATTTTTTTTTTTTCGTAGGAAATTATTGCTACGCTGATACATTTATGTATTAAGCGTGCAAAAGTTCGCGCACTATAAAATTTTCAGTTTCTGCGTTAGATCGCTAAACGAGTACAAATAAACAATTAAAAACCTTGAACAGAGCTTAGCCTTGGCCTTCCAGTTTATACATTTTTACGTCACGATGAGTCGGTTTCTATTCCGAGCTGATATCGAGTAGAGAGTTTACTTCAAACAGATAAGCGATAGATTGATCGGATTTTTCTCATTGCTCGCAAATCGATTTCATGTTTATTTCAGCTGAATGAATAAACTAAGTTCTTTATTGATAAAACTACTTACATTTCTTAGCAACAAGCGATGTTTAAAATACGCCAATTATTTCGGTAATACGTTATGGGTGCGACTGATCCCGCTAAGGGGTATCGTTGCGCAATCCCTGCAATATTCATCGTTCATTGTATTACAATAATTGCTACATAAATATGTATGAATTGAACTCAAGACCATACTTAAACTGTCGGGTTTTTGTCCCGTACTCATTAAAAATGTATGAACCTGACGTCCTATGGGCTTCAAAAGAAATTCTCAAGGACACAGTTCTCTTGTCTTATAATTTTTACTATACAGAAAATGTTCAATTCGACCATTTCAAGTACAATTCTTCAGGCGTTTATTAGTTTCCTTAAATCAATAACTACTATTGATTAAAGATGTGTTAATGACTAATTATCACATAGTTTATTTCATTTAACAAACATCGATCTTTTTGTCGTAATGTATTTGTATTGTATTTGCATATGTAAAAAATACATATGCAAATCCAAAATGCGTTTGTACAAAAAGGGCATGATATTTTGCGTGAAACTTTGCTATTGTAATATGATTCGTTTTCAGTTGATTGTTGTCGAGATTCTCGAAGCTATTGCACGCGAGATGGCGTCGCGCTTCCGGGCGAGCCGCGCTTTGATCGCATGCGACAGTCGCGAACAAACTCGCTGTACCTACTACGTAGAGTCTGGGCCATTATTTTATAATTTTATCGCTCGCCCAAAATAGGTTGCCTTTATGAGCGTGGATACTGCATATAATGTAGTTAGCAATGTAATTACGCTTTCCTGTCTAGATTAATTCAAATTTTTCATAGATCTGTTCAAAGTTTCATTATTTATTTATAATTAGGAATAAGTTTCGGACGATGGGTTTATTTTGGTTTTATGACTTAGATCCTGAAAGAACACCTAAAGTTTTCGTATTTTGAGTATTTTTTAACATACTACAAACAGTGTAAGCAAATAAATAATTTTGTACCTAAAATAATAATTTTAGCATAACGAGAACCAAATTACGACAAAACACAACCAATGCGAATATGTCACGGAATAAAACAAGCTTTATGTTTATACCGGCTTTACAGGGGCATGTCATTCGTAAATTTACTAGCGCTTAGCTTTTGGTTGTAGAATTCTGCTACCACTTCCAGATTAGGAACTCATTATATCAGACGAGATAAAGCTGTAAAGCCTGATTAGGAGATATTTGCTAGTAACCAATTCAGTCGCTACCAGATTTATTGCTATTATCATGAAGCTAAGTTTTCTATCTTAGCTACGTTGCTATGATAGAGATTTTCATTGGTTGCTATCGCAAAGACTAGACCTTTTGTTACATACTAACATTATAACAAAAGGAATATCGCTGATGATTTTTTGGAGTTGTTGTCAATTTTTATCTAAAGAATAAATAAATAAATAAATATCTGGGACATTTTTGCACACATCGTCACCTGACCCCAAACTAAGCAAAGCTTGTAATATGGCTGCCAGAGACTGATATACGTACATAGATATTTTTTAAATACATACTTATATAGATATTAACACCCAGACATAGAACAAACACAAATATTCATCACATGAATGTTTGTCCTAGATGGGAATCGAACCCACGCCCCCAAGCACAGTAGGTAGGTGCACTACCAACTGAGCCACCGGGGCAGTCATACCCAGTCGTATTATTGATAAAAAACTGAGTGGTTTTAATATATACAAAATGTTCATAAAATTTATGACCGAGCTTGTTTAGCTTTATTTGAAATTATTATATAGTATAACTAGCTGCGATCCGTGGTTCCACCCGCTATTCTACAGGAACGGTTAACATTTTCAGCATAATAAGTAGCCTATGTGTTATTCCAGGGAATAAGCTACCTCCATACCAAAATTCAAATCCGTTCAGCCGATACAGTGTTGAACGGGAACAAACACACTTACATACTTACCTAACTTACACACTTGCACATAAACTTTAACATTTGTAACATTAGTGTGATACCGTGACGCTTACCATCAGGCTTGCTTATCAGACTCGTCACTCTGTAGTATAAAATACCTAGGTAAGTAACACAAAGTATTTTTTAGTTCGTCGTAAATATCGGAGTTTACTAAGCAAGTAAATACTGTTTTGATCAGCGACCTCGGAAGCTTTTAGGTCGCTCTGAATCTCTCACAGGAGCCATTTGCAAAATCGACATCGGTCAGTCGGCCGATCAGTTTTACTGGAAAAAAGGAACGGAAATAGACGCCAGAATTTATTAACTCCAGTAAGTAGTGCGTGCTCGAACTAGGCGCGCAGCCAACGTTGTCCGAAATTAACATCTTGTATCTAGCTCGGGTAATGGATAACTTATTGTTAATTATAAGGCCTAATTGTCAATATAAATAAATTATATACATATTTACAATAAAATATAACCTATATATTATAATAATATGAAAATAGGACTTAAAAGTACATAGTAATAATAAACAAAATAAACTAATCTAAAAGAACGCTATCAGTGGGAATTGTTCCCAAAATGCTGGCCCCATTACCACGTTGTATTGCAATACTCAGCCTTTGGGCGAAATAGAGGCCAGCATTTTGGTCACGTGTTGCTTCGACCAGACGAGAAGAGAGATCTTTAAATATTTTCTTAGCGCTCGGTCCCCACGGCCCCAAGGTTTCGACCCCAAAAGGCTCAATATAAATAAATAACGCTTCATACTTATAGCTCAAAGCTCCTTGTATCAAGTGTGATTTTATAAAAAAATAATTGGTACTGTATGCTGATCAAAATGAGTCCAAACTCCATCAATCTACTGCTAGTTACTGAGGAGTTCCGATTTATACCTTCCGTATCCACACCATCAGATCAGTTTGCTATCATAATATTGTATTGTCATCGAAACTTGACTTAATGGCATGCAAAATTTCAACTCAGTTAAACAAGAGGAACTCGTCTAAAATTAAGTTGCAAGATTTGACCTTAACAAACATACATATACAAACATTGCAAGTTAAATAAAAATTTGTAAAAAACAATCCAAGGACCAATAACCGTTTTTGTTTTGTTTATAAAATCAGACAGTACATTAATTCGACCGTCAGGAATGGAATGCAAACATTCGGGTAAGCGTCTACTTTTAAGCTACAGTTGTCTTAAACATAGTATAAGTTTAGTTAGCATAGTATTTCAGTCCCTCCAACCAATCTTTGAATTTCTTGGTCGCCCTTTGCAATCGACTATGCGTCGAGATATTTAGAACCCTAGGTCGCAACAGTTTCAAGCTTTGTGGTGGATAGAAATCTATAACAACCCTTGGAATTTTACACGCTTATGATTGGTTTTAGAATGAGTAGCAAAAACTAATGTGAGCTATATGCTTTTTTTGGACCGTTTATAATTCAGACTTTGATTTAATAGAGTATCATTTTTATTTTTTATTATTTTATTATTTTTATTATTTATTTAATTTATTTTCATTTTAGTTTAGTCTAGTCGAACCTCCATGAGCACGACGTGGTCTCCTGTAATTGGGGGTGCACCCAGCTTGATGCCTATGTTTCATAATGTGAATGTAATGTGTAACTTCTGTCGGGGATCCATATTCTATAAAATAAAACAAAAATAAAATAAAATATTCTATTCTATTATAGGGCTCTATAAGTACTCTCCAAAATTGTTTTGGTTTCTTCCTTTCTTACCCTTATATATATATATAAGCCTTATATAAGCTCAAGGCTACAAAGATTCACGGCCCTAAAAAATCCAGGTTGAGATGCTTTAACGATTCATCACCAAACCTTCGCTCCTGGGAATCAAAACAATTTAGAACCTAAATTTCATCCTAAATCTACAACAATGTTCTTTACCCAAATGCATACAACAAACGTTAATGCGTATAATTATTATTAGTCTTACCCCCGAATACTGAAACGTTTGTTAAATTTAACGACAGATTAATTCTAATGCTGCCTTTGTCATTTGCCTAGTGCCAGACAAAGGCAGTATTAGAATTAATCTGTTGTCAAAGTTAACAAACGTTTCAGTATTCGGGGGTCAGTCATACAAGTAGATATTTACATGAATCGTATCACAGTGGGCACAACGTTCCTAACACAGAGCGAGTTTTTTTTATGTGCATATTCTTTGGAGCGAAGTCTCGAAACTGTCATGTCTCATTCGTCTCAAGGCTGATCTGCTACTTTTTGTATTTGTTTTTATTGCATCTTTATTTACGGTGTCATGACTTTACAAAGAAATTAGTTCCCTCTAACGACAAATATTCAACCGAAAGTGCCGTTTTTTAATGTAAATAATGTTGTGTCTAATTAAGCATTTGTGCCTTAAAGCTTAAATGTGATGCTGATGATAAAGACAATTGAGCAAATTGAATTGAATTTCCAAACCTACCTACGTATAAACCTACTAAAAGACAATGACATCATCTCTTCACTTCTGATACAATTAAAATAGTGATTGATCGGGTACTTCTAAATTTTTTGCAAAGCTCTTTGAACCGTGTGGGTGTCCAGTAAACAAAAACGATGGATATAAGTTCAATAGCATAAAATAATGAAAGGAGAGAATAACAATTGAAGATCGTGCCCAGTCACTAGCACGCTAAAAATGTTACAAATCTTTAGTAATTTGCGATTTCGCTGCGTTTACTGAGATGCCAATTTCATTAGCCAGTAATAGTAATCCCATATTCGAATGCAAATCTGTTTCGTATAAACAATTCGGACACAAGTAATTTACGATAAGAATACATGAAAGTATTAGCGAATGATAACGCCGCAGATGTTCTTCACGACGCGATAGTCGCAGCAAGTTCAAATATTTGAGAAGGTCGATCCGCGATAGGCAAAAAATAAACTATGTCAGTCGAGTAGGCAACAGAGAGAGGAGCGCACGCGCGCCCGCCGCCGCCTGTCAACAGCCCATATCGCAGGCGCCGCTTAAACACTCACATGTCGGGTTATCTCAAGTCTCATGTCATACCATTTCAACTGTCGTAAAAACTTTACTTTCCTACAAAGTAAGCGATCAATGCTCTCACAATTTTCATTTTCATGACCGTGAACTTCATCGCTATCGCGTATACACGTGCCTTATCTCGGAATAGGAGAAATAATATTATCATTTGTTACAGTTGCTCAAAATTACATAATGATAGGTGCTTTTTTCTGCGTCTAGACTTTTTTCAATCAATTGTAATAAAACGTTTATTGTTGGCTATTTGAGGAGTTTTATTTTAGCTACAAAGATGAATATTACAGTTTTTTGTTATGCGAAAGACAATAGAGAACATGCGTGTGTATGGGTTACCTGGTGTTACGCAAGATGCGTCGCGCTACGTTACACTTATCGTTCATACATTCGAGTTAAGCGTGTCGATAGTAGCGCGGCGTCACGCCACATTACTATACAAACAAGTGTGCTCGATTTATCATTTGTAGAACATACAAAGACTCTTGTATCTTTTAGTTAAACGTATTCGCCCTTCAATGAGACAATTGAATTTTCTTTCTTTACACTGATGTTCCAATAAATATTTGCGTCAAAGCTAAGAAAAATTCAAACGGACTTTAAATTGACCACTAGCCTTTTGGCTCTTTCAAGCGCCAGACTTCTCATTCATTATGCAAACGGCTTAACGCCGTGATACCACTGCGTCGGAAGCCCAATAAAATAACACATTACGAGCTCCATACACCAGTGAGGAACACCTAAATTTTAACTGCTGCCAAATGCATAAAAGACTCGTGAAGTTGTGAGTCATCGTGAACCTTAGCCATAGCAACGAACGAAGGACGTTGACTTTATAATTTGGAACAGGAACAGGATTGATTGCGCGGACCTCGGGCGAAACTCCTTTCATTCAATTATACTAAAGCTATCAGGTATTGCATCGTCCTTGCGTGACCATTGTCATGTAATAGTCCATTATTATACGGTTTTACAGCACTCACCGCAGGTCCAGCCTGAGTTCGCGGCCGTCGACAGTGAGGTTGTAATGAAGGGAGTGCGGCATTTTATGTTCAACACCGTGTAGGTCTCTTCTCGCCCTCGCATGGCCGTGCTCGTGGGAGTGATCGACCGCCCGGGAGACCAGCTCCCCGTCACGCGTCACCTTCACGGGGTGGGTCACTTGCACTTGCAACGTGTCCAGGTGTTTTTGGGAATAGATACCTGTAACAAAAGAACAAAATATGAAGAACCTGGTGAACTATCTGATACCTAACTGAATGTTGTTCTGTGAACGTGCTATGGTTAAATATAAAATAAAAATATTGTACACAAAATGTTTTTTAAAATTGAAATTGATTAATGATGCTGAAACCCTATAAAGATACATTTTCATCATCATTATCAACATCAACAGCCTGAAGACGCCCACTGCTGAACCAAGGCTCCCCTCTTAAAGATACCTTCTCACCAAGAGTAATTATAAAGAGATAACCCTTATCTATGTCGCACGGCAACATCTCGAGATGAGTTTAATCACCCGAGTAATAAAACATACGTAAAGACAACCCACGTAATATAATTCATTCTGAATAAAACGATCAAAACCTAACACTTTCAAATGGTATTTCATAACTAGAACTAGAAAAATATGATGACAATTGATTTCAGTAATAATCAGAATAATGCATAGATAACCTGCTATTGCAGAAAGCTATAATTAAGCAATGACAGACTTGCTCGAGCGATGTGACGGTGCTTTCCAGGAATCACAGAAGCCAAATAAACAAAATACGGACTGTTGCCGCTAAACGCTGATGGTAGTAAATAAATAAAACTGTCATACGTGCGGATACAGATGATGCAAGCCGTGCCATCGCATCGAACCATAATCTGCAATATGATACTCTTCCAAATTATTTTAAAATATTATTTTACTTTTCAGCGCTCTCGCCCGCTTTGCTCGTCACTGAATCACGAGCAAATGTTATCTTGCAATAAAGTTAAATAGTATTGCAGCCCGCTCGGTTTGCAAGAGAGTATGATTGCAGAAATATATCAGGCAATATATTTTATTTCAGTAGAAAACAAATCATCTTTGAGCACCGCACTGTACCATTGAAGTGAGAGCGATAGAAGCAGATAATTCTCAAAGTATTCAGTAGATTACTGTAGCACCTTCGTGATTTAAGACTCACTGTGGAGTCGAGTCTAACTAATTTGTCATAATTTTAGTCTAGTACATAATAAGTTCCGTTAGAGCCATGGCGTAGTTGCAGCAGTAAACCATGGAAATGAGTTAGATGACAATAGGAATTCTCGATTCTCGAAGTTATTTCTAATTACTGAAGCACCTACGCTGTTTAAGACTCTACTGTGATTGCTTGTAATTTTCGTTTACTACATACATATTAAGTTCCGTTAGAGCAATTGTGGGTTTGGCGTTGTTGTAGTGGTCTGTATTTGGTTCATTGCAGATTGAACCGTGCAGAGGCTTTAGAGCAGCGAGGTTCATGTCGCGCCCTGCCCGCCCTAATCTGGCGCCACCCGACCGGCGCCGGCGCACACATAGGTATTGTTTTATGGAACATTCATTATCGCTAATTATACACTAACAATCTTCAATAAATTATAGTATATGACGGTTGGAGCCTCCGTCGCTTTTTATTTTATTTTCGGTTACGTACTTAGGTACTCATTATAATGTTTTAAGTTATCTGGTACGAATCAAGTAAATTAATTGCATTTTCAATGTCTCTTTTTTTTTTCAAATATTCATTTTTTTTAATGTACGGGTATTTCGTCCATTTTGAAGAAATATTTCAAAAGCTTTTTTGCTAAATACTAGATTTAAGATCAAATAAAGATATCGATAAATTAAAAAACATACAAAAATATCGATAGTTAGCAACACAGTTTCACATCGTTGGCGTTGCACTAATTAAAATTTCTAATAAACTGACGCAGATGGTAACATTTTATATATCACAACGGTTTTATAGATGTATGGTGAATTCAAAATATTCTAGAAAATAATACTAGTGTGAATTTAGTTCCCAAGTCACAACCAAAGATGAGATTGATATATTATCTACATTGAGATAGACTACTCGATCAATGATTTTATATATCTGAAGTAGGTACTCATATTGTGCATACTAAGTATTTAATATAAAAGTGCAAAGAGAAGATAAATGTGAAGCGTTGCAGGGAACTTTCTAGAAACGGCCCACTAATGGCTACGTGACACGTTTATAGGGCCAGAATTCTCAGTAATATGTCCTATTTTTCATAGACATTCATAATTCCTAGCTAGCTTATCGCTCATCATATCAACGATTTCATACGAACTGCGCATGCGTAGTCAGCAGACTAGCGGCGCTAGTTACTCGACACTCAGTCGGTATGGCCACACAGGCTTAGGGCTGCTTACTGTTTTGTTTTCTACCACATTAATGTATTTATCAATCATCATCATCAGCCAGGTGACATCCACTGCTGAACTGTCTCCCCCATAGGGCGCCACACCGAACGACAATCTGTCATTTGCATCCACCGTTTGTCTGCGATATTCACAATGTCGTCATTCCACATAGTGGGAGGTCTACCTACGCTCCTTCTTCTGGCTTTGGGTATTTATACCCAAAGTAAAATACCCAAAGCATAACCAAGAAAAAAATAAAAAAAATATATTTAATCAGTAATAAAACAAAAAAAAATTACAAAATATGTAAAAGTTGACAAAGGGCATGGACCTCGGAGTCCGTGGAGCTGCACCAAGAACAATACCCAAAGCATTTATATCTGTATATACCTACTAGTTGTTCGTCTCGTACTGGGGTCTCGAGTATCTTGTAACTTCACAACCCCCGATAACGACACATACCAACGCCGATTTGTTCCGTTCCGTAAATTGTGAGACCTTCGCTTAGCTCGGTCAATATATATATATTATCATAGCCAAGTGTATTGTTGGGTTGCGTAGTATTTGATCGAATTAATTTTGTCATATTTGTATTGGAATACTCCTCGCTGGATCGAAACGACTTGTGTTTAGTTCTCTGGGTATATAATTATGTACTATTGATGTTAGTAACGGCACAGCTTAGTAGCTTTGGAACTAAAAGTTAGGAGCTTTACAAATACTTGTTATATTTTGCTTTAATAAAACGGGAATACTCACGTTAAATTGAGTCGGTTATTCCGACTTTAGTTTCGATCACATTCGGTGACCTTTATCAAGGAATGCTCAGCGAGACACGCGCGCGACCTCGTCTTGCCCTGCACGTGAGTATTCCCGTTTTATTAAAACAAAATGTATCAAAACCACGTCAGTTTTCATACTTGTTATATTGTTATGTAGAAATAATATCTGTTTATATATAATTATTATAATATAATGGTCAGAGTACATTGTTTTATCTAATATTTTTATGATTAGACATAGTATGCTTTTGGTATAAACTGTCGATTCTTAAATTATTACTTATCAATATACTTTTCAATAACATAATTGTAATTGAAAAGTACTAGTACTAGTTGACTAGAGTCATAGTGTATGGGTGCGACTACGAGCAAAGCGAAGATGGTTAGGTTACTGGTAATAAAACTCGCGAACGATCGTCCGGAGCGAGCGTGTCGCGCTACTTACCCGTATTGTTGGCTGTTGCCCGATCAACAATACTTTTAAGGCGTGGATTAAACACAAAATGAACAAAAACGAGGACGGGGAAAAAAGATTTAAAAAATGCTTGGATAGCTATATTCAACATCTTTTAAGCTAGCCTAGGTGGTTTCCCCATTGAGAGTCATCAAGGATCAAGGATCAAGGAGGAATTTCAAATCGTCAGTTTTTAAATAACCCAGTGAGTTACATTTTTGATGCCTTAATAAATATGGATATGCAAAATGTTCATTGAAATTGTTAATTTTCTAAAGAATTGATTATCATCACAGATATGTGAAGTAATGACATTCGTTCTACATTTGTTGACAACCCTACCCGCCATGGGTTCTACTTGCACCTCGTGTTTTTCTCACTCCATATGAGACTAAACGCACTCGCACACAGATAAATGAATTTAATTAACGTAAAAACCGCGATTGTCTAAGCCTTCGTCGGAAACGATTAAGAGTTCTTCAAGAACATCCATTACAGGCGACGATGGCCGCTCCAAAGATGATATTTCTCTCAAGGAATTAAAAAAATGCATATGATTATTTAGAAACCTTCACACAGGAACTTAACTAGCTTTACTTGACACGAATGAGATAGCGTAGGATGTCTCATGTCATGCCTTAACTACTAATTGGATTCTGATGCGTTTCAATTGCGGCACTCAGGCCAGAAAGAAATGTTCCATCAATAATTAAAGTCTTTCGATTTATATCTAAGTATAGATCGGTTTGCCAGTATGCGTTTTTTGTGATGGCACGCGTGGGTTGTAGACGACTGTTTGAGTCGGATGCCAGGGGCTCGGCGGCAATTACTTGCCATTACTCGGAGCAGGGTGCCCGCCCCGCGGCGACGGGCGCCGACCTCTCCTCACGCCACGCGACACCGCCGCCGCCGTGTGGGAGGACCAATATTAGACACCACACAATGCCCATACGAAACAATCATCCATCATTCAAGCCACATGCTGTTCAAACACACAAAGTAGCTGATTTGATTTAGAGGAGAATTGCTAGCATTAACGCCATCGCCGTAGGGCGCCCTACGTGGTTATAGTAGAAGGTAATTTGGACTTAGATCTTTTTAATTATACTCAGTCCTTATCTCGAACACGGGACCTCCTGCGGTTATAATAAGTACGTAATCTAATGATATTAATTATTCATCACGTTCCGATGCCGGATAGGAACCAGTCTGGTAGTAATTTTCACGTCTTACGAATTATTGCCTCTATATTGGGTCTGCAGTAATCGTCTTCATTATTTCGGGTCTGTGCCCCGGTCAAGGAGGTTCGAATTATATTTTATTGGTTTGTAAATGTTATGTCGATAAACGTGAAACAACTAGCGCATAAAAATGATGTTCCCAAGCAATTTAGAGAGCTGCAAAACTAATTTGCTTTGAAGAGATAAGTGATTTTATTACATCATCTCTAATTGTACATAATCAGAGTAAGCAAACTAAAGTATTATGTATGATGTGACACAAACCAAAGTCTTAACTAGTTTCCTGTGAAAACTAAAATAAGATGCGTAATTATTTACAATGTGACTAAATAAACACGTTCGTCTTATTTCATTCACCTTTAGGTGTACCTTAAAGGTATTTTAATTTACCTAAAACAGGAAGTGTGTACGTATAACCATTAATCCTCTGCAGTAAACACTATGACTAGTTTTGTATCTAGTTCTGTGATATGACTCAAGTTCTTTATTTCCGTTTCTAACATTAACTTATTATGTACTACGTACACCGCGTAGATATAGAGGTGACACTGAATTACACTGGGATTCCCTATTTAATTGTTGTCACTTTGCTCAACTTCATTTAGTCATTATACAGCTCACTTTTTGAATACGCGTTGTTTTGTATCATTTGCATTAATATGTACTACGAGCCGGGCATATTTAATATCTTATGCAAATAAGTTTTTTTATTTTATATGATGATGTCGGCCGTGTCGTGTCCTACGATGGCGAACCGGCTTTTCTCCAGCGAGTGAAAAACTGATGTTTGGCAAAGTGACCACAACTAAATGGGATATGGAAATATACTCTGGTGTCACCTCTAGTACGTAGTAAGTATATAATAGCTCTATAGTTCCCAACGACTAAACTATTGCTTCGTCTGTTCCTTGCTTCCTAAACTACTCAATAATCATCCCAAATGATTTTTGGCTGTGATGTAAATAATAATGTTTAATTTATGAAAATGCAAGGTTCACTACTATATGGCAACTTCAGTGAAAGAGGCCAAGTCTCTTACGGGGCGTAAATCATCTGCTGCCAAAACAGTCGACGATCGTTACCTCACCTGACAAGTGACAGCTTTACGTCATCTCACACGTCACTTGTACCAACAGATTCGCACCTTTTCGCCAGCAAAGATAAGATTCGCAGAGCTAATATTAAACTAACGAGATAACAGAATCAAGATCGTTATACTTTACACTCTCCAGCGATAAATTTTGGTTATAATTAAGTACTTTTACGATACCCTTATCAAATATTTATATTGCGGTTCTTATGCGGACGATTTTGAATTGGCGTATTACAGGCGCAGGTAATAAGTGTGCTTATTTCAAGTATTTCGCAGTTACAGATTTAGAAGGCAAGTTCGTCGACCGTGTTGTGGTTGCAAGCTACAGGGAGGTTTGTTTCATAAATCCCGGTTGAGATTGCCAGTTTACAGTTATTGGTTTCATTGGGTTTATGGTTCATTTTGACGCGTTCAGTTCGGCTCAATCTACGCTATCCAATACTATTTCTGGCCTCACAACGTCTGTGGGTTCTTTTTTTTTTTGCTACTGCAATGATCATGCCAGTTTATTTTCGCATCTACAGTTTGGCATTTCCGATTACTAATTGTACATCGTCGTATATTTTTTTGTGGTTTTAGCTAGCCAATAGTTAGTTTTCTCTGGTTACTTATGGCCTCAATTTTTCCACATGTATCTAATTCTAATAATTATATTTAAGATTTACCGATGTCCTTGCAGACTACACTATCGCCCGATTTTTTTTTTGTGTACAACACAAAAAATAAGTTTTGTTTGTGTGTTTATGACAAGAAAAAAAGTTAGTAATTAATGGGTGTGAGGTAACTTGTATTTCGATTGCAGAAACTGATAGTCAGTAGGTAATTGTATAGTTTAGGGATTATATTACAGTTGGTATACATAATTAAAAACACTCCGAATTTGCGGTAGGTTAAGTTTTTTTAATAAATTCGTAAATAAATGCTTCGACTCGCGTATAAAACATAATTATCGATTTTGTTTTTTGCTTTTACATAACAAACGTAGAGTAGACAAGTTCTTTGGTATAGTGCCTGTAATTAATACCTACGTGGCAATAATTTGTAACCAACATAGCTATTAAAATAATAACCAAGATTATTTTGTGTACGTAACGTAGGATACATAAAAAAAATCTTTATGGCCTGGTAAAACCATTTCGCTATGAGTACCTTAAATCTATCTTGGCTTTTTTTACACGGATCAAAACATAGTACCTAATTCAAAATTGACATTAAAGAAACAAATAAATTTGGACCTAACCTTTTAAGATCTCATCAAGCTCGTGAAGGTAAAAAATGTAATTATAAACTTTTCAAAACTAGTGACAACCAAACGACACCTTCGATTACGGAGCTTCAAGATGCGGCGGCGAACCCTTGTCAATTTACAAAACTTAACATTATCTTATTCGATCGCAAGACGCTAAGCATTTTAATTATTTGTTAATCTTGTTTGATGTTATATTGTGAACGGCTTCCAAGTAAATCAGCTTTATGTTTCATTTGAAAAATAATTAAGGATAATCTCTTTCGATCTCTTTTGTTGATTTTTTGACCGAACGAAGCGAAGGTATCGGAGTGTACGGAAACAAATCGGCATCTGTATGTTTGTGTAGATTAATGGTAAAGGTCATTACCATTATAAGGGGGTGAAATGTAGATTCTTAGAATTTCTAACACTGATGTAAAATTATACTGGATGATTTTTTTAACAGAAAGGAAAAAAATGCTTATAACAGGTACATGAAGAGAAGCCCATAGAATAGTTACTCTGCTTTCTAAACTCGCTATCATCCAAATTAAAATTCTTTATTGAGATAAAAACTGATATGTCTAACTAACATTTCTGTCACACAATTTACAATAAACCGATTTCCTAAATAAATATATAATAATATAAATATCCTATATAAATAAAAAAATAAAAACTAAAATAATCTAAGTATATACAATTAAATTCTGACTGTAAATATCATTTTAGTCAATTGACCCACTGGCTTTTTTGCCCGTCCCTTTTTGGTCAGTAAATTTTTCATAATATGTCAAGAACATTTTCGTTACAGTTTTCCAATTATTGTCAAATCATATGGAGGACTAGCGCCCCGCGGTTACACCCGCTATTCTGCAGAAACCGAATATTTTTTCGGGATAAAATGCCTATGTGTTAATTTTGTGTAAGCTACCTCCAAACCAAATTTCTTTCAAATCCGTTCATCCGTTACACAGTTTAACGGGAACAAACACACTTACAAATTTACCTACATACATACTTACAAACTTACACATATACTTTCGCATTTATAATATATGTGTGATAGACTAATTTATTTGTTGTTCTTTTCGCAACAGAGTGTTTCAAGAAAATGATTGTTGTTAGACGACTATAGCCACAGGATTCTAATCCATGTACCTGCCATACCTTATTTTTTCCATTTCAGATAAAAAGTCATCCGGTATATAATATTCAAGTACTTATAAGTCAAGTACATGCTACTCACCAGAATGTAATAGGCTTCTTATGCTTCCCTGGACTTCTTCCTCCAAGTCTTGCAAGTCCTGCTGCGAGTTCAGGTGTATCGTAAAATGCTTCGCTCCGCACCACGCCACGAGCATTTGGAACAGCAACAGTTTGAACAACAAACACCGCACATCCATTTTTAAAAACATTTTGCACACCCGAGTGTCACTTAAAACCATATTCAGTCCACACTACGTCTTTGGCTCTCAACTGTTCTGTGAAAGCTACTACCGACTCGAAAAGTCTCTGATCATGCGAAGTAACATTTACGACTTGTGTTTGTAGTTGGATATTGAAAACGAATACATTATTCGTCTCCGCCACTCCAGTACTGTCATTGTAAACGACCTGCGAACAAAAAAAAAAGGTTATTTTAATATCAAATGTTAGGCACTACTTAATCGCGTTATGTGAAGCTGTTTTTTGCCATCGGTCAAAGACACCATTAGGCAACTGTCACATCAAGTCATATCATATTGTATCAATTAGTTACGGATTGTTTATAAAAACCAAAGCGTGCGCGCGGTGGTTGTGAAACGTCCTAGCGATCATTTAAAGTTTATGCTTCATTATATTCTATTTTAAAGTAATTATTATAGAAAAATCCAATATGACTTCAACTGCAACTGAATAAAATTTAGTATCATAGTTATTTTCGAATGAAATAGAAAAAGAGTACCTTTTAGTAACGTCGAAAAATGTAGAGTAATGGGAGAAAATGGGCTTATTATGAATTAAAAATTGCTAAACGTAAAAATTACAATTAAAATAAAAAACTCTGAGAATACACTTAACGATGATGAATGCTAAATTTTAATGAACACTAAAAAGCCGTATATCTAAGCAAAGCAGCCGTGTGCTCCGCCGGGTCACGCCGTACAATTTACGCGTACGTTGATTCAGCCCGCTATCTGTATCTGCGAGGGACTTACATAATAATTGTTCATTAGCCTATTATCTCTCCGCTCGCTTGTGTACCCACCGAACATATGTCTGTCGAAATAATACTACATAAAAAGATTTGAAAAAACCCAATTAATTTATATATTTTTACAACTTTAATTTTACGCAATCCCAAGGCCGTTCTTCCCACCGATCCGTTTTTAATTTGGAACTTGCGACATTTTAGTTTGGAATTGCCAGTCAATAAAAAAAATTGTATAAAATAACTAATTCATGTAAATAAAGAACATAATATAGCCTTTTAATGTCTCAGCAGTATTCTAAATGATACAATTAGTATGTTGACATTTAAATTGGAGACGGTAAAATACTAACAAAAGCGTCTGAACGATACCAAAAAAGTGGTCACTTTGAACAGAGATCGGATGACCGAGGTGGCCGAGTGCTCTATATAAGGCAGAGCTTTCTTCGTTGGATTCTTGACAAAACAAGAATGATTGACAGGCCTTGACACTACTGCAATTTTGAACCGCAAATAAACACACTTGCAGGCAAATATGCGCATAAGTTATATTGAACCTTGTTTTAAATAGCAGGTTTCCCATGTTTCATTCATATCAGGAAGAGCTAACTCTTATCATGTATTTTGAAAAAGGCTGGCCGAGGGCCGAGATATTGTAAAGAATAAAAGTGAGCCCTTTCTATAAAGAGGAATGTGTTCTAGGAATGAGGAACCACGAAAGGGTCCGTGTCGCGATAAGACAGGCGCCAGCAATTGCTCCCAGCGTTTTATTTGTTTTTGTTCCCTTCGTCTGCTGTATGGCGCCTAAACTTTCCATGTATATTTAGACAGTTTATGGGCTGTAATGAGAATTATGAAGCGGCAACAACTTGCTTAAGCGACTTGCTTTTATCTAGCGTTAAAACTCTTTTGTTTTAATGTTTTGATTACTCTTTTGTCATTGTATTTTAGGCACTGTTTAGAATGTGATTTTAGATAATAATGAAATTTGTTACAGGAACCATTCAGGCGCCTCGTCACGGGTGACCAAAGAGTTGGTGTTTATCCGAAGGTTAATGCTGGGTCAAAGAGCTACGTTTGGTAATTCAACGGGGTAATGTCGCCAGCTTTTTGGACAACTCACCTGCAGATGTCCGTAGACAGCGACGTAAGTGAGGTTTTTTATTTGTAGATTAGTTATTTAATTTAATAGGGTAATTATTTTCACTTGAGTAATAAAGGTTACTTTAATTTATTTGTCTTAGGTATCGATATTTCCTTCAAGTGAATTTAAATTGTGCTAGATAAAATATTATTAAATTACTTTTAATAATCCAGTAAAAAAAAATACATGAAAATAATGTTTTCTTGTAAGGATAGTACAGCATTACAGCACAATTCATTGTTCATCCCTTAGGAGGGAACCACTGATTTCAAACTCAGGAGGTAAAGGAGGTTTAATTATTTAAAAAAAAAATAGGAATATATTTAAATCAATTCATTATAATTTTAAAATTCATGTACCTATTATAACTTTGTAACGTCACCGTCGATACGCAAGTCGATGAAAGTTGTTAAGTAAATCTGTTTAATTAAAACTAATGCAAATACATAGTAACAACGTGATAACCGGCACATTAATGTCAATTTTCATTACCTTGTTGCCGCGTGCCAAATTCTCCACCTGTAAGTCAGGGTTGTCTCTAGCAGGGCTACGCACTGCGAACTGCGACAAAATCTTTTTGTTATGCAAAAACAGGACACGGCTACGATTATGTATACGTTTGTCTCATTTTTTACGACATGAAGAGTAGAGATTTTGTCGCGGTGCGCATGCTAGCCCTGCAGGCAGCTTTTATTACATAAGTTTTGAATGTTCAAATGCATAAGACGTGCGACGCCAAAATCCTCTCAGGAGGAAAGAGAAAAAAAAGTTTTGAATGACATCAAGACATCAACTAAGCAAACTTTTTTTATTTACAACACTTTTCTACAATCATTTCAAAGTTTTTTTGTTATGTTTAGGTGACGAAAAACTGAATTTGATTACAAATACCGTGTATTGAATTCAAATTCAGTTTTTTTTTAATAGACAAATCAAACCCTAAGTTAAATCCTAGTTCGATTGAACTATTATTGAATTATCTTAGTTTGATTAAACTAAGATAACATTTTATTTCAATAATGATTATTGTTGTATTTTAGTTGTTTGTAATATTTTTGCGATGATTTAAAAAAATAAAAATAACGCTTTTGGATATCGCGATGTTGTTAGATTTGGCTTTATATTTGGAGTGTAATAGCTTAAATTTTGCAGTTGGACTGTTTGTTTCCTTTTTATAATAATACTTATTATTTAAATAACGGGAATACATACGTTAAATTGAGTCGGTTATTCCTATTAAATTTAACGAGTATTCCCGTTTTATGAAAATAAAACGTGTCAAAAACACGTCAGTTTCCATAGTAAAAATAATAATACTCTTTACTTTAATGGTAACCATACACTGATAGCCCTATAAGTATCCTCACAACAGTTGCGTGGAGTCTACTCCAACTGTGCAAACTGTATCTTACGATAATGTTACAATTGATCGTCACTGAGACTCGTAAAGTTTGATTCTATACCCATAACTTTATAAGAATGATATAGAGGTCATTTAACTGAAAACGTCAAAATACATTTCAAAAAATATACATTTGGTATATGTGCAAAATAATATACATTTATGATAACATTATATCTACAACGAAGGATGTATACATTACTATTGTATACATTCCTCATAGATTACGTGTCGGTACATAGTTCACAAACAATTAATATAATAAAAAATATTATTAACATATATATTAATGTAAAATAAAATCATAATTTTACCCGGAGGCACTGTCACTGTCACTATTTGCCATAATTGTTGCATGTATGCAAAAAATAATAGATACATATTTTAATTACGCGATGATAATATAACCTCAACAAGAGCGATTCTCCGAAACTTTGTGAAAGCAATTATGCAAGTCTATGTGACATAAAATGAACAGCATCACACCACGTTTGTCTAAACAACGTAATCTTTACAACTCTCGTTTCCCGGTACACGTAGTATCACGTTATCAATAGGTATACTGCAGATAAAGTCTGCAGACAGTACCTAATCTAGTGGTGACCCGATTCGACTAGTCTAATAATGACGTATAGCCTAGACTTCATCTCCAGTGTCTAAGGCAAACAGTAGATAATGGAGATTTAGATGGCCATTGAGGCCATAAAGTTTAAGGAAAGTTTTGTTCAGTTTTTATTCTAACTTACTTCGCGGTGTATTACACTAATAATATTATAAATGCGAAAGTTTGTGTGTAAGTATGTAAGTGTGTTTGTTCCCGTTCAACTCTGTAACGGCTTAACGGATTTGGATGAAAAACCGTTTCCGTTTATTCCCTGGATTAACACATATGCCACTTTTTACTACTTACATAGGTTTCTGTAGAATAGCGAGTGAAACCGTGGGACGCAGCTAGTGTATAATATGATATGTTCTATACGCCATTTTATGTTGTGGGAATAGCCTTTTCAAAATATATTTATCATTTACTTTATTTGTTACACAAGTCTAATTACTATGTTTTATTTTGGTTACGCACACCTACACAACACAGTACACATTTCCACTTCTAACATGTAGGTAGCATTAAAAAATGTTAATCAGGTAGTCACTGCATAAATTTCTTCAGTAGACATCTAATTTTTAAATTTTACGTGTTATTTAAGTCACATAATTTTATTGTTTTTACGTAGGCAGTGTACATAATACGTATACTAAATAGGTATATACATATACATTAACTATAACGGTTTCATTAATTATTAGTTATTAAATTATAAGCGTGTAAAAAATGCAACGTCGTATTGAATAATTGAATTGAATTTGAATTGAATTGAATTGAATTGAATTGTCGTTGTTTGAATGTCGTAAAATAGAACGTTAAAAGCATAGACAAGTGTTCAAAAACAAAAAAAAAATGCCTTTAAATTATTTTTATCAGTGATCTATAAACTTATTTTACACAGATACATCTATTATCCTACGCTTCCTTGTAAAAGGAATGTATATAGTTGACATAAAGGTAGTTTTTTTTATAAATTTTATCACAAGGATCAAGTTAGTCGAACTAAAATTAGTTTTTTATTTATCTCGCTTTGTAAAGGTCATTATTTTTTTCTTCAATGCTCGTTAATTATAATTGCTTGTTATTAAAATAATTTGGTAAATCTTAGCTTGATAACTGTGTTATTCTGTAAAAGATTCCCGAGTGTATATAACACAATACAGACGAGACGATGTGTCTGATTATGCACAGATTTTCAATGGTTTGGCTGATAACGCATGATGCTCTATTAGCCTACTAACTTAGTTCAGTCAATCACTTCAGCTATAAATAAAAACTAAGCTATAAACTTACTAGCTCAAATAATTAAAAGGTATTCTATTGACCTTTTCATGATTACATCTTGCCTGAAAGATTAAGACAAAGAAAGAAAACAAAGGAGATACGATAGATCGTGAAAGGAGATTTTAGTAAGCAATGCATTTCGAAGCTGACTCAGACGTTTCCAATCTCATTACTTGATCAAAATACTTCAGCTCCAGAGCTGGAATGTGTCTAGTTCTCGAAGGAAAGGCGACAATGCATCCGTCAGTTCGTAAGGGCTTTGTGTAGGCAACCATTGTGAGAGCGCGGACCGGTAGCGCCGGTCGGAATGACTCGAATTATTGCCCTTTACGAAACCGCACTCAATTGTTCAGCACTTGAGCACGTGCGTTGACTGAACTGGCATTTTCACGAGATTTAAAATCACGCACTTTTGTGTTTTAAGCGATCCTTGTAAAATCATTATCGTCTGGATTTTTGTTTTCTATTTTAAATCTTATTATACAGGGTTATAAGGAAAGGGTATGCTAAACCGAAAGGGGGTCAAAGTACTCGCACAACTTTTACTATGGGACCAACCCTGAAATCGAGAAAAAATAATCAACTGTTCCATTGAAAAATGTCAATGCAACTCGACAAAATGTATGGAACAGTTGTTTTTTTTTCTCGATTTCAGCGTTGGTCCTATAGTAAAAGTTGTTCACGATCATGAGTACTAAGAGTCCCTTTCGGCTTAGCATACCCTTTCTTTATAACCCTGTATATGCGAACTTCATTGTTATTACACGCACTTGGATACATTTACTACTTAAAACAACATCAATCAAAGTTCAAGATTCACTGACGACTTTCATCGAAACTTTTTTTCCTCAATTGACAGATGTGCCCGTGTCTATGTTGTCTTGTTTTGTCCGACTCCTATCTCAACAATCTTCGAATTCCCCTGGAGCAAAACAAACGGCTTTAACTATAACTCACAACCCGGAAGTCTGAGGGAATCCGTCAGTCTCGACGATCGGTTTTTGTCGTCCATTGTCTCTCAGACAAGCACTATTTGTTGTTCGTATTGATGGCGACAAATAACGGCTGACCCGCTGCCGTGACCGGATTTAAAAACTCTGATTTGTTTAAACTTTTGTAACCGTTCTCTTCTATCGGATTATCCTTATGATTAACGCATTGCTATAAACCGTAGTCAAAATTTACAAAATTTAGAAGAGGAGTAAATTTGAGTAAATTTTGTAAATTTTTTAATGTTAGTTTCATCCTGAACAATTTTTTTATTATAAAATCACAGAAAAGATTTTAAAATATTAAGTATGTTATTTTATAACATTATCACTATTAATTAATTATAAAACTTATTTATATTCATTCAACTAAAATAATACATTTTTTTAATTATGATTTGAGTAGAAAAATTAACTAAATGATAAGTAGAGTTTGGATCTATTCATGTCACCCCGATTATAAGTATCATTTAAAATGAACTCCGTTCTTTCATCAGCTAGTTGAAGATAGTCATATCATTTATTTTTAGAACAAATTGTTTCAATTTTAAAACAAAATTTGTGTATAGACATTATCTTATCAACGTGCTTTTCTTATACTAATTTAATGACGTCTTTGTGACGTCAGAGTCGGTATTGAACCTCGGCTCAGGTTAGTAAATCTACATCTCTGCTATGTTAGCTGTGAACTAATCTCATATTAATTACTAAATAATCCCTATTTGTTACGTAACACTGAATAAAATATAACTAGATACATATTGTCATCATCATCATCATCATCATCAGCCAGTCCACTGCTGAACATTTCCTCCCCCTTAGAGCGCCACACCGACCGACAACGTGTCACTTGCATCCACCGGTTGCCCGCGACTTTCACAATGTCGTCGGTCTACCTAGTGGGAGGCCTACCTACGATGCGTCCATACATATTGTAACATTAACGATTGTTTGTAAGACTCCAAAATGTATATTATTTGATACAAACTAAAATACAAAAGTATTTATAAACAGAAAATCCAAATTTTTTTAATAATAAATAAACCCAAAAATTTTGTAATTGTTTTCCCCGACGGTATAATTTTAACATAATGTCTTTATTTTCCTTATTAAATCATATTTTATCAATCCACAAACCTTAACCCCAGCACAATCTGCTAAATACCAAACAATTACAATAAAAAGAGCATAAGGAAAATGTAATTAATAAAGTAGGTAAATTTGATTTCGAGGAAAGACTTTCTGAATTGGGCTCTAAAAAAACCCATTTTTTTAGTTATTAATTCAAAATGCAAGAAGCAACATGATAAGGATAATTATCTCCTTAGTTACTATTAATAAGGGAAAAGAGTGATAATTAGCTTTAAAAAAAAACAAGAGTGATATCAAAAAAATGTTTTTGCGTTTATTTTTAATTCTAATATTTCTTATTAGTTACTCACATTTTAAATTTAATTATTATTATAATTAGTTACTGAGTTATAAAAAAAATACTAACTGATGCCCGCGACATCGTATGCGATGCAAGCTCGGCCTTCGGCCTCGCTATACTCTTGTTTACAAATACAACAAATCAAAAACCACGAAAATCGGTCCAGCCGTTCTCGAGTTATAAGTTTTCGAATAAACACGACTTGGTTTTATATATTAAGATATACATAAATTAAAAATTGTACGTATTCATCAAAGTCTCATGACAATTCGTTTAAGATTTAAATACTATAAAAAAACGTTGCAAAAACATTTTGCTATACCACCCCAATAACTTTAGTAAGATTAAAAATATTGAATTTTTGAGCTAGAGAGTACGACAATGGCTTTCCCACTCTTAAATTACTCGCACAGATAATTTGAAGTCGAGAGATTCAATCTGTCTGTATCACGTCTGTATCGACATCGACTATCGACATTTGACGTCACTGGTAGAGATACATCGCCTTCTGATAAATTATATGACAGGTGATTGTGTTATCGCTTTGTGCCACTTTAAAATCACACTGATACCATCCACGCCAGACTCGTGTCACACATTAACACCATCGAAAAACTGCAATCTTTTTCTGTGCGAAATATCTGATTGTGTAAAATGAAAAGTAAACAAATCTCGATCGCCTCTAGCGCTGAATGCGAGAGTTTTACAATTTATTTCTTTTCGAATCTATTTTGTAAAGTCAATAGTAATTTTTTGAGCATTTAAAATAGCTGTGTCTATTAGGACGCCCGTTTCGATTTGGCCTTTTTATGAGTCATGCTGAGTTTAGAGAATATATTATTTAGCCACTACAGACAATCACTGCGGATGAATATGAATGATTTCTTTCAAATGTTCAATATACAATTTATATACATTGATCGTTGGCTATAGTTTTGTTTGATTCCCATTTTAAATCATAATCATGGGATAATTATACGCGGTTTCAAAAGGGAACGTGCGGCCCAGGCGAATCTAAAGAGCCGATATTCCGATTAAAATTGTGTATTTGACATTACGTTACGCTGTAATAACTCAGGCTCCGAATCAATGAATTGATTTGAATACCTAAATACAAGCTGATAAATGTACTTAAAATTAAACCTTTAGGTACTACCATAAGTACGATAAAATGCTCGCTTCTTATTTAAATGAATACAAAATACTTTGTATCGACTAAAAAATATTTCAATATAGGTAATTATGTAAATCCATAGTTTTGTGCGCGACGCCTGTTAAATTGTCGCAAAAAGTTTGGTCTTTTTAAACAGGGTTCAACGACACTCGTAGAAAATCCACTGAGTTTATTTTGCTCGCAAATACATCTAGTTCCACGTTGTATGAGCCGTGAATGAAATCTGACGCTCGTACGCGTCATGTAACATTGTCTCAGTGTTTCTGTTCCACTGATTTCGTAGAAAAGCTTTTTTAGGATCACATGCGCTTGTGCAGTCATGCAATATTTCGATCGCGTAGGCCGCGACTTATCGGTAAACGTATCGTCCCATTGTATTCGCCTTGTACCGATACAAAATCTATTTTATTCAGGGTACGAATTGCATATGAAGAGGTTAAGAACACGTTGAAAGGAGTTTAATCATATAATTATGCATGCACGTTTCGGCGTCTTAAAGATTTGTTTATTTTTAAACTGAGTCTGTCTCTCTTAGGACTTGAGAAAAAATAGTGCTAACGACCCATTGTATATGACGTCACTGTCCTTATTTTTAGAGAATGTCTACGTAGGTAGGTACATAAATAATAATTATGTACTACTTAAAATCTAGACCTGTAGGTAAATGTCGTTAAAATTAGATTTAGTATACTGCCTCCTAGTCCATATAATATACTATACGTTTGATTTTTTGAATTATCGCAATATTTTCGTAGTTAATGGGCAACTAATGTGACAATTTTTTTGCGTTGAAATTATGACGTAGAAAATTGGTTTTGATTAGAATACCAAAAACTTAAAAAAAAAAAATATCAGCATACATTATTATTTATCTAAGCCATTGACAACAAAAACAAAAGATTCTGATAAGATTTAAAGGGTGAAAATAGTTTCCCCCGAAACATTAATTTCAACTTTTTTTTTTTAAATTCACTAATAACTTTATCTCACACACGAAGGACAAAGCGACAGCAATACAATTTTCAAATACAATCTGCACCAAAATCTTATGGCAGGACGACCCTCTTAAACCAATTTTAGACAGCTGAAATTATTTGCATTATTTCTACAGAATTATTTATTACCCATCAGCTAATAGCATCTCGCAGGCAGCTTCCCTTACATCATACCTAACAACTTTATTTCCTTAACTATTGTTAGTAATTTTTACGTAAGTAGGAACATAAATGTAAGCCTTTAAGTAATAGTCATGGAACCTGTAAGTAATTGTCGTTCAATCAATTTTATACAGTAAATACTTACTGAAATTTTGCATAACGTTATTTCTATAGGATTATTTCTCACTAGCTAATAATACCAACTCGCATAGCTTCCCTACATCATACCTTACAAGTTACAATTTTATTTCCTTAACCTTTACATAATTGTAATTTTTTTATACGAGACATTTTTTTTGTCGGTGTAATAAGTTTTGAAGTCAGGGAAATAAAAGTTGTTTAATAACATATAAGGAAGGTCTCCGCAAGACTTTGCTAGCTAGATACAAATAACTCTGTATATTATGTACACTACGTAGAGTGTTCATAATGATATCAGTAGGTAAAATACATATATCAGCAGTAAGCACGTATTTGAGTTATAGAGTTGTTGTATTCAAAACAAACCAGAGATTTTGATAACACCCAAATATTTATTCGTACTTATGCAATAATATGCATCAAATAAAATAAATAGTTTTTTTTAATAAGTAAATCGTAAAAAGCAGTGAAATTTAATAGCATTTTTTGTAAATATATGTGCATTAAAACATGCCAGATATTTTATTACCTTCGCTAGAGGAATTAATATCTAGAACGTAATTTCATCGAATTTATCTTAAACTGTAGGGTAATTAATTACACGGTATTTATTATTATATCGGGCGACATACCCCGAAATGTGAGTGTACCGGTTTTAATGGAAAGAATGTTAATAGGACACCAACATTTTTGTATCTAGGATTTACGGCCCGTACGAGGATCGCGTGTAAATTTGTTCTACGTGGTGCACATGAAACAACTTTTTATTAATACCTACAAAAATCCTACGAGGTAGCTTTCACCGGCAATCATTTGTTTTGAATAATTCTTTGAATATTAAAATCTTTCGTATCACAGTAGATCTAGTACGAGACATTTTATGAAAATACTTTAAAAAAACTTTTTGTAACAATGACGCTTGCTCATCGTAGGTAGATGGAACATTGGGAAAAGTAGGCGTTCCAAGAAAAAGAGAAGTCTCTCAATAAATAAAGTGCTATTTAGCAGCACTAAATGAGAGCTCGTGGATAATATTAATTGCCTACTCACATTGTTTTATAGCATTGACGCCAAATATATTATGTTCAAATCACAGTTTATAATGAATTTAAAACTGTGTTTCAAAATGAGCGTTCAGTGGTCCGAACTATAACAAAGTGCCGCTGGATACTTGTATCTGATATGAAACCTAAATTCATGATAGCTGTAAAGCGACTGACAGAAATAATAAACACCAAGCTGTCTCTCTTAATAAACAGATACAAAATGACAACGAATTTAATTCGTTTCATTGAAATGTAAATTTATGGCAAATATTGAATAGTCATAACTGCTGTGAGACTGTGAGGGGATATGTACTAGCAGATAGTATTCTGTCACAATATTATGTTATCTTATGAGAATAGTCTAGCGCGCAATTGTCCATACAAAGTATGATAATATGACCACCCCTAAATATGATCCGATAAATATATGTTTTTTCTTTAATGTTTATGATTTATAGCATGAGAAGTTATGTTTTTAGGTTTTCTTTTTCTAATTTCGTAATAACGTCATAGTTAGGAACACTTCTTTTTGGGCCGAGTCCCGAGACTAAGACAAAGCGTAGTCGTCTTTTTACAGAAACAAAGACATAGTAAAAACTAAACCTGTAAGCTTAAATTATAATTTACTAAAGAGATTACCATAAAAAAATATTATATTTATTTGGGATTTAGTGGGTTAAAAGAGTTTACCCTAAAGGCAAATTTCGTCAAAAAAAATTACTAAATAACACTCACGAGCAGCATCTCCATCGCTTATTTAGGATTTCACAAAACCACCCACACCCCCACTAGTGAGCATCGCCGCGAGCCCGACTCTCTCGAGGCTGGGCTACGCGACTATGCTTACTGGTACTTGTCATCCTTACACACCCACATATCTCCACGCACCCACTCCACTCGTTTTGCACCTCCCAACATGTAAGCCCAATTCGAGTCAAACTTCATAGTAATCTTTTACCGCGCCGCACCTTCTTTTTGGCAATCACTAAGTATGTAGACCCTGCGATACAGGCTTTCGCCTAATGCAGGGTCTATAAACAAATTATAACCTCTAACCCTTAACCTATTTATTGATGACTTAGGTGCCATTAGCAATAACATTTTCGAATACCTGCTTCACGAAGTTTACTTTGGTATACTATCCTCTTAAAATGTTCCTGTGGTATTCATTACAATAAGGTACTAAATTGTTCACATAATTCTCTACAGTTGTAGACGACTATGTCTATGTCTAGTTCCAGGCTGTAACTTAGCCTGGGTGACATCGCGTAGTGTTTCGCCCACACATAGGACACCTAAGTATACATTGCACTATTGATATTAACTGACTTTAGATAGGCTAAGCAAACTTTTCCGAGTTACATTTGTAAAGCTGAAACAAAGCATAATGAATGAAATTTGTATATCAGGGTTTGAACATACTTTTAAGAGTATCGAGATTTCTTGAAAGTGAAGCGTGGAGTGTAAAACATTGGCTGCTTAGTGACAGCATAATCGCTATATGGCCATCGTGTGTCAGCCAAATCTGATGAATCCTTTAATGAAAGCAGGTGGGCTTAAGTCGCTTACATAATTATAGATAGGAGTAGATGTAAGATTACCGCTGCGATAAGATAAAAATTACAGTATTTGAATTACACATCACATCACATTTACTCTCTTTCTTCTTTCTCTTCTTTCTTTCTTTTTTGACTCTTTCACATTTACAATTAATAATTAAAAGTATGTATAGTACATTTACCACAAAAAATAGATACCGAATATAATATAATTTAGTAACGGTAAAATTTACTTATGGAATCTGTTAATAAAAAGTAACTAATTAAATAACATAATACACAAAATAAAAGAAACATAATTTAAATAAAATCAACAAAATTTCACATAATTCCGCATCTCTATTACAAATGAGATTAATTTTTCATAATCATGGTAAAGCTGAATTGCATTTGATTTGTAATATTCACAAAAAATCGTGGTGCAAAGGAATTAAATTTTATCGTACAGAATTTTAAGCGCATCTAATAAAACTGTTACGGTAAGTAATTTCCGCTGTACGTATTTACATTATTTGTCGGATGCTGCTAGCTGTGTAAATAATTAAAACCAAAACAATGTTTCCTATTAGCGTGAGAAGGAAAACTTCTTTTTGCATCTATCAAGAGCAAGGCGTAGGCTGAGGAAAGGATACATAAATCTATCTCATGATTGTCGAGAGAAAACCGTGAAATGTTTGTACGAGCCATACTATATACCACTGATATTGGGTCTATGGCACGCTTTGAAACATCGTAGGTAGTAGTACTTCTGGTAAAAGTAAAAGTACTTCCCCAAACGGACTCTGCAGAAGAGCCCTACAACTAATAAAATTTAATAACAACATTGTTGCTTGACGTCAAGAAATTATATTCATTATTAAGGTTGGCCTATATTAGGGGCCCAAAGCTGGTCTTATTTTCTAAAATCTGTCAGATCACCTGGTTGAGGCTATGGGTGACCAGAAAGACCAGAATGCTGGTGTTTATCTAGCACGAACAGCGTGGTAATGCCGCTAATATGCTAGGTACACTGCTACCTGGTATTTGGATTATCTTTAGATATTCAATGGTCTCTGGGTAATCGAACTGTTTGTTTTCTGTAGTATTCATCGGTTAGTAGGTTTTGAGTATTATGCCATACACACATGCTATGTTATCATCATTGGCCTACCCGCAAACCTTTTTGAGCTGTCTGAATGTAGCCGTAGCCAAAAATAAGCTTACTGCGCAGCCACTTGTGCTTACATATGAAGGCTCAAAAAGATTTGCACAAACTAGGTAACAACCTGTAAGAGATAATTTTATACCATGTAGTGTTGATTTGAATGTATCTCCGGTCGCGGATACATATACCGATAAGGGAGCCACCGATGACCTCACTTTTGGTCAGCTCAGTGACGATGGTGGCAGGTGGTTGTTCTCACGTCGGTGCCTGATCACGCGTTGGCAGGAGCATGTACACATTCATAATCATCGAACACTAGCAGCCAGGTTGTCCGCTAAGTATTCTACAAAGGTTTTTTCTCTTTCATTGGAATCAGTTTTTTTTTATTCTACTGACTGACGAGACGAGCAAGTCGCTCACCTGATGTTAAACGTCACGCTTGCCCATAATAGTTCAGTACCACCCAGAATTTTGAACTTGAACAGTACAAAACCATGCGTGGCAATGCATTGCGCTCGTCACAGAGTTATTACATATTAAATCTCTTTGTGCCCAGTAATTTCGCTGGAAACATTGCCCTTCAATCCGGAATACAGTAATGTTTACAAACTACTGCTTGGAGGTTGAATTACTTGCAAAGGTGTGATACTTTCCCAGATGAACTCTGCAAAAGATTCGTACCACTACCAAGAAAGAGAAATTAAATAATTTTAATTGAAAATAAGTAACATCATTACATTAAGTTGGTATGTTGTTTGGTCTTCTTGTTCCTATATTACACCTAGATTTAAATTTCGTAGTTGCGGTAATTTGCGAATGCCTGTGTTATGCCTGGAGCGTTTAGAATTCACTAGACAGTACAATTCCTAAGGCGCTTAGTTCCAAGAAATAGCCGGACTCAGCCGTCCAGACACTTAAAAAAAGAAGCAGTTTGTACTAGATACGAATACTATCCATATTGAAACTTGTCGACAACTCATTACATATATCATTGGGTTGGCACAACACCAACTATTGTCGAGCCTTAAGGAACTTTTCAATTAAAATTATAGAGTTAGCATAATTAAAAACGAGAATTTAAAAAAGCTAAGTAATTATTGATGCACATAGCTATAGATCATAATATCCGTAGGTACCTACACAAAGGTCCTATGTGAAACTGCAGACAAAAAAATTGGTAAAATAAAAGTGTTTACAAGCGAAGGTGAATTATGTTTTATGGAATTTTCTGGGAATCAAATCTAGCTCAGGCAAATGGCTACTACAATCATAATGTGGATATTGATGTCTGACAATGATGCACCGTAATGGCATTAGGTACCTAGGTACCTACATACTGCAACGACCTGCAAAAACTTAAGTACATAATATTGACATCACTGTGACCTTAGACAAAAGTTATTGTATCTTTTATCGACTATCCATCCCACCGGGGTGGATAGATAAACACTCGTTTCCGATTATCTACCCAAGGTTGCCTGTTTTAGGGTGGATACACGGAATAACCCCCATCGTCGCACGGTGGCTTGTATTGCATAGTAAGTCAACAAACGAGCTCGCTCAGTGGAACATTTGTTGAGCACACATCTCGCATACTTGGGCCTTGGTCGGGTACAGCTATCATCGCCGCCGCTTTGTTTGCCTTACTCGTTTACACCTGATACTTTTACTCGAATCGGCAGACTGGCTGTTCGACATATTAATGCAGTTTGTGTTAGATATTTCTGAAAAGGGACGCGTGCTTGTATTATTATCTGCAAATAAACTAATTGGAAGGCATGCGGTGATTGGACCTACCTAATATTGACCTACCTTCGTTAGCGACGACCATAATTATTTTCTAACTTATTTCATTATGCTATTTTTGTTAGCGAAACGTTTGCGTTCGAGCTCGTGCCTACACGATGCAAGCAATGGGTGCTCTACCATAAGTGATGTCAAAATCCTGTAGCAAAGTTTATTATGACAGTGTTAACATACTTATGGACACCAAACGCGGGAACCACCGTTAAACAAACGAGAGAGAAATAGTGATAAATAACTATATTTTCATCCTATTTGCTCTCATCGGTCTGCTGTCCGTGATTTCAGCCGGGTACCTCATTATAATCTAAAGCAACGAACCCTGATCCTAAATGACGATTTTACCTAAATGACGAATTAAGTTTCGTCATTTAGGTAAAGATCTAGATGTTAGACTCAGTTGATAAGTAAGCATTTATTAAATACTGATGCTGTTTACAATTTAATATCTATATGCTCAAATAAAAACTGCGCCTACTTAATATTTTGATCGTAAAGTGGCTGCTATCATTACAAAAAATCTCGATACCTACTCGTGTCTTCCCATGTCATAAACCTGACTTTTTATAGAGCATGCTCTGAATTTGCAATAATGTAAGTTTTCTGAGTACCTGGATCTGTACGAACATTTAAGTCACACAATACCTACGCGGTGTCTGTTATCTTACTCTTTCACAGTGATAATGACCTCGGCAAGGCCAGGCCACATGTCGAACTATTTTATCAATTACTATTAGCTCTGGCAGAGTTGTTGTAATCTACTAGGATTTTAAAAGTATTATAAACAATGCGAAAGATCACATACTCCGCTTATCGTAGGTCGCAATATCTAGAATGTATTTGTAAAATACTCGACTCATTTTTTTCTTACAAGCAATTATAATAATGAGGAATTATAACACAGAAATGTTTATAGTCTAAACATCGATAAACTTTGTGCTTAAAGGCAGGCATATTTTATAAAACGACATTTAACTTTTGTGTTTTTTTAAAATGAAATTTTATTTAGTAAATGTTGCATTTATTTCTCACAATAATCCTACCTACTGTTTTAAAATTGGATACTTAACTACGTGTATATTCTACTAAAATTCACCTTTTGTTATAGGTACACGTAATTTATGACACTAAAAGCAATAATTTTGCAACAAGTACCTAGATTAGCAAGTACGTGTACCCTTATAAGTGCAGCGTCATGCGAGAATTTCCGTGAATTACAAGAGAAAATGAACATTATCAGAAACAAAAAGTGTGTCATAATGTCAATAATGTAGGTGAGATTTGATATCTGAACAGCTTTATCAAAACAAGAACACTGTCGTTACGCGCCTCTTTCGGGATTATTGGGAAAGTACAAACATATTAGCCCGAGTCGAGTAGAGAACCTTACCTACATTACAATGCAGTATACCTACTATACTTTTATCATATAATATCGAAAACTGGAGCGAATGCTCAATCTATCAAATTATTTTGGTGTAAACAGAGACAAAGCATGCTTTCGTACTTGTATCTGCGTTCGCGGTGATTCTTATAAAATTCTACAAAACTTGTACCTAATTATGATCGCTTGCTTGAAGTATACGGCGCGTGAGCGTGCGAACAGTTGACTAGAGCGTTCTTTCGTGTTCGGACATGCTCGCTCCTCGGATCTAGCAACTTGACCAATTATATTTAACTTGAGATTTTTATTATTTAATAATTTTTTCAGCCTCAAAATGGCTGCGCAAATCTTTCTTTTTTTGGACAGATTTGATTTGACTGCGTTCAGTCAGCGTGAAGCAAAAAATTCGCCTGATCTAAACATGTCTAGAGCGTGAGCAAGAATTCCAGTTCTTGTTGTCATACTTGCTCGTTGGTATTCTTTTGGTGTAAATGATGAAAAAGATTTATCGTTTACACCAAACAAGCAACAAACAATGACGCTCTGTGTTCTTGTTCTAGCTCTAGTTCAATGGTTGTTTGATCTAAACACACATATAAATGTTATCAGCTATTTAGATTAATTCTTACAATGAGATGCAAATTTACAATTTTCGTAGGATCGATACAAATTGATGAAGATAATCATTTTACTGTGCTTATACATTATCAACATTTATAGTGAGGCTTCAACAGTTATATTTTATGAGTGTGCCTAGTAAAATAAATATCTATACCCGCACGCCACCCGTTCGTTCAAATAAAAATCCCATGATTTCGTATGAGCTAAATCAACATACGAACCTAGGCTAAAGTTTGGATGCGGTATTAAGTTTCCTCTATCAAGGTCATTCTTCTATTAATAATGAACAAGCATGATAAGCGTTACATGTAACACTCACAGATACATTATTGAATTTGTTATTTTTTTAAATTAGTTTTATAAACTATATACAGATACTCGTATAGGTACTCTATCACTATGAGTGTCTAGTAGATAGTAAATTCTATTACTACGAGTGTTTAATTTTCACTATCACGATAATTCACGATGACTGCCTTGACTCCACTGCCCAAAAGTCGTTCGCAATAGTTGCTAGTCGAAATTTTATTATTCGGAGCTTGATGTATGTTGTATCTGCGGTCTATTTCAGTCCGGCAGTTCGCCTCGGATCGGAGGCGTGCAAGTTCAGGGAAACCAGACGGGAAAATGTTTTATTGAACTCGAAAAATTAGGCCAATATGTCAAAGATTGAAAAACAGTTATAGGTTAAGGAACTCTCCAGATTTTACGCCACTGCACCGCGATGCTGTGCGATGTTCGTACGCTGAGACAGTTTTAGATCGATATTCGGGTCAGTTATAAGGGTCCCAACGGATTTAGAGCTGAGCTCGTTTGCAGATTCGGATACAATCACGTACGACCCAAATGTATTCGGTACAGTCGCGGACATAGACAGTAGGTCGCATATGGTGTGGTGTTTTGAGAAGATTTTCATAGAAATAGCATTAGGTTTATGGGCATCGCACATATTACTATGAGCCATGAGATCACTGTCATCCCGTGACATATCAATGGAACAAACTAAGTTGTGTGTAAAGTGTACATGAATAACATTACCTTCCCGATTCTGTATGCATATCATAGTTAAGTACTTATAGGCAAACCAGCTGTAAAGAACCATATCGATACTGGTCAAGTTGATTGGATCGACAATACACCACGTATATACGAGTATATTTGTACACAACTTCCTAAAGCGTCCCGTCTCTAATTAGGTTTGTTTTGCCTTCCACACTTGCTGCTATGATGTCTCATGCACCATGTTTGACAAGCACTGTAAATGTGTCATCTTTAGTAAGCCGAGTATTCTGAATGTTCTCTCCTATTGCTTATGTATGAGACGTCTCCCATGATCTGAAGACTGGTTATGTAATGAGTTTCCAAACGGCGGGCGGTACGTATTAGTTCTGTAACAATAGCTGGTCCTTAACAATGAGATGGAACGACACGAAGGCCATCGAGCCAAGTTCACGACTGTCCAACGACCGGTATCATTACCATTCAATGCGGAGCCCGGATCATTACCGCGCTTCTAACCCGGACCGATTAACTTGGTTTGTCCTTTGCTGTTTTACATGTTAATCAACGATTGTCGAATTTACATAATATATAATGGCAAGTATGTATAAAATGCACGTTCCGAAAAACACATTTGTAATCGAGAATACGTTAATTTTTGTAACGATCTTCATTTGTCACCGAGGTGAGGCACCGCCTCAATAACCTCAGTATTCTGATAAATCGATCGGCATAAATAAACTCGCGGCGATTTAAGCAATTTCTTCAAATATCTGAGTTGAAAACAAGGCAACAAGGCTCGCGTTTCTTATGAAACTATATTAACTACATTGCAGTACTCTATTCCCAATTCGTGAGGAACAATCCGGCTTAATGGTTCAACATTCCCGGAGCGCAGAAACAAGCCACAAGCAAAAAGGTTGTCTTACGAATAAATTGCTCATAGCGCGGTCGCAGCAAATCGAAAACCATGATGCTCGCGAGATATTCGCGTGTGATTATTTATTATTATGTTTGAAAGTGAAACGTTACAGATGGTAATTAATATGTACAGATAGCGTGCCGGCCGTACTGGCTACAGTGTAGGTGATGCCGGCCTCGAACCGGGCCGCGATTCGCGCGAGTTCACGGCGAGGTTTACATTTATTGCTTCAGTCCATTTAACCCATTTCATTGACGTAATCTCAAAGACAGTTTTATCTCAAATTTGGCAGTATACCACTTTTCATGATCCTAGATTGAGTTCCTCTCACAAGTTAAAAGAAAAAGGTCAAAATTACGTTGTTTGCCATTTCGATCATTCGGTCAAAGATGGGCGTAAGTAATGACAAGACGCACTTAAGACGTACAGTTGCAGGCGTTGTCTGACTGCAGATAAATCGTCCATATTTTATCGTTCAGTTGAGAGATATTGCTAACTGTACTAAAAATAAGAGAACGGGCGCGCAGGTCATTTCTCAAGGGCCGTGTCACCTTATTGACCCCAAGACCCGAGAGATGGAGTGACGGTTCTCACGCGCGTACGCCTCGCGAAAATTAACAATGACTATTTAATTGACACAAACAGCCCAGTAGGCGATTCGGGGCCAACCAAGTGACGAATAAATGAGCCTATGAGCTCGGAGACAATGAAATAATGGGAGATATTGAAGTTGAGTAATGGGCAAACATTTGTTCAGCGCCGTAGAGCACGTGCTGAGGCTCTAGAAGGTGAAGCCAGCGTTTTTGTAATACTCCATTGTTTGCCTTCTGTTTTTCTGTGATTCAGTGCCGCAAATCATTTGAATTAACATAGATGACGTTAATAGACCTAATTATCAAAAATTATGCAAATAGCAATAATAACTAAAATAATAACAATAGATACTAGAAACTGAATAAGGAATAGTGGCCCTGGCCCCTAAGGTATCTACCCTCGTACTTACACGCTAATAGCGAAAATATTTTTGCTAACCAATGACAAAAGCAAAAATTAGCACATCTGAAACACTGCACGACTGGTCATTCACCCATTATATCTTCCGAGAAACGTCGTAACTAAATTAAAAGAAGCGCTGATTTTTTACTCGCATGATATATTATTTTTATATAGCCTTATTAAACTATATATCTCGCATATATATGTACTATTAAAACGCAAACAATAAATTAAACCGCAACTAGGATAATAATATTCATACAGTATTCTGGAAACTTTTTTCCTGTATAGGATAGTTTAACTGTACTGTATCTATAATCTGCTCTTATTCTAAATCAAATTTAGTCATTTATATAACTTTTCCTCTTGTTATTTTAAAATATTACCGATGTAAATACCAGTATGATTCTAAAAATATAATATTACTACATGACAATGAATCCTTAGGTACATCGGAATCTAAATGCAATCGGTAAACGGAATCTAAATGCAGGCATCATAGGCAGATATTTTTATTTAGGTTTACACGTTGGATTGTTTTTAAAAGCCCTTTCACGAAGAAAAATTAGTATTGAAATTCCCCTTTTCTTTGGTACCTTTGTATTTTGTTGTTTTATACGTTTGGACAGCTTTTAATATAAGCATTATAAACTCGGAGCTAACTACAAGACTACGTAACAAGATTATTCAATTATACATACATCCAACTGTCACACTATTTAATTTTAAATGTATATAACTATAACCCGGACCAATATCTTCTTCCGATATATTCTATTTTTTTGTTTTTTGTTGTTCAAACTAAACATTACCGAATAATTTCTTTAAACTATACATAAAACCCGCATTTAGATTTGCTGTATGCGGGTAAGGTGCCCAAAAAGCTGGCGACTACCTCTATGGCCTTTGGTCACCCATTTGACAAGGCGTCTAGACAGAACCACATATTATACTATACTAGCGACCCGTCCCGTCCTCTCACGGATGTAATCTGTAAAAATTATATAAATAAACATTCCGTGAAAAAAAAAAGTTTACTAACGGAACTCTGCTGCCCGTGGTGATAGATTTCCGGTGGTTCTGGTCTCGGTTTAAGGACGTACCCCGGGTTAATTTAAAGATATCGATAAAATATTTATTATGTATATACGTGGTTCTGGTCGCAGTTTAAGGACGTACCCCGGGTTCATTCAAAGATTTAGATATAATATTTATTATGTATATACTTGCAACCCGCCCCGGCTTCGCACGGGTGTAATAGATGGATATATAGACAGATAGGTGCGTAAAGTGACTTTATTTTATACTATGTATAGATACAGACTATGTGATAATCATACAGAAAGTGAATACGACTAGATAATATCCGCAACTTCATACGCGCTGCTGTTCGTTCTTAGGCCTCACAAGTTTAGGGTTACGGGACCAAGTCTCGGCCTTCGACCCCTTCGATACAGGTAAAAATGACTATCTTCCATACACACTTAAATTTAGGCTCTTTGTAAAAAAAAGCGTGGTTGTTCATAGAAAAGGATCCAATGAGGTACCTACAGATAAACAAACGCGAAAGAACGACATTTATATTGTTATCATTAATTATACAGTTATTATAATATTATTACAGTAAACCTGCGTATAATAATATAATTTATTTATTAATGGTAGAGTCAACGGCTTTGGTGTCGAATGTCAGAGTTCGCGTGAGGTGGCTCCATTATGTAACTCTACCTAGGCCCTTTACAGACGATTGCTTCTTAAATTTATCTTATGTGGTTAGTTAGAAGTTTATATTAGTAAAAAAACCGTAGAACATTTAAAAACCAAATTATGTACTTAAACTATATTTTAAATTCTCGAATTAACCTATTATTAAATGTCAGGATTGGAATTACATTAATTTCATTTAAATGTTAGTAAAAAAATTAAAACCAAACTCATAGTTAATAACCAAATACTACAATAAAAAAACAATATCTTTAAAAAGTTAAATGTATATTTTATTTACCATAGATAATTTTAAAAACGGTTCGTCTGTCTGTTTAAAGCCTTACTTACTAGATTGACCTAAAGGCCGATATTAAGTTGAAATGATTTATTTAATGACTTCTATAAAGTAGAGCCATTCATAAACATATTTTTCATTAATTTAATTTTAAATCCGTATTTAAATTTTGATTTATGCAAATTTAATGAATAAAAAATAATGAATTTTCAAACTATTGTACTTTGCTAAGTAACGAGTTGAATACGAATTTGTACCTAGGTAAATAATTATACAATACTGTGTGAAAATCTAAATTGATAACCCTTACCTACCCTAAATAAATACTTATTATTACTTCTTCACACATTAACTTAAAAGCTTATAAATATTTCTCATATAAAAATCGTCAAATCATTCTCGAATGCAAAACTACCGGTCGTACACAAAAAATATTTTTAATAAGCTCCTTAGTACAGCACACAAACTGGTTATAACGAAACTGAAATTTATTTAAGAATAATTTAACGTTGAATAAATAATTTAATAGTAATAGGTTGTTACAAATTTAATATAGAGATGGAGTAAATTGATTCAACTGGCGTTAAACTGAACGCTTACTGTTAAGAAGTGGGTTAAATAGACATGTAAATAGAAAGCAGTTGCCTAATGGGTAATGAGATAAGTTGACAGTGCTTCCTATAAGGGACACGCGTATATTGCTCACAGAGTTACTAGTATTTTACTTAATTACATTCATATACTGACTGCAAGGTAACACACCCTAAGCTGGTCTATACGAGCTTGTTTGTACTGGATTTTTTTAATTATATAACGCAGGTGTGCACAAATAATAGATATCTGAATTTCAGCAGGTTAAAAGAGAGTGATCGTTCGTATGCAAGTTTGTATTTGCTAGGCCGGAGGTCGAGGTTTGGTCCCGAGCCCTAAATCTGCTAGGTAGAACGCCGAGCAGCACCGCATACAATATAACGGGTATCAGATATTATTTCATAAAAAAAAAAATACATTTATATTTAGTTAAAACTTTATCTGAATTAACAAAACTCTATTTACGACTACGACTAAAATAGGAAAAATAAAATACCGTGTGAACATGCAATTTTAAATATTACAATTAAAATTCATAACAACCGGTCTGGCTCTTAAAAATAAAAATAAACTACTAATGAGTTACGATAAAAAACAAACTTTCTGCAAAACATGTATGTAAAGTTTATAAAATTTTAAGAAGCAGCATTAAGTAAATAGTAATTTGAGAACTGTTAGCCATTGTCTTTGTTAGTTCCTAGCTGAAGCTGAAAACATGATTAAAATAATACGTAATCTTCGTAAATTTCAAAAGTAAGCGTAGATTCACACACGTACGTGTATATATCTCGCCATGGATATTAATAACTTCGTCGAAAATGAGGGTGTGTACTGTACAGTGATACTTACTCGGATCAGAAGTGCATTTCCCAGACGTAGCGCAGACGAGACGATCCTCGCCGGTAAAAGTGAAAATTCTCGGCGACCACTTCGCCCCGCTAATAATTATTCACTCGTAGTGAAAAACGTGGATCGGCTACACCGGGTTCGGTTCGCGCCAACTATATATAAAACACGTGTTTAACGAAATTGGATTCCGAATTTAAAATAGTCCTCTTTATTTGTTTTAAATAAATCGGTATTTTTTCTAGAATCATAGATGGTGAGTGAGTTATGTCGATAAGTGCGTTCGGTAAATGGTTCGGGTGCGTGGGCAAGAGCGGCTCGGAGCGGAGCGCACGACGCGGCGACTTGCGGGCCACTGAAGCGCGCGCGCAGCCGATTGCCGTCGATCCTCAACTCTTCCAATTTTAAATACCGGACGGGGCGCCTGCATACAATTTTCCGACATTCGGTGAACCGGCGGCGCTACCGACCCGAACAATAAGCAATCAGTCTTCCCATATACAACACCGGCTCTACGCCTGTCAGGGAGAGATTACGTCTACGAAAATTATGATGCCTAAATTACTCTACGACATCATTCAGACAATTCAGCTCAAGGTTAATCTCTCTAGAAATAAAAATAATCCATACAGCACTATTTGTATTCCCAACGTCTTAAAACTTTATATCTGAGTATAAGAGTAAAACAAAAATAATTCTTGTAAAACATTGGCACTAAAACTTATCTTAATACCTACGCGTGGTTTACGCAAACATTGGTCTTATCGACGCGATTTCTCCCTTTTTATACGTAGGCGCTTGTGCATTCAATAAAATAATTAATATTCACAACATTTTTAATTACTAGCGTTATATTTTATGTGATTTATGCAAAATGTCACCCCTTTACTAGCCTTAACATTAAATGACAACAAACAACTTGGTTCGCCAACAATTTTAATTAGCTACAAACATACCACACAGACGTACGAATTTTGGAACGTCCGACTGTTGCAATTGAAAAAATAACCTTTTCGGGCGCAGAGGTTTGTAAACACACACATTACACTTAAGAAAAGACCTTTATTAATTTATAATGTCAATAAAATCAGACCTCTATTGAGAAGGACATCCCAATTCTTGAAATTTATGAAAGTGTATAAAAGCAGTGGTCCGTAAATTTATTTATGGAGTTGTATAAAGCTCGTTACAGATTTCCATAAAGCATTTACATTGATTGAAGAGGAGACGTCCCGACCTACTTCGTGTCTACTTACCATGAAAATGTATGCTGCTATTAGCTGGAAGGTCGATGATGTCACCACCACCATTGGCCTGATGTATCGCCACTCTGGATACAGATTAAGCCCTCTGAGGTGCTACTATGACACAATCTGCGTCTTTGTACCGTATAAACACGTTATATATTGTCTCGGTTTTTCACAGCCCTTGGCAATAATTATTTCAGAACCTATTAAAACCTACTATAGTAAAGTATAATACTTTTTACTTTTTACTTTCTTTACTACTATACTATAGTAGTAAAGAAGTGTCAAAATATCAAATCTATTTATATACTTACTTGGGATATTTGATGGAGTAGGCCTTTACTATTTATTAATAACTTAACTCTAACTCTATATTAAGGTTTTTTGATGTTCGGTAGGTGGTCGAAATTTTCAGGTAGCATTCACCTACATAACTATTATGTGGTATAATGAAAGTTATCTTTTAGAACATTATTATTTTTTATGTGGTAGGATTTAATTGAAAAACTCTCATTGCATTTTCCTTAAGTCAACAAACGTTAAGTCGAGAAAGAAAAAACATCCAAAAACACTACTATTTTTTTCAGCTACAATTTGTCGAGTGTTCCTGGTAATTTTCTATGGAAAAGCTGTTTTTTTTTTTCAGATTCTATCCTATTCCAAAAGTTATTCATAATGATGAGTATATAGAGCTCTTTTCGGCTTTGTACCAAAAATCCATGTACGTGCACAGTGTACAGTACACCCAGTGTGTAATAGGTATAGCATCAATTTAAAAACTTGTGGTTTCCCATCGCCCTCGATATGTAAACATTTGGAATGAATACGCGGTCATATATTAGTTTTACTACGCCGGCAGAAGCGTGGCAATAAATCTCATAGAAATAGTTAAGTCCACATTAATAAAGTTTAACGTTTTCATAGGCTACCAGTGCGACCTTCGATTGCTAATGCTTCAGTACCGAACCCCCATGGGCAACTATGACGTCACATTTGATGTCAAATAGTTAAATGTATGCTCGTTCTTTGCTCAAAAACGAATAGTAGAGGCAAAGACAATAAGAGAGTAAATCAAATAAAACGCAGCCAAACTTTCACGCACTTCATGACGCGTCTCTCCCTCACACTAACTCCCCACAATAAATAAACTAGTAGTTCGCAGCGAACTGAGACCTCACGGTGCCTATATCTTCACAATCCCTGGACCGGTTCAGCTCATATTCGAACTTAAAAATTGTATTGAAATGAACTACTTGCCTACAAAATTTCATGCAGATCGGATCAACGGTTCGCAAGTTATCGTCGGACAAATATACACACAAACATACAAACATACATACAAAAGCCGATTTGTCCCAGTAAACTCTGAGACCTTCGCTTCGCTCGGTCAATAAATAAACACACATCATCATCATTTTTAATTGTTTTGTTTTCTTTAGGTGTATTTATTATATATATAAAAAATCAAAATAAATGTGCAAACAAGCAAGAGAGAATGGAAATCGATTTCCTTCTCTTAATAAAACCTCATTTTTAGGACAATCAACAACCATATATAAACTTTATTGAATGTTATACTTTTGGCACGTGCTATTGTTCTTCTTTTAATCTATCTTCACATTTTCCTTTATGTCTAGCTATCAAACGAAAAATATACTTTGATACCTATATTTTGCTTCCTAAAAAGAGTAAGTGAACATCTAAACGTACTTGTTCATCATCATCATCCGGCAGTCGTCCACTGCTAAACATAGGCCTCCTATACCATTTATTTATACGTATACCGTGTTATTGTCAAGCATTTCCACATTCGTTGCACGCCCTTAGATGCGAACCCCACAAAAGTAGTTTCATGTGTGGTCCAACTTGGTCGTCAACCAGTTGTCAGATAATATCAATTGTCGCCCGATCTGATCAGCGGTTGTCAGCGATCGTATCAACACTGTTCCAAATACGGACTAATCCCTATTCTTGGTATTGTTGCATAGTGACTGGGAGCTAATCTGCGGTAAAGTTGCATCGTTACTGTGTATTAATCTGTAATGTGTGCAATGTATTGATAGACGTTATCGACTTCGTGTGGCGTGTATAATTGATTGCAAGTAAATTGGTCTAAGGGTTACGGGAGCCTATGTTCAGTGGACGTCTTCTGGCTGATGATGAAATTGGTCTAAGAGTTGTTGGTTAGTTCGCTTAAGTTTGTTTAGAAGCCGTGGTAGCTCAGTGGAGCTACCACGGCGTTAGTTTTCGTTCTTGGAATATTTTTAATGATATAAAATTACTGAAATATTGTTAAATGATTTTGCAATTTTGTCAATAGTAAAAGAATGCAGTTGGCTTTCAACGTGAAAACGTTTTTTACTAGTCAAAATACGAAAATAGTAAAACAAAATACCAAAACTACTAATTAGTTCACTTTTTTACTTTTAAGTTTTTATGACGAAAGATGATATGATGGATGCCATCACACACACACACACACACACCAACAAGCTCACCTGCGTGTTAAGTGCTCTAATATTAACAATCATAATTATAAGTTGGTATTGTTTTATCTGGGTCGCGGTCATGACATAGGTCCGAACCACAGCCGGATGCGCCCAGAGTGCAACAGCGCCCGTGACGTAACTTAGCCGTACCGAGCATAATTATGGGCGTACATCTCGGTTGCAACGTTCTGCAGCGTCGCCGCAATTTTTCCAATGTCTTGTGTTCTTAGTCTTGACAGTATACTGAAGGTTGGCCGGTGAAATGTCGGCGCGATGTGTGCATGCAGATGTCCGGTGGAGTAGTCTTCTGTTGACGAATTATACTTTTTTATATTTTTTTTTGGATATTACTAACCCCCTACAACCAAACAGAAGTCAAAATCGTTGGTTGAAAATCACTGTGACGTTTATCTGACATTTGTCAAACTACTTTTAATGCCACGTAGAAGTTAACTATAATTTTGAGGAGAAAAGTTCTAGTCAAAAAAATCGTACGTTTCATTTGTACAGAAAAAGCGAAACAAAATTCAGAAAAATTATTTAGCCATACATTTTTTTATGATTATAAAATTAAATAAATACGTGGAGTTTTGGCACCAACGTAAAAATAAACATGTCACCACTTTGTATTATTTTCCAAAATTGGTGTTCTCACCCCCGAATACTGAAACGTTTGTTAACTTTGATGACAGATTAAGTCTATTGCTGCCTTTGTCATTTGCTTAGTGCCAGACAAAGGCAGTATTAGAATTAATCTGTTGTCAAAGTTAACAAACGTTTCAGTATTCGGGGCTTAGAGTGTTAGTGTAAATCATGCCATTTCGTGTAATCTTGTTTTCAAAACTCCGCAGTAGCTTTTTATAAAGTTTCCTCTACTTTATTGAAGCATGAGTTAGACCGGAACGTGCCTGAAGTAGTTGATTAAAACTATTGCTACGATTTGTTTTAATTTTGAAGTACCATAATTTACTTGAAAGAATACAAAACTTGACGATGCCTAAATACATAATGCGTCATGTCAAAACCAATGAAAAAAAATTGAGCCTAAAAACAACTTCGTCGTTCCGTACATCCGGGCGAGTGCGAAAAACAACTACGTCTCTTCTCTATGTCGTGATCGCAGCCCTGCAGTCGCCTAATGCTCACCTGCCAACTTTTTAGCATAGGTTTACGCCGAAGACCAGCCCTGCTTGACACCCTATTGCCAAACTTGTTATTTCTTATGTTTCCGTATCCAATTTTTTTTTTTTGTTTTTGGTAATTAATATATATTTATTCTTATTCGTATTAATGTACATAAAATATAAAAAAAACAATTGTTTAAGCTATCTATAGTTCTTAAGGCTTTGATAGTTAATTATAAGCGATCTTTAATTACTTTTATATTAGATTTTTAGTAAGTTTGTAGTTATAGTTTATATGCTGTTACAACAAATGAAATAAAGTAACTCATACTTACAATTTTATATAACATAATAAAATAGGTATACTTATATAAACTAGTAGTTCGCGGCGAACTGAGACCTCGCGACCCCTATATCTTCACAACTCCTGGACCGATTCAGCTCATATTCGAACTTAATAATTTTATTGAAATGAACTACTTGCCTACAAAATTTCATGAAGATCGGATCAACGGTTCGCAAGTTATCATCGGATAAATATACACACAAACATACAAACACATACAAATGCCGATTTGTCCCAGTAAACTCTGAGACCTTCGCTTCGCTCGGTAAATAATACAATAAAAGAAAATAAGCATAAAATAAATTACTAACCGCTATTTACGCATTATTGACGTTATTGTTATTATTTATCTTGATTTTTGTAATTATTAAGAAAGAATTATCATTATTAACACTATATTTAATTTGCAAACGGGGATCTAATCTGGCCGAATTGATTTTTAACAAAACAGAAAACTGCATGAGCTACATTTCAGCTTGACAGTGTCCGGACTTTTGTTGGGGGAAGTACATAAAAAACATGTTAATTAAATGGCGTAATAAAGAAAATGTATCCAAATTATTTTTAAATACGTATCAGCCGTTATATAAAACTAAAAATGTTGATTCAGTGAGCGATGATTTAGCGAATGAGGCGCGCGCCTTAAAATCACAAACAATAAAAGCTAAGTGATTTATCGAAAACCAATAATTTCATGCTTCGGCTCTAGCTAAGGGCTTAGCTAACTAAAGGCATAGATAGTTTTTTTTTTCTAAATGGCGTTTCGAATTTGGCTCCGCTGCAGAGCTCATTGTAACCTAGCAACCAAGTTTCGCAAAGAGTGCGAAAGAAGTTGTGAAAATTAAGAGAGTGAAAGAGGTAGCTAAAATGAAATCTGTTTTAAAAGACAGATTTATGAGGTCTTTTTACGGGCGCTAAAATTGTATCTCAAGTTAAATATCATTGATTAAAGGCCTATATTTTGACATGAGACATTATATTACATAACTGATGATAATAATACCAACAGTTCTCAGTAGATATCGAGTTCCGTCTAAAAACTACAGCTCGTTCCGCGGATTCGTGGCAGTGATCGTCGGCCATAGCACCGCATGACATACGTTGTAAAGTCGATTCAAACCACTACTTCAAACAAACCGCAAACGAACTCCAGCCTAGTCCCGAAATATCTGCACTTCTCTTTTTAAATCGCGTTTTAAAGTTAGTTATTTGACGGTGTGGACGGTGTGGTGTGTGTATACACATTTAGCCAGCCACTGGCTCTCAAGTTAGAGAAGTTCTCAAGTTCTCAAGTTTGAGAAGTTTCTTGTTGTACCTGGAAAGAACACGAACAAATCGATTTTTAACTACAATAGGTTTCGTTGTTAGCTTCTCTTTACTAACCCTTAATAGATTGATATCTATCTAACAAATAATCAAGTACATCGTATTCATGTTCAGAAGAGAATGAAAAACAAAAACAAAAAAACAGAAATGTTCCAAAGTGCTAGTTAATCTTGTTCAAGAAATACACTCAGGATTTTCTATGTTTCTTTGTCTAAATGCTTTCGAATTGTTAAAATGAATTAGGAAGATACTGAAACGTCTCAGTATTGAGACGTTAACAGTTCAGTGAAAAAAGCCGTGGTTGCTCAGTGGGAGCACGCTTGCCTCACATTTGTGGTGTCGTAGGTTCGAACCCGGGCGGGTCCATACCAATGAGTTCTTTGGAACTTACGTACGGATATACCACTGGCTTTTCGGTGAAGGAAAATATCGTGAGGAAACCTGCATATTTCCGGAGAAGAAATTCGATGGCGTATGTGAATTCGCCAAGTAATAAAATCTACCAAGTGGCTGTAAGATAACACTGCGTCATCTTGCAACCTATTTTCACAACTTCCGCATCATAAGCTTATTAAAGACAATTAACAACATATCCATTATTATTTAAAATTACACCTCCAGTTGACATGAACGTCTCGTAACACAGTAAAGTGCTTGAAATATATGCGCCGGTTAATGCACTGCTAATTTTGCTTTAGCATTTCATCCCAGTATCCAAAGTATTTAAACCGTCTGGGACTCTTCGTCTATGTATAGCGTCCCTATAAATCCAGTCTCTCTACTTTGTTGGCTGGTAGTAGAGTCGCAAATCGAAACGCATCATGAAATAGATAGTTTATATCGTGTATGTACTGAAACAGAAATACAACTTACACATTCTCGTAATAAACTCTCGCGTGCGTTACCTACTCAAATGACACACACTATTTATGAGTGACTGTGAATAGTCCTTGTATTTTCACACTAGAAAAATTAGGCGTTACTTTGCGGAACTTTATTTCCGAGTTGAATCTATCATAACCAATCTGTAACATCTTTCCGCTGATTTCAGCGGAAAGATGTTAGTAAGCGCTTAGTAATCCCTTTTTTCTATTGAACTATAGACGCTATATTGCAGCGGAAAGACACTGCAGATTGCTTATTACCTCTTCCTTATAAATCCTCTCTCCATGCTAAGGTTGCCTGGAAGAGATCGCTTTAAGCGATCAGGCCGCCAATTGTTACACTAGTTTTAAGTAGATTTTTGTATTATGCATGTAATTTCTGGTGTGAACAATAAAGAGTAATCTATCTATCTTATTATAGATTCACATGGAGAAATAATTGGCTGTGAAAAGTGATTCAGAGCTCACTTTTCCATTACTAAATTTTGATATTTTACTTAAATTGATTATTTGGCAAAAAATCTATTAGGTCTAATTCTTCACCAGAAATTCCATGAAATTCCATGTCCATTCTTTGAAAAATGAAACTTCTTAAAATTGGTGAATCTATATAAAGCTGTCATTATTACCAGCCAGTGCTAATTTTGCAATCTTTGTCCGGCTTAATGCCAAATAGTACGTAAGTATGATTTACACATTTGGACGCGGCTGGCGCCACTTTCATATACCGGGAATAATCTGTGTCATCTATTTTTACCGGGCGTTACTATCAGCTATTTGCGTGGGAAACGTTCATTTCAATCAAGTTTATATGACTGGTTTATTCGATAACGTCTTTCACGTACGATAATACGGTGGGTGCACCGTAGACAATTTGCCGCTGAAAGTCTGATATTGTAAAAAAAAATGAAAGACGTCTACGTTGTTCGTTTGTTTATTTTTTTCTAAGACTCTTTCAGATATGTTCATGCTACGCCAGGTTAGTCACATCGATTGTTGCGCCTTTTTATCTTTCAGTAGCTGCCATGTCCCTGCTACTCTTCACTAACTAGTAGTTCGCGGCGAACTGAGACCTCGCGATCCCTATATCTTCACAACCCCTGGACCGATTAAGCTCATATTTGAACGTAAATTTTTTATTGAAATGAACTACTTGCCTACAAAATTTCATGAAGATCGGATCAACGGTTCGCAAGTTATCATCGGACAAATATACACAAAAACATACACACAAATGCCGATTTGTTCCAGTAAACTCTGAGACCTTCGCTTCGCTCGGTAAAATATCTAGCAGTTATGGAATCGAGTAGGGAACAAATAAAATCACAGTCTACCAACGTACATTAACATTTTGCATTTATAATAGTATCATTTATTATTTATGTATTAGTTTGATAGGATCAAAGTTCAATTGCCGTTGTCCATAGTCCATTCAGTCTCAACCATCTGGCAGACAAAACACCTATCTTATTTATGGACAGAATGACAATAGTTCAATGGGTTGGTACAAAGCTGTAAAGACTGCGCCTTCTTGCATTGTAAATAACAAAATTAACATAAAGGTTGCATTAACAGATTTATTGCCATTTAGCCCACGAGTAAACTCCTCGTTTGTATCCTAGACATGTGAACAGTTTTCTACCTACGTTCGCTTATCCCGATGAGTCAGATGATCATTGCATCCAGTGGTCACAGACTGGCGCCTATCAATTCCACCAATCAGACAGATTGATGGCACGCGATCTATCAAGACCTCCCAACGGCTTATAAACTGTAGCGTAATCTATGCCGCGACCGAGAAATGGGTCGCAGGCCACCAATCAAAATAAAAAAGCTATCAGTCTGCCTTAATCGGTGTCTTTATAAATTTATAGGTAAACTAGCTGTTTCCCGTGACTTCGTTCGCGTGAAACCTACAAAGAAAAAAAAAATAGCCTATGTCTGTCTCCGACCCTTAAGCTAATTCTATCCAAAAATTCAGCTTGATCGGTTTAGCGCCTTAGCCGTGATAACGCGACAAATACCCAAACAGAGAGACAGAGAGACAGAGTTACATTTGAATTTATAATATTAGTTAGGATAAATGTGATAATGCTCCGGACACGTTTAATAGCGAGTGACAGATTGGCAGACGGCCCACCTGGTTTATTGCGCTCGTGCTATCTGTGGTTTGTATCTGTAATCATTTACTGTGTTTTACATATTACGACTTTTATTTAGTGATAATACTATTTACCATTATTATGAGATTCCATAAAAATAGCTATCAACATAAGTACAATTATTCATTTTGTCAACCACACCTAATCACCACTAATAAAAAATTACCCTCCTTTTTGGGCAGTCGAGTAAAAATAATTAGGGGCCACTAATAATTAAGGGTTCACCTAACTAAAAATTAAAAAGGATAGTAAATTCCATTTCCATTATGGTTGCAATTATTCGAATCTGTGATTTTTGGTCATGCATTTTAGGTGTCTCAAAACTAAATAAATGCTTTTTTTTTATTATTATTTATAGGCTTGCGTTTTGCTGCCATCACGTCTGCTTATGCTTATGCGTATGCCTATTTTTGGTCATCATCATCATCATCATCTCAGCCACAGGACGTCCACTGCTGGACACATGCCTCCCCCTTAGATTTCCACGAAGAGCGGATGGAAGCGGCTCGCATCCAGCGCGTTCCTGCGGTCAAATTTTTTGTTTAAAATCAAGTACTGAATGTTTATGCCAAATATTATCAAAATCAGCCGGTAAATGCTGCCTGCCTCAGCAAACTTCCCCTATTTTGGGGGGAAATACCCCACCAACCAAAAATCGCCGATGACCAAAAAAAATCTATGAAATTGTAGAATTGCGATTGTGCTAGAAAGTTTATGCTCGCGAGGTCTACTGTTCGCAGAACTACTAGTATAGGCATTAGAAATAAGTAAACAACAATGTCCTTACACAGAAATAAAATAAATGAATTCTACCTTGTAAAGTAAAAAGTAAAAAAAAAGTTGGAAAGTAAAGCATAGTTTAGCATTGATGTAGAGTGATGATGATAAAAGCTCATACTTCAAAACAAACAAAATCTCATTGCCACAGAGAAGCCCTGCAGTTAAATGACACGGAATGGAAAGTTAATATCACATGTGCACATTTACTGCACATGGGCGCAAAACATTAGCAAGGAGAACTGTCATTTAATTATCGTACTACACGGATTATTACTCCCCGTAACGACCATTCCACAGAACTCTTGGTGGATATTAAGTTATTTTATGGGATGTTTGCCTTTACAGCATATAAAAACATGGTAAGAACGTAAGGAAGTGTTGGTGAAGCATCGCATTTTATCTCGTCCACGTTTTACTGAGTGCCATTAGATTTTACACCCTGAACTGGTTTATAATATCGTATTTAATTTTATTGCAATATTTGCTATTAAATGAACGTTATTTACGAATAAAAGAGACCAGCGAGTTCTTTTCTCAGTCTATAGATGAATACTTAAGACTTATATCTCAAATCATGTTAAAGGAAGCTCAAAAATTAAAGTTGGGATGGGCCGGCCATTTGGCACGCATTATAGATAGTAGGTGCACAAAGATAACTACGCAATGGCAAGGCCCGTGTGGAACACGTTCAAGAGGTAGACCGCAGGAAAGATGGGAGGGCGAATTATCTGAAACTGCAGGGAAAAAATGGATAACTAAAGCACCAAATAGGCAAGACTGGGAAGCTCTGGAGGAGGCCTCCACTAGAAGAGGGGTCTTCAACCCTAATCTATAAATAAATGATGTTAAAATATAATGTAATAATACAAATCTAATACATACTAATCTAGTAACTATTAATATCAATTTAAAATCTAAAATAAAACTGTAAAATGTAAAAACTAAGTATATAAAATAATTAAATGTACTAAACTTAACTACTAGAATTAATAATACTAAATAAGATTAAATTAATGTTAACAAAAAAAAAATTAAAAAAAAATGTGTAAAAATAATAAACTAATATGAATATAATGAAGTATATGTTTTGTAAGGGAAGGAAATTAAAAGGCTATTTTATTATTATATCTCAGACATAAATATTAATTAGGTGTAGCTTGGACCCCGAAACATTTGAAAGCAAAGGTGTAACGTAGATACGTTACCTTTACTTTACAAATGACATGTGCTTACAAGTCGCTTGCCTATTAGTAAGCGTCACGTTTCCCCTTAACAAATCAGTGCAACCCAGAATTTGAACTTCAAGTTCAAAACCATGCTCGAAAATAACATCTATATAGTCTGTAACTTTACTGGAAACATTGTCCTTTCAAATCAGAACACAGTAATGTTTGCACACTACTTCTTTGAGGTTGAATAACTGGCAAAGGTGTGGTACATCCCCATTCGCACTCTGTGAAAGAGTTCTACCACTATGGACACGGACCATGTACCGAAATCGAGTTATTCGGAATGATGACGCTCAACGGTTTCTGCTCTCCCTAAACCGTGAGTTTATAAAATCGACTTGCTAAAATTAGGTCGTAGTAATCCACGACCTAATTTTTTACCTCAAAACAACATAAAGCCGCAAACCTTACTTCATATGTTTCTACATTCGTAACGCGTAAATTGACTTCCAGGGTAGAGCAGTTAATACGGTAAAGTATTCTGCGTCAAGGTATAAAACAAGAAAATCTCGGTGGTTTGAAACAATGCTTCTTTTTCAACGTAAAGAAAAATGAAACTATCACATTTAGAAGATTTACGACTCTCTTATATTACATCTCCATCCAACCTCAAAGAAAAAACTAGATTTCAGTTTACAACACTGTTATTTTTATTTCCCAGTCATAATTTCGAAGTGGATTGAGTCTTGTCACCGACTGAATTGAATTTAACTTCCGTTCGAATATAAATACTGTCTTCTAAGAATTTATACACAAAACAGATGCTAAAATATCATTTTCGAACACAAATTCTTGTCTATTAGCAGCTACTATAATGATAATCATTCAGTCTCATCACGTGCCCTTTCTAACCTAATATTAGGACTATTTAATTTATAGCTTTGGTTCGCGACGCCACACGATCACATTATTAATTATTTGTACAACTACTGGTGATCGAAGTTTAATATTATGACCTAGCCAGAGGAATTGTTTTAGAGTGTATAGGTAGTTGTATTTATACTTGTTGAAGAAGCCAATCAATTTAAAAAGCTAGCTATATACCAATCAATGTCATGGACTGAAGCGCGAACTCCCAGCGACCCATTTCCACAAAAATTGCCCAACCACCGGCCATTCACCTAATGATCTCATCGCCCCAGAATAAAATTCACTCGTTTAGACCAATTGACTTTGTTTATGGAACGTTTTCTTAAGCGAAACTAGACGATCTACTTTCGTTTAGGTAATGCGTGTGCGCGTCTGAATCCTTCCGCATGTGAATTTATTTTACTACAATCGTAGCTGGGTCACAATAACCGCCCGTGCATCCGCGTCGTCGCCGCCCGTGCCGCTTCCAACCGTAAAATAGAATAGAACATCTGCGAAGTACCTAATCCAGTTGGTTACGATTCTAAACATTTTTGCGATCCGTGAAATAACGCCACTTGTATTGTGTCCTACTATAGTTTAACTAACGTTCGAAACATGAGAATTTAATTACGCGGAAACGCTTTGTTCTGCGATTTTTGACGCTTTTATTTTTACTCTTTGTGATGTTAAACCGCTCGAGATTGAAAAAGATTCGCTAATTTGAAACGCGCGGTATTGGCCTCCTCACAAAGCGCCTTGCAGTCTACATAGGTGATGGACCTGGCGTTACTCACCTCCGCGAACTGGGTAACCGCGATGCATACAATCGAATACTCACAGAAGCTCCTTATCTTTTAGCAGGTCGTAAAACCACATCAATGGGAAATCACTTGTCTGTGTACAAAACCGCAATGAAATTTAATTAATATCGCGTTCCTTTTCAATGTGCTAATTTTGGTTGCCTATTAATATTGCTAATTAATAGCTCTAATTATTCTGTGGCAGTGATATCATGAGATTCACACTTCTTGAAAGAGTAGACGTCTACTTGAAACGTGCCTAAAAGCAAGCACGTAGCATCTTTATTTATTGAACAATAATTGTTCTTTATAAAATCTAAGCTAAAAAACAATCAGAATAATTATCACTTTTACCATGACAACAAAATTTATTTTAAAAATGTAACTATAACATTTTGAATGTTGCATTAAAGATCATGAAGAAACAAAAGAATAAAATTATAATAATTGCTTACATAAATTTAATTAAAACTGCCTAAAACTACAAACAAAACACAGCATTTAGGTCGCTGACATAATATTATATATAATAATACCGACATGTACTTACAGTTAAATAAACTACATAAATACATCAAGAAAACTACATTAACTAAGTACAAAAAAATAACAATAATGTCGAAGGGCCCATCTCAGCATAAATGCTGAGAGTGACAATCAGCGCTGATTTTCAGATGGGCCCCATATTCAAAAGTAACGAAAATTTAAAACAAAAATGTTCATTCGTTCATAGTCTGAGTCTGAGACAGAAAGAGAGGTACATGAAACCCAATGCTTATGATATACTACCATGAAAATAACAGACAATCACAATTCATGGCTCACATAAGTATTTTGGAACATCAATAGTTTGTTTATAGACACATTGTTGTACTTAAACCGAGTATATTCAGAGGCTAACAATAATATACAAAGCCATAAGATTAACCTTCACCTCGTACGTACTATTCATTTCGTAACGCGTCGTATTTTGAACCGTCGCGAGTCGACAGCTGAAGCCCTGAAAAATGTTATTAATAGTAAGTCTTATCACAATGAATTAAAGATGAAATTCTGAATTGTTATTTTAGTTCTGTAATAGCATAAGTACTTATTCTAATGGTGTTTATGCGAACTTTAAAAAGTTTTCATGTTTACGTTGCGGGCACGCACCGAGCCACGCAACGGCCGAAGTAGTTTTAAACATTGTTTGCAAATAATTATCGACTTTACTATAAATTGTTTCTAAGGAAACTCTACCCGGGTAAATATAGACACGCCTTGAGTTAGTATATGAAACTAGTTCAAAGTTAAATGACTTGCAGAGTACTTATGTATCTACCTATCTACTTAATAAAATTTTAATGACTGACTAACAGGCAATGCACTGTTTAAGCCGGTACGTTTAGAAGCATGACATTTTGCACAGGAGTTTCTTTTATAAAGTAGGTAAGCACTAAGAATGGATTTCCGAAAATGTATAACCTTAGTAAATTAAGAAAACGAAACGAAACCAAAAATGATATTGAAAGTCGTGGTAGCTCAGTGGGAGCACGCTCGCCTCATGTTCGTGGAGTCGACGGTTCGACCCCGGGCGGGACCGTACAAGTCAGTTCTTTGGAAGTTTCGCATGCCAATCCACTGACCAGTTGCAATTGCTTTTCGGCGAAGGAAAACATCGTGAGGAAACCTGCATATTTCCGGAGAATAAATTCAATTGCATATGTGAATGCCGCCAATCTGCACTGGGCCAGCGTTGGTAGATATGGCTCAATCACCGTTCAAGGGTAGGCCGATACTGATGGGAATCAGTGAGATTTAAAAAAAGACTGATACAAATAAATTAAATCGGATGAAAAAAAGAATGAAAGTTTGTTTGGAAGTTCGTCATATCCGAAGCCGGAGCTTAAACAACAAGCAACAAGACTGCCAAATAAACTAAATAGAACATAATTTGTATTGTCTTTGTTTATGTAAAAGTTTCCAAATTATATAATCAGTATTATCTAAGCATTAAGCTTAAAACGGAAGGGACTGTAATGTAGATTACAGTCCAATGCTTGTGTTGCAGAGTCTAGTCTCTTTCGTTAAGTCCAAGAAATCCTTTACACTATAAAAGGTCTGATCGACCAGCCGGCCAATACCTAGACTTCAAGACTAACTGTAATAAACTTAATTTTGTAATATATATATTATTAAGCTTATAATAAATATCTATGCCTATTGCCCAGGGTGTCTCCTAGTACTATACCCTGGCATAGTTCTGCGATTCTGCGTACACTTAGGTATCTAATAGATTATAGTCTAGTTTCGCTTGTAATTATGGTTATTTATTACGTGTATAAACATCTATAAACCGCTGAGCGCTGCTAATTTACCGAGCGAAGCGAAATTTTTGCGAGTCTACAGGAGCAAATAGGCATTTGTATAATATGTACTCGTATATTTGTATATTTTGTCCGACGATAACTTACGAAACGTTGATTCGATGTTCATAAAATGTTTTAGGCAAGTACTTTTTTCAACACATTGTTTAAGTTCGGCTGTTTTTATTTTATGAAACTGATGAACGAGACGTTACTCGCCTGATGGTAAGCGTCACGCTTGCAAATAAAGGTTCAATGCCCCCAGAATTTTAACTATATTATTTTTAACAACGTGGCATTGTGCAGCCTCGTCACTCTGAGTTAATCGATGTTAAATCTCTTTATGGTCAGTAGTCACGCTGGAAACATTGCCCTTTAATCGAAAAAAACATAATGTTTGCAAACTACTGCTTGGTGGTAAAATAACTAGCAAATGTGTGGTGCCTCCTCAGACGGTCTCTGCAGGAGTCCTACCACTGCCAAAGCCTTCCAAGGGGGCTTAGAGTTGTAGAGGTCCAAGGTCTCGGATCGGTGCGACCTATCCTATCATCCTAACTAATACTATAAATGCCAAAGTAACTCTGTCTGTCTCTTTGTCTATCTGTCTCTCTGTCTGGGTTTTTGTCGCGTTATCACGGCTTAACGGCTGAACGGATTGACCCGAATTTTTGTATGTACGTACATAGCTTAAAGATCGGACATAGGTTACTATTTTTGTAAGTCCACGCGAACGAAGTCGCGGTTAACAGCTAGTATCAAATAAATTTTTAAATTCATTCAAATACTTACCTACCTTTCACTGAAGCATAATACAAACATCTACTTACTTAGTTATTTATGATCAAAAGGAAATTGATAGGAAACGAGTGTGTAGAGTAGGTACCTTCCGGATATGAGTAATGAAGGACGTTGAAAATGTTAGCGCCCTCAGATACTACGTGAGTAAACTACGCAAAAGCGTAATATACCACAGTTTTTAATTTATTAAAATAAAGTAGTTAGCAACAAAGTTTATTTTTAATAAACGTCTCTTTGATTCAGCCATTAGCAAGAGAACGAGTTTTACTAAAATCAAAGTCTACCGGAACAAATCGGCTTTTTAATGTTCCTATCTTGTACATTTGTTCTACGATAACTTGCGTACCTGTCCGGTCCGATCCGATCCGATCTTCATTAAACTTTGTAGACAAATAGTTCTTGCAAGATATGAGCAATATCAGCCAAGTAGTTGAGAAGATACTCGCATAGGGATCGCGGGATCTCAGTTTGCGCCGAACGTTTTAGTTAGGAAGATCACCTAACATCTTAGCTGCATGGGTATTTAGAATAAAAACCCTGTTACAAATGCATTTGTTTATATTCGTAGTGCTAATTTGTTATTACCGATCAAAGTAATTTCTCAATGCTAATAAATAAATTGAGCGGTCTTTATAAAGCTTATAAAATAACAAACAAGAACAAAGAAAATTCAAGTTCGGGGAATCATTTGGAAAACACGTTTTACTCAGAGAAGTGGTTCTGAAACATGCTGAAAGTATAACAAGGAGCTCTGTTGTGGGTTCTAGGAAGTAACGTGGAGAACCGGTAGCTCATCAGGCTCTCGCGATTATCTAGATGAGGCATCGTTCCAATGAACTCGGTTAATTAATGCGGCCGGGTGTGAGTTCTTCGGTCGAGCTTTCTTTATTTGGTTCAGTCCACAGATCACTTTTATGATGTTAGCTGTGAATTATAAGCTACATAGTAGGTAACTATAATAGTAGTTCTGCGAACAGTAGACCTCGCGAGCATAAACTTTTTTGCACAACCTCAATTCTACAATTTCATTCATTTTTTTTTTGTTGTCGGCGATTTTTGGTTGGAGGGATATTTCTTTCAAAAAGGGAGGAAGTTTGCTTCGGCGCCATTTACCGGCCGATTGTGATAATATCTGGAAGAAACATTTGGTACTCAATTCTAAACAAAAAATTTTAATATGAGCAAAATCGGTTCTAAAGATAGGTCGTGACGTCTCCGTTCAGGACGTGGAACTGAGACCTCTCCACCTTATATCTTGACAATCGCCAATGACTAAAAAAAACCTTAAAATTCTAGAAGTTATAAACCAAGTTTACGACCTATATATACGTATGCCAGTACCAACATATACGGACAGATGAAAGCAAATTTTGCCTGTTAAAGCAGAGACTTCGTTCGTTTCGCTCACTCGGTCAATTACTTACTAATGAATAATTATGATTTTTGTAGTTTCAGTAGGACTAGCTTCAAGCGATAATTAAGTAGGGAGGGACCTATGTAGAATTTCAGTAGTAATTCCGAGTGAACGTAATTCCGCCTGAAAACCTATTTCAACCAATAATAATATAAAGAACACAATTCAGTTTTTTTTTTGCCTGGTTAGCGCCATGCAGGCTTGACCATAACCAAAAAAAAAATATTTGCTCACATGACAGTTCTGTGGCATCCAGAATATTGAGCTTCAACTTTTAAGAACCTTACGCAGCAATATGCGCTGCGCTCGTCACCCTGAGATATTAGATGCTAAATTTCTTCGTACTCAGTGATTTTATGATGTGATGTTAAACTGCGATTTCAATTGAGTATTGACCAGGTATTTTATGTGTTAACTGAGGTTTATATATAATGATTAAAGTTCAATTGAACTGCTTCATCTCCATTAGCTCATAATGACTACGATAACACAAACTGTTTGCAAAAGCTATTCCTATAATAGCCCCACAGTTACTCGATGAGTGTTAGTTGTGTAACGGCGCGTCGTTGCATGCATAATGTCATCCGCATGATACCAATTACCACCTATTACTGCAGTGCATTTGCTTGCATAAATACAGGTAAATATTAGATATAAATTAATACTGGCTGCACCGACACAAGAAAACGACACAAAATCCTAAATAATATTATAATTCAGAGAAATATAGCCACAGTCGTATCAGGACCAATAAAGCTTCGAGTTATGAAAATGAATACGTTCGTCTCGAGGAAAAAACTTCGCTTGGGCCATTCAGAGCTACCTACATTACAACTGTCAGTCCTCACAAAACGTCAAATATATATATAATATGTAACTTTGTACTAAATTATATTTTTTTTGTTTTTTTGTTGCCAGAGGTTGAGGACACTTACACCTAAACATAATAAACATTAACATTTAAAACAATGTAGGATTTTGAGATTTAATAGACGTATACGCCCATCCTACTCTATCATACCATATCTGCACAATGCATATGCTGATAACTGCTTCAGGAGAAAAATAGTGGGTGGAAGCACAGACAACATTTTACTTACCTATTCAAATTTTATACTGAAATGACATTCCATTTTGGCTTAAAACAATCGCGCATATTTCGAGAGGCGGTGTTCTCTATCCCGCAAAATGATTTGCGGAGGTTCCTCGACGGAATATTAAGCAAATTGAAATTACTCACTTAGGAACCACTTTATGTAAGCGTGATTCAACTTCCTTCGACTATCGCGGAAACGCGGGCGTAGGAGCGACAACCGCCTACAGGGAACCAGAGATGGAACCAACTGTGTCGCAAAGTAAAAGCAACCTGGAAAACGAGGTCGCTCTCAAAGCACGAATTTTTATCTGAGTAGTAACAAAACATTTTTTGCAAGCCTCCGATTTCTTCACGTCGGTTTAAATTTGCGACCGTCCTCTACTTTAGATAGGACATATCGATACGTCAATCAACCATTGTCTAATAATTCAAATTCAATTCATCCGATCGACATTTGAAACAATCGCCGTAATGCATCAGCTCCAAATTGAATTGTAACTTATCCATAACCCCCGCCTTCAAGTTGGCACTCCATAAAGTAATTATTCGAGTAATTTTATAGCTTGTTAAAATGTAAGTGCCTGTAAACATGCATTTGGTACGGAACGCCAACACATGCATTGTGCAAGAATTCATTTTGTGTGCAAATCGATTTCAGTGGTTCCTCAGTGTAATGAGAGCTGAACTCAGCATTGTATCCTTGCATGTATTCAATGTATTAAGAATACTCTGATGTACTGCAACTATGTCATTCGTAAGTTGCATAAACTTTTTAACCTTACATGGAACTCTAGAATGACTACATAACTACATGGGCAGGGACTACATAACTCTAAAAATGTTAAATATTCTCAATTGGTCACGATTCCTTTATCGTGTGTGGTCTACGAGTCTCTATTTTCGTTGAAATTTGTATTCACTACACGAAATTGGTTTCAGTAGCAAGAAGGGCTTTGATGTGGGACCAAATAAATTAATTATCCTATTACGCTGGCGACGCGACACTTTATATATATAAACTCTCCGAACTACAGCGGATACAAATTATTCCTTCAATAATATTAATCTCCAAATACTCCTAGTACTCGTATTTAGAGATACTCGTCTAGGTACTAGTAGTATATGTTATTGATTCTAACGTCTATTAGTCAGTACTAACCACAGAAGAGGGTTTTTTTTTTGTCTTTCTCTTTTCTGTGGTAGTAACATAACGAATTATGACTGATTCGGATGCAAATGATACTGAAAATCTATTGACAAAGACATCGTTGGTTGATTCAAAATATTGTCCAACAACCCAAAGGGAGAGCGTAATCAAAGGATGAATGACCATTAATATTTTAAAATAGTCGAACTTTATGGGGTTTTCAAATACGTTGATCAAATTTGGGATTTCGTTTCTTTTTCTTTTTTGAAAAAGATTGCCAGATGTCCGTGGCCGCTGGGTATATAACTCAATCTTATGGGAACCTAAGTATAACTTTTTAATCGTAAATTAAATTATTGGAGTTATTTCCGATAATAAAAAAAAAGTGCAATAGAAGTTCCTAGCAACTAGGCACCACATCACATTGCCAGAAACACATTGCCATTTATATCGCATTTACATATATGTATGTATAATAATATGTCTGGAGTGTCTTGTAATATATACGCCATATATTCGTATATACGACTAATAGAACATACAACAAGGGACTAAGCGAAGTGTGGCAATTGGACCACAACGAAATGAGACATTTCAACGTGCGGTGCCACGTATTCTGTTTACACTCATAGACCCCACTAGGATTAACTGTGACGGAAATGCCATGGAAAACACAAAGACACATTCACAACTTTACTAACATCCAGACCCAGAGCAGATATTTAAACATCAACAACAAACAAACATCATCATCATCATCTCCAGTCAAACGTCTTCCCGGCCGGGAAACGAACTCGGGACCTCCTGCTTATAAACGACTCTACCAATTAAGCCAGTCTGACAGGAAAAAAATAAATTAGTAACATCTCTTTTTTTTAATTTAAGTGAAAAGAATGGCAATAATTTCAGAGCTGTCAAAATATCTAGTTTAGAATATTGTACAAAATAATGAACGCCAGATAAGAGAAATTTTAGCATCTCGGTACCGGCCTGAACAGCCCAGAGGCCGGAGTCCTGTGTTGCTCTAAGGTGCCAGGAGCGGAATTACTATAAAACGTAGTTTTTTTTAACAAAACTGGCGAAAAGGAGACCTTCAACCAACGTGCTACAATAACTTCATCACGTATGTAGATACTTACGATGTTTTTATAGTTTGACATCGCGACGTGGCTCGGTAAAACGGTAATTGCAAAGTAATGGAGCGTGTAATAGTGCTTATTGGGCGTGGGCCGTGTATCAACCGCTTTATACTACACTATAGATACCTACATATTTATTAATATGTACGTCGGAGAGAAAATTAATGACTCTTTGTTTTCTCCGGACACAGGAACTGAGATAGTGGGATCGAATGATGTTGTTATTTATAGATATCATTATTAGCCAGAAGATGTCAACTACTGACCTAAGGCTCACCTTGGAGGGGGTCCATAATCACCACGCTTGGCAGACGGCTGATCGCAGAACTTACCGTTTACTAAGAGACCTCTATTGTAGAATAGCAGGTGAAACCGCGGGGCACAGCTAGTTATATACATAAACCTTCCGTGAAAAAATATCTAACTGATGGTGAAAACCACATCAAAATCCGTTGCGGGGCTTAGGCGGAGTTAGCGGATATACAGACAGACGTGGAAAGCGACTTTATTTTATACTATGTACAGAAGAAGAGACAGATATAGATAGACAAATATTGTAAGCATATCTTGTCCATTAAGAAATATCTGCCAACAAGTAATGTGATTATAAGAAAAACAAAATACCCGACTGCAAAATGTAGCCTATGCTATATATGACATTCCGGACGTAAAGAGGAATCTAGCAACAACTCACTCGTCAAAATCGGTAAAGCCGTTTCGGGTACGGGAGATAATATAGAAACACACAAGCATACTTACTTAGTTACTTACATACACCCCAAAAACATTACCCATTACCCGTATTTATTTACAAAATAAGCAACTTTACAGTTTAATTTAGACCAAAACGTTACTTACTTTACATAAAAAAAAAACAAAACATTTTAAATAAAAACAGAAAATCAACAATATAAAATTTAGACAATTAAAAAAAAAACATAAAGCAGCACGGTCGTTCGAGCCGGTAACAATGGACATGTTGTTTAACATGTTACTCAATGGATAAAAACTAGTAGTTTGCGCCAAACTGAAACCTTAAGACCTCTTTAACTTCACAAACCCTTGACCGATTATGTTCATAATTATTCAAACTTAAAAATTACATTCAAATTAACTCACTTATCTACAGAACTATCGTCGTAAACTCTAGGATCTTCGCTAAGTTATTTTTTAAAAATAAATATTGTGAATTGGGGCACCCTTACATACAAGTTCCATGTACACATAAGCAGTAGTAAGTATGTATAATGCAGGCGAATATCTTCGACTAAGTTACTTGGTGCAATAAAGTACTGAAATAATCTTTCGATTAGAACATTCTGTGGTAAAGAAATTTTTGCAGACACGTGTTTTAAATGATGGCACCTGTACACATACTGAAGGTAAATAGCTAATCACATTGTAACTTAGTTTAACTACCACGAAACCTTATGTAGAAATAAAAGTAAAATGAAAACTTTCTTTTTACCTACTCTGACAAATAATAAATGTGTACCTCTAGAAATTTTAGCAGTCTCTCCTATATAGAAGGTGTGTGATGGATTTACCCACTTTTCGAAAGAAATTGTGGAATGAGCTTCCACCTGCGGTATTTCCGAGTAGCTACAACATGGGGTTCTTCTAAAGGGCTGTTAATAGAGTCTTTAAAGGTCGGCAACGTATCTGTGAGGCCCCTGGTGTTACAGGTATCCATATGCGACGGTGATCGCTTACCATCAGGCGGTCCGTCTGCTTGTTTTCCACTTATGGCATAAAAAAATAAAAAATAAATATAGATCAAAATCACAAATAGGATAAACTTACAAAATAGTTCCAGAAATAGTGGTCTTATCGCTAAGAAGAATCTATTCCAGGCAGCCATTGCCTGAAAGTTTTCCTATAGAATTTCAATAATTAAAATCATTATCGTTGTCGCTATGTCGTATTATGTGTGGCGCATTAAGGGGAAAGCCTATGTTCAGCAGTGGACGTCTTCTGGCTGATGATGATGATGAATAATTATCAAGCTGCCAACTAGTTGTTGGCATAACCGTTTGGATTATCTTTAGAGTTTCAATGGTCCATGTGTATTCCAACTGTTCGATTTGTCTTGTGTAGTAGGCTAAGTAGATTATGTAGGTATATACGTAGTTGTGGTTTTAGTTTGTGTGTATTTTGCTTAGAAAAACGACACTTGCTCTGTTCAAAAAAACATTCTCATTTTCTTATTATCATGGTTAAAGCTAGAACCTGGCTAGCTTTTGTGATCTATAATAATTTGTGAAACCTTGTTAGCCCACGTCTCTATATCCGATACTACTCATAAGCATTAACCTTTTAAATTGTTCCGACATATTGATATCGTTTGACAATCGTCTGGCGAATATCTGAGGTCAAGGTTTCAAGTCTATGGGCCGACAGACTTGTTGATAGACTCGCCTACTCGTTTTGCTAGTAAGACATCGATGATTTTAATTTGAAAGCGCTAATTAAACGTTATTGGCTTTCCCTGTGTCGGGGATGCCATAGAATACACAGAAATTGACAACTCATACCTAGACCCAGATATTTAATTTCAATATCTATCAAACATTTGCCCGGCCGGAATGGAAAATTTGTACACTAATGTCTGTAGGAACTTATACCTGCTTTCAGTAAAAACTAACGCTTGAGTAGAATTGATATAAGATAGATAGCTCTTTATTGTTCACACCAAAAATAACATACAAATGACCAAAAAACAACTTAAAACTAGTGTAACAACTGGCGGCCTTATCGCTTAAAGCGATCTCTTCCAGGCAACCTTAATTGGCGTTTTACAAAAAAGTTTGTGCTCGCGAGATCTACTATTCGCAGAACTACTGATTATGTATGTAGGTACGTATCGTGACATGTGCTCTCATCGATTTGAAACTCGAATCGCAGCTGCTAGCAGTGCCAAAGAGAGTGTCCCTGTCCATTCACACGCGTCTATAATTAGAAGAAGGTGCGTGACCGGCCGGCAGACGGAGAAGGCCGCTAAATGACGAAAGGCCACCATAAATGATGGATCCACATACCGTCAGTTCCGCCGGACTACGGTATTAAACCATAAGTACCCCTTTGTCTTGAATTTTACGAGCAGACTATCATTCATTCATAAGTCGCTACCATTTGTGATGTTAGAAGCAAAGGCAGACAAGCGCGCGGCGCTCTCTGTTCCTCAATTCGGATTTAGAAGCATATACATAGCTACTGATAGGTTAGATAGGTACCTAGCTATAACGCTACGGAAGAAAACTGAACTAGATATTTGTGCAAAATATTTCACCTTTTTATGATTCACTCATCCGGATTCTCCGGTTTTCGTCAGTCAGGTTTACTACAACGTCGATTTACGACAATAATTACTGGAAGCTGGTATATTTTTCAAAAGCTCAAGGAGATTTCCTGTTCTCTCATATCAAAACATGTCTGCAGTTCCCTAAGAGGAAATCGTGCAGACTCATTCAACGTCATGAATACGTTCGTTCCAGTCTCATTTGTAGGGCTTACCTTTTTGTTAGTGCCCTTTACAGGCATGTGCACGTTAGATAATTGACACGTTCATATAAGGGTTAGAATAATCTCTAAGTACATAAAATTTTGCAGTTTAGGGCAATTCACGACTACATCCGGCGTAAAATGGACGTCGAGTCACCCAAACCGACACTATGACGTCATAAGGATTAATTTGGACGATTCCCACGTCATCTCGTAATGGATAGCAAAGTACAATTACATTATTATCCGTTAAGGACATCCAAGGCCCCACTAAACTTATATGGTATTCAACATGCTTTATAAGGCATAAGAAATAAGCTCATAGAGCAGGAGAAAAAAATATTATAGATAAGTACAACCATTTGGTCCTGTAATTGCCACTCTATATTAGATCGGCTACTATGACGTCTATTATAATTGTTGTACTCATAGATGCTTATGTAATGAGTAGCTGTAACTTCGCTTCACCTATTTGTCGTAGAATAGGGCAAATACTGTGCGAGAAACAATAAACTTACTAATCTAGAATTTATGTTATTTTTTATATGAAAAAAAGTGATCTTCATCATCAGCTAGAACGTCCGTTGCTGAACAAAGGCTTACCCATTTTCACAATATACCCCTTATCCTCACGCTTGGCAGAAGGGTTGCTGCCCGTCCTCCGCTTGTCCTGGTCGCAATTTTAGGACATACCAGGGTCCAATAGTAGTTCAATATACTTAGCCTGTATTGTTAAATCTTCTTAAAACAAGTTATAACAAAAAACCTTTTTAAGATTTCACATGCATAGTTGCGTAATTGCGTAGTGCATTTCCGCGGAAGGTTATGAACTGTTAAAACGGTTAAATTCTGAGTGGCACTGTGCTGTTATGAGAAGCGTGACGCTTGCTATCAGTTAGTTATCTCTTCACTCAGTTATTCATAAAAAACATATGGTCGGTATAAACATTTCATTGAATTTTTCAGTCCCTTTGATCCGCTTAAGATCTTTTGAAAGCCTGTTTCGTTGTTCTTTTTTGATCAGACAAAAAAATTATAACATTATTTATTTTATATGGCAATACGATTCAAAAATGTTTAACCGACGCGTATCTCATTCGGGATCAATTTATTGCAAGCAGTATTTATGATTCGATTCATTGATTCCGCGAAGCGTTTAATCCGACTTAGTATTCAATTGAAAACGCTGTTTTGATTACCACGTGGAGTCTTGTATTCCCGTTGCACGGCCATTTGAATATTTACTTATATTACTGTTTTAAAGTACTTACAAATATATTCAACGTGGCTAGACATGACCATGTGTATGTAAATACCATAATGTGCTGCTTGAGAATGGTTTTACTATTCCATGTACCTCATTATTTATGTAGATTATGAATCTTGTTTTGAAATATGTGTTTTTTGTTCTATCGTCTAGTCCATTATATAATTAATAAACAACTAAAATCGTGGTATATATCCCGTGAGTACTAATGAATGTATATTATCTAAATTGAAACCATGAAAATTACTCAATCAAAAAAAAAGAAAATAAATAAATAAAATAATTCCTGCTCCGATTTACTTACTCGTAAAAGTCAATAATTTTACCAATGACCAAGGCATGCCCCAGGGGCGGAAGCATTACTAAATTTCTACGGAGTTTTGATAACAGCATGAAATGCAATATGCATACATACATATGCATATGTATGTATAGCATATGTATGTATAGCATATGTATGTGTAAATTTGACTTATGTAGGTATTTAATGATCTAGATACTAGAAAAACTAAGTAGAAATACATAAAGATAACCTAAAGTTAAAGATGACGAGCATAATCTTAATCTAAACGATACAATTGAGCGAAGACAATTGGCGTTAATATCTTTATAAGCTGTAACTATATTGTTTAATTTATTGTAACCAGATTGCAGTAAAGTATTTAGGTTACATGCATCTAGATATTATCACCGGCGCTTGCAGAATTTCATAGTAACCAATGAGCCGTGAACCAAATTGTCTGGAAACATAAAACAACCATCTCGTAAATTGTTCTCAATTTAGTCTAGGTACTCTAGGCATAATACGAATGTTCTGTCTAGCCAGGCTTCGCTGTTATAATCGTTAATGTCGACTGTATTTACTTGCACAATAATTCCAATTTATCTAATGCACTAGTTACATTGTGTTCAATCGAGAGATTGTCGTAAACAAAGGAAAATGTGTTGAAATAATATTTCGCAGATAAACATAGGAAAGTGTATATTTTGTAAGTTTGGTAAGTGACCCCAAGTAAGGTGAGATGTGAACTGACATTTATTTTGCGGATTACTTTTTTTTTGCCACCTTTTTACCACCCATCCATGCTTTGGCCACAATCTCAGCTGATGGGAAGCGACGATGACCACATAATTATGGCCATTGAGCAACTCGGTACAGGCGCGAACTCTGAATCGGCCTATGTTGCTCTATGGCATTTGCATTTGGCTGCAGTTCCATGTACAGGTAGTTCCTTACTCTGAATATTCGATATCTTGACGTTTCTCTACAGTAGCATACAGATAAACTACTTTTTCTTTGACAGCAGTAGGTCGGCCGAATCCAACTATGATGGGCAGCGTTCCTGAAACTGCGTAATATCTCCTCGTCCAATATCCCGCAGTGCCTGAAGACAAGTGTCTTCAATTAGTATGTATTGCCAGTGATGATATATTTCTCCAAAAGGCCAGTGGTCCTCGACCACTGGCCTTTTGGAGAAACTCAGAGTCACACAGTGGGACATGGAGAGAGCTATGCTCGGAGTTTCTTTGCGCGATAAAATTCGGCGAAGTACCAAAATCATGCACCTATATAGCTGTATAGCTTTCAGAGTTTGCAAGCTGAAGTGGTAATGGGCAGGCCACATCACTCGAGGAACCGATAACCGATGGGGAAAAAAGGTTCTTGAGTGGCGACCAGGAACCGGATGACGCAGCGTAGGCAGGCCTCCCACTAGGTGGACCGACGACATTGTGAAAGTCTCGGGCAACCGGTGAATGCAAGTGGCACGTTGTCGGTCGGTGTGGCGCTCCAAAGGGGAGGCCTATGTACAGCAGTGGACGTCTTCCGGCTTATGATGATGACGGTGATTAATTAGCGTATCAATCTCACTTGCACGGTTACTTACCTTGCAGAATTGTGCGGCTGCTAACGAATGGAAGCTAAATCTAAAGTTTAAAAGGTTTCATAATTGTAGACGGAGATTATTTACTAATTTATTACTAAGTACGACCAGATATTAAAAACCCTCAAAAATTTCTCACAATGAGTACCATGGGTCCTAAAAAGCTAGATAAAAGTTTCGTACGCTCTACTAAATCCTAGCACCGACCAAAACTAAGTTGCAGCTTATTTAGATAAAGTTACACTAATATGTTACGAGCCTTAATTTAGGCTGCGTTTTCGACTTCAACGAGCAAAACGGAGGCGGCTTTATTTGAAACTGCCCCACTGACCACTGATGCCGCTCTACTATCGAGAATGATTCCTAACGTGTACAAAATGGAATATTCTGATGCTAACGCTCCGCCTGCCGAGGTCGCAAACGCGGCCTCAAAAGGGACTAATTAGAAATCCGGTAACCGTCCTATGACTAAAATTAAAACCATTGATTAAAATAAGCAAACCGTCTGCGGGCGCACAGGGCGAGTAAGGGCACACGTCTTCACGAAACCTTCGTTTTTCCGATAAGTATACAGAAGGAGGGTCGCGCCTTGAATCCAGATGAGAACCGGCGCCGGTGTCCGCACTACACTTACCTACCTACTTCACATATTAGCATAAAACATGCATAGCTAATTATTTAAAACGTGCCGTGTAGTTTCGTCTCATGGAAGGATAACTTACATAATGTATTTGAGATTTTTGGAAACAATAGATGCCGTTACTATACACGCCTGTTATGTTCACCTGATTATTCAGAATACACCTGTTTCACTTGTATAAGTGCCTATTATTACCTACTACGTATCTACTACAAGTAAGTAGGTAGATATAAGTCTGGTGGCCACTGGCCACCTAGCCTACCAAAGATTATAAACACTTGCGCTAGACTTAAGCGCGTACGTATGTAGAAAAATCCAACTTACCGCGCCGGACGCGGGGTAAAGTGATTAATGGGCAGTTCAAAAATTATTCAAGCATTTTGCGCCTAAGAAAATATGATGCGCAAAATAGCACAAACTCCTGGATCATTTATGATTGACCGCCTCTGATCCAATTGGCGAGTTTGTGCTATTTTGCGCGTAATATTTTCTTTCTTACTTGAAGCTTATTTTTAAGGCTAAAAGAAACATATTACTTACTACTTTCGCAATTGGTAATAGTTCTTATAGTTTTAGGTAATGGATGCAGTTCTGTTTTCAGTTCATTTCTGAAACTGGTACTAATCTCCCTCCTCCTTTACTGCGTGTATAATAAATTCACTGCAGTTAAATTAAGCTATTGGTAGACTTTCATAGCCACTAGAATAAATTACCACGAGTTATAGAAATGGGTCACACGTCGCGTCGTTCTCATCACGAAGGATTCTACTATTACGTAGGTAAGTACCTACTTATCTACTTAGTAGGTACACTACAATGTTGTGTATCTACCTTCTTACATAACAAATTATTCACCGAGCTGAGTGAAGGCGTGAAGGAGTCAAGGTGAAGGAACGAAGAGTCTACCGGAACAAATACCTTCTTGTTATACTAGCTTGCCTGCACGGTTTCACTCGCATAGGCTACAGGAATTAAAACACCCCATTTCACTTCAGGGGCTGATTTTCGAAAATCCTGAGACATGCCTTTCTTTATTTTTTATGATTAGTACATAAACCGAGTTTCAATAGCTTAGTATGAAAAATATTGTATTTCCATACAAACTTTGGGGGTCCATTTTACCCCTTATTTTCCTTATTGTTCACCTAGACCACTTGAGGAGTATTGGGTTCTTACGTCTCTATCATATGCGGTTTCGTCTGTACATTAATTCCTTTAAAAAGGGCTTGTTCTTATATACATAGATTTATTTGAGAGCCGTTCATCTGATCTTCATAAAAAGTTGTAAGTAGTCCACGTATATATCTACAATTTTTAATTTGGAATATGAGCACAATCAAAGCCTTGTGGAGTTACAGAGGTCGCGAGGTCCCAGTCTGAGGCAGACGCCTACTCTGCCTCTTTTAATTTAAATAGGTTTTTTTTTTTTTTCTCTTTCCTCCTAAGAGGATTTTGGCGTCGCACGTCTTATGCATTTGCCAGTGTCAAGTATACATAATATATTCTCAAGTTTTGTTAGATATTATCAAACAAGTCATAGTCACGGTCAAAGTCAAGCAAAGAAAGTCACGGTCAAGTCCAAGTTATGCCCCAGTAAAGTGGTGAAAACTTTACTAGAGCCTTCTATGGAGTTTTGGAAACAACACGAAAATTCACGTTTCACGACATTATACCATTCACCAACACTCGTGCATGTTCACGAACACTTAACGGGTAAAAATTCACCATTTTTACACATTAACACTCGAAATAACACAAGTTTTGGAAAATAATAAAAAGACGCGACATGATTTCTTCATGTTCCCGCCAAAACTCCCTTAAACAGGTTTATAAAGCTGTCAAATTTATTTAAGTTTAGAAAATGGTACAACAGAATAGACTTTATTATTAAAAAAACTAGTTTTGTCTTTGGCTGTTTGTCAACGCTGCGGTTGAACTGATTTTGATGAAATTTAATTGGCTGCGATATAATGTGCATAATGAGGAAGGCCATCAGATACTGTTTATCCTGGAGAAAGCTTGTGAACTCTAAAATCTCGAGTAAGTTTGCGCGACGGAGCTATTGTGGCAATGGAACGCCCAGTGGGGCACCTCATATTTGCATACGAATGCGTTTAGATGCAGGAAATCGGACGCATTGTCAGCAGGGTTCAATGAATAGTAACGATGTAATTGTAAGTTAGGTACCTGAAGTAAGTACATCAACATAGCTATTATGCAACTGCCATGACTATAACAATAGCCAACAATAACAAAACTGCGCATGATTTTAACCGACCCTCATTGAAGACCGGAGGGCCTTATCCACTCGACCAATTATGAAGATTGACTTGAAATTTCTTCCCTGGCGCCACCGAAGTTTCCTGTTGGACGTGAAGGTTTACCTACTGTCTATACATAGATGCTATCATCTTTTGAACTCAGCAAGCAATGTGTCTCAAAAGGTTGTAAAGTTTAAAAAATACGCAGCAGAAGCCCCTGGTGACATCACGCGTGGCGCCGCCACGCACCAATTGCCAGCAATTGTCTCTTGCTAGGCTCACAGCGACGCATGTAATTTACTGCCAACCTAATGAAATCATTGCAAGTAAATAATTGTATTACACTTGGTATTGAGCAAAGGACGCTGTCAACGAGTAATTATTTTTCATTTGTTTATGACCGATCCCTTTGAGTGATTATTGCGTCTGGAGGTCGTCGCACTCATCAATCAAGACGTTTGCTTCAATTAGTTGCTATAAAAGCACCGATGCACTGAAATGCATGGTAATCTGATATGTTGTGCCCATATTGAAACAGACTCTCGCTTAATACCTCCTCGGGTGTCCCTTAATTACGTGGCATTGCACGTGACATCTAGCGGGTTAAATCATGATGAATTTTGACGTCTGGTACATACATGCGTTTAACTGATTGTTTACTTTTGTATTTGTCAAATAAGCTCGTTATTATTCAGTGATCTTCCTTATTGAACCGTTTGACAATTATACTAGGGGCACCAGTCCTTAATAGGTACATTAGCACACCCTGCGTATACCAGCAGGCTATATCTACCGACTTGTAATGTTCTTGTAATGTTAGCGCGTCGGAGATGTTCGCCGAGTCGCGCGTGTGGGTTGTTTTTACACGACCATGCGGAAACGGTGCACATCTCTGGCGCGCAGGGTCCGGGCCAGCCCCAACACCACCCTACATTTATTAGCGAGTAGGTTTGACTGTCAGTACATGAACCATTGCTGTATGGTTTATTAACTGACTAACGAACAAATGGTAAAATGTGTGAATTTAAAGAATATTGTATATTTTTCGTGTCCTTCTTCGTTCTTTCTGTGATCCTAATGGTTGAAATAAATTTTGATTTGATTTTTATTTATAAATAGGTACTTAAGTAGGCAGGTATGTAAATGACAATAGCTCAAACATGACTCCATATAGCAATTAGGTGGGTAAATACCCAACCTAGTCAAAAAGTCTAGCTATAAGTATTACCTATAGCTAAGGCACATATTAATGAAACGTATATAATTATAGTCTAAACAGTAAAGGTAAATAAAAATCAGTGATAATTACTTAAACAAAAAAAAAAAGAAAGTGTTTTTCTCCACAAGCTAAAAACTACTTAAAAGACCTTTTTACTTAGGTTCAACAAATATTGAGTGAATGCGCATTTTTCCTACGTAATACCGTAGATTATGTAGTTTCTTTGGTAAAACCTAGATAGATATTTATTAACGTATAGTTGTGAAGCTGAACGTCAAAGTAACCAGTACATCAATAGAAGTTATAAAAGTGAGACAGAAACAGTAAAAATACAAATAACCATCGAGACACCAGTTTCTATAGCATTATACACGAATTTTGTGAATAAATAATAATAATTTCATGTTTTTTTTTTATCTCTACCAGCAAGAGTTTGTAAAATACGCAATAAATCGGTTAGGTAGCTTATCACTTCACTTGTGCTTGCACGGTCACATGGTTTGCAAAATACACTGGACCGACGCCAAAGATGCAGTTCATCACCACTGTGGGTACTTACCACGCTTTTTAAATAGACCTCCCCATTTATCCACATAACACATTTTATCTGCGGTTCTACGTTATTTGGTGTGGTCATGTGCAATATGTGGCAAAATATAAAAGCAGCGAAACATAAAAATTTATGATCTCAAAAAACCGACACATTTTTGTTTTATGAGACACTTTCCAGAAACAAATCGGCAACCTACATTTTTAAACACAATAAGGAAAATGATGGTTGGTTATACAGTAAGGGTTAGAAGGAAAGGGTATGCTAAGCTGAAAAGGGCTCATAGTTCTCATCATTATGAACAACTTTTACTATGGGACCAACCATGAAATCGAGAAAAAAAAATGTTCCATAGAAAAATTGACACTCAACAGAATGTATGGAACAGTAGTCGAAGCAGTAGTCGCCAAACACATAACGAAGTGCACCAGCAACCTCACTTGAGTCAGTTGCAATTCTAGGTTTACCATCTTCGACCACATCTTAATCTAAATAACCAACAGACAAACTATTTGTACAGAATAGAAGTCGATGAAACCTTTTGTCGTTCTATATATTAAATTTATTGCTCCTTGTTACATGTAACGAAAAATCAAAACCTAAACCTTAACTTAAGCCTAAAGCTTAATGTAACAACTTTTTAGGTTTTTAGGTACATATAGATAGTTATAAGCAATAAACTTTAATCTCATACGGGGCTAGAGCAGAAACTTTACTATATATTTTTAATAGCAACGGAAAGTAAATATGAATCGTTTAGGACGCTAGATAATAACTTTTCTGTAGGCGTATATGTGTCGTATTCACAAACGTAAAAAAAAAAACACTGAAATTAAAGTAAACCATCGATCAAATTAAACTTTGTGCATATATTACTAGCGCTTTTATTTATTATACGGGCTTATGTATATAATAATGTATGTACCCTTATTTATAAGGAGAATTCTGTGGTATGTACATAGGTTTTCCTTTTTTGCGAGCGATGTAAATAGTGTATAATGTTGTTCCATGGATAGAATTTGTAATACAAACCCAGACCACAAAACATTACCCTACTTCTTGGGCTGACGCTTAGCTTAGATTAGAGGTATTTACCTGATCTAAGGGCTGACGGGTAAAAAGAGAGACAAGCAAAATTGCAATACTGGACATAATTCGAACCTTAAAATTTTCAAACAAACGAACAAAGTAAAAACATTGGTCGAAGCCAATGATATTTTACTAAAAATAGGTTTTGCCTTCTGTATTCGAGGCTCCTCTGCAGTCTATTTACAGCCGCTAAAGAGTGCGAAAGCAGATGAGAAAAGATCGAGAGTAAAAAGTATAGCTATAATGAAATCTGTCCGAAAGGACAGATTCGCGGAGTCATTGTAAGTGCAATAGAATCGTATCTCTAGTAAAATATCATTGATAGTAGATCACTCGAAGTACGTCACTCGAGCTTAAAATAATGTTCCTTTATCTGCCCAAAGTTCAATTTACTTTGATCGAAGGTTGCTCCCGAGTCCTGAGGTGAAGTGACAATAATCACCCCTAACTCCTCTAAGAAAAATTAAGTAAGTGCCTGTATAATTAAGTAAGTTTATCCGTTAAGTGTTTGTGAACGCGCACGAGTGTTGGTGAATAGTATAATGTTGTGAAACGTGACTCTTCGTGTTGTTTCCAAAACTCCTTTGAAACCTCTAGTAAAGTGTCCACCGCTTTACTAGGGCATGACGTGGACTTGACCGTGACTTACTTTGCTTGACTTAGACTATGACTGAATGAAATATTTGACTTCCCGTGAAATATTACAATACTTGACAGTGGCTAAATACCCAACGTGTGGAGCCAAAAATAAGAGAAAAAAAACCTATGATTATAGGTTCGCTACGCCAAAGTCCTGAAAGGACAAAAAAGTTATAGCTTCTACCTTTCGCTCCCCCAGAAATTTATATATAGCCATCTCTTTCACTCGATGTCAGGTCAGGTCATGTGTAGACATTAAAGGCCTCGCTACGCGGCCTGACCTGACATCGTGTGAAAGGGACAGCTAGATTTGAATTTCACGGGAGCAAAAGAAACAAACTATTAAGGCTATAGCTTCTCCCATTCGCTCCCCCAGAATCGTATTGAAAAAAATAATACAATGATGTGACATAACTTTTTCACATTCCCGCCAAAAACTCAATTTTATTGTGGCTTCTTTCGTTTCCTTCCACTCGTAACCCGTAAAAGGAAAAAATTAAAACAATAATAAAAAAGGTATGTACCATAGATTAGAACCATCATCACCTGTCATTGTATAAATGCTGTGTCATTGGCTGATTATGCTTGCTAATGTGACAGTTCTTAGCAATGCTGCAATTTGACTGGTAGACAATGCAAAACAGTCGTTATTAACCAATAGGAAATTAGTGTAAGTGGAAACAAACCATGTGCTAACATGGCGATTTTTCACTCGTCTTTGTATGTCGTTTGATAATTATTGCGTGGCTGATATGGACACAACGTTAAATCGTGTAGCATTTTTCCTTTTTGACACATTTTCTTTGTTTCTTTCCCTGTAATTAAATTGCGGTGAAATGAGCGTCGACGCTTACGGGCCGAGCTCCCAAACGCTCACGTTCTTGGACCCCGAGGAAGCTGATCTTATCGGAGCTGACACCCAGGGCTCTGAATTCGAGTTTACTGACTTCACCCTACCCTCTCAGAGTCAAACACAAGCTTCTCAACATGACCACGGTCTTACAACTTCGAATCAGGTTTGTAAAAGTTTGTTGTATTTGTTTGTTTCATAACCTATGAATGAATCATCTTCGAACTTGACTCTTACTCCGTTATGTTTTGTGCAGGTAAATGGCTTAAGTCGTTTGGATCTGGGATCGAAGGTTTCCAGTGTTACGAATGCCATAGCGGAGTTGCAATTCGAGGAGGAAGATGAGGCTTTGTATAGCAGCAAGGAGTTGCCAGAACATGCTTGCAAGTACTGTGGCATCCACGATCCGTCCACTGTTGTCATGTGCAATATCTGTAACAAGTGGTGAGTAACAAGAATATACATATTTGAAACGTAAACAACCACAACACAGCTTAACTAAATTAGTACCATAAAACACTTGTTTATATCTGCTAGTATTCACATAATTTTAGAGTTACTTTCTCAATGAACTAATTTTAATAATAGGATGAATATATTTGAAATGCAAAGAGATTGTGAACAGTCACATTTTATGGTTTTATTGATTATAATTTTGAATAACGATGCCATGCGAATCTATTTAAGACACTTATTATTATATATGTGACAGCAAAGTTATGTGATCTTAATGAATTCTGGGATGGTAATAGAAATAATGAGAATCATCATCATAGAAAGATGCATAATTCTATCTCATAAAAATTCAGGAATGCGGAGCGTAACTATAATTAAAATGGAATGCCCGGACATATTAAAAGTTGTTCAATAATAATGTTTGATCAGCCTGTACCTTGTATTTATTAAACTGTTGTGTAACACCTACAGCTATAAATGCCTTGTTGTAATGGGTTGAAAGTTCCAAACTATTAGGTAAAATGTAGCTTACACTTGCACATGCTTTACCTGAAGTAGGGACCTTGTAATATTATGGATTTATTCTAAAGCTTGAAAAGTTAGATGATACCCGTGAAAAGAGATTCCTGAACAGATTTCCATAAAACATAAAAAATACATTGCAGATTAAGGCCTCCCAGCCACAGTTGTCTCGCTCACTTATTTTCACATTGTAGAATAAATTGTAGAAAATAAAAAAATACTGTTTGAATATCAAAAAGATTCAAAAACCCACATCATAGCTTTACAAATAAGTAAAGCAGAGCAGGATGTCTCAGGTTCAATGTCAAAGATGAATTTATATCTGGGTGGTTAGTTGTAGTCTATGGTATCAACCAACAGTAAATACAAAATCGCAGTGATCATACACACAGTACACACACTCATCCTTTCAATCTCTCTTACACACCAACACACCCTCTCAAAAACCACGTAAAAGATGTGCTATGTTAAGAAAGAGCAGGAACTCTTAATACGGGCATTCTAATTCTATCTGGGGCGATAATACCTGCACTGACGTCCCGTTAAGGGTGTTTTGTGCATTTACCCCGCTGCCAGCCTACCCAAACCAGCCCAGCTCCTTAAAGTAATGGAGCACGGCCTTGGGTCGCTGGCAAAACTGTTCCACTCCTGTTTCGTCAGATGTTATGCTATTGGAGACTTGGTGTTGAGATTCTTGAAGGAGTCCCGACCTAACTCTTATGTCCTCTGTGGCCTTGCAGAGCAGTAGCACATGCTCCACGGTCTCGTTTTCCTGCAGACAGCCTCGGCATAGAGGACTATCTGTAGCTCCAACTTTGTGCAAATGATAGTTTAGCTCACAGTGTCCTGTGATAATACCTATCATTAGACGTTACGGGCATTATTGTATGCTTAAAAGATCCCCTGATCGCTTGAATTTGTTAGTTTACTGTATAATTAATAAACTTTATTATTGTTAAAATGACAGGTTCTGCAATGGGCGTGGAAACACATCTGGCTCGCACATCATCAATCACCTAGTGAGGGCTAAGCACAAGGAGGCTGCCTTGCACCGTGATGGCCCACTCGGAGAGACATTGTTGGAGTGCTACTCTTGTGGAGCTCGCAATGTATTCGTCTTGGGATTTATTCCTGCTAAGGCCGACTCTGTGGTTGTGCTGCTATGCCGGTAAATATTAATATGAATTCTATGTACTAGTCATAACAAGCACCTGAGGTACGAACCCAAAACTGCTTCAGGGGCGTGTCGAACTTTGGTGTCTGAAAGACCATATGAACATTGTGGAATGAATGCCTCATTCTCTAAAAGTTGTTACTGAAAGGTGCAACAATATTGAAAGTTATTTTTTTCGCGGTTTCAGAGTTGGTCCTATACTAAAAGTTGTTTATAATGAGGATTACTTGCATACCTTTCAGTAACAACCTGGGCCCTTATTCTCTATCGCACATGAGATAACTTGCACATAACTTGTGACGTCATAACATGCTCTAAACTTAAACGCGGTTCCTAATCGTGAAGAATCGCACGTTTAAGAAATAGATAATACTGTTTCATGCGACTAACACGGAGTTAATTTAACATGGCATGTAACAAGCTATTATGGCAATAGAGAATAAGGGCCCAGTATGTTTCTTGCTACCTCAACATATTAATGCTTGGTTTTATAATATTAATGTGATATATATCACACTAATATTACTGTGATAATTAATATTACACTTAATATTAATGTGATATATATCACACTAATATTATAAATGTGAAAGTTTGTGTGTAAGTAGGTAAGTATGTAAGTGTGTTTGTTCCCGTTCAACTTTGTAATGGCTGAACGGATTTGAATGAAATTTGGTATGGAGGTAGTTTATACCCTGGATTAACACAGGCTACTTTTTATCTGGAAAAAATATTCGGTTTCTGAAGAATAGCGGGTGAAACCGCGGGGCGCAGCTAGTTAAATATAAATAATTGCATATGAATTCATTCAATTTTGAACCTAGTTACCTACCCCTTATTGGCCTTACTTAATTAAACCTCTTTAATAGTCAAACATGATAAATTCTGTGTAATACAAAAAATGCTATGAAGTAGTAAAAATATGTGAATTACATAAAATAATGTTTGATTTGAAATTATTTTTTTTATAGCATTCTGTGCTGGTCATATTCTTTTTATTGTTTCACATTTCTAAATGAAGTCAAGTTTTCTTCAGTGTCCATATAAATTATTATCGCTTTATTAATAATATTATTATTTCATTAAAGATGATGACTTTTTTCTTTTATTGTCATTTCCATGTCCATGTCCCCTAGCTTGAGGCCAATGCCGGAAGGCAAGATTGGACTTATTTAGTTTTAATAATATGGGTTTATTAAATTGAGTTGATTATTGTTACTATAGTTTTGAAGTATTATTATGTGTTCTGTGGTTTCGATCACATCCTGTGATCTTTTTACAAGCTTTTATTTAATTTGCAATGTTTGTTTGTAAGTATGTATGTTCGGGTCAAATCTGCAACTGAATTTTAGACCAGGGCCTTATCCCGTAACTCTGATGGCGATGGTCTTCGTTTGCTATCCTGCTCGCTCGCATGGTGCGAGTAAGTTGGCCCGAGTGGGACAGCACGCGATGACCATTGCCACCAGAGTTACGGGATTAGGCCCCAGTTCCCCTTGTTCAATTGAGTTGAAATTTTGCATGCCTGTCAAGTTCCGATGACAATCCAATATTATGAAAGCAAGCTGATCTGATGCTGGAGACGGACGGTGGAAAACGGAATTCTTTAGTACTAACAGTAGATTGATGGAGTTTGGATTCGTTTTGATTAGCTTACAGTACCTTTGACGGATTTTGTAAAAGCTTGTCTGGCCAAACTATATTTTTCAACAAAAACTTTGTTATAACTAGCTGCTGCTAATATTTTTCCGTGATAACAAGTAGCCTATGTGTTATTCCAGGGTGTATGCTTCCATACCAAATTTCATTAAAATCCATTCAGCCATTACAGAGTTGTATGGGAACAGACACACTTACATACTTACACATAAACTTTCGCATTTATAATATATATTAATGTGATTTATGCATGAATTAATTTGACCTAGAAAACAAAATGATGAACTTTAAAAATTATCATGATTCTCAACAGGCAACCTTGCGCTGCCCAAAGCTCCCTGAAAGACATGAACTGGGATCAAGAACAATGGAAACCATTGATTGGTAAGTGGCTTTTATTTATTTTTAGTACTGTAAAAGTTTTGGAGGTACTGTATTTGCACAACATTAATTTAAAATGTTTAGGATACTAGCGCCCTGCGCCCTGCGATGTCACCCGCTATTCTACAGGAACCGTTCAATTTTCGGGATAAAAACACCATACAAGCTACTTCCTTACCGAATTTCATTCAAATCCGTTCAGCCGTTACAGAGTTGAACGGGCACAAACACACTTACATACTTACACACGAACTTTCGCATTTATAATAGTGTGATACATAGAAAATGCTGGCTTGCTTGTAATTCTTTAAACTGTGTCAAAAATAACCAATATGTTGTGTCTTTCCGCTGCAACGTCGCGTCCAGTACAATAGGAATAATGAACAATATTGTTTGTTTTTATCCTAATTAGTAATTGTAATTTTTTTCTTATACTTTTCTCGCTTTAAGTTTCTGCAGACACTTTAGGCTAAAACAGCTGTTTTTCTTAAATAGTTAAGATGTTTTTAATTTTAGCCTGCAGTTTTACATGAGTAGACAGCCCCAATGGACTTTTATACTATTTGCCTTGTCAGCAGTTTGTGGCCGTGTGAAAGAAGGACAAACAATCAGACAAAGAAACGAATAACTTTGAAGTTGTGCCATTCTCTAAGCTGGCAGAACTAAGATCTTCCGCGTCTTTTTCCTTGTAGTATGTGACAAAGGGATAGTAAAGAATTTAGGAAATGCTGCAAGAGAAATGATCTATAAGCTCCTTTCAAGGAACCAATGCAAAGACCATACCGCTTATGATATAGACGTGAAATTTGAACCCAATTCTCCTGAAATGGATAAACAATAAGAAAGGATTTATCGAAATTCCACCTCTAAAGGGGTAAAATGGATCCCCAGAGTTCGTACGAAAATAAAATAGGCATAAAAAATAGAGAAAGGCATAGCTCAGGATTTTTCACAAATGAACCCCTAAAGAGGTAAAATGGGGTCTTGAAAATTCTGTAACTTATGCGATCATAGCCGTGGAGGCAAGCTAGTTCCATTATAATTGGTGAGGATTGTCTCAACCACGTTTTGTTTTTACAGCTGACCGAGCCTTTCTATCTTGGCTGGTGAAAGTTCCATCTGAGGCTGAGCAAATGCGCGCCCGTCAGGTCAGTCCGATACATATGTATTACCAAATTACCTACTATTACCGTGCAACAGACGTTACAACATGGTTGGCGTCGATCGCCGCGTCTTTTAATCGTGAGAGAAGAAGAGAAATTGATTTTCTCTAGTTGGTCTGCGGTCCGTGGTTGTCACTTGTGTTAGCTCATAAACTAATATACAATGTATTAGCAATTACCATAAAACTTGTATAGGTTTGACTTTTCAGTGGTAGCAGTTATTTATTCAAAAATAATAGCTAGACGTGTATTTCACGGGAGTAAAACAAACAACCCATAAACCTAGTTATTTATTTAATTTACTCCAATGAAATGTATGCCTAGCTATCCTCTTCACATAAATCAGATTAGGCCCGTGTGGACTTAACTAATTTGGGCAGTCAATTTGGTAATGTGGGCAAAACCAAGAAAAATGTATTAATCCCGGATGTCTAAAATTGTGGTACAGCAATTAGGTATATAATAATTATGTATACAGGCATAATATTATGTAATATGTATTTGTATTTTCAATCTGCTGATAAGCATTTGACCATTTTTTAGTGTGGTCAAGACTGATAATAGGATACTTATAAATAACACCAAATAATAATCATTACACCATGTCACAAGTACGGCACTCTGCTGCGTTATTCGTGGTTTTTCCGAAATAAAAAGTATCTATTTGCCTATTTGCTTGAAAATATCATAAAGACATCCTAGCCTAGCCTCCATCCATCAATCAGTCTAGCTAGTATATCCTAGCTTAGTTGATTGTGCCTTATAAGTAGGATTGCCATCTCTAAAATTTGGCAACCAGGACAAGACGCGTAAAAACTCCGGATTTTAGAGCCCAGACCTCGGATATGTCAACAGGTTTTTTTAAACATTTTTAACGGTTCGACGGTCGATCGCGGCGTGTGGGCATAATGCGTGTGGTTCGGGCGACCCAAGACTTTAATTTTTTAAACCCGGACTATAAACTACTCATAAGCAGGTCTCTCCGGCAGATGTTTGAAAGATGAATTTAACTAGTAGTTCAGCGACAGTAGACCTCGCTAACACATTTTTTTCACAATGTCAATTTCTCAGTTCGGGTCGAATGTCGAAGATTTCACGACCTTGACAACCTCTTGACCGATTTTGCTCGTGTTCGAAATCCTTGTTTAGAATTGAGTAACGAATGTATCTGCCAAATATCAAAATCGGGAGGTAAATGGCGCCGCAGCAAGCTTTGCTTCCTTTTTGGGGGAAATAACAATCCAATTAAAAATCGCCGACGACATAAAAAAATGAAATTGCAGAACCTGTATAAAAAGCTTCGTCAAAATTTATTGAGAAATACAACCTGTACGCGAGAACCAATATCTATACAGATGAAAACAAATTATGCCATTTATTGCAAAGACTTCGCTTACTTTGTCAAATATCTATTTTGGGTCTGGGTGCTGTCCATGGCACCCCCGACACAATGATATCTAATGGTAAGATATTAGTGTGAAGCGTTAAAAATAATAATTTAATGATAATAAAACTATCGAACAGACAGTGTTACTTTTATGACATTTCAGTTTATACCTACTTACTAACTTCAGGTGACGCCGCAGCAGATCGGTCGTTTGGAGGAATTATGGCGCGACAACGTCGACGCTACCTTCCAGGATCTGGAGAAACCTGGCGTAGACGAGGAGCCCCATCAAGTTCTACTTAGGTATGTTATGTTCAATATCGATCTTTTAAAAAAACAAACTTCACTCCTTTAAGCGTTGCTTATATATATATAAACCAGGTGTTACTGAAAGGTGCAACAATATTGATGTATGTGCTCAAAATGTCAGTGACACTCGACAAAATGTATGGAACAGGAACAAATCGACCACTAAACAGCTGAAATGGGGAGTTTCTTTTACTGCAGCCAATGCGAGCGAAGACGTGCGGGCAAGCTAGTTTTGCATAAAACAAAAAGACAGACGAAATACGAAGTTACCCCTATACGTTTTTTTTTTTTTGATATTCCGACTTTAATAAACATAAATGAAACTTGCCATAATTACGACATTTTATTTAAGTGATTAATTCGCGTTACTTTGTTCACAGATATGAGGATGGATACCAATATCAGAACATCTTTGGGCCGCTGGTGAAGCTCGAAGCGGACTATGACAAGCGTCTCAAGGAGTCCCAGACTCAGGAAGGCATAGAGGTCCGCTGGGACGTCGGCCTCAACAAGAAGACCATCGCGTACTTCACCCTCGCCAAAACTGACAGCGACATGAAGCTGATGCACGGAGATGAGCTTAGATTGAGGTAATTACTTTATGATGATACTTCATCAGCCTTTAAACATATGATATATCAGCCTACCCCCGAAGGGTGATTAGGCCATACCCACAACGCTGGCCCAGTGCGGTTTGGTGGATTTATTCTCCGGAAATATGCAGGCTTCCTTATGGTCTTTTCCTTCATATATCTGTATATATCCTACGTAAGTTACAAAGAAATCATTGGTATGGGCCCGCCCGATTTCGAACCCGCGACCCCACGAATGTGAGGCGAGCTTGTTCCCACTGAGCTACCACCACTGCCAAGGTGTCTCATTATCATCATCATCATCATCAATCAGCCGACGACCACTGTTGAATAGGCTATATATAGGCCTCCCCCTTAGGGCGCCACACCGATCGAAAACCACTTGCGTGCACCGGTTTTCCTGCGACTTTCACAATGTCGTTGGTCCCCCCAGTTGGAGGCCTGCCTGCGCTGCGTCTTCTGGTTCATAGTCTTCATAGCCACTCAAGAACCTTTCTTCCCCATCGGTTATATCGGTTCATCGAGTGATGATGTCTGTCTAGAACAAAATATCGCGCAACACTCGGACGAAACTACGCCTCTTTCGCATTTCCTTCGCAACGCGAGTCTTACCCCCGAAAACTGAAACGCTTGTTAACTTTGACAACAGATTAATTCTTTGTCTGGCACTAAGCAAATGAACAAAGGCAGCAACAGACTTAATCTATCGTCAAAGTTAAACGTTTCAGTATTCGGGGGTTTGACAGTCTATATCAAGGTTTTTTTTTAAATTTAAAAATACTTTTTGGCCCTATACATTGTTACGAAAATCGCCGACGACAAAAGAAATCTGCGAAATTGTAGAATAGAGACTCTGCAAAAAAAGTTGTGGTCGCGAGGTCTGTTCGAAGAACTAATAGTCGGGACATGTTTCAGATACGTGGGTGAGCTCCACAAGGCGTGGTCGGGCGTGGGTCACGTGATCAAAGTGCCCGACAACTACGGCGACGACGTGGGCCTCGAGCTGAAGAGCGGCGCCAACGCACCGCTCGACTGCACCTCCAATTTTGTCGTCGACTTCATATGGAAGAGCACTTCTTTCGACAGGTAACTAATCATCACTATTATTGGTGTAATCAGTGGCTATCGTGTAACTCTGAGGCGATGGTCTTCGATTGCCATCCCGCTCGCTCGCGCGGTGCGACTAAGTTGGCGCGAGGGCAACGGCGCGCGATGTCCATCGCAACCAGAGTTACATGATAAGGCTCCAGGTCAGTAACGATCACTATTATTGGAATAATTTTTCGTCCTTTCAAAATCTTTTTTTTTTCTGGATATACTTGGTGCTTTTTATTCGTCTAGGGAGTGGTTTTTTTTTATTTTTTTTATATCTATTTATTTATTTTTTTGGAAAAAAAAAAGGGTTTTGTCAACAGTGACAATGCCACCCCGTAAAACTAAGAACATATAGAAGACAACACAATCAACAATTTCCACATGAACACTGAAGGGAGTGGTTGTATGCAAAATAACGAACAACTTTTGTACCATGACTTTTGAAAACTCACGAAAAAAAAACTTGTTCCATACATTTTACTTGCAAATCCAAGAACATTTTATATGAAACAGCTGTTGATGAAGCTTGTGTTGAAATAGCGTCTCTTTTTATTTTTATATGTAAAAACAAAGGATAAAGTTGAATAAGAAGGAAGTCGTGGTAGCTCAGTGGGAACACGCTCGCCTCACATTCGTGGGGTCGTGGGTTCTACCCCAGGCAGGCCCGTAAAATAATAAAAAAATAGGTGTTTGTTGTTTTTTAATTGTAATTTTTATTTATCTTTTAAGTTTTGTTTATATTTTGTTTTGTTTTTGTGGCAAATATACCATTGTCATTGTCTATTGTACCAATAAGTTATTTGGAACTTACGTATGGATATACCACTGGCTCTTCGGTGCACATTTTCGGAGAAGAAATTAGATTGCGTATGTGAATCCGCCAACCCGCACGTTGGCCAGCCTGGCAGATATAGCCCAATCACACTTCGAAGGTAGGCTGATATCCCAGCAGTGGGACGTTTACAGGCCGATACAGAAACCAAGGGATAGTGAGCGACAATTTTAGAGCTATCAAATTTAGTTCAGAAAATGGTACAAGAGAATCGACACCCAATTTGTGCTTCAATTACTCATACTCATTTATTTATAAGCATAGGCTACACGTCACTGGTTTTAATTACACTTGAGTATACATTAATAATAGAAAAATAATAATAATAATAATTTGCCATAATAAAAGTCAATCATTAATATTAAATTTAAGTTATAATAAACATGGTGAATGTCAAATTTATAATAATCATTAAAATTAAAATAATGACAATATAATTATGTCGAGAATTATTTCCACATTGTAGGATGCAACTAGCCCTCCGCAAGTTCGCGGTGGACGACTCGTCGGTGTCGGGGTACATCTACCGCCGGCTGCTGGGGCACGAGGTCGAGGAGATGCTGTTCCGCGTCCACCTGCCCAAGCACTTCAGTGCGCCTGATCTGCCTGACCTCAATCGCTCTCAGGTAAATACTGATAAGGTATATAATTCTATTTGTATACAGGTGTGTCGTAATTTATGGTCCATTCATTACGACACGCTGTATAAAAGACGGTGTATGTATTATGTTATGTTCCCTATATACTCAAAAACGGCTGGACCGATTTTGATATTTTCAGGGAATTTTCAGATTAGTTCAGCGGGAAACCCTGTGAAATTTGGTACCCGTAGTATAAACAAAATCGCTGTTACCCGCGACTTCGTTAGAGTGGACCTAATTTTTTTTTTATAAAGTAGCCTATGTCTGTCTTAAGCTATATATATGCAAAAAACCAGGTCGATCCGTTCAGCCGTTTAGCCGTGATAATGTGACAAACACCCAGACAGAGACAGAGTTACATTGGCATTTAAAAAAAAAAAGTATAATATTAGTTACGATAAGGATATAGAGATCAATTGCCGTGCATTGTTTTTTTTTTCGCCTCTGTACTGGGTTGGTTTAGGAAAAACGAAACAACGCTGGTGAAATCACGTGGCGCAGCTAGTTATAAATAAAAAATAAAGACTTCACTAAGTAGTCTATGTCATTCCGGACACAAAGAGCATTCCCATGACACCTCAATTGTCAAAATCGATGAAGCTGTTTTGGCCACAGCACATGGATTTAGCGTATGATGTTTCGTCCAAGCCACAGCACAATCATACATAATGACATAAATATTTACCGTCCTTCTCGTTCTTATTAACCGACTACCCAAAAAAGGAGGAGATTTTCAAGTCGACTTGTCTTTTTTTATATTTTTTTTTTCTTTACGTGTGTTATTTATTGGTATTGCTTGCAAAATGTTTAAATTCTAGAATTTTCAGAACCGGTAACCTCAGCGTCAATACTATCTAAAAAAAAACTAATTGTCAAATATTCGATAGACAACTGTTGTTTTCATTTACGCCATTAAATTTCATACACCTCGCTAAAGAATTTCTTAATTTCAGGTATACGCGGTGAAACACGCGCTCCAGCGTCCCCTCTCGTTGATCCAGGGCCCGCCCGGCACCGGCAAAACCGTAACGTCCGCGACCATCGTCTACCAGCTCGTACGTCAGAACGGCGGCCCCGTGCTCGTCTGCGCGCCTTCCAACACCGCCGTCGACCAGCTCACAGAGAAGATCCACAAGACCGGGCTGAAGGTAGTGCGGCTCTGCGCCAAGTCGAGGGAAGCCATGGAATCCTCCGTGTCCTTCCTAGCTCTGCACGAGCAAGCGCGCGCCCTCGGCTCCAACGACAGCGAGCTCCGCAAACTGACGCGGCTGAAGGAAGAAGCCGGGGAACTATCGGCTGCCGACGAGAGGAGATACCGCGCGCTCCGTCGCGCCGCCGAGAGACGACTGCTCGACGCCGCGGACGTCGTGTGCACGACCTGCGTGGGCGCGGGCGACCCGCGCGTCGCGCGCATGCGCTTCCAGTCCATCCTGATCGACGAGGGCATGCAGTCCACCGAGCCCGAGTGCATGGTGCCGGTCGTGCTCGGCGCCAGGCAGCTCATCCTCGTCGGCGACCACTGCCAGCTCGGGCCGGTCGTCATGTGCAAGAAGGCGGCCAAGGCCGGCCTCAGCCAGAGCCTGTTCGAGCGGCTCGTCGTGCTCGGCATCCGCCCCTTCAGGCTCGAGGTGCAGTACCGCATGCACCCGGAGCTATCCCGTTTCCCCTCGGATTTCTTCTACGAGGGCTCGCTTCAGAACGGAGTCAGCGCGGAGGAGCGTCGCCTTCACAAGATCGACTTCCCGTGGCCGCGGCCCGATAGGCCGATGTTCTTCTACGTGACGCAGGGGCAGGAGGAGATCGCGGGCTCCGGCACCTCGTACCTGAACCGCACGGAGGCGGCCAACGTGGAGAAGCTGACCACGCGGTTCCTGAAGGCGGGCGTGCGGCCCGAACAGATCGGCATCATCACGCCGTACGAGGGGCAGCGCTCCTACCTCGTGCAGCACATGCAGTACCAGGGCAGCCTGCACGCCAAGCTGTACCAGGAGATCGAGGTGGCCAGCGTGGACGCCTTCCAGGGCCGGGAGAAGGACATCATCATCATGTCGTGCGTGCGCTCCAACGAGCACCAGGGCATCGGGTTCCTGAGCGACCCGCGGCGCCTCAACGTGGCGCTCACGCGCGCCAAGTACGGCCTCATCGTGGTCGGTAACCCCAAGGTGCTGAGCAAGCAGCCGCTCTGGAACCACCTGCTCGCGTTCTACAAGGAGCGGCGCGTGCTCACCGAGGGCCCGCTCTCGAACCTGAAGGAGTCCGCCATCCAGTTCGCGAAGCCGAAGAAGCTGGTGAACGCGGCGAACCCGGGCTCGCACTTCATGTCGACGTCGATGTTCGACGCGCGCGAGGCCATGGTGCCGGGGTCGGTGTACGACCGCGCGCGGCCGCCGCGCGACCCGCTCGCCTACGTGGGCCCCGAGCGCGGCGCGCCGCCGCACGCGCCCGTGCCGCCGGCCGCGTTCGCGGCGCACCGCGCGGCGCTGGGGGCCCGCGCGCCGCGCCGCCGCCCGCCGCGCCTCTCGCAGGAGCCGCTGTCGCAGCAGCCGCCGCTCTCGCTCTCGCAGGGCGGCTCGCAGCCCGACCTCAGCCAGGAGTCGGCGGCGGCGGACGGGCCCTCGCAGCCGGACGGGCTGCTCTCGCAGGACTCGACGTACCAGGGCGGGTTCCGCGCGCGCTGCAGCCAGTACTGAGGGCCGCGGGCGGACCGCCGCGGGCCCGCGCCGCGACCCACAAGCACTCCGCCGGGGTGGAACCACGCACGGTACCGACGAGACGCCGACGCGCCGCCCGACAGGACAGGGAGCATCGCCGGCGGACATCCGACCGGGACTACTGTTAGTCTTCGCCCATCGACCGTATTCACGAGAGCCGAGCGCCGACTAGAAATCGTCGCGCGCGAAGCCGAGCGTACTCGCGCGGTAGAATTTGACGCGAGAGTAAATTTAAAATGTTATTATTACAGGGATAGAAATATTTATAGAATGTTCGAAAAGTTCCAAAGTAACGACTCTTGCGAATTTGAATATCGGCAATAGCTAAACACACAATAAAACAATGGCAACAATACAACGCATGTGACGCGAAATCAAATCGGATATAACCCTCGAAATAATTTTCAGACCTATTCGACCTCTATAAACTTGTTACTATCCTTAAATACAGATAACTTGTTCATTATGTTCAAACGGCTGTGAAACCAGGAGACATGACTTGGTAGATGGAAAGAGTCCAAAAATTGTGATAACTTAATAAAAAAAGGGTAGTAATTTTTCACAAAAATTTGCAAACTTATGCATGTCAATATTGATCCAATTGATCGTTCAATTACTGAGTTACGTGAAAAATTGACTAAATCTCTATTCAGGAATTGAGAAAGAAACTTCGCCTAATTTTATTAAATCGATAAATTGTGATATTTTGAACCGAAAACTATGGTACCCTTTTTCGACGTATATTTTTCTCTAAACCAAAATGTTTTATTTATCTCTACGTAGTTTAAAAAGCCATCCAAGACATGTCTTTTTGTTTCGATGTCTGCAAAATTAAATCTATCAGTGTAAGCGATATAACAACCAAATCGCATTTAGATTGTAATGTTATTTTTAGTTTATTTCAGGGTTAAACCACTACTGCACTTTATCATGTTCTAAACATTATAAACTCGGATATATCTTGTATGGACAAGAATTAATGCCGTTAATCCCTTAAACCGACGCTATTTTATAGACGACTAGTTTGTTTTGTAGTAGATCGATTAGTGCAATAGTGGTGCAATTCTTATTCAAGATAAATTCAATTTAGGCCAGTCTGTTATTAGAGTCACTTTAGTCAGTTCTCACGGTTTGTGTTTGTCATAGGGAATTTCAGGTGTCATAGTTATCAGTATCATTGGCTATATTTAAACAGTGTCAGGTCTATTAAATCAATGTATAAAATGGCTTATTTTTATTGTTTTTCCATCGTATATTGTATGTGTTTATAATGTCTCACCATCTTTTATGATTTATAAATATCAATAAATATGTGCTTTAAGACAATTCCACACAGTAGCTCTGTAGTAAGCTTGATATACCGCGTTATCGTAGTTTGTCTGAGTTATACTGCTAATATAGATTTGGCGAGTTTTGCCTAGATTTAAAGGAATTTTTTAACACGTGAATTTCGTTTATATGCATAAATAATATTGGTAAAACTGCGATAATTGTGCAAGCTACTGGACCTCTGCAAAATTGCATTGGGCTTTTGATTCCGCAAATCTTTTAAATGACTTAACTTGAGCTATTTCAGTAATTATTGATGAATAGAAATTCGTAAAGGTTTTATACTTCTTTTACAAAAACTATTTATATACTAAATGAAATCGATGTTTGATATCCAACGTCAAGAAACAAAAATAAAACGAGTGTTTACGGGTTTATGAATGTTTAGTTTGAAACCCAAAAGATGGTTGTGACATATATGTAATTCCGTTTATTGCACTATTATGTATTATTTTGTGCTAATGAGATTCCACATATTCTATACTAGCTTGCCCGTACGGCTTCGCTCGCAGTGGCGACAGTAAATGAAACTCCCCATTTCACTTCTAGGGGTTGATTTTCGAAAAATGCTGAGACAAGCTTTTCTCTCTTGTTATGCTCAGTACGCAAACTGAGTTTCATTGTCTTAGCAAGAACAAAAATATTTTTTCATACAAACTTTAGGGTTCATATTACCCATTTGAGGTGGAATTAGGCAAAATCCATTCTTATTCTTCACCTACATACAACATTTGAGGGGTATTGGGTTCTAAATTTCACGTCTCTATCATAGCGATTTGGTCTGTGCATTGATTCCTAGAAAAGGGCTTGTTCTTTTATAAATTGTATATATATTCCACTATGTATTTGTGTTCAAATCTCATTACTGAAATAATATGGCATGCACCTCAACTTTGATCCGTGACTATATCTACTACTTATCTTAATGAAGTATCATTTACCTAGCAAAAACCTTTTGTTGTTTAAACTTCTCTTTTTCTAAGCTTTCTCTACCTTATTTCATTGTGTTAAAAATTATTGGCTACGTAACGTTAATTACTAAACTTATTATTTTGACTGTTGGTCTATGGTGGGAAATCAATAAAGATTGTCGTTATTATAAATGTTGGTTTTATTACGGAAACTCAAAATATCCTTTTCAATAAAATTGACTTACAAAACTAATTACACGATAAAATATATTTTAATAAAAAAAATTACATGAAATCAAACTGTTAACATTAGGGGCCGTTCAAGTATTACGTAAGCACTATTGGGCGTCGTTGTTTTGCTTATTTTGGATGACATGGGGGGGGGGGGGGGGTAAGGGAGTCTAGATGATGATTACGTCATCGGCAGTCATTTACTTTTTTACACGAATGGCAACCCTCCAACTTAGAATCATGGATTCGGGTTTCATGGACTGAAGACTGTTAATTTGAATTTAATGTGTACCAAAAATTTAAGATAAGTTTGTTATGTTCGTAAGATTATAATAATTCTGTCACTTTGTCTATTTTCTTATTTTTAAAATTATAATTATAATATATAAAAAAAAAAAACATTCATAATTGAAAATGTTTACGTAAGCATGGGGGGAAGGGGTAAGAGCTTTGTTTACTTTTGCTGACAAGGGGGATGGGGGGGTAAATAATTGTAATAAATCTGCTTACGTAATACTTGAACGGCCCCTTATAAATAATACCTTTAAATAATTACGTTATACATGGCCAAATTTGGAGACGCGAATCATAAACTGATTAGGTACCTACCTACATAATTATATTTGCTGCCAAGAGATTCTAACAATGCCAATAAGCGCCACTAAAATAACACCAAATAGACGTAGTTAAGGCCAGTCCACAATCGCACTAACAATTGTCTCGCTCAAAAGTGCGATCGAGACAATTGATCACATGATATTTGAAGATCTAAAAAGTGAATTTCAAATAAGTAAAAAAACCACGTCAGTAAAGCCGTAAATCATAGTATTACTAACACATACATTTTTGTTTTAAAATCTTTTTGGTTTCAAACACTGACTTCTACAATACTAGTAAAATATCAGTGGTTTCAAGTGAATAAAATTCATGGTTTCGTTCTCCGTCGAATTTAAAATTATCAAAATGAATTTAAAAAAAAAACTATGAACTACTATCTCTATCTATCTATTTAAATCTATGATAAACAGCTATAAAGTGTTTTTTTTGCTTTTTTGTAAAAAAAATATATAAAAATGTCTGAGTGCGAAGTTCTTGAAGACGGCCTTAATAAGGACAAAAATATTTAAAAAAAAAAACATTAGTGCTATGTATCACGTTCACAGAATAACAATCCTATACAACCGTTTGGCAGTAATGTAAAACACTTCTGTGGCACTACTTTAACACAACAGATCACATCTAGATTCCGCGCTCAGGACGACCGAAGCGCACCACGTATCACATAGATAATATCTATGATCAAAAACACCTATAAAAATGTACTCTCATTGGTTCATTGCTGGGCGCGAGTAGGCGTGTCCGTGACTTCCAATTTAGGTGGCATCTAGTGTGATCTGAATTCGACAAAAATAAAATCACAACCGACTTACGATTGTACGACAGGCGTTAGTTACATTGTATAGACATAAATACATATAAGCATAGAATATTTGTGCCAATAGGCTAAATAGCTAATAACTGGAGTAAATATACTCAAAAAGCATATATCGGGTGTAAAGGAAACGCTACTATTACACTATCTAAGCACTATTGAATACCAATAACCATTTGCATTGTTGTTTTTGTAGTTCAGAATTTTAGTTAGTTTAGTTTTGTGCAAACCAGCTATGTAAAGCGTACAGGCGTGGCGCAGGTCGTAAAGTAGCGTTTTTTCCGTACCATTACGTATGAGTTAGCTTGAATTTCTATCTCAAGTCAAGCAATTGTGACGATCATGTCGCAGTTTAAAGCAATAGCGCCATCTTCTGTCTTTATCTGTTATTACAATAAGCATCTTTCTATGGCCATTGGCACTCGTCTTTACATAATTTCTCTATGGTATCGGCGCCACCACCAGCACCAGCACTATCACCAGTCTTCGTTTTCGATAGCGTTTCCCTTACATCCTGTATTTGTAAAAAAACTTGAAGTCTTTACTGAGGTAAGGGCGGGGGTTGGACGGCTGCGTACGTGGGGTAGTAAGGGGCGAATTTATTCGGACCAGTGTTTGTGTAGTTATTGTCGCCGCGGTCTTGGATCGTTCTCGCCGAGTATAAAGACTCCTTGTATACTGGTTGACCTAAAAAAAACACAAGTATAAATGTATTAGCTTTTAGTATTTTAGTAAAATACCCGCGACTTCGTTCGCGTGGATATAAAAAACGTATCCTATGTCCATCTTTGTGATAAGCATACAGTTACTCCTTATCGTCGTTTATCCGTGATAACGGGACAAACATCCAGACAAGTGACAAAGTTACTTCCTATAGTTCGATAGGTGGCGTTGATACATTTTTGTGCCTGACGTTTTGTATGGACTGACAGTTGTAATGTAGAGAGTACTGAATCGCTCAAGCGAAGTTTTTAACTCGAGACGAACATATTCATTTTTATACCTCGAAGTTTTATTGGTCGTATCGCACCCGATACGACTGCGGCTAAATTTCTATGAATTATAATATTAGTTAGGATTCAAAATTTGCATTTATCCTCCGTGACACTACTGTTTGGCATTACCAGTAGTGCTATAGGAGTTTTCTCTCTCCCGTGACACTACTCTGAAGCAAGAAGTGTCATAGGAAATTTGTACTCCGGTAGCACTGCCAGGGATCTAATAATTTTCTGATATAAAACGATAGATAACAAAACGCACCAAGAAGACGAAGTGAACCGAAATTTCTATTGAAAACGATCGATAATGATAATTTACTGAACATTCTAATCCAATTTATTAAAGCAGGACTATCAGTGGGATACAAGGACGAGAAATTGTGTTATTTTTTTTTTTTTTACTGTGGCATGTTCTATTATTAATTAATTGTTTTTTTGCGGATTACAATTCGACTTTTACGTATTTCCATTCAGTAGGGTCACCGGAAATGAGTTAGTCTAAGGGCAATTGTAATGTATGGATTTAATAACCTATTGAGAATTATAGTGTCACGGGAGAGGGAGAAAATTCTTATAGTACCACTGGTAATGCCAAGCAGTAGTGTGATGGATGAAAAACAAACATTTGTACTCTGTACCTACACTGGGGTTCCATGTTTGAATCGCTCGTATGATATCAATCATGCGACATGATCGACTTTCGATTTTTGAAATAACCTTATCACTCGCTAACGCAACGAGTGGTTTGAACCATTATTTTCGCATGATAATGATATTTTCGTGCAAAAACATACGAGCGATTCAATAATAGACCCCTGGAGAGGCGTGGCGATCGATCCGGCGAAATTTTTGTATATTTTGTGCTCTCTTTTGCTATCGCGGTCACTGAAGTCTATAAGAAAGAGATAACTAATACGATAACTGACAAAGGCCACTGTTTTTTTTTTTTTATACATTTAGGAGTTGGGGAGGAGTTTTTAGATAACCAAGACCGGTGCTAATGGAGTACTCCGGTCAAGGCCACTGTTAGGAGTTCACGATAAGCGCAGTGCAGTGCCGCGCAGGCTTCAATGTTTTGGATGACACTGCAACTACTATGGATAACCGTGGCGCATACCATCAAGCTAGCGATTTGCTTGTATTGTCAACGTACAAAAAGTGTACTTACTGAGAGTGGGATAGAGGGATTGGAATGGTTGTTCCGGCGGAGGCGCGCTCGGCAAAACCCACCCGCCCGGCGAGCCGTCGCCTTGCGCTGACGGGACCTGCGAATATACGAATAATTTAGAATAACATTTAAAACAATATATATTATTAGTATGGGCAAAACAATCTACACGAGAAGAATTACAATCACATAGAAAAAAATGTACCGCGGAAAAATCTGCTTAAAACTAAATTACGAACACAACAAAAAGAAATCATCAAAATCGGTCCAGCCGTTCTCAAGTTATGGCGTGTGCAAGATACAAATACGAAAAATTGTGGTAATATCTGTTTCTTTTTTTTCTGTTTTATTCAGGCCTTTTCTATGTCTATGTTTGAGAAATAGGGATTGTTTTTTTTTTATAAAACATATTTTTTAGGTAAAAAAATAAAATTTTATTAAATTGCGGACATACGCCAATTCTGTTTTTATATTAAACTAACCATATTTAGAGCAGTTTGGACATTAGCTGACTAAATACGTAAGGGCCATCTAGTTTTATGCTGTTTTTTGTATGAGATTGTCATTGTTCTCGCATACATTTTCAATGTTATATGAAAGATTTTCGAATGTTAATCAAAATTTAAATTGATTAAAAAAACTACTACTCTTTGAGGTTCTGATACTATCGTATTGAGATGATAGCTTCTAATGAAGGGACCAGGGCCCGTACCCTGAGGTGTTTATTGCGATGATGTTTAGGCTCAGCCGAGTACGCTATGCGACCATACACCTTATCGCGCGGCGATACGGTTCGTGGTCGCGCAGCGTCACCGGCTGAACCTAACAATCATCGCAATAAGCACCTCACGGTACGGGCCCTGGTATCTTTACGTCTATAGGAATTCACCGGAACCCTCCTGGAACAGCTAGCTCCAAGATATGCAGCATTTTACTTTATGGGCTGATAGCATGGATAGTCAGACCCCCGAGCCTATTGCCCTGTTTTCAGGGCCACGCCCTAAGTCCTAATGCTGCTGAAATGATAAGACCTGGAATAAAAAATCGGGAACGTAAAGGGTTCAAAATGTAAGTTTTATGTTACGTTAGGCTGGACAGAGGCTCCCGGCGCGACCGGCAACACGGCCGGCTGGCTCGGCGACGGCGGCGAGACTGGCGAGGCGGGCACCACCGAGGGCACCGCCTGGCCCGCCATGCCGACTAGCGGCACCGTGCCGATGGTGATGTACTTCTTATCGTGCAGGTTTAGGTGCATGCCCGACACTACGCATTCCACCTGAGGAGTTAATATAAGCTCTAAATTTTTGCGCAGAGATACGTTCTAAAGTTGTTGAATTTTCAAGATACAAGATCTCCATAGACACTTTAGAAGAAAAAAAAACAACTAAACTACGAAAAATCGTAAAACATACATGGGGTATTTTGGTATGAGGAACCTAAATTTTTCGGATTGACGTCACCGTTTGGACCACCTGTATATTATACTGGGTTATTGGTAACTAACGCATAACCTCTCGTAGGTTTTTTTTTACACTTGTATTTTTTTGATGCAAATGTCAGCTCCTAAGCTTCACCTGGGGCCCCCGCGTTCCTTCTCATTTGAAACAGCTTAATCTTAATATCATTTGGAGCCCTAATTTAAACATTTTTGTTTTATATTTCTGGAGAAAATCTAAAACAAATTATTACAAGTCCTGAAACAAAGATTGTTAGTATGAATATGATGAAGGGAACATGCCTACGAGAGGGTTTGCGCTTGTTACTAATAACCTTGTATATTCTTAAATAGGAGGTCCCGGGTTTAGACAGTTTTTTTTTTATAGACAGTTATTTATGGTTTGAGGTTTGATTCCCTGTCGGACAGATGTCTTAATGATGTATTTAAATATCTTCTCTGGGTCTGGGTGTTAATTGTATCTTTGTGTGAGTTCCATGGCATCCCGACATAGGAAAACTTAGTGGTGAGCTGAGTGTGGAGCGTTGTTATCCACGTTATATTTATTATCCATGTTATTTATTTATCCACGTTATATTTTATACTGAGTATGCCTATTCAACTTTAGATTTTATACTGAGTATGCCTATTCAACTTTAGATCCATGTCTTAACGAATATTACATTGGATAAATACTTAAACTATAATACTTAGGTCTGTAAAAATATTGTACGACATTTTTAATGACCTGATCTGTAACTAAACGTTATTAACAATAATATAATAAAATAAATTAACAATAAATTGATTATGATTATGAATAAAATAACGTAGAAAAGGGAAACGTGGCCATAGCTAATAGTATCTCAGTAATATGTTTCTCGGAATAGCGTTTATTCAAAATGGGATATTAAACAGAACCGAAACAATATCCGATACCGGATTATCTTCATGAATATAAATAGAAGCTTCAGTATTACATATTGACCTATACGATTCGAAAAAAAACACGGCCTTGACGGCTATGAGATCATTCATACAAAATAACCGATGTGAATGAAATATCTGTGTTGTAAGCTCAAAATGACTACTGTAACCTTGATTTAGATCAATTAAATAGATTGTTTGTACCAATTTTAGAGCCAGTTATCTCTGTTTTTTAGTTTAGTTGGCCACTCAGACAAGTGCCTCAAATTGTAACTCTTGATGGCGTCAATTGACGTCTATCCAATTTTAATCTGCAAATATAGTATATTTGAAGGAGACATTTTGATGTTTATTGAGTAATGTAGACACTGATGTTAAGTAACATTGTATAAAACGGCCAAGGGACTTATCATGCAACCCTGGTGGCGATGGTCTTCGTTTGCCATCCCGCTCGCTCGCAATGTGCGAGTAAGTTGGCGCGAGTGGAACGGCACGCGATGTCTATCGCCACCAGAGTTACAAGATAAGGCCCCGGAGCAGTCAGCTTTTCACAGAAACAGTAATAGTAGAAATAGTAAATAGGCCTTCAACCAAGGACTAGTCTGATATTTACAATGGTGTGGCTAGAAATTGAGCTCTGTGCTCCATTTTGAACCACTTAACCTCAAAAGATACCTGTTTACTATACCTATCTGAAGCTGTCTGGGACAATAACAATTGATTTCAGTTGAAATATTTACTTTTTCATGGTTAAACGAGGCGGGTTTGATCAAAATTCTCCAGAATCAAATGATGGTATGGTAAACAATTATACAGGGTTATAAGGAAAGGGTATGCTAAGCCGAAAGGAGCTCATAGTACTCACGATAGTGTTTTTTTTTTACTATGAGACAAAATCTGAAGTCGAGAAAAAAAATCAGCTGACCCATACATTTTGTCGAGTGTCATTGACATTTTTCTATGAAAAAGCAGCTTTTTTTTTTCGATTTCAGGTTTGTTCTCATAGTACTTAATAGTTCAAGTTGTTCATAATGATGAGCACTATGAGTCCTTTTCAGGTTATCATACCCTTTCCTTATACTGTATAGCCTGGAATGAGAACTGGGCTCTCAAGTGAAGCTGCTGGAGCACAGCTTTAGGTGCTGACTTTCAAGTTGAAGATGTCAGCCAAGCACTAAAAAGTACCTAACATATTATAATATGGTTTGCTAACTATGTTTTCTTCTAGCGGCAGGTATAAGCTTTTACATCTGATCTAACGAGTGCAAGTGACAGACAGCGATAACTCTCGCCTTTTCGTACACATTGCTTGCCTGTGTACGAAAAGTATATATAGTGTATATGTCGCAGGTGCTTGAAAAAACTTAACTTTATTGTGACATAGCTAGTAGCTATTTTACTAACCGACTTTAAAAAAAAAACAACTTGAGGGACTATTCCTTTTTTTCAATTGGTACTTCAGAACTCCGTCATTTATAAACGGATTTGGTTTTTTATTTTTAATAGGGACAAATCTGGAAGTACATACCATTTTTATCAAATTTCACGTTCTGATAATGGGACCCAAGAGTATATAATTGAGAGAACTCCTCAAACAAACAAACATTATAAACATACATATAACGATTTTGGTATTTTCATCACCAAGTCAAGCATTTGCATTTAGAAAGTATCATTTGGTGAAGTGGAACTGGTGAAGAAAACCAAAGATGGCCATCGGAACTTCTCAATAATAAGTATTTCACTGGTGGCGCCAAGACCTTCTCGATATTGCATTTTTTTCAGAGTATTTTGTTGAAGTAGGTTTTTTTTCTTAAAATGATTTAGTTGTTATCTCGGAGTATTCTGTACCTGTACTATGACTTATTCTGTAGTTGTGTTTTAAAACCACGTCTGATGCGTGGATGTGGAATTCACCTTGAAATCATAATCCAGATCGATGATGTTGCAGTTGACGAGATTCGATGGCGGAATGGGAGGCACCTCCATATTCAGCGTCCAGTGCTTCGTGGAGCCCGCGGGCGCCGGGCCTTCTTGCATCGTCAGCACTATGTCTTTTATCTTCTTTGTAACCGTTGATGGGGAGGTTGCTCTGTATGTTACCACCTAGAAACGGTAACTGAGTTTATTATTTGACTATAACCTGACAATCCGAACTAAAACCCATTTAAGTATAACGAAAGTTAACGGAAAGTTTATTTTATTTTATTTACTGAGGCTTTACATTTATAACAACATTAATTCTAACACCATAATCTTACACTAAATTTAAACTAAATGCGTTATATATCTAAGGAAGTTTGTTAGTTAGAAGTTGTTAGAAAGTTAATGGCTACCCCTAGCAAAGGAGCTTTTGTAGGTGTGTTTTGACAGATGCTTCGTTCGTCTTGAGTACGGAATCTATAAACTCACCTTTCTCAAGAAGAGTTTAACGAGATGAAGCTGCACGTTGCTCTTGTTCTCAATGTCTATGTGCACGGGTATCACCTGCCCGGGACAGTACCCGGAGACGGGCGCCTGCACGTCCACCGACAGAGGCGGTGACGCGCAGCAGAAACAACAGAACGTCTTCTCGAGCTGAATGCGGATTGGCTCCTACAACAATAAATGAGTGGAGGTGTTTCGCTATCGCTACAATGGTTACGCTGCTCGCCCGCAACCCACCCTATTATCATCCAGCCCAAAATAATACAATACCGCGCATTAACAACGATATTTGACCTCGTAAATCTGACGAGATATCGACAGAACTATCAATATTCGCACTATTGCCAGGATATCGATAGTAGACCATCGTTCGGCAAACTAATTAAAATTCAACGACGACACTGTACGATCTGGGCCGTAAAGTGAAGTCCTTATTGCGATGATTGTTATGTTCAGCCGTCGACGCGGCGCGACCGTGAACCTTATATCGCGGTTATAAGATTTTCAGTCGCGCAGTCGGCGGCTGAACATAACGATCATCGCAATAAGGTGCAACGTTTCGATCGGCGCGCGAAATTCAAATTTTCTTGCGTTTTTTGTCAATTACAGCTTAATTACTCATCGTAGGTTCATGAAAACTAATTTTGCGATAATAAATAGATTGTTTCAAGAAATTACACCAATCAGAAATTCAAGTAGAAAGCTAGTATAAGTACATTTCTCACTAAACCAAAAACCGAGATGAAAATCAGCTTATTGAGATTCGTAGCTAAACCAATGTTATCTAGGTGATTATTTTAACCGTAATTTCTCAAGACAACTTATTTATTGTCGCAAAATTGGTTTCAATAAATCCACGATGAGTAATAAAGCTATAATTGACAAAAAACGCAAGAAAACTTGAATTTCGTGCGATGAGCGAAACGTTGCACCATAAGCACGTCACGTTACGGGACATGGGTGCGAAAATTGCGGGTAAAATTAACTATTTCAATAAACATGAAGATTGATTTCATAATTGATAAGAATTGCTGAGTAAGAAAACTGAGTAATGGCTTTGAGTTATCGTAATTATTGACTGTTCTACTATAATTCAATGATAGCTAAATGGAAATTGAGTTGTATGGAGGTAGCAGGAACCTTTTTGTATTGGTAGGATTATTTTGCAGAGTCCGCTTGGGAATCACCACCTTTACCAGTTATTCAAACGCCAAGCAGTAGTGTGCAAACATTACTGTGTTCCGGATTGAAGGGCAATGTTTTCAACGAAATTACTGGGCACAAAGAGATTTAATACCTAACATCACAGGGTGACGAACGCAGTGCATTGCCGCACAGGATTTTGAACTGTTGAACTTCAAAATTCTAAATGGCACTGAACTGCAAGCGTGACGCTTACTATCAGGCGAGCTATTGCACATCTCTCCCTCCAGCAACATATTAAACAAAAACCTGTACAGTGGATGAACATGGCTTTTTTTATTCTGGAAAGTGTTAGTTCGTAAAATCGCGTGCGCAGCTAAATAAACAGTATATATAATAAAAATCACCTTATATGAGGGATTGAGATTCAAGTCCAGTGCATTGATGACAGTGAAGGCCATTTTGGTGTCCTGGTCGAACTTCCATGGGCGATCGAGGGTCACTTTCACTGTGTACCTGACGTAGCCAAACTCGCCTTCGAAAGAAGACGGAAGGACGGGCGGCAAAGTGCAAGTGAAGTTGTACACTTGCTTACCGGCCGGGATTTCTATCTCATTGCCTGGAAACAAGCAAGCTGAGTAACAGAAAGCAGATAAAGAAAATATATAAAACGGCCCATCTTTTAAAATTTCACAAATGCCATGCAATGCTATGTACAAGAATTGGGAAAACCAACTACTTGTAGAGTTAAAAAAACACTACTGATGGTTAAATCACAGTAAGATTTAATAATCAGTATTGTTCACTACACAAATATGATAAGGCACGCTATACTCAACTATATCAAACATATATTAAATAATTTAAATGTTCAATACAGCTATAATATTTCATAGCTATCTCTAATAAATAATAACAATTTTATATTCTTTCTAATTCCATAAGTAAATTTTACACCTTTTATAATTATATAAAATTTAATTAAATAAAATTCTTATTTTGTTTTAGGGTAACCATAGTACTTATATGAACCAATGGGAGAAGCCACTGGTTCCCTAAACACAGGTTTTACTAGTTCGGAGCCAGTGGATTCAATCAATTTCTTGTGTTAAATTCATTTGTACCCAAATAAAGTAATTGTATTTGTATTTATTTGTATATAGTATATTTATATTACAGTTTGTTTCTTTTCATTAATGTTAGTCTAAAACGGTATTTCACCAAATAAACGATTATATATTTAACCACTTCTGAAAATGATTTCATGAGTCAACAATCAATCAAACACCGACTGACAAATCTATGCTCGGCCTAAACAGGTGGGAGTAAAGCATGAATTCATTATAATAATTAGGAAGGATCAACAAAAAAATACTTTATGTTATTCTCTGGAAGTTATATGCGGGATGAATGTCAGTATGGAATTTCGTCGTAACTTAATATTTTAACTTTTTATATTGTATTAGGTAAGGTTTTTTTAATTAGAGGTTTCTTTAAATTGATTTGGATAAAGTCTGTGTAGACTTCAGTCTGTATTTAAGACAAAATTACTTATTTTATTTTACAGCTTTCTGTGTTGGTCATATTCTTTTGCATGCTTTAGTTGTTTCTCATTTTTCAATGAAGTAAGTTTTCTTGGCCTACTCAATTATTAATTTATTAAGAGAAATAGATGCAAATAGAATAACAGCAAAAGCAAATCTCGGTAAAACAGTCTAGTCACAAACTAAACCCAAAAGTTTTACACCTAGCTGAGGTGACTCTGACGTCATGTCAATGCCACATTATCAAGTTTTGCATAACCAAACATTGTTGTGGTGATGTCATAGTTGATAGCGATGCCTTTTTAGAGTTTATGCATAAATGTACGAGTATGTATAACTAAATGATACGATGCAAGTTATACTGAACTTTATGTTGAACAAAACAATCAATGTTTTTAGTTATTTTTGTGAAAATAATTTCAAAGATAAGTAGCTATTAGTAGTTCAATGCTATTGCAGATAAAATGTTAATATTTAATTACTAGTTGATCCCTGTAGCTGAATGTGGTGCTGCTCAGCCTTTGGCCTTGCAAGTATAGAGCTCGAAAGAGAGGCTCGGCCTTCAGCCTGAATTATAAAACTTGAAAAAGGTGTAGTTACATAAAAACTTTTATTTTCTATTTAACCCCCTACATTTTAAAAGGAACTCCCATGCAAAGTGTCATGCTTCAAAACTATAGGACTAGAGGCTTATGCTGTCTATAGTGTGAGTCAGTAGACTTTTACTAAGTAGATGTCTACATGAGTGGGTAGGTTAGTTAAATACATAATGTTGTGAATAGATACTATTATGCATTTTTTTTCACCAGAGTAACTAAACATATAATACATACATACATACATATAGCTAGATTTGCATCGGACAAAATCACATAATAGAGAACAATAGAACAGATTCAGAAATGTTTTTCATGGCCATTAATGTAACATTGAATATAATTCATATCCAAGATCTGTTCAGCCATTTGGTTATGCCATAACAAACAGATATGGAAGGAGAAAAAGTTATACCTTTTTGTATTTTTAGCTTGAGGTGCATTTTTGTTGCTTTCTTTCTAATAGAAACTTACCAGTGTTGCTGCCAAGTAAATAATAAGATATTTGGAAGTATTCTTCATTTCCCGTGTGGAGGGAGTCAACATTTTGAGTTGTCTTGTCTTGGGAATTTTCTTCCTGCTTGCTTTCATACCACTCCGTGTGAGCTTCTCCTTTAAACTTGACATGGATACCTGTAAATATATCATTTACTAGCCTGCCCGCTCGGCTTCGCTTGCTACATCGCTAGGCTACATTGTAAATGATGCTTTTCTTTTTTTTTAATGCTTTTTTTAACCAAGTTTCATTAGATTAAAAAATATTTTATTTCCATACAAACTTAGGGGTGAATTTTACCCATTTAAAAGTGGAATTTCGCAAAACCTAGACCATTTGAGAAGTATTGGGTTCAAACTTCACGTCTTTATGATAGGCGGTTTGGTCTGTGCGTTGATTACTAGAAAAAGGCTTGAACTTTACTATATGTTTACTATTTAAGTTTAATTGTCTTTTGGTGTATAATAAAGATATGTTGTATTGTATTGTATATGTATAAATTTTATAATTATATCAAAAGCAGTAGATAAAATTACCTATTATTATTAAAATTTTGAGAGTTCATTATCATTAAAATTTCAGACTAGTTAGCAAGACTGATAATAATAATGAGGACCCCATAGTTTTTAGGTATGAATTCTGAATAGCTATACTAATGCAATCCACTTCCCAATAAAGGTCGTACACATTTGAAAGATCATTAGCAGTTTATGATACTACTATCTAGTATTTACATATTTCTGAATGAGTCACGCATCATCATCGAAATTAAATCACGGATTCACGGGGACACTTACCTCGTACTTTTTTCGGCTTATCGAATACGTATTCTATGCGGCCGTTTATGGTCTGCCCGGCGTAGTAAGTGTTGAACTGGTTGTCCAAATAGATGTTAGCTTCTTTTAGGCCCATTTTTATTAACTTATCAAATACCTACCTACGTAAAATTCTATAAATTCAATGAAATCACCAAAGACTTGCGAATTGCACTAGAGCGAGACCAAAGAATATTTTTACTCGGTGAGCGAGACTCGGCGCACAGCGGGGGACAATAATGTACGACCCCATAATTGACGACCCGTTAAATGTTACGTTACACGAAAAATGAGTATTGGCAGTTTTTGATACCTCTTTCGAGGATTGCCGTATATATCATACAAATATTATACAGCTTTGGAAGTGCTTCTGTATGCCGTAATTGCCGTATATTTGAAGCGCAGCGTGCGTAAAAGCCGTATAATAAGGCAATCGCCGTATGGAGAAAAACAATATTGGACGAACAATATCATGCCGTATATTATTGACACGGGCCGATAATCTACGACCCGATAATGTACAGCTTGATAAAAGACAACCCACCTTTCATTGGCTGAGAGCCCCTTTGTTTATGACTTGGAGGAATGAAAGAATGGAGTCGGAGCGATGAACTATTGAATGAACCCGATTTTTAAAAATTGAGTCATCACATTGGTGACTTGGTGTACGTTTGCATTTTATCAAAATATACAATGGTTTCTTCGAATTTCTTATTAAACCCACGAGTGTGACAAGCGTAGTGTTTGCAAGAACAAATGGCGTGCGTTGCATATGGTTTTAAGAGCCATCTAGTAATTTTTCAAAAACTATACAAAACTTGATTAAAATATGAAAGTATGACGAACTTCTTCCCTGCTTTGACTTCATCCTGAAGGAATTATTAGATTTATGTGATTCTTGGATTCAAAACAAGCGAAAGTATGATTTATTTTTCAAAAATCGAATACTTTTTCAAGAAATATTTATTTTATGTTTTCAACCTATTGTTACCGATATACAACCCAAACATTTATGAACATTATAAGTAGAAGAAAACTAGATCTTTTAGTAGCGTGGTTATGGTCGAAACGATTTAACCGTGGATGCTGATATGACTAAACAGCTTAACAGCCACAGGATAAAGTGCTTAATTTTCTATTCAAAACCATATTGTCTAAGGGCCTACAAATACAAAAGGTCTTTAGTTATTTTATTTATTTCAAACGAGTCCTTTTCCAGCGGGCTTATCCTCTAACTTTGAAACTTTCGTGATTCCGATTGCGAGAGCATGCCATTCCGCTCGTACCAACTTAGTCGCACTCTGCGTGGTCCTGCTCGCGCACTATCACTATCAGAGTTACGGGATAAGCCCGCAGGTCGTACTATACAGGCCGTAAAATACGGGCTGTACATTATCAGAACGTGCCAATAATGCACGACCAAGAATGTTCAGCCGATAATCTGCGTACCTGAGAAAAGTACATGTTTTAGTGGGACGTACATTATTGGCTGTACATGCCTGGTCGTGCTTTATTGGCACGTGTTGAAAATGTACGGCTGATAATTCACAGCCTCATAAAAGACGACCCAGCCCGTAATTGGCTGAAATACTCTGCTCCTATTTGTGTGTTTGGTGTTTTTCTCTTTAGATGATCGACGTATAAAGGTGTTACAATATGTCACTAGAGGTAAGCAGTGGTAAAAAGTCACGTCAATTTATTATTGATATGTTTTTATAAGGCGAGTTTTTTGGGTTTAATCACGAACTATTTAGTTTAAAATCGATTTATTGTTTCGTACCATATTATGGGTACATCACTAAATTCTACCATCAAAAACCGGCTGCATTCGTATTTGATGTCGACATAAGTTATCCCTTTTTTGCACGTTGGTGTGCATATAAAACAGAAGAGTGCAGACATACAAAAAAATGTTCATTAATTTACTCCGGCCGCTTGGTTTATGACTTCTAACGATTTCGTGCTTCGTTTGAACGCAATAGTAAAAATAAGACACAGATTAAAAATATAAGCATTACAGTTAGTAGGTTAAGGTATTTATTTTTATGACAACTCGGAAATCTTTGCTGTGTCAAAACTGGTTAGGTTAGGTTTTTTTTATAGCCCGTAAACCTTCTGTTATGTCTTGTAACATGGTAGATGGTTAAGATAATTTTAATCAGTGCCATATTTACACTATCGCGTCCAAACGTAGCATGGAATCAAAACAGATCATGGACACACCGACCAATAGGAGCAGAGTATTTCAGCCAATTACGGGCTGGGTCGTCTTTTATGAGGCTGTGAATTATCAGCCGTACATTTTCAACACGTGCCAATAAAGCACGACCAGGCATGTACAGCCAATAATTTACGTCCCACTAAAACATGTACTTTTCTCAGGTACGCAGATTATCGGCTGAACATTCTTGGTCGTGCATTATTGGCACGTTCTGATAATGTACAGCCCGTATTTTACGGCCTGTATAGTACGACCTGCGGGCTTATCCCGTAACTCTGATAGTGATAGTGCGCGAGCGGGACAACGCAGAGTGCGACTAAGTTGATACGAGCGGGATGGCATGCTCTCGCAATCAGAATCACGAACGTTTCAAAGTTAGAAGATAAGCCCACTGATAATTGCCAGCCTGGTACACCAATTATCGGTCGTACATTATCGGGTCGTACATTATTGGGCTGTACATTATCGACACCCCTTTGGACAATACCAAAGATTGACAATACTGTCCCAAAAACAAAATAAAAACAATAAAATTGTTTTTTTTAGTTTTGCATTGAAATGATTCACTTTAAATAGCAAATAAATAAGCAAACAATACATACTGTTTGTACTTGCAGACCTAAGTGCTATTTGTGTACTACGATGATTTGCTTGATGTGAGAAAAAGGTAAGTTAAACACGTAGAGGGTTTTACAAGCCCTAGAATCGTAGATCAGACAGAACTGAAACTCACTACTAGCTTTAACCTTCTACTGTCTTAATATTAGTTCGTACATAAATTCCAAATGATTTTCATGATCTTGATCATCACAGAGAATACAAATACTACGTACATGACCAAAATAGTGTGCAAAATTTAGAGAAGAAGCATAATAGTACCGTAGTATGTATTTGTATTCTCTTTGAGAAGTACTTGCACTATATGTAAAGGGAACTTGAATTCTAGTATTTTTTTACTTATTTACGAAAAAGATTTTGATATCTATTACCCATTTTTTTCAGCTTTCCACTGTAAACTGACGCTATACCTTATCTAGGTACAGCACACGGGTGAAAATAGCTCGTAAATAATCATGATCCTGCTTCAGCATGGCTGATGTTTCAGTTATAATACCAATCTTCAATGGAGAAAAATGGATCGATCAATGCATGACCTCAATTGCAAGACAATCAATCTTAGAACTCGGTGATGCTCATATCAAACTAGAAATAGTTGTTTATAACGATGGCAGCACTGATAGTACTCGTAATATCTTAGAAAAGTGGGCAACATACTTTACTGATCTAAAAATATCATTTCATATAGTAGATGCAGTCAAATCGAAAGGTTGTGGAGCTGCAAAAAATGGGGCAGTTCAGAGAAGCGGTGGAAAGTTCCTCTGTTTTCAAGATGTAGATGATGTGATGAACCCAGATAGGATTAAACTACAGTGGAAAACTGCATGCCTTAATCATAATGCTCTAATTGGAAGCAGGGTAACAAGAACCCCACAAAATTCCACACCTCGCTTTATAAAATGGGCTAATAATTTGTCCCCTAGAGAACTTCAAGTACAAATATATACATCAAATGGATCCACACTGCTTATGCCAACTTGGTTCTGCCATAGATCTGTATTTGAAAAAGTTGGAGGATTTGATGAATCTGGACAAGGCACTCCTGAAGATCTTATATTTTTTTATTCACACATAGATAGAGATGGAGAGTTGATTAGAGTTGATGAAGAATTAGTCATATACACTTACCATGAAGAGGCAACTACTTTTTCGATTTCTAGAAAGAAGATTTGGGACATTCAATTAGAGAGACTTGAACGGTGTGTTCTATCAAAGTGGGATCAATTTACCATTTGGAATGCGGGCAAAGGTGGCAGGAAAGTTGTCCGGGCTTTGAGTCCAGAGAGCATGAGAAAAGTTGTTTCATTTTGTGATGTTGATATGAACAAAATCGGTCGCATTATAGAACTCTATTGCCCACTAAGAAAGGAAGTTTTTGCTCGAATCCCAGTGATACATTTTGCTCAAGCCCGACCACCTCTACTAATATGTGTTAAATTAGATCTCACTAATGGTGATTTCGAAAAGAATCTCAGTTCTTTAAATCTTACTGAAAATGTTGACTATGTTTTATTTTGTTAGATATACTTAACCCAGTATTTTCCCTTCAATTAATTAATTTAAGAGAATATTGTGCTTGTTTTATTATTATTACATTTACCTTCTCAAATTTATGATCTGCATACTTAATACTATAATTTATATTAAAATATTTATAAACATGGCTGTAATGTTTTTTTACCTATTTACTGAGCTCTTAGCATTTTCTCTCGAAGCCGTACCCTTCCCCTCTAGGGCTTTAGGTATTAAGCTTAGTTGAGTAGGATTTATTAAGCTTGTTGACTTTATAATATGCCGATTGTTGACTTGGACTTGACCGTGACTAACTGTGCTTGACTTAGACTATGACTGATACTTAAATTAATTGTGAAATATTTGACTTTACTTGAAATATTACAAATTACAAAACTTGACACTGGCTAAATACACAACGTGTGGAGCCAAAGCATGAGTCCGAGTCAAGCAAAGGTAGGTAGGTACGTCAGAGTTGGTCACGGTCAAGTCCACGTCATGTCACAGTAAAGTGGTGGAGACTTTTCTAGAGGTTTTAGGAGTTTTGGAAAGAACAAGAACGTTCGTGCACATTCACAAACGTCCGTTTTTACAAATTAAAATTTGAAATAACATAAGTTTTGGAAAATAATACAATGATGCGCCATGATATTCCCGCCAAAACAACCATGTGACTTGTGGCAACTGGCAACCGTTTATGTCATTGACGACTGATGACTGAATGAATGATGACTGTCGTTTTGCATAGTCCCCGCCAAGGATCTTGTATCACGCTTCGTCTAAGGTCCCCGCAGTCCATTTTATATTACTCTTTGCCGCAGTCAGAATTTGTCTTTTCACGGAATACTGTTACTCAGGCCGAAGGTCGTCGGATGAATTTGCTGAACATGGCCTTAAGCCAAGTGCATGGTTCCGAATAAGGGTGCCTATACATGGCCTGACCTGACATCGTGTGAAAGAGATGGCTACATATAACTTTCTGGGGGAGCGAAAGGGAGAAGCTATAACCTTAATAGTTTGTTTCTTTTGCTCCCGGGATATTCAAGTCTAGCTGTCCCTTTCACACGATGTCAGGTCAGGCCATGTGTAGACACCCTAAATGTACAGCCCAATACAGTTTTGGCGGGATCATGAAGAAGTCATGTCGCGCTATTGTATTATTTTCCAATACTTGTGTTATATCGAGTGTTAATGCATAAAAATTGTGGATTTTTATCCATTAAGTGTTCGTGAAAGTGTACGAGTGTTGGTGAATAGTATAATATCGCGAAACGTGACTTTTCGTGTTGTTTCCAAAACTCCATAGAAGCTTCTAGTAAAGTCTCTACCACTTTACTGAGGCAAAAAAAAAATAGGGAACAAAAATACGGAAGACAAGGCGGTATGGCCTTAATGGCTTTAGCCTGCCCAGAAATAGGCGAATAAATTAAAAAAAAAAAAAGTACAGCCCAATAATGTACGACCCTATAATGTACAGCCTGGAATGTACGACCGATAATTGGTGTACCGGGATGCCAATTATCAGGTCGTGCAATATAGGCTGTACAATGAGGCGTTTTCCAAAAAAAAAGAAATCCTGGTAATAAAATTACCCAATAGATGGCGTTAGATGTACCTTGAGGTTTACCTGTCACTGTCAAGACATGAAAGACAAAAAAATATACGTGCGCCTTTTTTTTCTCGTGTTTTTTGGCTCCACATGTGTATTTACACAATTTCAAGTAATGTAACTATGGATTTGACTTCATTTGAAATATTACAATAGTTGACACTGGCTAAATACACAACGTGTGGAGCCAAAATTTACGATTTAAAAATAAACATAAAATATTTCGACAGAAATGACAATGACAGGTAAAACGATAGGTCTACTACGCCATCTAGTAAGTATTTTAGAACTATATAAACGCCTCATACGGGCTGTACATTGTCAGCACGTGCCATATTATAGGCGCTACATTAGGGTGTGGATTACAAAAAAAAAATGTAAAGTATTTTATTGAAAGATGATTCAATGAATCATCTTTTTGATCATCAAGATGTTACAATAGAATCATCTTTTCACAAATAATTTTTCATTGAAATTTGCAACTATTTTTCTAATCTACTTTTTAAATTATCTAATCATTTGATAATTACTAACATTTAGTAGTTATAAATATTAAATATGAAATAATAATATAAATATTCAATGGCCGTCTTTTAATCGTCGACACCCTTATCGGCCCGTATCGCTAATGTACGGCCGATATTTCACGACCCGATAATTTACAGCCTGATATTCCATGTACTGGTACATCAATTATCAGGCTGTTCATTATCGAGTCTTACATTATTGTCTCCCATTGCCCATTATAATCTTCTGTTATTATTTCGGAACGCATCTGTCTTTCGTTTTCCATTATTTTACGAAGGCCGTTGCCGATTTTTTTGATTCTACAATGAGCACAAAGTAACAGCTATCCCGTAAACTACTTACCGCCAATTATAGTTTATTTATTTACTATTTAAGTGCACGTAAAACGAGTATTCATGAAATACTATGGAAGACACGAAAAAAGCAGGTCAGACTCCGAGTGTGGAAGAGCTCAAGAGCCAAGGCAATGAATGCGTCAAGGAAGGCAAATTTATAGAAGCTGTGCTACATTACACGCAGGCGATCAAGCTAGACCCTATAAACTACGTTTTATACAGTAACCGATCGTTTGCTTTCTTAAAACTCGACCAGCATTATCTGTCGCTCCAAGATGCCAATGAAACAGTCAGATTACAACCCCAGTGGGCTAAGGTATTCATTTGATACTTTATTAATAGTTAATTATATTAGGCAATTAATAAATACTAAAGTGACATCGGAACTTGGGGTAGCTATATTGTGGGCTATAGGTATTTATTAGTTCTCCACAAGCAACTACCCTAGTTGCTCTGGTAAAGAAGCTCTTGTCTCATTCACGCATTGTTGTGTTTTAGGTACAAAAACTTGGAGATTGAGACAAAAATGAAAAGGGCATTATCAGCTATGGATGACAGTAATTTAATACTTTCATAAAACTCGTGTTTTCATAGGTCTACTAATAATATTTTTATTTACAGGGCTATTTTCGAAGGGCAAAAGTGGAGGCAGCTAGTGGGTTGTTTGATGAAGCTTTAATATCATACACAAGAGCATTACAGCTTGAACCTCAGAATGTTAAGTTAATGGAGTCAATCAAAGAGTTAACAGAGACGCAAAAGAAGAAAATAAAAGGTAATTTATTTACCTAGTTATGTCTCAGCACTTTGCTTGCAGCTCATCTGATGTTAAAAGCGGATCATTGGGCAGCCCATACTGGAAAGTTATTGAAAAAATGTGGGCTTCAAGCTCTGAATAAGAATTGCACGATCTTTTTGAATTGGCCACAAACCAGTCTCCCCTTACGTAAATGGTCTGTTATAGAAAGGAAACTGGTATTCAAAACAAACTAAGTTTGTGAGTGTGTACTTCATGCTATTGTTTATAGAGATTAAATACAATGACCACCAAAAAACACTAACACACTAAGCTCACTTACCAAAAAAATATACTAAAAACGTCAAATTGTAATCAAAGAGCAAATGTAGTAAATGATCACCAAATCGAGCAAATACTACATAAATAAATCACTATACTTGCTATGAAACGTAGGCATGTAACCAAATAAAGTTTAATTATGATGCTGATGAAGTGCTTTAACGTAAACATAACATATGTATATAATGACCCTGAACACTAGGTTAGATTTGAACTGCGACAAACAACTTGTGTGTCGAGCATTTTTTTTGCTGGTCATTTACTATTTTTGGGTTAACAATGATTAGTTATGTAAGCAAGATGTAACATTTTTGATTATAAGTTCTCATTAAAATGGGGTTGTAATTTTGGTGATCATTTACTATATTTGGCAGTGTTAAGTGTTATTTTTGACGTTATACTTTACTATATTAATTCCTGTGATCAGTTAAACAAGCCTTTATTTTTAACATATCATTTATCTTTTTCAGACGGTCAAAACTTAATTTGGATCTGCGCTATTGTGGGACTAGTCATTGGTATAGCCATAGTTATATTAGACTTTACTCTCACGTCTAACCCAACATTAACGGTATGTATTAAGTTGCTTACTTAATTATTTCTATTAGGTACAGTCTGCAGTTACTAGATCTAAAAATTTAACATTTTCTAACAGAATTTTACTGCAAAGACTATTTTTGCGGGATATATGTTAATCCAGGGTATAAGCTACCTCAATACCAAATTTTCATCAATTTCATTCAAATCCATTCAGCCATTACAGAGTTGAACGGGAACAAACACACTTACATACTTACACACAAACTTGCGTATTTATAATATTAGTGTGATGGATGTTAATGTTGTCATGTTAAATTGGGTGTAAAACAACGTGAGTCGTGTCCATAAATTAGTCTCATATAGGATTTCGAAATATTAAAGCCTTTTGAACTACACAGTGACATTCACTTTAGATAGAGTGAAGTGAAATACTTTGACTAGCCTCATGGCTCAGTGGGAGGATTTTCACTTTTCTGAGCGGCAGGTTGTGAGGTCGATTCCCACCCAGGACAAATATTTGTGTGATGAATTTGACGATGTTTGTTCGTTGGCTGTATATATATATGTATTTAAAAAAAAATGTATTTATGTATTATATCAGTTTTCTGGTTCCCATAGCACAAGTTTGCTTAGTTTGGGGCTAGATGGCGCCGTGTGTAAAAAAGTCCACCAATATTTAGTTGTATGTACTTCACAGTATGTCTGATTTCAGTGATTCCAAACAACATTGATTAATTTTTATTTTCAGCATCCATTGAGTATGGTAGCATTTTCTATAGCCTTGTCTGGCGTGGGATGGGCGGTAGGTAAAACAGCTGCGATGATGACATCTATGAATGCTGGGAAGTCACTGCAGCCCCCCGAAGATTTGGGTAAGATTCCAATATACTCTTTTGCTGTACATATTGTTGGTTATTTTCTCTATTCGTGTCTTTTTGCGTATACCATGTATGTTAAATCAAACGAATAAAAAAAAAGACAAAAAAAATCTCTAGAAAAAGTATCATCGAAAAATCTTTCATGTCTTTGATAAAAACGACACTCGCACGCGACCTGCAAAGAGAGAGAGGGCAAGACGAGGTATCTCCTGATGTGATCGAAACTATAGTTGTTATCTCTGTTTTTTTGTGCAATGTTGCTCCACTCTCCAGACTCTCTTCAGACTCCGGGGTCCCTGCAAATTTTGCAATTAATTTTATTAACTAAAACTGAGTATAAAAACTAAAGACTTTACAAAAGGAATATACCAACGAATCTTTATACTATTACAGAGCTAAGTGCTATTATAGATTTACGTATTTACTCCGAGCAGTCCAGCTCCGCAAGCAGCACCCGTTCACAAGTTAACGCATGTGCCAGTCATCGCTCTCCTTAACCTTATTGGAAGGAAGAATATTGAGGGTGGAACTTCCCAGTGGAACTCTGATTTCAGATATCTATGTGAGGTAGGTTAGGTAGTTGTATCATATTTTTCTGTTCCAGGCGTAAACAATGAAACCGATGAGAAAGAAACTATGCCAGAGAAGAAAAAATACAGCAAAGCGCAAGCGCGGCAAAGATATAAGCAAGGAAAAATATAGTCATAAGGAAGAATTTTTGTTATGCAAATAATATTTTATTGTTATTTTAGATAGAGCGTTTTTTGAATGGTGTGGGAATTGATTAAGGATTGTGATTATAATATCATTTATACGAAACCATAAAAGACAGTAAAAATTATTCCATTTTTTAAATTGTTCTCAGTTTTTGTACTTTGTAACTACGATTGTCTTAAAAGTAAAAAAAATAAAAAACCTGGGGACTAATAGTTATTGTAATACATACCATTAATAAAAGAACTTTTTAAATTGAAAATATTGAATAGTTTTGAATTATGAAAGGGTTGTAATAAATGTAGTTATATCTTCTTGAAAAATTCAATCTTTGTACCACTTTTGTACTTAATGTTACGAAATATTGTATAAATGGTATCGATTCTGATGTATGTTATAAACGTATTGCAGTGAAAAAGGACGAAGATAGTTTTAGCCTGTCCAATAAGTTTAGTAGAAGCGTACTACAGAAGCGACACCAATATTTCTGTCTCCTTTTTAACAAAATACATTTCAATCCAAATATATTTTTTTATTACACGCATAACAAACATTCAATTCAGCGGCGGATTTACCAGCAGTCTGAGTAGGGGCGGCGAATTTAGGCACAGTGATTTTATGGGCGGTAAATCTAGGTACCGGTTTTATTTACTTTGTAGCAACTCAGGCAGTGCAAACAGTCTATTTTTTGTGCAATTTCAACTAAATTGCTGGATTACCAAAAAAACTAGGGACTAAAAATTAGAGGTCATCATCATCAGCCATAAGACGTCCACTACTGAACATAGGCCTCTCCCTTCGAGCGCCAAATAAGAGGTAAATCCGTAACAGATTAAATTTAAAGGTAAATGAAAGCAAAAAATAATGGGGATTACTTTATTGATTCTAATGTAAAATGTGTTTCGAAAATTGCATACAATAATACTATAGATATTTATTTTATCCCTTCAATAAAATCTTGGTCTTGTACCTTACATTTTAAGTTCCACTGTATGGAATTCTGTACAACAATAAAGTAGACATACATTTACAATCTTGCTACCGGTGCTAGAATGTACAGTGCGTGTGATCGCTTGGAACAATATTTATTAACTTTTGCCATAATTTTCATGGACGTAAAAGTAATATCTTCAGATTCACCAGTGGCGTAGCGTGGCGGGGTTTGACCCTCGACGAATTTCACGGGACGCATTGAGGTCGATGACGGCTAACAATCTTATTTACATTGATAACAAGTATTTAATTAAAATGAAAAAACTCAGACGCATCGGAAACACTGATATGATGTAATGAACCGTTTTCTTTTTTACTCGTATGCACAAGGAGTTTAATGATTTTTGGGTGTATGTAAGTATGTCTGTGTTCTTATAAGAAGTCCTGTAGCCTGACGGCTTGACCGATTTTGAAAAGCTAGGTGTCGTTCGATTCCTTTTTACGTCTTAGTGTCAAAATATAATTATTTTGTAACTAGGGTATTTTGTTTTTCTTTTACTAATATTATTATTGATATTATATTTCGTTCAATTTTTTTTTTCCATCCAAATAGATTGCTTGGCAATGGTTAAAAAATATAATATAATGTTTAAGCATACTGTTTAAAGATTGCCACGCCATCTAATTTGGATGAAAGAAACTGACATGAAGTGTTAAAAAGGAAAACGGCTCATTGACTGCTGAGCTTCGCGTATGATTGGCCCTTTTATTTCCCAGAGTTCAACTTAAAGTGGTGATTAATAAAAGTAGTTTATTTTTATTTTTTTGCGTGCGATATTGTTGTATTTATTTACCATTATTGTATTTGTTTCAAATTGCCGTAAAATGACACTTTGAAAATTGAGACGAGTCACATTTTAAAATCGGTCAAGTCGTTTCGGCTACAGGTAATAAAGAAACATATTATATAAATCCGGAAAACCTTACCGTCCTTCTTGGGCAGTAGTATAAAAAACAAAGCTTTAATTTTTTTTCTTTTTTGTATTCGTCCTTTAGGTTTGTACTGGTCAAATAACAATGTGATTGTGATCTCTATTAACGACAACCACGTGCTCTCCTCAACCGCGTTTATTTTTCCGCGATACGGTTAGTACATATTTCGTCACAATTATAAAAATATTTTTATCAACACTGCTAAAGACACATCTCAACAATATCGTGCTACCTATGCTCTCTCGTTTTCCCTCTTGATATCTTTAACGAGGTGACATTTCTAAATGAATGGATGGAACTGAAATTGTTTTTATGTTTAAATGGATTCGTATTGTAAATACCGCTTAGCGTTCCATTACCCAGGAAAACCGCTCATTTCCAATAGTCATTTAAGCATTATTCACTCGGACGTTATTATTATTTACATTATTTATTCATAATAAACCTCATTATTTATCTCTCGCTAGATGGCGTTGGCGACAGTTACTTGGTGGTATGACATTCTGCGTCCTTTAAATTAAAGTGTGCGCTTGTATAGATCGTGATACGTGATCGATTACTAACAAGGATGTGCGTGTGAAAACAAGTGTGTGCTATACGTGTTTACCTCGGCGCCCTCAAAAAGTGGCAGACTCTGAGTTCGCTAGATGAGTTTCTAAACGACAAAAAAGTCCCATTATACATATATTAATTTGAACGTTGTATTTATAGTTTGACATTATTAATTGTATTTAATTTTATTAAGTTGTAATTGTGATCCACTAGTAATATTATTTTTAGTTGTATTGTTAACTGCTTGTATGCTGACAAAGCGGGCCTGGAGAACTTGTACCTCTTACATATATACCAACTTTGTAATCCAGGCTCACGGGCTAAATAAATTTGAATTGACTTTGTCCGATAGAGCAGCTCGGGGTTATGCGTCATCCAATCTGTATAATTATAGCATTCTGCGTTTTATGGGAAGCTGTGCGTCAGTTTGTAATCAAAGGTTTTGTAACAAATTCATTACATATGGTGTTCATTAGTACTATTTTCTTCCTTCTTAATATTCAATATTAAAAATGACATCTAATGAAACAAAGAAAACGGACCGTTTCATTTAGTTTTAATTAAATAAAACTAAATAAATTTAAACTGGTAAATAATTTTACGTTGGCTGAACAAAGTTCTCTACTGCCATGATAAAGTAAATACCAAAAGTTACGCGATCGCCATCTCTTGACGATGAAAGAACTAAACTGACAATGCCTAATGGAACATTGCTCATTGAATAAACCGTCCTATTCGTGGAATGTCCTTTTGGTCACTTTAAATGAAAAGTCGGACGGATCCGGAAATTCGGACGAAAAACCTTACTCGGGAGGCCGAAATCCATGCTACGCCACTAAGCTTCATTTTAATAGTTGAGTTCCCTGAAATTACGTGTAACTGCTTATTTATATTTCTGTTATGATTGAAATGTTTCGTAGTTGACAATGGTACAGCGATACTAAATTTGAACTGTTAACCTATAATGTTTTCAGTCAAATCATGCGAAGCTTGGCGATGGTTTAACGGTATTTCTATCTTAATAATAAATAATTATCTGCATAATATTAACAAATCGTTATAACTCGTTGAACCACCGTTACTGTGACATGGTTTTCAGGATTTAAACTGTGGAGCGATTCCAGAAAACCATGCACTTAAAACTAAATTTACACATACCAACCAATGCACAAATTATGCGTTATAAGGTACCATTCTTGGAATTGCACCTGTGTAATAACATTAGGTAACAATGTATCATTACGCTAATATTTATTGTTATGTAGAGTTGCACTTTGGTGTTTAAAATTACGGTCCTTTTAAAAAGAGATATGTCAATCGCTGTCGGATATCGCCTTCTTCCGACGCTTGGCTTGTTTCGGCTTTACGATCTCTTCTTCCTGGGAACAAAATACATAGAAGTCTGTTGAATCCATTAACACAAGTGCACTGTTCGTGTTATAAGTTAGTGAATCTTAGGGTGAGTTTGTGTGTGTAATGTTATTAAACTAGTGAATTGCACTTATGGCGAAAGGGTTTTGGCGAGTCTCATAACTACAGACAAAAACTTGACCACATCATCGCAAACCTGTACTGAATAAATAAATAAAAACTGGACAAGTAAGTTCCAGTCTGACTCGCGCACCCGAAGACCGACCGACGACCCTTAACTTTGTAGTTGAAAAAAATATCTCCCATACATCGATATTTTCGCTAGTCGCCCTATTAATAACAGTTTTTAAAGACCCAATGCCATCTGCGTTTGCCACTAGTCCGGTAAATCTGCGAGCTGACACAGTAATTTTTTAAGAAACTATCTAGACTACACTTTTTCTTCTTCTTATGTTAAGGCTTCACACGTGTATTTAGCCAGTGTCAAGTTTTGTAATATTTCAAGTTTAGTTAAATATTCTAGTGTCAGCCATAGTCTAAGTCAAGCAAAGTAAGTCACAGTCCTAATAAGTCCTAGTTATGCCTCAGTAAAATGGTGGAAGCTTTAATATAGTTCGAAGGACGCTTGAAGCGTACCACAGATCAGTCTAAATAAAGCTATAAGAAATTACTCTGATTGGTTGATTATTAGGCGCGAGTAGGCGTAGCCTTGAGATAGCCAATGAGCATGCTTGGTCGCACTCCCCGCGACCCGCGCCTTCCTCAAACTTTGGTGACTTTTTGTAAGAACAACGAATCTCGTAATGCGGTATCTAGTGTGATCTGTGGTTAGACATAAAAGCGACACCTCTTGCAGGTTTCAAAACTAAACGCTTTGCGACCGCTGTTATATACATTAGTTAGCGCGAGTGAACCTAACGATCAACCAATCAAGGTCATTTCTTATAAGTGTATTTAGACTGATGTGGGGTGCGCTTCGAGCGTCCTGAATGCAGAATCTAGTGCGTCTAACCTAATAAGTGCTAGTGACAGAGCGACCACTCTTGCCTTCTCGCATGTGGTGCGCGCCTGTATTTATTTCGTATTTTCGCGCCGGTATTTTCGCTTTATTGCGACCAAGCGTGTCTCTTTTATTTCACTGTCATCTTGAAAGGAATCTTCTGCATTTGTAATATTTTATTGTAACTGCCTCGCGACTCTACATCTTTACAATCCCTTGACCGATTCCACTCATATCCACAATCAGCATACTTTAGGATTTGGCGCCATGGAACTTACACAAAGCAGTTAATTTATATTCATCATTCAAACTTGCCAGGCTGAGAACCGAACCTGGGACCCCATGCACTGCCATGCAAGGCAGATATGCTACCAACGAAGCCTGAGGGTTGTTAAATAAATATTTGCATAAATTAATTCATCGCCTATAAAATTGAATAAAGATCGGATCGTCGTTGAGCAAGCGGGTGTGGTTTGCGGGAACTGCGACCAAGCATTCTCATTGGCTATCTCAAGGTTACACCTACTCGTGCCTAGCAATGAACCAATGAGAGTACATTTTTATAGGTTTATTTAGACCGCGGCGTATACTCTGAACCTTTCCTTCTTTCAGTCAATAATCTCACGTTAGACTGCCTGTTTCATTATCTGAGGCTCTATTTTTGAATCGCTCGCCTGTATATTTCATGCGAAATTAACGACGCTGTGCGACCGTAACCCTTGTACCTGTAGCTAATTGATTGAAAGAATTGTCCCCGAGAATATGGCAGCGCGGATGTCTTACCTCACTGTCTTCATTTGAAGAATGTAGATTCTGGTTTAATGGCAGGGAATTGGATACTAATTTTCTAGCTCTTCTGGATATAGGCAACTCGTCTTCCCACGCTAGTGTGAATAAATCACTATACTGTCTCTGGAAGATACAAAATTTCTAAATTAATCATTGTATCGCTCTCGAATCACGAAGTAGTTTTTAAAACGCCAAGCTCGAGTTTCACGATTTCCGACGAAAGGTTTTCATGTAATCTATTCACTAGGGATAATTATTGAACTTTGGGTGTTTTATAAATATATGAATATAAATTTATGGTATGTAGAAAACTGATTAGAAATTATTTGTTACGGGATTTTTCCTTATAAGATACTAATACTTATAGGATAACTTTACATAAAAGTAGGTAAGTTTGATTGGTTTCGTCAAAATTAGTCTCTTATGTTTTTTTGAAGAGTATTCATACTATTTTATACTATTGTATACGCCTTGGGGATCCATTTTAGAAACGCTCTGATATTCGCACGAATATTTCATCGAAATTATTGACTTTCCAAGAAATCCAAAAATAAAAGTCGTATTTTTGAAACAATCATATCATTCGCTAACGCATCGAGCCATTGTAAACCATTCGTATATGTATTCTTCTTCTATCAATAGAAATTCTTTCATTTCGCATGATATTTTCGTGCGAAATATCATACGAGCGATTCAAAAATGGAGAGCGCCAATTCCAATTTTCTTACGTTTCTTAATACAGCGCACGTAGATTTATTGAAACGAATTTTGAGCTAATAATTATGTTATATATAATAAGAAATTAGCTACAGATGTCAATAAACGGTTTTTCATCTTGGTTTTTGGTTTAGTAACATATGTACTTATACTAGCTTACAACTTGATTTTTTTGTTTGGTGTAATTTCATGGTACAACCTACTTATTAGCGCAAAATATTTTTTGAATGCACAATGAGTAATTGCGCTGCAATTAACAAAAAACGCAAGAAAACTTTAATATGGCGCGCTGAGGGAAACGTTGCACCAAAAATAATATCTAAATCTGCCACAACCCAAGCATCGCATGATCGCAGCAATGGAAACACTCGAATCGTGATTGAGTTTCAGCTGTGTGGATCGTTTAGTGTGGCTGGTTGCGAAATCAACCATGATTTCGATAAATTATTTTGTATTTGTATTTATCTTTTCTGAAGCAATATTTTGTTACTTACCCTTAAACTATCGCTACTATTTGACTGAGCCTGCTGCAATGCTTTCTGCATGCATTCCATATTGAAAATTGACATATCGTCTTGCTCGACGCAGCTTATCCTCCACTGTTCCAAATGACCTAAAACCTGTGCAAATAAAAAGTATCAGCAAAAGATGTTGAAATAAAACGGTGTTTTGAGAAGTTCAATAATAAACATACCAATTCAGCGGAAGGCGGAGCGTTCGGCGAAATACTGTGTTTTCCAGGACGTTTTCTCTTATTGGGACTCGTGCCTGGGTATCGTGTGCTCAATAGTACGGAAACTAAATCCCCAACTTTATCCTCGTAATCTTGGCACCAGTACATCAATGTCGATACGACAAAAGTGTCCTCTCTATCTACCGGTCTGCAGAATATCTGCCGAATCACTTCAGCTGACGGTTTCTCTTGTTTCAACATCAGAAGTATCGATGTAAGGGCTTCTGCGTTATCCTTGTAGGATAGCTTTGGAATAAGAGAGATGACGTCCTCGACGGATATATCGTGGGCTAACAACAACTGCCACAGGCAGTATTGCTCAAACGTCTCCCAGGCTAAGCTCGTTGAAAGCATCGTCGTGAATTCGTCAGACTTGAACATCATCAAGGTTCCTTGCAAGGTGAGACACACCAGACGTTGCAGTTGTCCAGAATCCAACGTAGATACGATAGCATGGAGCAGTCTTATGTGATTCTGAGCTTGATCTTTGAACTCCCTGTAGACATCTGGGATCAGCCAGACCAATAAGTTTGCGTCGCATTCCTGACACTTTTCAAAGTCGTCTGCTAAACTTTCGGCAATTTTTAGCTCCATATGACCACAGTAATCTCTGTACAATTCAGATTTGAACTTCACGTTTTTCCTTTTCGCGGAATCGCGTTCCGCTCTCCTATCCCTCTCGAAGCATACTTTCAGGTAAAACAGTAAGTAAAAACCGACGCATGTTAGCGTATTCTGATCATGAATCTCTTTCAAAGTTTCCAAAACGAGTTTTTTCCTGGCTTCGCCTTCGCTTCCCTTGGCTGTGAGATATGTGAACATAGAAAATAGTGGCGAATTTAAGGCGGCGTCTAGTTCAGCCGGTGTGGGATTGCGATTTATTCGTACAGGAGGTAAGTCTTGGATTGCCGCAACGAAAAGATCTGCGAGAGCAACAGCTGTGGGCATGGGCGCGCTGCAAGAGTTAAGGAGCGATGTCGCGGCGGCGGAACTGCGTTCGTCTAAAAGGGTTTCTGCTAGGGGGCGTAAAATGAGAGGCAACGCAGCCGCGAGTTCGGGCCGTTCTCGGGCGCGGACTTCCGAAAGTGGGAGATCATCATCATCAGTGTCTTCTTGACCCGTTGTTATTGTGGGCGGAGGTTCCTCCTCATCGTCTGAAAATGCCGGCTCGTCTGGTCCCCCATGCCTAGGAATATCGTCATTACCCTCTTCTTTAATACCCGAGACTCCTTCGCCGTTACCATTGCTACAGAATTCTTTGAAAGTATCCCTGACAGTAGTGCGTAACTCTCTATCTAATTTTGGAGAATCGAATAAGGGCTGCAGATTTGGCAACACTCTTTTTTCAATAATTTGCTGAAGAGAGTTGAATATCCCCTGCTTAACTTTTTCTGCAAATGGTGGATAAAAATTTGGAATGATTCTACACAGAAAATCTAGCAGTGTTGCTGTGACAGCTGGGTGTGATCTCATTGAATGATGCATGACAAGTATAGCTGGTTCAATATTCATGATGTTGTCCTTTTCAGGGTCGTAGAGTAACCAATCATAGAAAAGAGCTAACTTTGCATTAGAAGCGGCAACATTTGACGTACATGTGGTAAGGAGCCATCCGATTACAGCCCATCTTGGAATAATGTCAGAGCAAAGTTGTTCGTTTGTTGGATGGATCACTCCAACAATGAAACGAATCATATCACTCCTTAAAGATTGTGACTCTGGAGTAGCAAGATACTGCCGTTGAAACCACTCTTGGTATTTTTTATGATGTCCGAATCGAACATGTGATGTGAGGAATACTAGTTTTCTCTCCATATCAGGAGTGAGTCTGGATTGCAGATATCTGCGAGATGTTCTTGTTTGCAACAGTTGCAAAACACTAGTAAAAGTTGGACAGAGTGTCTTAGGGTTCACTAACATGTCTTGCCATAGTTGATTGAATTCTGGTATTCGAGCAACATTCTGAAGTAATCTAACCAGATCTCTGCCGAGTGTCAATGCATCGGAAAACCGCTCTCTTATAAGAGCAATGACAAAATTTACCTCTTTCTGCCTTAGATTCATTAGTTGTGGAATATTGTGATCTTCTATTAACCTTAAGTATGTATATATCACCATGCAAATAAGCATAGGAAATTTGTCCAGCCACGCTCTATTTTCAATATAAATATCCAAAATAGATTCAACGAGAATTATGTTCTTAGGAGTGATATCACCTCCGGACGCATACCGCATCAAATTCCAACAGACATTGTCCACACCTGTGACTGCGTTCCGCATCATTTCCTTCACCAGCCATAGGACTTGGTTTCTAGTTGTGTCAGTAAACTTTAAGTACTTTTCCAGGATCAGATTGGTAAGGTTATTCATAACACATGTTAACCCGTCTCTTGTGACTAAAGTTAAGTCTCTATAGCATTTAGTAGCGTTATGAGGTTCTGTAAGTATAGACATGAGCATTCCAAGAGACACATCTTCATGATTCTTGCAAACTGCATTATTTAATGCGTCGTGAGCTTCCTTTTCACTGCAGTCAGCGACTAGAGTTTGAAAGAAGTTGTAAGCTCTCTCGTACCTCTGTAATTCAAATAGAAAAAGTTTTGTAAAACAAGTACTCAAAAAATCAAATTTCGCGCCACGCCACTCTGTCAGTCGTAGAAATTACGATTGTACATGGCCGACTTATAGCGATTCTTTGTTGGGAAACTGCAAGATTAGATACCTACCTCTTCAACTTCGTCTTTGTTTTCTATTACTGTGCACACGAATAATTTCGGTGAATTAGATTTGCCCTGATCCATAATCAGCGGGTTATTAAAACTACCTATTTTAATAAAAATCCAGCGCAGGTTGCCTCCTGCATGGCTATCGTAAGCGAAAAATATTTATGAAGCAATACAATCAAAAACATGAATGTGTGCGTGTAAATGTCAAATTGTCAATGCAGAAAACCCAAAGAAAACCAGAAAATTTGTATGGTTATAAGAACTTACGATAGAGGGCAATATTGAGCACTTTTTTAATCTATGCAATCCATTCCTGCGAAAGTCTGGTGCTTCTCCAATAACAACCAGGGTAAAAACAACCTGATTGGTCAAATATCTGTCAAAATAACTAATTTTTAAGACATATAGCCAATGAGCACGCTTGTATGTTTTGTAATGTTGGTACAACAGATCAGTTATTGGGGTGGCATTATGGTCGTAGACCATCAGGCTCTCATCAAGATATCGATGGGTAGATTTTACTAATATAAAAGTTTGCATTGAAGCGGGCCACTCACCAGACGATCTGGTGGCATAAATGAGGCGTTTTCCAAAAAAAAAAGTAGTTCTAAAATACTTACTAGATGGCGTAACAGACCAATCGTTTTACCTGTCATTGTCATTTCTGTCGAAATGTTTTATGTTTATTTCTTAAATCGTAAATTTTGGCTCCATATGTTGTGTATTTAGCCAGTGTCAACTACTGTAATATTTCAAATGAAGTCAAATACATACTTACGTTACTTGAAATTGTCTAAATACACATGTCGAGCCAAAAAACACGAGAAAAAAAAGGCCCACGTACATTTTTTTTGTCTTTCATGTCTTGACAGTGACAGAAAAACTCAAGGTACATCTAACGCCATCTATTGGGTACTTTTATAACAAGGATTTAATTTTTTTTGGAAAACGCCTCATTGATATAAATTGCCTTGTGTAGCCAAGCATCGATTTAAAGGCCTCGCTATATTACCTGACCTGACGTCGTTTGAAAGCGACAGCTATACTTGAATTTCACGGGAGCAAAAGAAACAAACTACTAGGGCTATAGCTTTTCCCTTTCGCTCCCCAGCACAGATCTCCCCAGAAACTCATATACCTCTTTCAATATCAGTCAGTTCGGGTAATTAATGTAGCGAGGGCTGAAGGCCTCGCCTTGCCTAGCTGTCCCTTTCGCACGATGTCAGGTCAGGTAATGTATAGCATTAACACAGCGCTAATGAAAGATTACTGTTTATGCGCTAATCATTACAACCAAAATAATGTCAACACGTTGGTTGAAGCGCTGTTGGCGAGTTGGCGCTGTAGTCTTATTTTGGACCGCCAGACATGATCCATCCGAGGTTTTTAATCTGTTGTCGTCTAAATTGGTGAATGAACTTAGTAAAAAAATGAGTCGAAAACCGGATGTTTGCAGTGCGGTGCGCGTGCCTTGTTCTGTGTAATCTGTGTGCATGTGTGATTTCTGAAATTTGATTGTACTTTGCTGATATAGATTTCCAAAAAGCTACTCTTGTACCTAATCGTTTCATAGTATTTGAAATCGCCTTTGATACTTAGTAAATCAAGTGAGCATATTTGCCTATATTTAGTTTAACTTTCAATTTGAACCATCTAGCTGAAGTTGGCCGGGCTGCAGTACCGCGTCGTTTTTATTTTTCCTTTTTGTTAACTACACCGAATTCACCATATTTCACATAGTTACTGCTGTTACTACGGCTATCCTAAGCTCTACCGTCTTACGTTTGCAGTTTTGATATAACATGGAAGAGAACCAAAGGGAAAAAGAGCGGGATCGTTCAAGGCGGGGCGATAGACCGTCGAGGTTTTCTGACGCAGCGCGCGACCGCTCCAATGACCGCGGAGACCGCGAAAGCAAGAGACTAATTGTCTCTAATATACCTTATGAATATCGCTGGACAGAGCTGAAAGACTTATTCAAAGATCAGGTTTGTGTTGATCATGGTTTGTACCCATTGACTATTTGCATTTGTATCCCAAGCTTATTAAATATCTGTTAGTATCTGGAAAAACAATTCCATTTTCCATTTCCATTTTGTGTTTCAATAAGCCTAACACAATTCTCCTCAAATGTTAAGGTTGGAGACGTGGCTTACGTAGAGCTGTTCAATGATGAAAACGGCAAGCCTAGAGGATGTGGTGTTGTGGAGTTCACAACGGTAGAAGCAAAAAAGAAAGCCCTGTTTGTGATGCATCGTTATGAATTGAAAGGAAGAAAACTGGTGATAAAGGAAGAAACGGGTATGGCTTACACTTCTAATTCTAATATGGCATTGATAAGACCTGGACTGACATCCCTCTTGGGGTGTTTTGTGCATTACACTTAATAAATATATTTTACAACCGAAATAAGCATGCGCAATTTATTTTTATTTATTTTTTGTTGACCAAGCAAAGCAAAGGTCTCAGAGACTAAGGGAACAAATCTGCATCATATCAATAAAAAAATTAAGCTCAAATATGAGCTGAATCGGTCCAGGGGTTGAGAAGTTATAGGCGTTGCGAGGACTCATTCGGTGCAAACTACTAGTATATAAGATGTACAGCAACAATAATAGAATAACCTCAGCCTAGAAATCTACTATTTAGTGTGTTGAGTTTTTCATTTTGCATTAAACAAGTTTTTTAAAATTATTGATTTTTATTTTGATACTGATAGTCATCATGTTTGAATCAATCCTAATTAATATCATAAATGCGAATATAACTCTGTATCTCTGTCTAACTGAATATCTGTCTCTCTGTCTGGGTGTTTGTTGCGTTACCAAGGCTAAATGGCTGAACGGATCAACCTGAATTTTTGCATAGATATAGTTTAAGGGTAGGAGACGGATATATGCTATTTTTTTTAATTGTCCATGGGAACGAAGAGTCGCGGGAAATAAAATTCAAAACTTAAAACTGTAAAAAGAGCTTGCTTCAGACATTCAGTAATTTTACATGTACAAAAATTTTGAAATTTATGACTGACAGGCACTGGAAGCATAGAATATTTTATACTTTTTTACCCATGATATTCTTTCTATAGGGAATGAGAGAAGACAAAATAATCCACGATCGGGCGGTGGCGGTGGTGGCAGAAACCACAGGGACGAGAAAGATAAGTATGTGTCAACAACACAATTGACATTTTGTTACCAACACAACAAAAATCATATCTGACTTTTTTTCTTTTTAGCTGGGACAAGCCGAGAGAACCTGAAGATTTTAATACATATGGTTTGAGTCTGCAGTTCCTTGATTCCATCAATGTACAACCACCACTTGTTAAAAGGATATTTGTTGCTAATGTGAGTACCTACAAAATTATACAACTTAAACGTCCTTGTCTGTATAATATATGAATCTAAAAAAAAAAACAAGAAATAAACCTATCAAAAACATGTAATTTTTCAAGTAAAATTATTTTGACGTACTTACCCACTCAACTAAACTTTTACTCGTATATCAACAGTATGTCTATTTAGTGGACAAACAAACAAACAAAGTTGTGGGACAAACAAACGATTCATAGAAATAATGGGTTTAACCCAAATAGTGGGATGATGACTGACGACTCTTTCCATTTGTGATTTATTATCGCCAAATGAAATAATCGGACATTAGAAAAACATGCTACTTCCAATAGGACAATTTGTATTTCCATGGAATCAGTGGGATGGACTCACAAAATGCTCCTTTGCGTCATGTAGTGTGAATTTTTAATCACACTCTTATCCTCAATTTACGAATCTTTTCAGCTGGATTATAAAGCGGACCGCGCCAAAATAAAAGAAGTGTTCAAAATGGCCGGTAAAGTGCGCAACATAGACTTGGCGGTGGACAAAGATGGCAACAGCCGAGGGTTCGCGGTTATTGAGTACGACCATCCAGTCGAAGCTGTTCAGGTTAGAATTGTTTATTACCAACAATTTACATTAATAATAATATAATAAATATCTGGGACATTATTGCACACACGGTCATCTGACCCCAAACTAAGCAAAGCTTGTAATATGGCTGCCAGAGACTGATATACGTACATAGATATTTTTTAAATAAATACTTATATAGATATTAACACCCAGACGTAGAACTAACACAAATATTCATCACATAAATGTTTGCCCTAGATGGGAATCGAACCCACGCCCCCAAGCACAGAACGTAGGTTCACTACCAACTGAGCCACCGGGGCAGTCATTAATAAACTAATATACTACTACTAATATACATTAATTAACTAATATTAGTTTGCACAGAGTAAGTCGAAATTTCACCAACAATATTTCGTTCATTTTGTCTAAGAAGTAACAGAGACAACTTTCACCATTATAGATTATAGATTATTTTACTATTATAGATTGAATCTTAAATCAACCCAGCAAATTGTAGGTTTCGCAAACTGAACAGGACACGGCTACAATGATGTATAAGTTTGTCTCATTTTTCACGACACGAAGAGTAGAGATTTTGCATGTGGAACGCGACAAAATCTTTTTGTTACGCTTACGTAACAAAAAGATTTTGTCGCGTTCCACATGCAAAATCTCTACTCTTCGTGGAACGCGACAAAATCTTTTTGTTACGCTTACGTAACAAAAAGATTTTGTCGCGTTCCACATGCAAAATCTCTACTCTTCGTGTCGTGAAAAATGAGACAAACTTATGCAGTATCAAAAAAAAAAGTATCATTTGTGAAATATAGATAGTTAGAAACTCTTTATTGTGTACACCAAAATAATAATAAAGCACATACAGAACTATCTTATAATCCACTGCCACAAGTGATATATTGATTTGAAGTGAAATTTATGTTGATTTACATCGTATGATTGCAACAGTTGGCAACTTGCCAAAGCATGTTTTAGAGACTAATTTTTAGCTGGAATTTGGTTTATACAGTTTCCAAGAAAGAAGCAGTGGTTACTTAAAATGTTTATGATTTATTTTTAGCATGTTTTGGAATACCATTGGGTTAAAAAAATGTTTAGTTCTGACATCAGTGACTGAGTTTTGTTTACTTTATTAACCATCGTGATACGGAAATCATTGCATTTCCGTATCAATCTTTGCTCATTGGAGCAAAGATTTTGTAGATACCGCTTTACGAGATCGTTGTTCCGACAAAAAGTCACCAATGCGACCGTTGCGTGCGCTTCGATCGTCCTCATTGCCTCATGTACAGACATTCGACATCGACGGGCCAAAAACGGCTACCAAATGCAGATCTTACTTAGGCTCGAAACAGACCATTAATCAAAGTCGCGCATTTGAGAAATGAGTTTGAATCAAATAGCAGTAAGATGTTTTTTGCGAACGGTCTTTTATTTTCGGAAATTAGTCCTCATTTTCAGCAGCTTTAATGATTGTTTTGATAGTTTTGAAAATCTATGCGAATTAGGCTTTTAGGATAAGCCATAGACATGACATGCCATATAAATGAAATGCTATACACACGACATCCCATAGACATTACACGCCATAGTATGAAGAACTAGCAGCGCCCCGCGGTTTCACCCGTTATCCTAAAGGAACGGGATAAAAAGTAGTTTATGTGTTAATCCAGAATATCAGCAACCATAATCCAAAATCTTTTCAGTCGTTACAGAGTTGAACAGAAAACTAACACAATTACGCAAAAAAAACTAACTTTCGCATTTATAATATTAGTGTGATTTACAATTTCCCATTTTTTGTCGTTTAGGCCATATCGATGTTCGACAAGCAGCTACTATACGACCGGCGCATGACAGCGCGTATGGACCGAGGCTCGGACAAATTCGAGATGCGACTACCGGACGGCTTAAAAGGAATCGGCGTCGGTCTCGGGCCGAATGGCGAGCCTCTGAGAGAGGTGGCGAGGAATTTGTCGCAAGTGAACGCGCAGAGTAATCTGAGCATCGCTGGCACGGGGTCGTCTCTCGGTGCGGGGGTGTTGGGCGCGGTGCCCTCGGCGGCTGCGGGAGTCGCACTTAATGGCTTGGGATCGAGCTTGGCGGCTAATACGCTGGGCACCGGCTCGGCCTTGGGCGGAGGACTTAGTCTACAGGTAAGTTTTCCTAACATAAAGATTTACTGTAGATTAGTCAGTGGCAGATTTACACATCTTCCAACTAATAGGTTGTACTTTTTTGTCATCCTTAAGGGTGAGAGTTAACTCTATTGTCAGTGTCTAGTTTATATTTGTAAAATTGTAAATTTTTCACTTAAATAAAACTCGCGTGAGGATTCATAATAATATAAAGACAAACAGCTTATCTCACGGTAATCTCCGGTCGGGAGTCTTTCTCGACCGTTTAAATTAAGTTAAGTTTAAGTTAACCCGTTTGTCATTATATTATTGTAAATTTTTGTTTTTTTAAACTGTTGCTTTTCTTGTAAAAATAGTACAAATTGTGTTTGCGCCCATGACGGCAGAGAATAAGCTACCTCCATACCAAATTTCATCCAAATCCGGTCTGCCGTTACAGAGTTGAACAGGAACAGACTTACATACTTACACACAAACTTTCGCATTTATAATATTAGTGTGACAGTGTGATTTATCAATGTTCAATTGTTTCAGGCTTTAGGTCTGACGGGACTGGGCGCCCTCCAAAACCAGCTCCTCCAGCAAGGCCTGACCGCCAACGACCTGGCGACAGTGCTGGCGGCGCAGTCAGCTGCCAACGTCAACCTGAGCAACGCAGCCAATACGCTCAGCCTCGCCAGCAATGACGTTCTCGGTTCGTCCGGTCTCAGCAACAATCAGATGTCAAACATGATGGGCAATAATTCCATGAGCAGTGGACCGTTGTCGGGTAAATTAATATCCTTACGTTATCCACAATTCTTAGGAAGTTATTTGTAAACCCCTTTCAAAGTTACGTATTATATTTATTTATCTATATTTATAGTATTATGGACTTCGGTTTTGTATTGCTCAGGAGTATTGTATTGTATTTCGAGAAAAAGATAGCGCTATACAATTTCGCGCGCAGCTGAAAACAGACGCCGTAAGCGCGCTAGTAAAAAAATCGGATAGTTAATAATTACAACTAAATCAGGAAATCAATCAAAATTTATTATTACATCACTATTGGAGTAATAATCACTGTAATCTGTAATGTAACGAAAAATGTGTGTAAATAGTAAATACAATACAATACAATATAACTTTATTATACACCATAAAGACAGACTTAAAAAAAAGAAAAACTATAATATTTAAAAAACGGTAGTATAATAGACGGCCTTATCGCCTAAAGCGATTTCTTCCAGACAATCTTTGGATAGACAGAATTATGACTTAAAAACTAGGGTCGGTCATAAATCGAGGTCTTTTCAATGTTTTTTTTTTTATTGAGAAATGTCACGTAACTTTGTTTTCCCTGTAAGCTATACTGGAAGATGGTACATGACTGTGCAGGTGCACTGAATAAAAATATTTTTTTTGTCAAATTATCTTCTTATATGACGTTTGTCATTATTTTATTATTAGCCTTGCTACATAGACTGGTTCGTGCATTTTGTAATTTTTTTTTTAAAATGTAATTTTAAATTGGTAGTTTGCCAGACAAGCTGTAAAACTGCCCTACCTCAACGTTTACAACTTCCCCTCATAAGCTAGCTAGCTCATAAGATGAACCTACACCATGCAGCATGACATCTGTATGCAAAAAGAAAATGTTTGTCCTTTCATGATACCTGTATGAAAGAATCTCAAACATATTTTTTACTTTGTTGTAGGATCCAGAGGCAACATGGGCGGGCAAATGGGCGGGCAAATGAGCGGGCAAATGGGCGGTAATATCGGTCAGATGAGTCACGGCGTGTCGATGCCAGCTCAGGGATACAGCCGAGATTCCAGCAGCCAGCAGAACAACCGAGACAAACCATCCGACATGGTTATAATCGCTAATGTAAGTGATCAATGTAATAATTATCCTATCATAACACTTAGCTGACATTTAGATAGCGGTAAGGATTTTAAAACATTTGTTCACTTTAGTTTGCCATTGAAATGTCAGCCTTATATAGACAGTATCATTAATTTATAGTAGAATTTCTAGTGTCAATTTAGTAATATAGTTTATTTTATGTTTTATATCAAAGTTACCCGTGTAGATACCGCATAACGAGATTTTGAGTTACAAAAGTTTGAGGAAAGCTTGGGTTGCAGGGATTGAGACAAAGCATTTCTATTGGTTGACCCAAGGGCCGGCAGTCACGCTTGCCCATATCAGATCAGTAGCACCCAGATTTTTTATTTTTTGTCCATTGATTGATGCTTGGTGTGTTTCGATGGTTTTGTGTACGGTAGGTTGTAATCTGTTTATTACATCGACCACGCAAAGTAGTTTATCATAAGAAATCCTGCAAGTGGCCAGCTTGAACGCGGGCCTGCGCTTTTTGTAATACAAGGAACTGTTTGATCCATAACACACCAAGGCCACTTCCTGATTAGGGTGGAACGGTATCGGTGAAGACGGGTGAATCTGTAAACTAAACGATACCGTACCAACCCTATTGTCAGAATGTGTCGCCTATACAATGAAATCCTTGTCTCTTACAGAGACATTGATATATTCCATCTGAAGTTATATCCGTTTCAATGGCAATTAAAGTTGACATTGAAATTTAATTAGAAAACTATTTGTCATTGTTTGGTGAATTAACATCATTAATATCCATCCTTTTTCTAATGTATACTATGTGTAACTCGCTGGTTTAAGAGCTATATAATATATTAATTAATAATCATAATATAACCACATATTTTATTAATTTCATACCCTCTCCTCTAGTGGTGGTATATTCAGATTCATTTAATATAACGCAACTAGGTATACATAGTTTTAGAATGTAATATACAGTTCTATAAATGTTACTTAAATAATAATCTTAATATGAGTGCATTCATATTTTCGCTGCCATGCGCCAGACCCGCGTTCCACTTTTAGAAGCCCTTTCGAAGAAACATCTCAATAGAGAAATATGAATGTTACAGCTTCCGTCGACGGTGACGTGGCAATTGATTCGCGAAAAGTTCAGCGAGTGCGGCGACGTGAAATTCGCCGAAATGACCGCCCCCGACACCGCCATAGTGCGATTCCACAAGGAGTGGGACGCAGAGAGGGCTATCAGTATCCTTTTATAAAAATATAAATAGCCAAGTTGCTATCAATCATAATAAATCGAGATTCGCTAGACAAAGAAGTAAAAACTTTCGACTAAGCTCCAGAACAACAGCTTTGGTGTTATCTCTAGGACAACAGCTTTGGAGAGCTAGAGTCTGTTCAACTCTAGTCCCGAGGAATTTTTGGATACTTATATTTTATTTGGTAGTTAAATTTTTCTAAAGGATTTTTACATCTACGATGTATGACTCCTTGAAATGTTTGCTTGTTATATTTCCTTAACTTGCGTAACAGAAATGTTTGACAGGACTCGCATTGACGGCAGGACCATCGACGTTCGTTACTTCTAAATCGAAGATATACGAGGTGAGTGTTTGATTGTTTGTATTTTCTTTGTTGGTCGTTGCCTTATGTTTTACATTAGGGTTATCCAGAATTACTTCGAAAACTGGTCGAAATTCGTTCGGATATGAAATAGCTCCGTTTATGAGTAGATTTTTCCTCAAGCTGTAATGTCTGACATACTTGTATAGTCGACGACGGACATGGCCAGCGAAAAATAAAAATTTACATCCCACTCTTTTACATGGTTATTGTTAGTAACCAGAGTTCGATATCTCAGGTTCATCCAAAAAAAATACAATACTTCGGCGCTGGTTTTTGTTGGCCTTGGATGCTAGGTTTCTGCTTCCTATCTGACCGCATATTGCAAAATGTTTCTGTGTTTGAAAATATCTTGAAACATGAGCTACTAGAGTTGAAAAATCTACTCATCATGCCGCGTGACAATTCTACTCATCACATCGCGCTATGGCCACCCTGCAACTCGTGCCGAATATTTCCAGTGACATTGTATATTTTTGTGCTTTCAGGAATGTGAGGTATTGAAGTCGGTCTCTTGTCGGGGTTTGTGCACTCTACCGCCAGGATATCATTCCTCCATCATCGTCGTTATCCTCTATAACATAATTTAGATTGACAATTTCCATTGTAGGTTGATATTGATCTTTTGGCAATCGGTAATATCAACTTGTAAGTTATGATAATTTAGCGTAAGTCACAATGTTTGCTTGTACCACAAAATTGAACTCATGAAATTTTAATAAATTCGACTTTTGAAGGACACGTTGTTATATTAACTTACCGGGTTTCTGTGTAATCGCACGAAACATCCTGTCGATCATCGTCGATCTGTTTTAACTTATTGGTGGTGCGACTACTCGAAAACGTTCTACTCTAAAAGGTTTTTCTGCAAATCATATCACCAACATTTGTATATCGATCATAATAAGACTGTGTGTAAAACATTTGCAAAATTGCTTCTGTTTTGAAGATTGACAAAGTAGTATATTAATCTCTGGCTCTAGAGAACATTATTATGGTTTTGCAGAATTCTGGCAGAATGATATATTGTTGTTTATGTTTATATGAATCAGTTTGTGGTTCGATCTTGAATGATGACTTGAATATCATTCAATCAGTATGCATTACTTATTTTAGAACTAACCAGAAAGTAAATTATTCAGACCTGCTTCTCGATTTAGGTTCGAGTAACAAATTGATTCGATCGTCGATCGGTATAGTTGTAAGTTGGGTTCGAAATATCGAGATCATTAACATGTTTTCCTCCTTGAGTATACTGGGCGTCCTGTCTTGCATTCTTTTTTCTATTTAACTTTTAATACATCTCTTACATTTTTACATGTGAAATTGGGATAGAAGCATAGGATTCCAATTTGTACCTATTAATAAACCTCGGAGCGAATTATTTGTTTTGCGCCTTGATTTTGTCGAAGTTATGGATAACAAATATTTTGTTTTAGTGTATAAAGGTAGCCTCGTCAAGAAGTGAGTATCCACAATGACATGGTCAGACGATTTCTTCATCCAAAGTAGTTTAAAAAAGCGCAGAAATGTGTTCATCTACAAGTTTTAACGTTTTGTGAACCCTTTGATCTTTCACTAACTGGGAAAACTAATCCGATCAACAGTTCAAGTGTAGTTCTTCACGTTCTCTTCGAGTTCACGCTCTGTACGTTTTTAAAGTAGGATTATGTTCTAAAACGTAATTAGAAGTTGCGGTGTGACGTCGGCGAGCATAACAACCTGAAAGTTCGCTTGGATGATAATTATAACTGGCTTCTAATTTAACTTTTAATGAACTAGACAATCGGAAGCGTTTCCGCACATTGTGGTTTACCGAAGTTCGAGTTCGTGAAACAGGTTCGAAAACTGTTTTGACACGAGGTGTCTTCATTATCGCAAGAAGAGATGTTCCGAAGATAGCGAATTTCCCGAAACTTCGAGGTACTTCTCTACCTTTGTATGGTAAGTTGTCTGGTATCGAATATGGAATTATTTTGTTGGGCGTGCATGGGGGTTTTTTATAGCTATGCAATTGGTGGGTTTTATTGTATGTCAATTGATGCGTCGGTTTTTGTTTGTTTAGATCAACACGAGCGTCAATTGTCATTGTGTGCGACGAATCTTCTATGTGGATATCCAGCGTTCGACGATCTGTGAATGATGATCCCTCGACTGTAGATATCTCGTTCCATTGAGGAGACTAGAAGATTTGTTGGGTTTGGCTGCACCCGGTGATGTCTAATGTTTGTCTCTCTTCCGTCCGAGGAACAACGGCGATCGGCGGACGATGTCCAACGGACTGTGACGTGTCATCTTATGAGGAGTTATGAGATTCACCACCAAAGATTCAGCGACGATGATTAGAACTTCTAGTTTTGCTACTCATAAGATTATTTTTATTTTTACCGTAATTTTTGTTTTTCAGAAATAATTCTCACATAGAAATGTTAAAATCTATGACACTGAAGATTGTCATGAGTGCTATAAACGATGATCCTGGCAATATTTCGATGGTAAAAGGTAATTTTGTAAAAAAATATTATTTTGTACATCAATTTTTTTTTGACAAATCTAACTTAAATTTGTAACTTCGTTTTTTTTTTGTTACAGTAATCCCAATTGGTAGAGCCGAAGACTTGAGTATGCTTAGGAGAATATGAAAAGATGTGAAACAAGTAAGAAGTTTCGAGATGTAACAACAGTGTCTAGGTAAGTACATTTAGATGTATTTTTACCGCTTTTATTGATTTGGAAATTACCTTTTTGCAAGAAGAAGAAATAAAACGAATAGATACTTCATTCATACTCATTTTGATAATCATTTATTTATTTCTTGAGACATAAAACGGTCAGGCATATTACATTAAATCTCACAACTACAATACCAAATAATAATAGCAATACATTATTTACAAACTTAAAATTACAACAACAAGAATGTACAGGTGTATAATTATAATGTACTAGTAAGTACATGTAAGTAGTACATGTTAAAATGTTCGAGTTACCTACCTACATGTAAGTAATAGGCTATGTTTGGTAAAAATAAATTAATGATTGATTGAATAATTGATAGATTATTTACAAACTAAACGGTCAAACTAAAAATTAAAAAGCATATTAAAAGTATAAAACAGAAATTAAATATATATATATATATATATGAGAAATATGTTTGTCTTACAATGTAGACAGATAATTAATTAGTAAACTTATTGTGTGACCGGGGTATGTCCTAAAACTGCGCTGAACCACCAGCCAGTGAGCGTTCTGCGATTCCTAAGCCAATATGGGGGAGGCTTCGTCCAGCTGTGGACTTCTTAAGAGGTGATAGGAAACTTATTGTGTATTTCTGTTTCAGGTAGTGACAAGGTGACAAAAAGTGATTACAAGTATAACAGAATCAAGTTGTTAATTTGTTCAACAATCGTTAATAAAGTATTGTTTTTCTGTAAGTTCCGGTTTGTTTATTTATCCTTCTTTTCCTTCCAAGCTTTAGCTTTTTGCCTCCGTGTGTAGATGCATTGCAGGACTTGTACTAGTTCGTAGATAGGAACCCTTACGGCGGTTAGAATGAGTTCCATCACTGATATCACCGAAGCCCCGATGCATAGGTTTACTACGCCACCGCTTCTCACTGAAAACATTACTGATATGTTATTACGTAGCTATTTAGATAAAGTATAGAAAAATAGAGAGTCAAATCAAGTATTACTTTCATAGAAATAGATATTGCTTTGTGGATAAATATATTTTTCCAGACAAACTTTTATAATATCCGTTATTTATTGGCTAAGCTGATCAAAATGAGTCCAAACTCTCAATCTACTGTTAGTTACTGAGAAGATCCGTTTTCTACCTTCCGTCTCCATCATGATATTGTATCGTCATCGGAACTTGACAGGCATGCAAAATTGCAACTCAATTGAACAAGGGGAACTGGGCGCGTACCGTTAAGTGCTTATTGCGGTGATTGTTAGGCTCAGCCGACAATGCTGGGCGACTATACACCTTATCGCGCGGCGATACGGTTCGTGGTCGCGCAGCGTCGTCGGCTGAACCTAACAATCATCGCAATAAGCACCTCACGGTACGGGCCCTGGTCTAAAATTCAGTTGCAAGACTTGACCCGAAAATACATACTTATTTAATGTATATTTGTTTGTATACAATCAAACATTGCAAGTTAAATAAAAGCTTGGAAAAAAAAAGCTTGTTTCAAATTACATCGAACCCGCCTGTTATCCCGGACAATCTGCAAAACTTAAAAAGTCAGTCGCTCTTTAGCGACCTAGGATTTAAATTACATTGTCGATATATGAACATAAGATTAAATAAGAAAATCCAGGCAAATTTTATCGTGAATTTTGTACTCCATATCAATGCTTTACTAAATCAACGAGAAATGCACTAATAAGTTAAGAAAATCGATAACTCACGAAAAATGTCATAGAAGCCGAATATGATTTCTCTAGTGATCCTAACTTTCGGGAACGTCGCCACATTGATTCTCAACCTGTTCATCAGAGCTTGAGGCAGGAACACCTCTTGATCTTTGAGATAAGAGGTGTACTCGCAGTTGTCTAAACACCCACAGTCTCGAATATTTCTTGGAAGGCCGTGGGTCCGCTGAAACTTTTCCATAGTTTCGTTGGTGGTTGAAATAGATAGTATTTCTTTTCTGTACTCGTCGACACATTTCAGTTCGGCTAAGTTGCATACTCTCTCGTTTTCTAAAAGCAAATAGAGAAACGTAGGAGGCATACTTAAACTTATCGTTATAATAAACTTGCATCACAATATTTTCTTTCTCGGAAACTGGCGTAGGTAGAGTGGAATAATACATTACTAATGGGAACCGGAGACGATCAATAGTCTGATTAAGGTGCAACGTTTCGCTCAGCGCTCGAAATTCAAATTTTCTTGCGTTTTTTGTCAATTACAGCTTAATTAGGTACTCGTCGTATGTTAATGAAAACAAATTTTGCGATAATAAATAGGTTGTTTCAAGAAATTACACCAACCAAAAATTCAAGTTGAATGCTAGTATCAGTACATTTCTCACTAAACCTAAAACCAAGATGAAAATCAGCTTATAGAGCTTTGTAGCTAAACCAATGTTACCTAGGTGATCATTTTACGTAATTTCTTAAAACAACTTATTTATTGGCGCAAAATTAGTTTTAATAAATCCACGATGAGTAACTAAGCTGTAATTAACAAAAAACGCAAAATTTGAATTTCCCGCGATGAGCGAAACGTTGCACCTTAATAATAATTGACAAACGCTTCAATCGGATTAGAAAACGATCAATGGTCTGCTTCAGTGGGCGTCGATCACGTAAATATTTACAATGGCAATTGATCTTCTCCAGTCCTCTTTACAGAGCGTGGCAAACGTCCACAGTATCATGATCCAAAAAAAGAGAAAATAATATGACATTTCAGGCGGTGAAACCAGCCTACGCATGGAGCCTACGTCTATCCGCCATTTTGTCGTCTTTGTGTAACGTGTTTGAATTACGTATTCCACTCTTGCTTATACACGCTGATAGCGTAGGTTGATTGTTACTCACGTTACCCTATAGTGTCATAACGTGGAGGAGTATGCTTCTTATTCCACGCACTGCATAGCCAAATTTGCCAGTATGCAAAATAAAAACGGCCAGATTTTTTTAAATCGAGTGCAGCGTATTTATACTTATTCCTAAGTCAATAATTATTCTCTCACCTAACGGTTTGTAAAAATGAGGTACACAGTCGCACAATTTTACTATCATTCTGATGCGACATTCCATCAGACAGCGGTTGTAGGTGTAGATCGGATACCTTCGGCTGTTTGATTCATCCACAAACCTACAAAGAAAAACAATCATAAACCAGCTTGATATCTATATGTGCCATGTTTTCTTCTGGAAACTGGGTATCGGGATAATATCCCTGAACAATAGATAAAACCTTACACGGAACTCGTGTGAGGTTTTCGCTCATCTGATAGGGTTCGAGCTTTCGTCGATCCTTTCAATCCAGAAAAATCCGGATCTGATAGTATTATTATCTGGTTATATCTACCCTTAAAACAGGGCTGAAAGTGGTTGTCTTTTATAATTAATCTAATTTTTCAGTTAAAAAATATTTACGAGAAGAGAAACGACATTTGCTGACCTGCATTTCCGTAGATGTAGAGACAAAGACCTCAGATCTTTCGAGGCTCTGATGCTCGACATTTGCACTCCAAAACTCAAGAATCCTTCTTCGTCGTAGGTCAAAGAAGGCATCCCTATTGGGATGACATCATTCGGACTCTGAATGAAGATCTGTGTAAAAGACAATAGCATAATTGAATCGTTTCTTGATACCTTTTATTACGTCACACAAGTATCTACGATAACATGATGCTAACATCATGCTATGCCAATGAAACTCGGTTCGTGTTTGTCTCAGGATTATTCGAAAATCAACCCGTAAAGAGGTGAAATGGTGTGTTTCATTTACTGTAGCCTAGGCAAGCGAAGTCGTGCGGACATGCTATCCTAAAAATTATGAGAGCATCATTTTTATACATAACACCGTATTTGTTTATTTACAGTAGAGACAGCGTTTTGAGCAGTAATAGTATTTTGAGCGTACCTGTTACAGATACAAATAGCTAAAAAGCGCTTTAGTGGTGTCCACAAAAAATTCCACCTTTTACATACAGACCTTGTAAGAGTCGGCGTAATTCATCAACTGAACAAAAAAGTCCCGGTCGTGGAATGAGAGTTCCACGTTGTTTCTCGTGTAGGTAACGTCTGCATCACTCCATTTGCTAAAACAAAAAGTGGAACATGTACAGATATGCGCTTTGAATATGAAATATGTATTGTTGCCTTTGCTTTTCAATTTGAAAGCCTTTCCTTTCTTTTTATACAAGTTAGTTTTAAAGTACGTATGTCCTAAAACTGCGACTAGAACCACTGGAGAACGGGCAGCAATGTCGTCTTAGAATGGTGAGCTTTTCGGCGATTCCCAAGCCGCCTGCCAAGCGTGGGGTGATCCCCACGCTTGGCGGCGCCTGTAATCAGCAACTCCCCACCTTTTTAAGGGTTACCTTTGTTTAGCAGTGTACGTCTTCTGGCTAAAGATAATGCTGATGTATGTTTTAACTGTAATAAGTTCGTATATATAGGCCGAGCGGCTAGCGCTGGAGTCTTAGGCTGCTTCGTCCGTTGCTTAAAAGCACGCAGGCTATCTCGTTCACATTTTTTTCGTAATTTTCATGTTACTTTTTTTGACGAAGAAAATATAAAATAAACTTTCGAGATTGTTAAGGAATAACCACAGAGTTATCTTTATTGAAACAACCTAGCTGAGCTAAGCTATGAGAGCTAAAAAAATTTTTAGAAGGGAAGAATCGGCTCGATAAGGCTGGGTAGATACCAAATATCTAATTAATCTCGCAGCACACAGACTAAAAAGCTCAAATTATAACTCTTATTTTGACCAACTTATTTTGTGGAAGGGGTGATCAGATGATGAAATTAAAAAAGTTTATCGAAAACTGTGAGACTAAGGAGTTGATGTGTATATACGTCGCAGTTCTACAGAAAGTTGGTCTCAATTTTTGTTAGCAATTTTTAGATATGCCGCTTTAGATAGGCATTTCAAGGCTAAAGGCGTGCGGCTAGCATTTGAATTAGTCGGGCTTTTCTAGTTAATCTCGTAGTACATGAGACGGATTTAAAATTACTACCTACGTTTTACTCAGACATGCATTTTTATATAGTTCAGACATTTAATACTAGACAGGCATCCCTTCGATTTAAAATGGTAAAGAGGATTGCCACCCGCCTGGTTAACTTCTAGACAGTGGTTCTCAACCTTTTTGGTGACGGAACCCAAAACTAATCAAAAACTGGTTTTATGTGTATTTTTAATATTAGTTGACATTAACATCATTGCGCTCTCATGTTACGCATTCCAACTACTCTTTAACTCTTTTAGTTAGATTTTTTAAAACTTTATCTTACCCCTTTATTGTTTTTTTTTTTTAGATTTTATCTGTATTTTCGCGGAGCCCTTACAGAGGCTTTGCCCCAGGGTCCCGCGGGGCAAACTATGGCCAAGTAAGCCACTAAGCTTTTGACAATTTCAAGAACTTACAGAGGATTATCAAAGGCGGCAACGTTGGAATTGATGACGTCACACATCCCCATCTCCGTGATGCTGATGTCCAAACCCACCGGCCACGGTCCAACTGTGGTTAGAGTTGAGTTGGATAACTTTCTATACGTGTTTGCCGCTATTGTTGCGTAGTCTGATGAGTTTATAAACTTTGGACAAAAATATTATATTACGTTTACATCAACTCTAATGAGATAATAAGCCAAGGATATGTGCACAAATCAAGTTTTTCTTTTTATACATTAGGTATTTTTTTATTTTTTTTATGTATTACTACAACACACTACACACACTTCACAAAAATAACATGCATACATAAAATATTAACTTAAATTCACAACTTATAAACATGCTGGTATGACCATCACAGTATGACCATCACAGTATGACCATGCTAGCGTACGTCATAGTAATTATAATGTGCATGTACAAATAAAAAAACAAGTAGTAAGCGTTGCGAAGCAGTCCTCACTAGGATGACCCGTGTCGACTCGTATCTACCAGATACGACAGTAAATTAGGTATAGGCTGGCTCCTTTCGATTTTCTCTGGGTTGTGTCTTTACGTCTTCATTCTGGACTTCAGTCTTGTAAGTATTTCTATGTCATACATTGAGCTTTATTACGAAGTATTATAGCTCAATGTATGAAGTAGAAATGCTTAGAATGATGATCATTGTATTGAACATGATGTCATATTGAAAGGTAAGCAAGTATCTAGTATGTTCAAGGACTATTGTTTATTGTTATTTAACTACCTTGTTATGTTGGAAAGATTAGGCATCTGACCACAAACTCATCTGATGTCAGGTGAGGGTGTGGTCGAGGAGAAGGAGGTGGAATACACCTAGACTAAAATAGAAACTGGCTATCAAGTGAGAGCCAGCCTATATCGAATAAAACCTAATCACAATGCTAATGTTTCGACACGCTTCACCGGTAAGTAACTGAATCTCATTGTTGGGATTTGAACCAACGCCATTAGTACGATCCGAATCCGCTAACCACTGAGCTATTATCGCTACAAAACCCACCTACTATATCAACGTACCTATACAGGATGGTTCAAACGATGACGTCAATCCGAAAAATTTAGGTTCCTCATACCAAGGGCTTTACGAAAATACCCCATGACTGTATGGTCTACGACTTTTCGTAATTTAGGAGTTATTTTATTTTTTGAAGGCTTTTCCAAATGAGCGGGTTAAAAATATATTAACTTTATTGATTTCGGTGGTGTTTTTCGGATTCTCCTTCGTCCCTTAACGAAAATTCCATCCAAAAAAGTTTAATTTTTTGCATTGACGGTCGTATTCTTCGTTTGGATTAACCTGTATAGGTATCGAGCTGTTACTTACAGATAACATTTCAGAACTCGGTACTTGGATCAGGTGAACCGTATCCAAAGTAGCTGTTATAATCGACTCAATGTACTGACCTAAGTCTTGACCCGTTTCTCGCAAAGTGTCGCTGAAAAAAAAAAACATTCCACGGTGTAGACAACATATAAAAAAAAACATCGAACTCGGATATCATTTAGGGGTGGGTATAAGACTACGCTTTTTGTATGGACAAAACGGCGGTATACTCTATTCTTAATTCAAAGAAAAGGCTTGTTCTATATATCATATATAGATTATAACTTACTTAACTAAACTGCTAAGGAGAAAATCATCGGCTTTGTCCAGAGGGCATAAATAAATAGCTGGGTACGAAACATTCCAGTTGAAATAGTCCATCTCAACGCTCATTACTATTGGGGCTTGCTGCATAAAAAAAACAAATAAGATAGCACCTTAGAAAATAAAATCTAAATCTAAATAGCCAATATAATAAACCTCTTCGATCCCTGATTTTCAGGGATAAATAGTATTCTATGTTCGTCCACATAATATAGGTATAAATAGTAGTAGGTATCTTTAATATACAGGGTTGTAAGGATCGGGTATGCTTAGCCGAAAGGGGCTCATAGTTCTCATGATTGTGAACAACGCTTACTATGGGAACAACCCAGAAATCGATAAAAAAATTAACTGTTTCATAAATTTTGTCGAGTGTCATTGACATTTTTCTATGGTTATTTCGGGTTTGGTGCCATAGTAAAAGTTGTTCATTATGATGAGTACTATGAACCCTTTTCGGCTTTGCATACCCTTTCCTTATAACCCTATATAAAAGTAATTTCGCAAACAAGAATGCTAAAAAACTAGGCGTCGACCTAACTAACCTACCAGATAGCAGCACAACACTGGCGTCTACTTAACACGTACATACTTACTATGTAAAATATAAAAATAAAATGTATTTAACACAGAGGTGCTTTATACATTTTGTTATATATATTCCCGGCAAAACACCCGGCCTCCATAGTCAATGTGTCACTACCCTAAACAGCACAAATAAGTAAAGACCTGCCCCGACATCGTGCGAAAGGGACAGCTTGACTTGAATTTCACGGGAGCAAAAGAAACAAGCTACTAAGGTACTAAGGCTTCTCCCTTTCGCTCCCCAGAAACTCATATATAGACATCTCTTTCACACGAAGTCAGGTCAGGTCATGTATAATAGCCATGGCTATACATGACCTGACCTTTTATACGCTTTTATAGAGGCTACAATAATTCGTATCTTACCACGAATCTCCTGTACTGGGCTGATAATAGCATAACTATTACTGCAGTGCTTAATACGAAAGATATCGCCCAAAATATTCTGAAAAAAAATATACATTTGCTTACTCCTAACGGCGCGCAGAGATATTACCCACAATTTTCTAATTATGTCGTAGGTTTCAGATACTTATACCTAATAGTTATCCTAGGACTTTTTTTTGGTACCAACATTTTCCCGCTCCCCCTCTACCAGGGCCGCTATTCGGAGATATGACATTTTTATATCTCTCTCACTCATTCCCATTAAATTTTAAATTAGAGAGACAGTCACCGAGATAATCTCGAGCGCACAGGAATAGGGTCCCTGGCTATATTGTGGTGCAGCGTTAACAAGAGGCACCGCTTTTCCGCTTTTTAGGGTTCCGTAGTACTAAAAGGAACCCTTATAAGTTCGTCATGTCCGTTTGTATGTCTGAATTCACTTCCAAAGTTAAAAACTTACATGCATGAAATTTTGCATAATGATTGTCTAAGTATAGACCTACAGTGTAGAAAAATAAAAATACTTTTTTTTTATAAAATAAGGGTAGCTCCCATACATGTAAAGAGGGGGTAAAAAAAGATTTGACACATGTGGGTTGTATGAACAGGTCTTTTTAAGGTGACAATTGAGGAAGAATAGAAAAAAACATTCTTTTAATAGGGTGGGATGCAGAATGATGTTTAAAGGTTTCAGCAGTGGGAGGTATAAAGCAGAGAACGAGACAAACACCCAGACAGAGAGACAGATAGACAGATCCATTGGGGCTTATCCACGTCCATTTCCTGGATGGTCGCTTCTGGATTCAGAAACATATAGCAACTGAAAATAACGTTTAAAGCTTACAATAAAATTTCATACCTTTCAAACCAATGTAACTCCGTATTCACAATGAAAGGGAGGCCATGAGTCGTAGAACTTCCTAACTCACTTCGCAAATACTTCACAAGTTTCTTAATATTCTTCTTGGCGCAATTATCACGTTTCTTCTTAAACGGTACCTTCTTTGGCGTAGCTTTTAACTTCAACATTATTGGATTTCGTTAAAGCTTTCTCTAATGTTTCGCGTCTTTTGCGACTTGCGTAACGTGAGAACAAACGCCAGGAAATGAATAACACAAACAAAGTATTTTTTTAATAATTGTGTTTCGTAAAGCTCTGAAAGTGGTTCATTTTAGTCTTTTCAGTAGCTCTTATCATGGTTATTATTAACATAATATATGGACAAGCATGCATAGAGACTGCCTTAGACATGTTTTTTTTGGGGCAACTGCATTTATTGTATAAAGTGCAAACCTACTGAACCAATCTTAAGACGGTCCAACAAACTTAGAATTTAAAAACAGGCGGCATCTTAGATGGCTATTTAAGGCGAGGACTGATCGTGATTTGAAATGAGTATTGTCCCGCTCAAAGTTCTAAGGTTTAAAGTTGAAATTTGCGTATCATACTTGATCAGAAAACGGTAAATTGTAGTTTTTCATTGCTTTTTTGCCGATTATCGGAAATATACAAATCAAATAAAATAAAAAACCTGGTTCGCCGTATAAACCACTAGCCTGGATATTTAATTTGTAAAAGAAAATTTGTAGTTACCGCTGAAAATTTAGAGCATATCATTTAGGAAGGGTTTTTCAGGGGGACATTTTGCGATGTTTTATTTAATAACTAGGACAGATTTTCGAAATTTCATTCGGTTAAACGTAATTTCAGTTTTATTTTCTATCTGCAGTATTTTTTGCACCTGATTAAGTAATCTCGTCACTTTGAACGAAGCGCTGAAAAATACTACTTTTTGTTGTTTTGCGATTGGACCTCGCCTTAACATGACCGTTCTCTGTATTCATCCCTGGAATGTCTAACTTGTATACTTGACACTGGCAAATGCATAAGTTGTGCGACGCCAAAATCCTTTGAGGAAAAAAAAAAAAAACAATGTCTAACTTAAAAAAAATACATAAAAAACAACAATAATAAAAAGTTACACACAGAAACAGGCAAAATTAAAAAAAAAAACCGGTCATGTGCCAGTCTGATTTGGGCACCAAGGAGTCCGTACAACTTTTTTTTACGTAAAATTAAACTATGATTAGAAAGGTAACATTGTAGTATAAGTATGATCGATATACGTCACGGTCAATTCCCCAACTACAAATGAAGCTTGTAATTGGAATTTTTTAAACGTTCCTTAGCTACAAATTAATGATTTTCAGATTTATTCGTTTACTTGTGCTGTAAGATCTTGCTTCATGCCAATTTCATGATTCCAGGTGAACGGGAAGTACTCTATAGGTTTGTATTTACTTACTTGCGAGCGGCATAAATGGCCATATTTTTTGATCGCGTTGCCTTATAACTTTTTTTTCAGCTTTGAGGGATCGTCTTTAGTATTTGATATTAATTACGCGCTTCTGAGAAAAAGGGACTTGACAGACAGATGGACAGACGGACAGACACACAGACGGAAAGACGGACTACGAAGCGATCCTATTAGGGTTCCTAACACAACAGGTAACCCTAAAAAAAAAAAAATACAAAACAATTGATATTTAACTTGTTACTCTAATAATTACCAGCCTCTCTACAACTTCACAATGTTCCACAATGAACAGTCTATAACAAAGTGTACCTATAAATAGTTTAACAATCTGGGCCTTTGTTAGTGACTGAATAAACTTACAATTCTATTATGCTGATAAAACTCGGGTATTTTATAAAGTATAAAAGCTATTCTGATACGCGATCTTTAACGCATAAAATATGAGACTCATATACGATTTTGATAAATACATAACTAGATGTGTTTGCCGAGATAAGCCCTAATGGTATTTTAGGGGTAGCGTACATTGATGTTAAAGTAAATCACCTTGAAGCAAAAATATTCTGTTTAGCTACCTATCAACTTTTGAGAATATGTGGACTTACAAAGCCCATACATATTGCCAATATATACATTTTAAATTAGCATGTAGTCTGTTTCAAAGGCACTCGTAATGATTCAGCCGTTAACATGGTCCGTGTGCCTCAGCTTAAGAGTCTATTAATCACTTATTTTTGCTACCCTACAAAAAGCCTTTGCAGAAATACGTATCTTACTCTACTAGACAAATTATATCTTGATTATAGAAATTTCTTGCTTTACGTCTGAAGCAATTACTTATTGAAAAAGATCTAGTAAATTATAAGTGAAATTGCATTTGTTAATTTAATATCAAATATACTTACAAACTTTAATCAAGGGAATTTTAAGGTTTTAATTTAGGTGATTTTTGTTAAGAAGAAATAGTAAATTCCAAATTTACGACTGCTGATTAACTGAGAGTAAGTATCTGAATTAATTTTATAGATATGGCGTGGGTTGTAGATTGGAAAATTCATTTATTTTTTCTTTCTCTCTCACTTGGGTAAATAAATAAATAAAATAATTAACAAATTGCGTTTATGATAGTTGCTTTTGTAAAGAGTTTTTTTCTTATTTTGTTCGCTACGTAAATTAGCTACGTTTCTTTCTAATAGTTTGAAAGAAGTGTCAACTTGAGACCCAGTGAGTAGGATGAGACAACATGAGTGATTTAAACTTGAGCAATCTATTTGTCGTCCCACGAGGCTCATTGTTCGCGAGCGCTAACTTTATCCGAATGCCCGCGACGTAAGTACTTAGTCAAGAATGCCCTAATCGGCCATTTGCTAGCTTTAAACCCCTATTTGTTATCGCAACTAGTGAGTATCGCTTTCGGGAGTCCGAACGATCCGCGTTTCTTCAGCTACCTGCATGGCCATTTGTCTGTACCCTCTTACTAATTCAACAAAACGTAAGAGCAGGCCAGATAACAGCTTCGTTTCGGAGATTGCCGATCGAATGGTCGGTGTCGGCGCCGTCGGTAAAGATTTTCGTTTCTGAATGGGATACTTGTATTGGAATTGGATTGCAACCTTTGTTCGCTGTACCTCGTATGTTTGGAGATAGTATCTCTACATTATGGGCTGTACTCTGAGCGGATTAAAGTAGAGCTTAGAATACTTACAAGTATTTTACCTATTATTCAACCGCCAAGCAGTAGTGTGATGTCCATCACTGTGTTCCGTTTTGAAGGACAATATTTCCAGCGAAATTATTGTGTACAAAGAGATTTGACAGCAGGATGATAAACGCATTGCACTGCACATGATTTTAAAAGTTAATAATATTGGTCTAAATTTGTTATGGGCAAGCGCACAGAAGAGGATTTTTTTTTACCTCTCTCTTCTGTGGGCAAGCGTGACGCTTACCATCAGGCGAGCTAAATTCTCATCTTGCATAGAGTTATATTAAACAAAAAACTTGATGCTATTTACAACTAAAAAGAAACAAAATTGAAAAAGAGAGCACAACACAACACGAAGAAACAAAACAATAACATCTTCGAAAATCGAAAGTTGTTCGAAAAGATGACAACAACATGAGTGGGCTTCTGTTCGGCAGACCATTACTCATCGTTTTTCAAGATTCAATCTTCTGCAGTTTTGTATCAAAAAATCACAGAATTCTCCTTATAAATAAGGCCAATAGATTGAAATCCTATAATTTAGGCCTTTGATCTCAAACATAACTAACAGCAATATTACAATAACCAGCGAATCGAAGTGCAAATACCACACCTACGAAAAAGTATAGCAATAGAAATAAGAAAATTGTTCTAATCTTCAAGTGCGTGGCCTTACAACAAAAGCTCCACTTTAGCCGTACCTAAGCAAGTAAACAACCAGCCGAGGTGTGGATCCCAGCGCGGATGATCATTACTCTTCGTCGAAGTTGCGACCCACGCCCCAATCTCCGGCCGCCGGCCGCTCACGTAGATCTCTGCATCGCGAAACCTATTTAAACTTAAATAAGAATTGCGCCTGGCTGCGGCTGCCAACGGGGAACAATTATATTCCACTCTAGCAATAAATGGAGAGACCACTGCGATGCTTTACTTGCTTGTTGCTTGTATTCTGATTGATTAATGGACCAGTTGGTACCGCGTGATTTTATTATGATTAGTAACCTACATATCTCACCCCCAAATACTGAAACTTTTGTTAACTTTGATAACAGATTAATTCTAATACTGCCTTTGTCTGACACTAAGCAAATGACAAAGATAGCAATAGACTTAATCTGTCGTCAAAGTTAACAAAGGTTTCAGTATTCGGGGGTCAATGTTAGAATTATGATGCTGGTTGCATCGTAATAATTATTATTTTACACATGACTATTTTTGATTACATAAAATCATCTCGCAGGCAGCTTCTCTACATCATGCTTAACGATTTGTTCCATGACTTTTCCTGAAACCAAGGATGTTCCCAATAAAATGTCTGCATGGGTTCATCTTTGTATTTTTTTGGTGTTTATTAGCTTCTAAGCTTCTCCTGGGCCACTGCTTTCTCATCTGAAATCAACAAATTTTATTATTAATTTATGGCGCAACACACACCAAAGACATACTATCTGCAGTAAGACTTTTGTGTTAGAGTGGCTAAGCATGGCCTGACCTGACATCGTGTGAAAGGGACAGCTAGACTTGAATTTTACGTGAGCAAAAAAACATACTATTATTAAGGTTATAGCTTCTCCTTTTCGCTCCCCTAGAAACTTATATATAGCCATCTCTTTCACACGATGTCAGGTCAGGCCATGCATAGCCATTGGCGGTGTTATCGCTAAAAGCGATCTCTTCCAGGCAACCTTAGCATGGAGAGGATTTATTAGGAAGAGGTAAGGGACGGGGTGTGCGTTACATATAGGAATATGTAACACACAAACAGAAAAAATAGATATACTTACATGATAAGAATACCTATTACTAAAACATAGTAAAATAATAAAAATATAGGTACTACTTACTAATTCTACAACAATGTATACATACCTAAATAATAATAATATGCTTACATACATTTACAAATTACAATCCTAGAGTGAGCATTACGATGCAGCAACTATCCCGAGATATAGTGCAACTTAACTCGACGCTTAAAAACTTCCAGTAAAGGTGAACGCTTGATTTCCGTAGGTAGTTCATTCCACAGTTTTACACAGCTATTACCGCGAAAGAGGAACTATAGAACGAGGTTCTGTGTGAAGGAATATCTAAGGTACATAATTATCGGGTTACGCATCGTTCTTTTAACATGGTTCATCTTCTGCTGTATTTTATCTATGGTATTGGTGTGTGTTGCGCCTGAGGCCGTCTTTTAAATGTTTTTCTTTTGGAAGAAAACAGACGAATTATTAAAAGTCATTGAACTCAAGCTATGTACCAAGAAAGAGATTACTCACAGAATTCTCCTTATAAATAGATTACTGTACTGTACTATGTATATATCTAAATATAATTGTATGTTTATTTCTCTTGCCTAAATATATCCCTCGTATAAAACTTAGAGCTGTGTAACGATTCGCGAAAATTGCTTTTTCCTTGTTCTTAAGGATAAACGACTTTCATACAAAACTGTCGATGCCTTTTTAGGCGTCCTACTACGATTTTGAACTGGGCATGACTTAACATAGGTCTAATTTGGCCTCTAAGTATCGCAAAGTCGATAATTTAAAATGTTCATGGCTAGGAAATACCATCTTTCAACCCAATAATTACGACAAATTTTACGATTGTAGTGGTGTGTTCTTTACATGCGAATCATGCGATCATGGTGTGCGTGAAATATTGATGTGTGCGTGCGTCTTGCAAAAATCGTGTACACTGGTTGTGCCGCGCGAGCGTCACGCGGTTTACGCGACGTTGCCAGCTTGTCGGTGCGTGTGTGAGCGAGACTAGGTATCCTTGCCTCGCGGCTTAGTCCGCGCGCGGCCTTCGATAATTGCGACGTTGCGAGATTCGGTATCGGTGTGCAGTGCAGTGTTTGATTTGGTTACCTAATCTATCTATACCAATATTATAAAGAGGAAAGATTTGATTCTTTGTTTGTTTGTTTATTTGCATTGAATAGGCTCCGAAACTACTGAACGGATTTGAAAAATTATTGCTGTTGGGTAGCTTTTCAGCTTTCTTCATATTTTTTTTTTTTTTTGTAACTTGACGCAAATAGAAGGGTTTTCGTGTGTGTATTATAATTTTTATTTTTTTGTTAAATACCCGTGCGAAGCCGGGGCGGGCTGCTAGTAACCTAATAATAACGTACATAATTATAATAGAATGCAGCAGACATCATCGTTGCGCTATAGACGCCATCAATATTCTGGCCAAAAAAAGAGCGAGAAACGTGTTCGTGCTCGGCTGAAATATTATCATGGCGAAGGTGTTTCGTAAGTGCCTACCTACCTAATTTATAAATAAAAAATATAATTCGAGACTTCTTGCCCATTTTCATGGCGATGGGGGGATTTCTACCCTTCCAACTGCGATTTTCATTTGCGGTCATAGATTTTAAGGATCATCATCATCATCATCATCAGCCTGTTCCCTATCGGTCATATATTTAAAATTTATCATCATCATGATCAGCACGTTTCCTAACGTATCGAGACTTCTTGCCCATTTTCATGGCGATAGGGGATTTCTACCCGTCAAACTGCGACGTTCATTATCGGTCATAGATTTTAACCATAATCATCATATCATTAGCCAAATTGCTACCGTATGGAGGCTTCTTACCCGTTTTCATCATGCTCCTCCTTTTTTTTTAACTTTACAAGTCGACCTAAACGATCCAGCCATACCCAACTGCAGGACCTCGCGAAATACTAGTTTATATGTATAAAAATGAACCCCTATTCTTATATTTTGAGGACTTTGACATAGGTAACCATTTATAAATTTTTAGGGTTCCGTAGTACTACAAGGAACCCTTATAAGTTTGTCATGTCCGTCTGTCTGTCTGTCCATCTGTCTGTTTGAATCCTTTACAGCCCGCACCGGCTTCGCACGGGTATATAACAAAAAAATAAAAATTATAATACACACACAAAACCCTTCTATTTGCGTCAAGTTACAAAAAAAAAATATATATAAAGAAAGCTAAAAAGCTACCCAACAGCGAAAGAATTTTTCAAATCGGTTCAGTAGTTTCGGAGCCTATTCAATGCAAACAAACAAACAATCAAATCTTTCCTCTTTATAATATTTATTTTTGGTGTGACTAACTAATAACCCCATATCTAAAATTTGTTGGAATTCGGCATTTCTGAGTATGGGGCTCGGTGCGCGCTCCATCAGTGCTGCCAGGAAAAATAATGCAAAATTACGGGGAAAAAAATTCACCTCAATAATGATGATGAATGTGGTTTTTGCATTTTTATGTATGATCTCGTTGCGCGCACGCTCACTGATCCCGGGAAAAATATTGAAAAAATTCTGAAAAACTTCCTTCTTAGTGAAATAATAGATTTTTTGTAAAAGGTGCCTATATACTTAGGTATGGTACCTATATAGGTAGGTGGTAAGGTGGTAGATAGAGGTATATGAAAATCTTGAATATTTCGTGCTGCGCGATCAAAATATGCACATTATACTAATAATACCTACCTAGCCACCAACCAAGCAACCAACCTACCTACCTACATACCTACCTATTAGTTAGTTTTGTGTGTTGTGTACACACAAAATAACAAATAACAAACAACAGTACCTATGGACTAAATTAATCTAACCCGGGTCTAAAATCCATATTTTTAGTCGCAGAATAATGTCTATCGACGCGGAAAACATAAAATTTTTGGGTATTGCATATTTCATTACGTTCATTTCATTAGGTATTAGGTATGTAAAATTCGAAATTAATTTGAAAAAAACCGAAAAAAGTGGAAAATTTGTTCGGAAGGTACCAGACTCGGTGCCTTTAGAACCCCCGATATGGGGTTATTCCAGGTACCCAGTTATTCAATCGTCAAGCAGTAGTGTGCAAAACATCACTGTGTTCCGGATTGAAGGGCAATGTTTCCAGCGTAATTATTGGGCACAGAGATTTAACATCTAATATCTCAGAGTAATGAGCGCAGTGCATTGCCGCGCATGGTTTTGAACTGTTGAGGTTCAAAATTCTGGGTGGCACTGAACTGTTATGAGCAAGCGTGAAGCTTAACATCAGCTGAGTGACTTGCTCGTCTCGTCACCAAATAACAAAAAAAAAACTTACATGCTTACACACTTACACACGAACTTTCGCATTTTAAATATTTGTGTGACAATATTAGGTTTATGTAGATATATACTTTTATAAGTTTCGTTACTAATTTTGAATAAGTTTGTCAAGAAACCCACAGCAAAAATTAAAATAAATAGTATTCTCGAAATTAAATTATAAAAAATAATACTACCTAATTTTAGGGGTTCGAACCCAGAACCTCACGAACGCTACCTAATCACACTGATGACTTCGGCCACCGAGACGATATTCAGAGCAACGAAATTTCGTATTTGCTTGTAACCGTTTTGAATTCGCATGTGTGCGTAATGTTCATGCGTTGAAGATTATTTGAATTTTCAGTCGAGTGCAGCTATTAATGGGCTCTATTATTTTTGAGATGTGTTTATAACAATAGTAAGAGGTCGCAAAGTGAATTAAAACTGGGGCAGATAACCTCAATTGAGTTTTCAACGACAGCGCCATCTCTTGGCGCCTACCTACCTAGCGGACTCAAACGAAGCACCTTAATATGGAAAACAGGATGAGACCAATAATTCGAAATCATCTCATTCAGATATGATAAACGATCTGCACGACTTACCGGTATCAGACTGAGCTCGGCACTAGTATAGTTTCATTTATCCCTGTCCGCTATTAGAATTTTATTGCCAACTATTTAAGTTCCGGAATTTATTTATCTTTTATGAGCGAGCTAGCAGCAGTAACGAACTGGTGGACGCTGAATTAGCTCGTTTTATCGTGGTAGCTTTATTGTGTCTTCGCCTTAAGGCCCGCTTCCCGGTTAGAGAACAACTGTTTTTTTTTAATTATTTTTTTTTAATTTGTAGGCTTGCGTTTGACTGCCATTACGTCTGATGGTAAACGAGGATGCAGCCTACGATGGAGCACGCTTGCCTAGAAGAAACCGATTCACTCGCGACTTGACACCCCGGTGGCTCAGTTGGTAGTGAACCTACCTTCTGTGTTTGGAGCCATGAGTTCGATTCCCATCTAGAAATCAAACATTCATGTGATGAATATTTGTGTTTGTTCTATGTATGGGTGTTAATATCTATATAAGTATGTATTTAAAAATATATATGTACGTATATCAGTCTCTGGCAGCCATATTACAACCTTTGCTTAGTTTGGGGTCAGATGACCGTTTGTAAAAAAAAAAAAAGTATTCAATTCTTCAAAATATGTCATCTTTAAAATAGCAAAAATGATTAGCAATAATTGCCAAATAAGTTTTAATTCGCACTAGTATTATAGACGTCAGTGAACTTAAGGGTTTAAGTGCCAGCTCCCTCACATTTATGTTTTTCCTAAATTTAAATGCGAAACGAACGAAGTCTCTGCTGTAACTAAAGCAATGTTTGCCAAAATTAAATGTTTTTTTTTTATGTTTCCTAGGTCTAACTCTCTTCATACATAGTTACCTTTTCGCATTCAATAATTTAGACTAACAAGTTAATGTTGCTACTTCCAATATAAACCTGAAGTAATAGTCGATTTAAACTCTTCTGTACTCTTACAACTCTCTACAAATATTCTTAATTTAGTCTCGTCGAACCTCTATGAGCACGACGTGGTCTCCTGTAATTGGGGGTGCACCCAGCTTGATACCTACTTTTCATAATGTGAATGTAAAGTGTAACTTCCGTTGGGGATCCTTCACACTAATAAACACGAAAGTTTGTGTGTAAGTATGTAAGTGTGTTTGTTTCCGTTCAACTCTGTAACGGCTGATCGGATATGAATGAAATTTGATATGGAGGTAGCTTACACCCTGGATCAACACATAGGCTACTTTTTGTCACGGAAAAATATTCGGTTTCTCTAGAATAGCGGGTGAAACTGCGGGGCGCAGCTAGTATTGTATAAATAAATAAATGTCATTGTGTTCACTTTCAAAGCGGCCGAACCTGCTTAAATTAATCGGAATAAATGAATTCAATTTGAGGCAGAGTTCATTTTCATTTTAAATCAGACACGACGTAGGTTAGCTTTGAGTGTGAAAACTTGTACGGATTTGTCTTCGTAATTGATTCCGAGGTTTCTGAGGAGTTGAGGATGGGCCGAGTTCTGTCTGTAAATAGATCGGATCAGTCTATTTTAACGATGTCCAAGGATTTTTTCTTGTACGGTACAATAGATTTTATTTACATCACAAAAGGACATTGTAAGAATGATACATGAGATATAGGCACAAAAGGCGGTCTTATAGAGAGCGATCTCTTCCAGACAACGTAGGGAAGGGTAAGTAGAGATTCTGGAGAAAGGACTGTATATAGCGTAGGTATTTATGTGAGATTTCCTAGTTCCATAATAAAATTCGTTAATGATATTGATGAGCTCTATTCGGCATAGTACTACCTTTTTAATATAAAGAATAGCTTTAAATAATTGGCATTTCTATTCTTAAGAAACTAAGTGTTTTTACATTCCTCTTAATAACTTTTATAATAAAAATTGTTGAAAATAGTTGCGAACGAGGTAGCAAGAATCAGGTAACAGCGGGCGTTAACTTTGAAATGTTCGTGATTCTGATTGCGAGGGCATGCTATCCCGCTCTCAACTCCCGTAGTGCGCGGTCCCGCTCGCGCACTATCACTATCGCTTTCAGAGTTCCGGGATAAGCCCGCTGGGCTTTAATGTTGTTGTTAGAGGTTGGATCCGTCAACCCGCACTTGGCCAGCGTGGTGGATATGGCCTAGTCACCCTTCGAAGGTAGGCCCGGTGGCTCAGTTGGTAGTGAACCTACCTTCTTAAATGACTTATGGACTGTGACTGAATTGACTAAGACTGAGACATGTGTTTTTTTTAAATTGCGAAATATTAAACTTCTCCACTTCACTCACCAGCCGTCATCTTACTGTCTCTCTTCTCTCTTTTATTTCGTTAGTAGTTCATACACACCTTTTTTGGTCGCGATCTGCCTTTGCTACCGCTTACCATAGCGACATTGACCTCCTAGTAACATAAAACATAACTATTTTTTTTTCTAAAGACTTGACCATAATAACGATTCTTCTCATAATAAGAAAAGCCTAAAACGATTTTTATGTTACGAAAACAGGATAAAACTCCTGTCGCTTGCGACAGGTAAATATTTGAGGCACTCATGTTCAATTTCCGGCTCGTAGTTATTCCTGACAACTCGTTCAATATATAGTTGTACGCCTGAAGTAAATATATCGACATGTTTTATTTGGAATCATCCTGATCCTTTATGATATATAAACAGATTTGGCTTTGTACACACATTGTGGTAAAAATGTATTTATCTGTGAACATTGGGAGAGTTACAAAGGACTTAATGATATTAATGTTGGTCTAGATATATCTTATAAGTAGCTGTCGCCAGATCCACTGTCGTGACAGCGTTGTGGTATCATGTAGGTAAGCAGTTTTTGAAGCAAGCCACTGATACTCCCAGACTGAGGATGATCGAAGGGCACCACACGTCGAACGAAAAACACTTATAAAAATTATTCTTGTTGTTTCATTGCTAGGCGTAGCCTTGAGATGAGAACGCTTGCAGTCCTCGCACCCCACGCTTTCCTCCAACTTTGAGTTTTTTCCGGAACAACAATCTCGTAATGCGTATATTTAAATAACGTGGCCGGCAATAATTGCGCGACCCACTAAGTATTACACCAGCTCTTTCGTGATCATGGTTTTGGCGCTAGCGACTGCCTTGTACTAAATTCAGATTTAGCGGTAACTTTTACAGAGATTTTAAAAATATTTTTCGCTTTAGGAAAGTCTAACGATATCTTGGATTCTGTAGATTCTTATTTAGCACTGAGGCTATTGAAATATTCAGCGTGTGCGCAAAACGGGCGCATTTCCGAGAATGTGCAATATCTAGCGACGTAAATTTGCCGCGGTCTTGCTCACCGCTCGATCTCCTGTTCTCTAAATATTCAGTAGATATTCAGATATTTTGAGCAAATACTCAAAATGGAACCAGGTACCAGGTAGTCTTAAATAGTCGCGGGTAACAACTAGTAGTTTCCATCCTCAAATTTAACAATGTGCGAAATGTGCTTAACTACTATAGCTCGTACTTGAAGATTAGATCCCAAGATATAGAATTACACCAAACCGTATTTGTTCATAGTAAGAGGACTGTGAATTGAGACGAAATACGGAACTATGGTAAAAAATCATACATTTCTTGCAATATTAATATTATAAGGTAGTTTATAGAGATGCATTCAACAAAGGTGTAACGACACTCCACGCGCCCGTTTTCCTTTTCCTGTCAGATAAATCAGTACATATTTGTGTATTCAGCGCTAAGGCCCAGGTATTGAAATATTCAGGATGAACTTACGCGCACACAACACCGGTAAAGTGCAATCTTGCTGTGTAGAACCGTGTTTAATTCGAGCCAATAGTGATACTAGTATGAGCTGTTTTGGTTTGAGATTAAGTATGTAATATCTTAAATACCTTCAACAAGTGTTTTTTTAATGAATAGTATTGTTACAGAGGTCACATCACGGGCATTATGGCATTATGGTCAGGCATTATTAATTATGAAATCACTCGAAGAACTGATAACCGATGGGGAAGAAATTTTCTTGAGTGGTGATCACGAACCGTTTGACGAAGCGTAGGCAGGCCTCCCACTAGGTGGACCGACGACATTGTGAAAATCGCGGGCAATCGGTGGATGCATGTTGCACGTTGTCGGTCGGTGTGTCGGTCTAAGGGGGAGGTCTATGTTCAGCAGTGGACGTCTTCTGGCTGATAATGTAATGTAATGTCGACTGCCCCGGTGGCTCAGTTGGTAGTGAACCTACCGTCTGTGTTTGGGGACGTGGGTTCGATTCCCATCTAGGACAAACATTCATGTGATGAATATTTGTGTTTGTTCTATGTGTGGGTGTTAATATATATATATAAGTATGTATTTAAAAATATCTATGCACGTATATCAGTCTCTGGCAACCATATTAGAAGCTTTGCTTAGTTTGGGCCGTTTCAGATGACCGTGTGTGCAAAAATGTCCCAGATATTTATTTTATTATTTTTAATGTTACAGAGTTCTGGAGGTGTTGAATAGCAAATGCTGCTTTGCCGTAGGCTTCTACGCCATAGGTGGCTCCAGTATAATTAATAGTGTTTTTTTTTTTATAATTGAAAGGTGTGATCACAACTCTTCTGATGTTAATGACGGTGTGGTCGAGGATGGTAAACAGACCTAGCTTGAAATGGGCAGTCAAAAAAACCCACTAATCTGATATTTCGTTAAAATCACGATCAATAAAGCTATTTGTTTTGTTGATCGTGATGTGCACAGAACAGAACAGTATACATTTCACATACATAAAGTAGGTAATCATCCCTCAATCCACTAGGATCTACTGACTCGATCCACCAGTGGATTGTATACCACTCTGGCGTTGACTGTGATTCGCCATTGGTCTGGGTGGATCCTGTAACACTACAACTCCATTAGGATCTACCGTCTGGTGCCACCAGTGGATTCTCAGTGGCGCCTGTAGCAAAGCAAGGTCTATTTCGATCATTTATGTCAGTTTACTGTTGTTTTGTGTTAAAGATTTGTTAAACTGACATAAAGGATCGAGATTCAAGATCAAATGAATAGTTTTATATTTTCATCTTTAATTTTAAAAAATACACAATATTACAGTATTGTCAAACAAAACTTAAATTTTTAAAATAAATTAAATATTTAAAACTAAATTACTCAAATAACCCGTCCCTAACTATACCCGGTGCAAAAGTGCCTATAACGCTAGCGGAATTACCGCACTGGATGGCAATGGCCATCCTTTGCACCAGGAACGAGCCGGAACGGGAGTCAGCACCGCTGTCCCTATCTTTAATTAATTTAACATCAAATTAATGAAGATCTTGCTTTGAATGATGTAAAAATAGGACTTTTTAAGTACCAAATTGTTCGAACGCTTGTGGTATATATAACAACTCGAACTTGACCACTTCAATCTCGTATTCTCAAACCCCAAAAACTTCGGGCTCGAATTGATTAGGGATTGAAACGGAACCACTTCAACCAATATAGCTTTCGGTGCTTGTTTTGCTCCAAGACGGTTATTTTAGAAAGGAAAAAAAAACGAAAATAATGATTCGAAAATTTTCAAAATTTTCAGAAATTTACCATAGCATGGTGGTAGAGTACTTTCTTACTCCATCCTCAAGTTGAAGGTCTATTGCCAAGCATGTGACGGTACGTAATGGCTGTCTCATTTTAGAGCCAGTTCCCATTCCAGTGTTTTCATTCCAGGCTAGGCGTGTGTGCTATCCTCTTAGGTAATCGGTGAGTTTGTGATTGCGGCTTGTCAAACGTAAGAAATGTTTTATGGTAACAAACAACCTTTACGCGTATAATGGCTGTTGAAGAAATCTTTTTCGAAAGGTATCTTTAAAATTGTCGAATATTTACCGATTGTAGAGACGTTCGCAATATAATATTACCTCAATATCTGTACCTCTCAACGACCTCATTGTTATTCTATGTGAAGTGTCTGGTTTATTTAAATAATGATGTGTTTGGTGTAAATCGGAACGTATAAGTAACGACTCGGATATCATACTGTTTGATGCATTTAATGGCTTTTAGTCAGGAATAAGTCCTCGGGTGTAGGTTAGGTAGGTAGCTAAATATACATCTGTAATGTTTCAAAAATACGTTTTCAAAATAACGTTTCTCAAGGGTAAGGACATCATGACAGACCATGTTATGAACAACTTTTACTATGGGACCAACCCTGAAATCGATAAAAAAAAACAGCTGTTCCATAGAAAATGTCAATGACACTCGATAAAACGTATGCAGCAGCAGATTTTTTGTTCTCGATTTCACGGTTGGTTCCATAGCAAAAGTTGTTCACAAACATGAGTAGGTACTATGAGCTCCTTTCGGCATAGCATACCCTTTCCTTATAACCCTATATATATTACCCGAAAACAATCGGCTAATACTAGATTTAACCAAGAATAAGTGGCTACACCTAGTTCTAGCCGGTTAAAACTAGGTGTAGCCGCACTTCGGGTTTTAGCCGTAACATATATATTATATAGGTCTCTACTTATATTATAGTTTTGCAAAATATTTGTTTTATCAATTTCACCGCATTTACTTAACGAACCTATCTGTCGGTAGTATGCGATTCACCAACGCTGTCTGGGTTTTAATTAAGATATTCATCCCGCAGCATTCTGGCAGCGCATCCGCTTGCATAGCCGATGGATGATACCTCGTTAGCCATTCCTGCCGAGGGAATGCATTGACGTATAACTTCTTTTACTGCGATTCCGACTTATTGGTTAAGTTTGGCTTTGTGTATCTCCGTTATTATTGTATCATTCAATTTGTTATTTGGTACCTAATATGTTTAACCGGTAGACGCCTACCGCAAATTGTCGTTCTGTGTGGCGCTTTAAGGGGGAGGCCTTTGTCTGGACGTCTTCAGGCTGTTGATGATACGATGACCTAAAACGGCAAAATCCCATAATGCCGCTTGGAAGGCGGCTTGGAGATTGCTTGGGTTCACAGTTTCAGGACATACCCAGGTCCACTAAAACTATCACTTTTCCAAAATGTATTTTTTCTAAAATTACTTTTCTTAAACTGCGCCGTTAACTTAACCTGTACAAGATTTCTAAAATTTGTGTTGCCTGTGTTATTATTATATTCATCAAATACCATAGACCTTAATTTAGATTTTCAATTAAATTCCGTGATGTTTATAGCAGATATTAATTTGATGTTTCTGAGCTGGCCCTTGTTACCTTACATTGATTAATTTAGATTAATTTAATTGCCATTGCATAACATTTCCTTGATGAAATGCCTTCTGACGGTGATCAGGTACACGAAATTGTCCTGCGCAAAATCTATCATAATAATTAAAAGCATTTATAAGTATCTAGCATTTCATAAAAATATCATGCATGCTGCTGTAAACTTATAAAAATCATTATTCCCAACATTAAACTTGAATGAGAACATTTTAGCCACATCACTCACATCATCACATCACATCACAGTGGGAAATATTTTATTTAGACTCGTGTTAATTATTGTCTACACTTCAATCATCAGTCGGGCGTGTCTCAGAATATACTTATGGATAAGAAATAAAAAAATAGGAGCATTTTAGGGCATCTAACAAGTACGAGCTTGCTCATAAAGTGTAACACGATCGGTCCATGAATTTTCAAGAAAATCTGTCAAAATAATGTAACAAAACCATGATACCTCATAAAGCAACTGTCGGGAAGCCTATAAATAAAACAGTGGGCAACTGTGAAGGTTCACAGAATTCTCTCACAAGATAATGTAAGGGTCCGTTGAAAAACACTTTTACTACGTGACCCACACATTTTACCCATCGCTCCCGATAAAAGAGGATCAGGCATATATCTTGCCAAGTAAATTTACTTTTCTAAACTCATATTTGCTCATGTAACTAGACCATAACGCCTGTGTTAGCGTGACTATAATCATTGACTAATTTATATCAGCCTATTCTTTGCAATCAAAAGGCATCGAAAGACCGAGTTTAATACGAATTTTCTAGGCCTTAATACTTTAGGTATCTGCTGAGGAACTAAATTACATTCTGGAAACGTACGTTAGATAAGATTTGGGCACAGGACCACAGAGCATATAATAATACTACGACACGACGATAGGCTTCTGTAAACCAAAAACCAAACGCATGTCAGCAGCAGCGTTACACTATATATATAAAAATGAACCCCTATGTTTCCTCGTCACGCTATAACGAGAAAAGCTGGACCGATTTTGATGATTTATTTTTTGGTGTGTTCGTAATTGTGAGAACAAGGTTTGTCTGAAGAGTTTAGCAAGGCCGAAGGCCGAGCTTCGCGGGCATCAGCTAGTACCAAATATTGAGCGCTGCTACGCAGTTCACGGGCGAACGCATTCACTTTTTTTTTCAAAGTTCATGATTATTTTTTTAGAAAGGATACATCCATGTTGTTAAAGCCATTAACCGCCAAACTGGTTATCAGAAACCCATGTTTTGGTACTTTTTGAGTTCCTTCCATATGTCAAATGCAAAGGTTGTGTACATTAATTTTATTTTCATTATCATCATTGTTACAGAATTGAAATTATTGCAGAACACGTTTCATCGTATCTGGTTCCAGCTAGCAATGGGTCGTGAGAAATTTAAGGAAGTGGACGAGACCTTTGCCAGACAGTGGAATCGAACCCGCTCAAAAAAAAATGTCTAAAAATATATATAATTGGTGTGCTGCTTGTATTACTACTACTACGTTGCTGCAGACATGTGTTGCTCAATCCCTGCGCCGCTGCTGACTTGGGTTTTGTTTGCAGAAGTCTTAATCATTTCTATACGAATTCCTGAGAAAAATATTTTCCTCTCTTTTGCAGCTAATTCCTAAATCTATTCTGTAAGGTTAGTCTCAGCGGGGCCTTATCTCCCTCAACAAACTAACTAGGTACTCCACCGTAGTCTCTAAATCTTATCGGAAGAATTATGACTCGTTAGCGCTGTTTCGACAGTTTAAAAGCATTGGAAGATAGTTAGAAATCAGATAAAACGGAAGATTAATATAAAACGGAAAAACAAGTTTATTTTATGGACTTTTTAATCCGAGTGCAATATTTTTTGTTTTATTTTTTATACTTAAAATTTTTATAAAAACAATGACTATTTTTTAGTGTTACTCGGTGACGAGACGAGCAAGTCGCACACCTGACGTTAAGCGTCACGCTTGCCCATAACAGTTCAGTGCCACCCAGAATTTTGAACTTCAACAGTTCAAAACTATGCGCGGCAATGCACTGCGCTCGTCACCCTGAGATGTTAAATGTTAAATCTCTGTATGCTCAGTGATTACGCTGGAAACATTGCCCTTCAATCCGGAACACAGTAATGTTGCACACTACTGCTTGGCGGTTGAATAAGGCAAAGGTGTGGTACTTCCCCAGGCGGACTCTGCAAGAGAGCCCTACCACTACAGAAACTTAACTTAACTTAGTGACTTGACGTAAATTGATAACACTAATTTCATACAAGTAATGCCCGATTAATTTGACTAAAGACGAACGAATGGTTTTCATTTACATTATTTTAGTCTCGGAAACAATTGAATTGCTTATTGTTAGGGCAAGTCCATAATAATGAATACGAAAACCATCTGAGCAGCAGAGTCGGATAAAGGCTAACTCATTACAATAGGTAACAGAATTTGGGTATCTAAATTAAACATGTTTTCTCGACTACACATTGATTTATGCCGCAACAATGAATAGGCATCCCACAGGGAGCTCCTGGAAGTCCTTTAAATACCTATCTTGCAATGGAAATCCCTATTGTCGACAGCATTCGAAGTGATTCCAAGTACTCGTGCTTATCTATTTAGTTGTACCTGCTTACTTACATATAGCCCTTTGTATTTGAAGATCACTAACCTATTTTATACAAAACTGAGAAGGAACGAATAAGTAAATGGTGTACAAAAGGTTTGCTATAAAAGCAGGATAATCTTATTGAAACAAGACTGTTTGCGTGGTGGAATCCGAGATTTTATCGTCGTCTCTTTGTATGGATTTCGATAATTTCATGGGACTAGATCTTGAACGAGTAAATAGGTGCACAAGCATTGTGTTTTGAAGCATATATTATTGTTTTTTTTTCGCTATAAAATTGGCAAAAACTGTTTTTGGCTGCGCGAAATGATAGTCTACGAGTCTGTTGGGAGCAAATCAGCGAAAGCTTGAGAACCGTTGATTCGAACTTAATGAAATTTTGTACAATTATGAAGTTTTAATGTGAGCTAAATCGGTTAAGGGGTTGTGAAATTATAGGAGTTATATATATAAGTTATCTCAGTTCGGCGCAATCTACTAGTTTTAACCTCCCTTAGTAAAAGTTGTTCGTAATGATAAGTACAATGATGCCCTGGAATAATATGTCTATCGTCTAACCCAAAACCCAATATAAGCAGCATGCGCACCGAGATATTTCTCTTCTCTTTTTGTCGTACAAAAACAGGACATGGCTATGATTATGCCCTATGTTTTGCCTATGTCTTATTTTAGCACGATATAGAGTACAGAAGATTATATCGCGTTGCGCATGCTAGGGTTGATTCACTATTTTCTGTAGGTATTTATTTTATGTAGGCTGCCGAGCGGCTGACGCGGCTGACGGCTAATTCGAAGTTCTGGTGGTAGCTTTACTCTCTATTTGTATTGTTTCAATACCTATTTAGTGCCCCGGTGGCTCAGTTGGTAGTGAACCTACCTACTTTGCTTGGGGGCGTGGGTTCGATTCCCATCTAGGACAAACATTCATGTGATGAATATTTGTGTTTGTTCTATGTCTGGGTGTTAATATCTATATAAGTATGTATTTAAAAAATATCTATGTACGTATATCTCTGGCAGCCATATTACAAGCTTTGCTTAGTTTGGGGTCAGGTGACGATGTGTGCAAAAATATCCCAGATATTATTTAGTTAAACTCCGGTTTTAATTAACGGATTTACTCGTATAACGTACACTTTAAATTAAAAAGTTTTTCCGAGACAGACTATAAGCCTAAGTATTACTTTTGCCTGGTAGATTGACCCGGGTATGTTCTAAAACAGCGACCAGAACCACCAGATATGTTCAGCGTCCTCTTAGTAAACGGGGAGTGTTCTGCGATCCCTAAACGTGGGGATTACAGCAAACCATCCATTCTCTAAGGGGAAGGTCTTTGTTCAGCAGTTGACGTTTTCTGGTTGATAATCCAAGAGTGATAATGTATGAGTTAAACATTTTGTTTTTGGGGGAAAAAAAACGACGATAGGAATAGGATTGACGGTTTAAAATTGTATTTAGAACGTCCATGTGGCTTTAACCCAAGACACTAAAGCTTTTAGACTGCACAGTTTTCAATAAAGAAAAGGAAATACTCTTGTTCCAAACAGCAATAAAGGCGTTAAAGCCGTTCACAGTCTCTTCGCTCGCAGTTTTGTAATCCCGCCAGCTCACGTCCACACCCTGAATACAAATTGGGTAAAGGGTGAAGGTGTATTATTGGTCAGGCAGATTTCCTTCTACGTGATCAGGTACCTTAATACAGTGGTTCGATTCTAAGTGTTTTTCCTTGTTTCCTTAGTTACATAGAGGATACTTAAAAGGGTAACGTGTCAATTAAAGACCCGACCTCTGGTTTATTGCGTGCTGCGAACGAGAGTGCTTAAGCAGTAGGTGAGGGTTCTGTACGTTTTTGGGAATAGTAAAAGGATACTGCTCACTTATTTATTGCGAGGGTTACGTGGGAACGGCTGTTTGCGTTAACTGTCAATTCTACGGATGTGTTTTACTGATCTGCCGTTTACAGGGTGAACACGTGCTTACATACCCGAGATTGATTTATTGTTAAAATGGTGGTCCCATTTATGTATATTTTTAAGGCTCATTTTACAACTTAGCGGATTTATTTGTTGACGGTCTGCGTGGAGCCTTGGAGCGGATATATATGTGCGGAGAACATTATATTAGTTTTACGGAATGCGAATTGCTTCGTACTTCTAGAGTCCGCACTCAGGACGGTCGAAGACTCGAAGCGCACCACCGACCAGTCAAATCACACATCAAGATCAACTCTCATTGGCTTATTGCTAGGGACGAGTACGCCTAACCTCTACCCTTTTCACCATCCTCGCCACCCGCGCCTCCCTTCTTTTTTGGTGTGTTTTGAACCGGAACAAAAATCTCCTAATGCGTTATCTATTGGGGGTTATCTGTGTCCGTACCGAACGACCTCCTATCAAGCCATCCGCACTCTACACTTGCCCCGGGCGGACACTCCGTATTCAGGAACCGTACGTACGCGCAGCTGTTAAATCTGCTTTTAGAGATGATCAAAAAGTTAAGATCCAAAGACTGTTCTGTTGATAATAAGGTGAACTCTTTCGGTAATACTTAGGTACTGGTCATAGGCTACATTTTGCAGATGTGTTTTTTGTAATAATAATACTTGTTTAATAAGTTTATATTTCCTACCAAAAGCTCTTATTTTTCAGAAACGTAAAGAATCACAGAAGCACAATCTTATGTATAATATGACTTATCACTTAAAGCCACGATAATGACGTGGCTCAGTTTTATTCACTTTTCGTAATGGAGCGTATCGTTTATGGCAACGGAAATTTATCTCACCTTCAACGAGATTGATGTCTTCTTTGATGGTGTCTGGCGTCGTTACCGATCTCCAGAACTTCCTGTTTTTGTACACCTAATAAATAACACGATGTGTGTTTACAGACATTAAAGCAAATGATGAATTTTCTTCCTCGTTATATATATCATAATCATCATCAGCCGGAAGACGTCCATTGCTGAACATAGCCCTTCCCCTTAGAGCGCCACACCAATCGATATCCTGCCACTTGCTTCCACCGGTTGCCCGCGACTTTCACATTGCCGTCAGTCCACATAGTGGGAGGCCTGGGTACGATGCGTTTTTTGGTTCGTGTTCGCCACTCAAAACCATTCTTCCCCTTCGGTTATCGGTTCTTACTAGGCTACAAGGGCACTGCTCTGCGAAGAAGGCGCGGCATCGGACTGGGTTCACACTGGTGCTAAATAGACTTGTTCGCTCCACTCAGTTGGTACCATTGGAAAAGTTCTTTCAGCCTGGCCCTTACGAAGTAATATTATATAATTAAGTCTGTGGAATAAATACTTATTTCATAGTAGCAGGCATTCACGGCCATTGCTCTGATTTGACTCTGCTTGGATTTAAACTGTCCCATTCCATTGTTTTTGAATTTTTTTTTTTCTATGCATGTCAAATTGTAAGAGATACACTTCATCCGAACGTGTTATGGCATCAAGTATTGGCGTTTTTTTTTGGTGACGATACGAGCAAGTCGCTCACCTGATGTGAAGGTTCACTTTTGCGTATAACAGTTCAGTGCCGTATATTCAATAATATGACAAATGTAATTTATATTCAATAATATAATTCTGAGAAAAGTTAGCTTACCTTACCTGTTAGTTAGAGGTCAAACACGAACTTACTCGCGATAAAAATAAATAAATAAATGTCTCTAAATATTTTAAAATTATAGATGTCTATCGTTCATAATAAAGATTGATGTTTTATTCATTGACTGATATTAATTATCTCACTAATTAATTACCTAGCTACAATAACTTGCGCCGTCTAACTTTTTCAATTTTCGTCTCGATATAATTTATAGATGAAAGTCACTCCACCTTCCATTTACGAATTTTCTTAACAAGTTCACCTCGCTAATGAGCTGGAAAATTACTGTTTTTCTATTGTTTTCCACGAAATCGTAATGTCCGTAAAAGTTGTTTTTTGTTTGAGACAAATTAAACGCCAATTAAGAGTATTACGAAAAAAAAAACTAACCACTTATGTGTTTGAAGGAATGCCATGCCTTGAGCGTTTTGTGGTAACTCAAAAGAAATATCACGTCTGGCGTATTCAAACGCGTCCATAAAATAAAAGAAAAATATATTTTTTAGATCCAGACAATCTATTAAAGTTACTCGATTAGTTCCGAATCATTGAACGAAATGTCTCTGAAAACAAAGTGTTTATTGAGAGATTTTTGCAAATACGTGTATTTCGCCGGCGCTGGCAACTGCTGGTATGAAGATATCTACAAAGAGACTTCATCATACAGGGCGTACAGCATCATCACCTTCTCTATTTACACTGCAATGATCTTTCTCGAAAATCTCGCTGCGTTGTTCGGAAAATTTCCGGACGTAGAGCAAAACTCGGCAGTTATGTTCTCAGCTATACACAACATCGTCCTCGCAAAAATGTTTCTGTTATTGTACCATAAAAAATCTATAAGAAAATTAAATTACGAAATGGCCACAGTTGGTAAAAATGTTGAGGAGCAAAGTGTAATGAAAAAGCAATACAGAAAAGTGAAAGTCGGGATCTCCCTTTATATTATATCGGTGTATCTTTCTCTGATTGCCTACGGAGTGGAGAGTACGAGGAAATCGCTGGTCGAAGGTTGGTAAATAGCCGTGTTATTGCGTCCCTGATCTTGATGACAACGATGTTCATTTCCTGGAAGGCGGACATCTAGGGCCGATGACACACCGGATGCTCATGTTTATATGCCCGGCATAGCTATTCCGCAAATCGTACGTCATGTGAAGTCGGTTAGCCGTCAGAAGGGAATTGGCTACACAAATGTGTAGTCTGGTCCTTCACTTTGAGACACGAGTTAGCAGGGCTTAGCCCGTGAACAAACTGCTTTATACATGCCCTTTGATATATTGCAATTACGATTTTAACTCGAGCTCTTGAGTTGCATCTGCAGACGCTTTATAAATAAATTGTATAACTATCCTTTAGTTACATTGTACAGTGAGATAAAGTAGTTTTTTCCATTTGTCAGTCGTGCCGTAGAATGGCGTAGAGTGTAGCACTTTGTTGTTTCTCGCTCGCATCTTGTAAACCATAACTAGAGCGTCTGATCGTACCACATTAAACAATCGAAATGTCTGACCAAAATAACCGTTTTTTAAACGGAGCGAAAAACTTGCGCACGTAAAACTCAAACGCTGACAAACACAGATTCTCTTCTTTTTTCTCTTTGATCTCTTTTTTACGCGTAATTTTCTTTTATGTGCTCTTTAATTTTAGTCTAATTCATACAGTGTTTTTTAGGGTCTCCATTTTATACTGTAGTAACTTATTACCCGAATTATGAAGATCTGTCGTATATGGCATCGTTTTTGCGAGTATTCTTTTACATAACTTGGTTATACATGATGTTGCCGATGATGTCTGCTGATTGTCTACCTATCACCCATTTAATCACAATGGCGTTTAAGTTTATCACATTATGCCGTCATTTTGAGAGGATCAGAAAGGAATTTGATCACAACATCTTGACAAATAAAATGGCAGCCGTTCAAAAGTTGAAGGCCGAGATTATAAAGGGAGTACAAATGCATCAAAGGCTTCTCTTGTAAGTATATATTAATATCAAACAGGTAACTGCTGTGTAAAATTGATTAAAATGAGTGTATTTATGATACGATTATTTTATGAGCACAAATATGCAAAATTAAAATGTTGACACCTAACACCCAATAATTTTGTTTTGTTTACTTACTTTATTTCAGTGCTTATATGTCCATTTTTAACACATACTCAAGAGTATGCTAGGTCCCGCTCCCCCCATAAAAAAGTTTTTTTAAAATAGCAGCGTGACACGTACGGTCTCAGACGTGGAATCCGTGAACGACTAGTAGACTTCGAGAAGGTCGTAGAGATCGAGAGATGTTTTGAGAAGTTATGTTATATGTAGGTGGTTTTTCAGGTTAGCTGACGAGATACATCGTGTTTTTGGAATGATAATGTCACTTCAGGTGTGCGAGAGTTCAGCTGTGGCCGTGCTGCTACTGATGCGCTTAGCGGTAAGCAAAATTCAGCAGTCATGTTTTTCTTTCTGGTGGGCTCGGTGCTGTTTATTAGAAGTGCACGCTCTCATACGAAAGAGCGTGTGTATTTGTGTTTGCTCCCAACCACAGAAGAGAGAAGTAAAATTTTTCATCTTCTGTGCTCCCAACTCAACGTCGTAACGACTAGATGGATTTGTATGAAATTTGGTATGAATAAATATAGCTGAAAATGTGCACCCATCTCGTTCCGCGATCGGCGTTCCGCGCGCAAATAAAGACGTGCAGACTTTACTGCACGACGCAGCGCGCTTTTGAAGCGCGCAACGTATCCACTACAGGAGCACGATCTAGGTGGATAATCTCCTAAATAGATACCCTAGTTACTTTGATGCCCAAAAATTTACGGTTCCCATAGTATGGCGGTTGAAACTGCTCATATCTGAATAAGACGGGTGTCGTGTTTTTAACCAAAAATTAAGAGTCATTTGTTGATCTCTACGCTAGAGCTTTCAAGTGTATTTCTAGTGTCACCATGTTTCAGCTCTCCCCTCATTTGGATTTTACGAATGCCTTCATGACGTATACCTTTGTCGGATCGCTTTTCCTGTTATTGGCTTTGAACCTATGGAACGCCGGAGAAATAACATATCAGGTATTTAAAATATTTTATGTTGTGTTTCTGTGTTTAAAATGTCTAAGTTTATCAAACTACTTGTCTTATTTGACCATAATTATTATTTCGCTTTAACCCTGCTAATTTATTAAGAGTAGCGGCGCAGTTGCGGCTAAGGTAGAATATAAACATTGAAATGTGAACCCTATGTCATGCTCTGTATAGTAGGATTTCAAATAGAAACCTCCAAAGACAGTGTCGCTTTGGCGCCGCTTTTATTTTTTGCGTCATAAAAAGCTTTTTCTCCTTTTCTGCACCAAATGTAGCTTAGTAATTGATTAAAAAATTAAATTAAAATGTTATAATTCCCTCCACTTTCTAGCGTTCCATTATGTTCTATTATTAAACAATGTGGTGCCAAAACTTTCAAATCAATTTTTTAGGCATCATTGTTATCAAACGCGATGTTCTACTGTGGCTGGCATATTTGTGAGGTAGAGACACCGTCACATAGAGATGTGAGGAGACTGGTACTTATCGGCTGTGCTCAAGCGCAGAAGCCCTTAGTACTGAAGGCTTTCGGAGTCCAAGATTTGTCTTATGCGACATTTGTTTCGGTAAGTAGGTATTCTGGTTTTAGTTTTCTTGTGTACCAAGGAATATTCATCTTAGCTTTTATACCATTACTCGTGCACACAGTTGTCTCGCACGCGCATTTTCGCATTAATAAAGATTTTAAATAACTAAAAGCAAATTTCCAAAAAGTATTATGGTGCATTTATGATAAGATTACAAAATGTTATAAAGAACATATAATTTAATGTATCAGAACTTAACCAAGCTAAAACTAAATCGCGAAAGTTTAAAAGTTACATGTTTTAAAGATATTTTCGTTTATACAACTATTAATATTCCAGAGGAAAAAATACTGTCTTTTGCATTAAATTAAAATATATTAAAGTGAAAATTTTTTTGGAACACTTCTGATTTTATGATAAACAGACCGATACAACACAGCTTTTGGGAATTCACACTATCTACAAAAACTTGCGAATGCGAGTATAGGATAGCTGAAGCACGACTATACAGTATACAGGCTGATTGTTTAGACACAGAAAACATTCCAGGATATTATTGTACTCGTAAATATAAGCCACTTTACCATTATGAAAAAAACACGAAACCGCGAAAAAAACCATAGAAAAAATTCCAAAACGGCAGAAAAATTTCAATCGCCCCCGACAAAATGTATGGAGCATATACCGTGTATGTATGTATCGTTAGTTGTTTTAAATTTCTTTATAATGACGAGTATAATGATATCCTGCAATTAAACTTTACCTAACTAGTCACCCAGTCCGCTTTGACCGGAGCGCATAATGCGGTCGCGATAAACGGACGAATTGTGAGATATCACCTGTTTGGGCCACTGCTGATTGCCGCCGCACGACTGAGCTGTGATCATTCTGCAGTAAATCAGTAAAGTATATAAATACGTAGTTATTTTCTTTTTAAGGTGGCAAGAATGACTTACTCAGTATTTGCTGTGTTTTACAAAAGAGGAGACTAGTTTAAACAAAGAGTTTCAGAAATAGTATGAAGATGAGCTTAGAAAGTATGACACGGTATATTTTAAATTTCTAAGTAGTGTAGACACAACACATGTAGAAGCAATATTAAATAATATAAAAAGCACTTACTTAGGCTTAAGTAATTTAAGTAAAATATTTGTTTTAATTGAATAAGTGAACCTAAAGTTTATTTCAGCTAATTGACGTTACATTTCATTTTTATTAATAAAGTTTTAAAACAATTGACGATTCTTTTCAAAGTCGATTTTCCAGGATTATCTGTTACGAGTTTTAAAATTAGAAGTGTCATTGATACGAGTACACTGCCATGCGATTTTATAAAAATATTTTTAAATTTTTAAATAACGTGCAATTTAATTACTGTCAAAAATATTACATGTAGATTACCCATGGGAAAAATGAAAACAGCGAGCGGCATAACAGCGTCTATTACGTCGTAACAAGGTCTATTACAAAAGTAATTTATGTCACAATTAAGTAACCTGCTTAATGTACTCGTAATAAATGAAATAATCTCATCCCGGATTATGCTACTAATTCTTTTTAAGGATCAACAAGAAGCTCAGGGTAAACATTAATTTAGCTGGCAAGGTTTACTCATTTAATTAGGCAATGTTTCCTTGTCACATCAAAAGATACCTATGCCTGCAGGTAGATGGCGAATAAACAATAGTGAAATAAATAAACATTTGAAACGTTGTTGGTTAAATATTCTGAAGAATACTTGACACACTGTCGAATTGGAAAATAATGTTTTTTTTTAAAATATTTCCTAATACAACGATGGTAATCACGATGATAAAATGAATCTTATCACGTGCCAGCGACAGCAGCAGCATCTCGCCATTATAATTTATGTTGTTTATATTTCTCGTTAACAACTCGAATACTGCCAGATCGAAAGCAATCTAGTTAAATACTCGTAAAAAATCTCCATGTGTATAGGAACATATAGGGTATTACATATTGTGATGATCACACTAATATAAATGCGAAAGTTTATGTGTAAGTAGGTAAGTAGGCAAGTAGGCAAGTAGACAAGTAGACAAGTAGGTAAGTAGGCAAGTAGACAAGTAGGTAAGTGTGTTCGTACCCGTTCAACTCTGTAACGGCTAGACAGATTTGAATGAAATTTGGTTTGGAGGTAGCTTATAACCTAGATTAACACATAGGCTACTTTTTATCTTGAAAAATTATTCGGTTTCTGTAAAATAGCGGGAGAAACCGCGGGGCGCAGCTAGTATGATATATGTAATGTACATGTCTCGTTTTATAAATATTTTAGCATCGGTCTTTTCTAATATATTTTTCCGTATTTCAAAGATATACAGCTATCTTCTGTCACTAACATACAAAGTCTCAAAACACAAGCTTCACAAACAAAGGCAAATTAATAAATCACTATCCAATATGTCTCAAACGAACGCGTTAATAAGCGACCATGTCGCCATAATTTACCAAAGACAACAGAAATTTAATATCGGCGGTAAAGTAATTTTACGCTGAAGTTTTGCAATAGATAAGTAACTTTGCCTCATTGGAACCCCTGGTTTAGGAGGTAGATAGAGTTATGGAGTGCCACTTTGCACCTAAATCAATATGCTTTGAGCGAACAATAGTATTGAGCAACTTAGTCTTTAATTACAAGTTTGCGGGGAGCTTTCTCGCTACGGCTATGTAAATTATTTGCTGCTTCATCAGTCATCACCAACTTAATGAGCTAAGTTAATTTTTGTTTAATTTACGAATATGAATTTTATGAATATGTGATGTCATGGAACATACACAAAGACACGGACAACACACACCCTGACTCAGAGAAAATATTACATTTATCATTCAAATATCTACCCGGTCGGGAATCGAACCTTTGATCTCTCTGTAGCTCTTAAGCTACATTACCAACTAAGCCTGTCGTCTATGAATAAAGCACCGTATTATGGTTACATAATTCAGTAGGTACATTTGCTTTGGACGTTGGAGACTTACAATGATAGATTATTGTAGATTTTTCTCAAGCATTCTGCTTCACACTGAAATAATTGATCGATCGCCTGTTTGCGGCCCAGAGTTGATGAATTGGCAATACTTCGATGTAATCTCAACAAGTTATTGCTAGCTGCTAAAATTATATATTAATAATTCAATTTTAAAAATATTTAGCTCTCTACATAAGTAATATTTTCTGTCGATTTTCTGAAAATACACATTTCAACGGTAAATATCTCTCCTCCAGAATCTGTGCTTCCCGAAAAGTACAATATACTATCTTCTATTCTAGACTAGGTAAGCAGTACCTAAGTACCTTCTGGGTAAACACACTCTATTCTACACCACACCGTTGCTTAACATCTGGCAGGATATTGTGAAACGATGCTGTTGTTTGGTATATGATGAAACCACGTGTTCACTGTGTGTTTGTGATCACCACCAAATCCGTGTGTTTCTTTTATAAATACCGATAATAATGACTCTTTAGCGACGTTTCTTTTCTCATTATCTCTACAACTCGACGCAATTAACTCTCCGGCAGGTTGCGGCAAGTTTTTTATTCAACATTATATGTTTAGGCCTAGAGTAGCTTAAAAGTTGTTGTAACCCTTGGGATAAATTCCGCGTATGTCACCGGTCTCCGATTTTACTCCGTGAAAAATTACCAACTTTTAAGAGTAAAAGTCTCTGTGTCTTGTAAGGTATTCAACGACTCGATACTATTTTCGTTCGGTACTTCTCGATGTAACAGACTTGACGTGTATTTTAAAGTTACTTTTATAGTAAAATTAACTATAACTTTAACCATATATTGTGATATTTTTTGAAATAGTGTCAACCCTCGTCTCTCGCACATATTTTTCCATTTATTTTTTTATATTTTTCAGTTACATGCGTACTTTGGCAATTTAGTGTTTGCTTTTATGAAAATTCTAGTGATATAGAAGTAGATAAAGTAGGGAAAAAATCTGAACGGGTTAAGCTTCGAGCTCGTGCGACTGCTTTGGTGGTCGAGTGTTTGTCGTGCGGGTTCAGCTCGCACGCCACCTTCGTCATGCTCAATCCGCACTAAAAAAGTAGCTTTTGTTTTTTTAAAATATTATTGTTAATATTTAATATCATAAAGTTATATTGTATTTTATTTACTAAATTAATACTACTACTATAATTATTAGCGAGTTCTATGAGTTAAGCCTATAGTTATGCTTTGGTTTTTAAATATAAACAGTTACGTATTAAACCAGTTCTACTCATATAACATCTTTCTATTCTACAGCTCTCCAATTTAAATTCTCTCCGAAAACGTATTAAACTGTAACATCTTTTATGAGACTCGCTGACATTCTCATTAAGGTTTTGCAAGTTTCCAAATGAGAATTCGAAGCAAATTAAATGTTTAATCAGACTCTACCTCTAATTCAATGTATTTTACAGGTCTCATCCTATTTTATTTTGTTTTGGTAGACTTTTTCTTGTTGACTTGTTTTTTATTTTTGAAATAATTTAAATTCAACATTGCAATCATGTACAAATAGGTACTTAAGGTCCGAGCACTCTAAATCCAAATGCAGTCATTCGAGCGCAGTACACATGGTCCAATTATGTATGAAACTCTATTAGAGACGTATTGCACTGACTGCGGACTTCACACGTATTGCAAGCAGTGTTACATAGCATGCATTACATAAGAATATTTGCAACAGAGATGGATTGCAACTGGATTTCGTGTAGACTTCAAGACTAGAGTATACTGCCTGCTTGTCCATACAAAAAGCGCAAAACAAAATCCGATTTAGATAATTTTTTAAATGTTATCTACACCGTGAAAAACTATGCTGTAAGTTAAATTTTTGAAAAATAATTTATATCAACGTAATGTTGATATCACAGAATTCTCCTTATAAATAATGATATAAATTGTCAATATCATAGTATTACCATAAAATATTAATTTGTCTTTTAAAAAGAGATAACGAAGTAGAAACCTTCTTTCATTATTTGTTCATTCTCAATTTCAAGTGTCTCTTTATCTTACGAAAAAGTAAATCGGCTATGTCAATAAAATTGTCAAAGCCTTGCTGATTTTACCTCCAATATAAATAAAATATCCTCATATTTATTTTCTTATAAAGATTTATTGACACAGCTACATGTTTGACAAACAATATCGTGCTCTTCATATATTTGCCTACTTCATTTGCAAACACCTAACGCAGCTATTCACCCCGCATTTATCTGAAAGATCTATTATAAAATTTTTCTGAAGATCAAATGCATTCAAATGGCTTGTATCCGAGACCAAACAAAGAATAATGAGACCCCTTCTCCAATATATCGAAAGGATTGGAGTTTTTTGAGTGTGCGTAAGTCTATATCGAAGCAATCCCACGTCACATTAGCGCAGTTTATGGCAGGTTTAACGAGGAGCACCTACACCTCGTTAACCTCCCTATCATTGGGGAATAAATTCTACGTGACGTCACGTTACCCCCCTTCGCCAGATTAAGTGAAATTATTCCCGAATCATCTTAACGCCTTCCCAATACGGTTCACTTCGCCCTGGAACAACCTCCCGCTGCTAGCTTTAAAATATAGTGCCTCCACGCTGCTGCGAGGATGAATGACTCTCTGCAAACTCTCTGAAATGTTTTGCCATTTTAGCAATTCATATTCCACTATTGCGATTGACGTTTATCCAATAGACAAACTTTTGTACGGATATATGTGTAATTCCCAACAATAGGACGACAAATGAATATAACATATATTTTATGTCGGAAACAGAAAAAGTAGGTAATCTATATGACAAATACGAAGGACTATTTCCTGGGATCCTGAGATATGGTTGTCATTAATTTAAAACAAAGTAAACGGTCCCAGAACATTCCCAAAATGGATTAGAGAGCATTGACGGACGTTTATTTGATAAATAGGTCGAGGATAATATTTTGAAATTGTTTGGGATTCTTTGATCTCATTTCTCCGGGGCCTGTTGTATTTGCAAGCGACTCAATTTGAACGAAAATCTCAGGAAGCTGAGCAATTGAATGAATGAATCTGAATTAGGTGGGCATGCTTTTGTATGAAAAGTTATGGAAGAACTACAGATTTCCGCTTACCAACTAACTAAAAATTAACTTGTCTGTACAAACTGCATCTATAATAACCAAAATATAGTGTCTTTCCGCTGCAATATAGCATCTAGTACAATAGAAATAGGAAACCAATTGTTTATCTTTAACTTTGCAAAACGTATTTTAATAAAACTTATCTAAGCTGAAAACAAAAAATTGTAATTGATCGAAGATATGGATTGGTGTACAGCTACTTATTGGTTGAAAATACTCGGAATTACTGAAAACACTGATTCTTTTTGTTTTAATAAAACGGGAGTCGGTTAGTCCGCAGCCCGCTGGCAAGGCAAGACGAGGTAGCGTGCATGACACGCTTATAGCATTCCTTGATAAAGGTCACCAAATGTGATCGAAACTATAGTTGGAATAACCAACTCAATTTAACGTGAGTATTCCCGTTTTATTAAAACAAAATGTGTCAAAAAAATGTAATAAAAATTGTAAATACTGATTTTATCTGAACTAAATCAATAGAGTTCAGAAATAGAACAGAAAGTCACCTCAACCGTCCGTATTGTATCGTATAGCGTCCAACGTCCAGCGACAGTGCGATCGGCGATCAGTGATAATCCGCCAATTCCGAACGAGCTGGCGGCGGGCCAGGTGACGACGTGTGCACGCAAATTACAAACTTTTACAGCTTTCGTAGACTAGTATTTTTTGTTTTTAACAAAGCTAGCATCGCTCCGTGGTTTTATCTGTTATCCTACTTGGTGCGTCCATTGTTGCAATACTTGGTCGAATTAATTTTGTCATACTATTATTTAATAACTATACCTACTAACAATAAATAGTTGGATCGAAACTACTTATTTATTTATTTATTAAGGAACAGCAAACAGCCATATTATAAAATTAACACTTAAGTGGTAGCATAAATAAACTTAATAATAATACAGCCCACAGCACTATTTTCTACTTGCGATATAGGTAGTTATCTGGGTATATTGATATTAGTAACGGTGGTACTGAACGTCAGGAGCAATATAAATACTTGATATATTGTTATGTACAAATAATATCTGGTTATATACAATTATTATGAGATATTGGTCAGAGTACATTGTTTTATAAAATCCAAATAAAATTATTGTATGATTTGACATAGCACGTTTTTGGTATAATTTGTCGGTTCTTAAAATTACTTGCAGGAACTAGCTGATAGTACTAGATAATAACTAATGTGTTCTTTAATTGGATATCGTTCTATCTCCACAAATAGTTTTATCCAAATCAGATCAACCGTTACGGTTTTAGGCAGAGTTTTAAACCGATTCTGTATTAGTACCAATTTTGTACTAAAGCAAATGCAAACTGAAAAGTCCTAAGTTTTGGTTACACTCCTACATTATATTTAAAAATCCGCAAAAATTAAAGTCTAGGACTATGTAAATAATTGATTGAACTTGTAGTAAATAGTTTTAATACTGCTCTGAGCTCTATGAGTACAATTTAATGAAGTAAGAATTTAAAGCCTAAAATGTTTTTTTGGTACATCTACTTAACATTACTTTTGTTTGAAGTGCCATCATGTCACCTTGAGGTTCGAGCACCTATACCGTACCTACTACAGTTAATTGACAAACTTTACGACGAAACGCACCAAAATAAGTAGTCGCTCTATCATCAAAGTAAATATAATATTTAGAAGCAATTCTCAACCAAAATTACTTCTTTCACCTTTAGAATTATTTATTAAGTAGGTGACAGGCGAGTCAAAATATTAAAAAATAAAAAGAGTTAAGGGCAAAGGCAAACCAAAGACCAAATCCTATTAAGTAGCCGCTCCACTAATTCAGCTATCTCGTTCTCATATATTTTTAACATAAAAATGAACTAGGCACATAATTATTTTAAAAAAAAACTTGGAATACCATTGCCAATGTTTTATAGCATTATACATTTTAAATTTTAACGAAGAAGAAGGAATTGAATACTATAAAACATTTAAAGTTTTTCTAATGAAAAACATCTCCTATTTAACTTCTCTTACGCATCCCACATTTTCACAAATACTTTCTTAGTGTCATCACCATTGCTATAAAAAGAACTCTTGTGTTTTCCTGTATTTCTACAACCACCGATATAGACTGTGCATGACTATGCAGTATGCAATGAACACGTAAGTCATTAGACCTTTTTTAAATAGAAAATTATTCACATATTATTACATATTCAAGTTATTATTGTATTAAAGTACCTACTTGCAAAAGTACTTATCTCTATAAAAGTACGTACACTACCTCTGTCCTTGTATCTGTTTCTTGTAAATTTTTCACGACTTTGGTATTTTTCATACGTCAATTAAAAGTTTTTTGTTCGATAATAATGAGAAAGAAATTAAAAAAACGCCTCTCTCTGATCTATGCCTTAAAACGCCCGTTAATTTCGGCAAATACCTGTCATATGGCAGATCATTATCCAACTTGAAATATTATTAAATGAAAAACAAACAACCCGACTGCAATATAATATAGCCTACACTTCAGACGTAAAGAGCAATCCAACCAAACTTCACTCGTAAAATCGGTCAAGCCGTTTAGGCTACATGAGATAATGTAAGAAGACACAAACGTACTTACATACACCACAAAAACATTACCCTCCTTCTTTAACATTACCCTCAGTCGGGTTAAACCAGACAATATATTTATATTGTCATTATATTATCATTATTATTTATTTATATTGTTATTTTATATCAGGTTCAGCAACTTTCGAAATTATCCATTTCAACTTTGAACCATTATATGTCTAGTCGTATAAATTTAAGGAAAGTTTTTCTCTTTCGGCACCTCCCATATAAATCATGATTTATGTAAACGGCTTTTCTGTGGGTCGATAAAATATAATATTGCCCTCTCAGATAATTGTTCAGCCCCTAAAGCCTAATTAATCCGAAGCAATTAATTTTGTTTACAGAATATCCTGGATGTATCACGAAAGAGAGCGCGCAGAGTTAGCCTCATATTGTACTTAATTAATTTTAGTATACACTCTGACCGACGTGAGTAGTTTGTAAATTTTGTTTGAGTATCTTTAAATAAGCACTAGTTTGCCCGCGCAGCTTCGGTCGCCTAGGTTAAAGTAAAATCACATTTCACCTCCTTAAAAAATTCTGAGATATGCCTCTCTTTATTTTTTTAAGCTAATTACACAAACCGAGTTCTATTGGCTTAGCATGAATTAAGGATTTGATTTTCATACAAACTTTCGGGGTCCATTTTGCCCCTTTAGAGTTCGAATTTTGCAAAATCCGTTCTTATTGGTCACCTAGACCATTTGCAGAGTATCGAGTATTGCCTTGCTTACCCCCGACTACTGAAACTTTTGTTAACTTTAACGAAAGATTAAGTCTGTTGCTGCCTTTGTCATTTGCTTAGTGCCAGACAAAGGCAGCATTCGAATTAATCTGTTGTCAAAGTTAACAAGCGTTTCAGTATTCGGGGGTTAGGCTGCAAAATAGTCCGACCTCAAGATTCGTAGCAGTAGGATTGAAACAATTATCTATGTAATTCTTAATGAGATTATTTGACCATTTCTTCTGAAGGAAAAATTAAAGTATTTATTTTAAAGGCTTTAAGGAATCATCATCATCATCAGCTAGAAGACGTCCACTGGCGGTCCACTGGCGTCCTTCCCCTTAGAGTGCCACACTGTACGAAAATCTGCCAATTGCATCGAACGGTTGCCCGCGACTTTCACAATGTAGTCGGTCCACCTAGTGGGAGGCCTACCTAAGCTGCGTCTTCGGCTCTTGGTCACCAGTGAAGAACCTTTCTTCCCCATCGATTATTATCGGTTTTTCGAGTAACGTGGCCTGCCTATTGCCACTTCAGCTTGCAAACCCTGAAAGCTACCTGGTGACTTTGGTTCTTCTACGAATATTTTTGATCGACCTGAATTATAAACGCATCTAAAATAAACAAACGTCATTTAGTTAAATAATCGTTTATTTATTACAGTACTGCGAAATACAAAAGTGAAGTTGGCAATACTAACTAATGCTACGTAACTTTGAGAGGCGTTTATACATGGATTTAGCATCATCGTTTATATGTAAGTCTCAATATTTGTATTTATAAGTCTGTTTTGATACAGACATACAAATTTATCTAGTGATGTGGCAATTCTTCTAAGTTGCTCTCAACTCTAACTAATTGGTGTGAAAACTCTCTTAAACATATCTCAATTATAATATCCAGCACTGTCCAGATGCTCTTACCGTTGCAATACACCGTTGGCTAATAGCCAACACAGTTACGAGCGGCAGCGGACATCCCCAGCAAAATTACTACCTTACGTAAACATTTTTATCCTTTTACATGGCGTTTTCGCATGATATTTTAAAAAATGTCCCGAATGTTGAACACGTGTTACTATTCGGTTAGGGTTATAGAGACTTCAGTGTGGAAACTGCGATATTAGTCTGTTCACTTGCCAAGATTTTCATTTTTCGTTTTCCTTTGAATGCGCGTTTGCATGTACGAAATTTTTGAATAACATTTAAAAAACAAGCTTACATTCTACTGTAAGTCTTGTTTACCTGAAGTTGTAGCGTTTTATAGTGAAGGTGGCGCAGTGGCTAACGCGTTTGGTTCGCACGCTTCAGGGCGTGAGTTCAAATTCCAATAACGAGCATGAGCTTGTGAAGAAAAACAGCGCGAAGAAACCGTAGAATCACCGTTATTTTGTAATACACGGCTGGCTAGCTATCAGCATCAAGTTGAAAATCTGTCGCCAAGCACCTACGGTGTGTTTTGGCAGCATCAATTGAGAGCCCGTTCACATTCTCAGGCTAAGTTTATTTACCATCTTCGACCACACCGTCACTTAACATCAGGTGAGTTGTGGTCGAATTTCTAGCTTGTAGACCTTAAAAAAACTTACAGTATATTCACGATCGATCAAATAGTGTAATTTGCATCAGTATAATTTAAATTCTTATTAAGTATAAATTGTATTTACTATTCAAAACACCGCTTGCAGCCAATAGTGCCGTGTCTAGCGGTGCATGAAATCAATTCGAAGAGCGAAGCGAAAAAGAACAATACACCGATCGTAAATATACGAACGAAGCGTTAGAATTGTTAGATAGCTCAGGCGGTATGTATCGATACAATTATAGTGAAAGCTCTGAATCTGAACAAAACTGCAAAAAGCTGTGCTTGAGTCAATTTATGCATGTTTCAGAAAATGTAAACTCTAGGACACATTCAGGAAATAGTTTTTTTTTAATCCTCCTATTGAATATACGACAAAAATTGGGCTAAACAGTATAGTAAAATCAATTAAGTAGATCATCGACGATCCACACATTGAAGGTCATCAAAAAAGGTATTCTTTGAAGGGATTCTTTTTACGAGTGCCTACGTAATGTATTAACAAAGTTGAGGCACAAGAATATGTTGGGATCAGAAAATTTAGGGCTCACTTCCTTAATTCAAAAATGTCGTTCGCACTTTATTACTGTTAATAAATTACTGCAAGAAAAAAAAAAATAAGCACTCAGTGTACCAAAAAAAAAACTGGCCACGGAAAAAACAAGTGGAAGTCCAAAGGCTGTCACAACTAGGCAGTGCCATGCAAACCATCGCAAAATCAACGCCAGTTGCGTTCTGACTTCAATATAGACGCTTGATCCGAAGCACCCTTAAAATAGCTTTATTATGCCTTTTTGCTTGATATTAATGTGCAAAAACAACAGCCGAACCAAAAATATTCCTAGTGAAAGTGTTCCGTACCATCAGCAGGTGCGATTTAATTGTTTTTTTTTATGAAAGAAAACAGGATTTTGAGATAATATAAAATCATATGTAATTCCACAGTCAAAAGACAATCAAATCTTAAGTAATCTGCAAGCAAGTTCTCTTTCTAAAAAAATACTGTCAATTGTCAACAAGATTGTTGAACTAGAAGAGTTCGTAGATAATCATAATTCCCGTAAATTATAATTATTCATCATAAAACAATCAGGTTTAATTGTGGTTTAATGATGTTACAATAACTGTGTCTCTACTAATCATTAGTTGTGTAAACCAGGCTAATAAGCCAGGCAGCGGTCAAATCGTCTTTTGTTTATCTAGAAATTGTCTGAATAAGTAATGTTACTGGCACAAATTCAAGTTTGAATATCGGGCAACTGTTCGGAATATTGGTACCGCTTCATCATGCAATAGTGTATGCAGTCAAGTCAGAAATTAAGCCGTTAGGAAGCCGGTGATTAATCTGAAGACATGGCTTCCTACACAAGGGATGGAAACTTGCTGTCTTGAGGGAATAAATAGAGATGAAAACTTTTAGTAGGAAACAGAGAAATAAGATTGTATGATTTATTTTTCACGTCCGAATGCGTTTTAAGATTTCAATCAATAAACTGTTGTAAATAGATTTGTTCGGTGAAATGGCCTTAGAATACTTCGTAACTAGTTTCGCCTGCCTTGATTCCATGTTAAAAAAATCGGACCCAATTTTCTCACGAAAATAAAATTATCAAAAGAGTGTTTATACTCTTTTCGTCAATTGGTTCACCTATGGCTCTCACCCCCGAATACTGAAACGTTTGTTAACTTTGACAACAGATTAATTCTAGTACTGCCTTTGTCTGGCACTAAGCAAATGACAAATAGAGCAATAGACTTAATCTGTCGTCAAAGTTAACAAACGTTTCAGTATTCGGGGGTGAGAGCCCGTCAATCTTAAGCGCGCTTTATTGTCTTGTCCCGACGACGACGACGCGAAGAGGTGAGATTTATTTTAAAGATTTTGTTAGTGCTTGCGTGAGATCTATACTGATAATATTATCTTTGCTTGATCCTATACTAATGCTATCGTGCCTGTGGTAATCTAGAACTTTGTGGTATTTTAAATAAATTAACTAATTGAATGTTAACATTCAAATAATATAATAAAATATATAAATATATAATATATAAATTCGATATATTCGATGAAATTCACATAGATAAATGTATCGCAAAAAAGTGTAACTATTTCATAAAAAAATCAGCTGTCCCACAGAAAAATGTCAATGACACTGGACAAAATGTATGGAACAGCTGTTTTTTTTCTTGATTTCAGTGTTGGTCCCATAGTAAAACTTGTTCACAATCATGACTACTATGAGCCCCTTTCGGCTTAGCATATCCTTTCCTTATAACCTTGTATAGTCTTATAAAAAAACAGGAGTGGGTAGTATATGAATAGATAGATAGATAGATAGATAGATAGTACTTATGGTGAACACGAAACAAAACTATCATATAAACAAGTGCCACAAGTGGCGGCCTCATCGCTAAAATCGATATCTTCTAAGCTGCTTTTGCATGAAAGAAATTCACGTTATGTACAGGCGGAGGTATTATGTACAGGCGCAGAGTGAATTTCGAGGCTGATTTTCAACCCCCCTCCCCCCCCTTCCGGCTTAATGTCGTAGGCAAATGATGACGTAAGTGCACTAATAGGCAAGGTATAGTAATCTATTTTCAGAATACAATACTTGGGGACACAACCCTTGAGTCACGAGATGTATAAAAAAAAATGCGGTGACAACAAAAGCGTTTCATTGCTCTTGGATCTTGCATCTCTGGCGGTAATATCCATCTTTCTATATCTCATCCTTAGTAATATAGCCCTATTAAAAACATTTTCACGTTAAAAACTTTAAAAAGCTTAAGAAAAGAGGAAAAATATCTTTATTTCTAAGATATTTGTTATTTGGATGAATACTAATATTCACGATTTAAGGAAGACCCTAGTCCTTTGTTTTAATGGTTTAAAGACATACGTAAGCGGCGGTACGTGGTACGTACGTCCATCAGGAAGAGCCCATGTCTGGCGCGCGGCCAGACATAATGGGCCGCCTTGCCCGCTCGCCCGCGATTATTTACAATCCTTAAAATTTTAGGATGTGCAAAGCGTTTGCTTTGAGTTGTATGAAATTTTCAGGGGTTTTCTTGACTTGGACTATGTCAACATTTGTATTACTTTTAAAACAATATTTATTTTCTAAGTATATATACATACAAAAGATACATTCTATATGAAGAAATAGTACCAGGTTGAACTCACTTCGTAAAGATCATCACACTCATAAGCGGATCCACTACTTTTTACCTGACTGACCAAGTAGGAGAGTAAGAGTGTATGCAAGTATGTGAGGATGTATGTTTATGTGTATGTATATTATTGTGTTTGATATATATTAACTCCTTAGCTTAAATGGCGTGACTGATTTTGGCGAGTGAGGTATCGTTGGATTCCTCTTTGTATATACGCGGAGTCATACCATGGCTCCTTCCTGCAGTCGGGTTTTGGTTTTTCTTTTAATAATAGTACGTGTTATATTGAGTCGGTTATTCTGACTATAGTGTCGATCAAATCCGGTGATCATTTTCAAGGAATACTATAAGAGAGACGCATGCGCGACCTCGTCTTGGCTTGCGCTCCTTCATTAAAATGAAATGTGTCAAAAACACGACAGTTTTCATGGTTTCATAGTCTTGATGTACTCAGAAACACAGTTGCAACGATCATCGATAAGATTACATCCCGCCCACTCCATTGTTACTAAAAGCAAAGAAACCTAAAACTTACCTTCTACAATCGCAATTAAAGCCACCTCGTAATATTAAAAGGTGTAAAGTATCGTAGTATCGTCAGAGAGCGCAACGTATCGCCACATTTTACTTGCCCAGTGTTGAAAGCTGTTAAACCTGTTTAAAGCTTAAGCAAGCAAGAAATGAAATGAAAACCCATCTCTAAAATTCAATATTTCGGGGTCTCGATCGGATCACGGCTGTGTTACACGACTGGATCCTTAATACGGCTGGTAACTGTCGCTGGCCTTCCGCCAAACACCCGATAATGTAACATCGACGTGCCGCATGCAAATTTAAGCCCTAATCCTTATTTTTTCATTGAAATTCAAAACGCTTGCGCCCTTTCGGCCCTGAGTTACGCCTTGTAAAACTTTGGATGGTAGTGTGGAATTCCGGATTTGCATGTATTAAAATGAGAATTGCGAAATATCTACAATGAATATCTATGTAGATAGTTTGTTGAATATTATACTACGGAGAACTGTGATCAGAAAATATTATTAATTTTGTAAAATTTTACTTAAGTAATATTTTCAAATATTATATTTATAATATGAATTAATATTTTATTTTATTTCCTTATCATGTAATCAAAAATCGTACCAACAATGGCCACTATCTATAGAAAAAAAATAAGCTCTTTTCTAGGACTCAACGAACAGACAAAACCGCAGGGTTCAACTTTCACGTCTCTGGATCTCTCCTCTCTCCTCAAACGGAAATTAGAATTAGAACCGATTTTGCGGAATTCCACCTCTAAAAGGGTAAAATGGACCCCCAAAATTTGCATGGAATAAAATATTTTTTCATGCTAAGCCAATGACACTCGTCATGCACTAATCATAACAAAAAAGAAAGGCATGCCTCAGAAATTTTCGTAAATCAATCTCTAAAGAGGTGAAATGGGGTTTTCAATTTATTGTAGCCTATGCGAGCGAAGCCATGCGGGCAAGCTAGTTAAGTCATATTTTTAATAAGTTATTGCCTTGTCATCTAATCAAAAATCGTAATTGTAAGTATATCACATCTCATTCTACTAACAGTACCTACTATGTATAATATACAACTTCGTTGGATTCTGGTTTCGGTTGTGTAAAGTAACTTGGACAGAAAGCCTACCAGATTCCATTCTCCGCAGCCTCAAATCAAGTAGAGTAATGATCAAAATTCCATTTTCACAGTTCGCTACATTTGGCGTCATCTCGCCACGTCGTACCATGAATTCCAAGCGCAATTTCATTAGTAGCAAAGAGGTCGCATCTCGCGATTCAGCGCGTTCATTAGAGTGATGTTATTTGCCCCTGGCTCCATGACTATTTGTAAAGAATCAGACCCCTTTGAGATTGGTCAGACTGAGAGCGGCCATGTTTTTTACTTAGCCGTGACGTTCATAAACTTGATTTACGTATCTACCTGAAGTTGGATATGAAATATGAATTGATATTATGTTATCAAAGTGGATTTTTATGTGAGAATTTGAGTACTTTTGTCAGCAGCTCGTAATTATTTATTCAGGCTTTTATGCTTGTACTGTCAGTGCAGTGCGACTTATAATTGCGATGCCATGATAATAATTGTTGCGATGAATATCCTTTTTTGCGTGGGACTTATTATTTAGTCACAGTTAAAATATTAATTTGGATTGGAGTAGGTACACATAATACAAAGGTACACAAAATTTGAACAAAACAAAAAAAAAATATAGCCATATTATTTAAATAAAATACAAAATTATACTCCAAAAAATAGTATTGTAAGCTGTATGTAAGCGGTTTAAAAACGTTCCCTTTTTTTGCGTAGACCTAGGTACAAGGTTTCCAAGACAAACAGAACGCGTATCGAGCGTAAAGCAGGGTGTAAGCCGCAGAAAAGAAAAAATGTTTATTATTTCTCTTTTCTGTGGCGTTAGCAATGCGTTTCTGTGGCAACGGGTAAACGTGGGCCAGCGTGTTTTGTAATTCTGGTACCTGTATAATCTCTCTGCTTCAGCCTTTTAAACATCCCACTGCTGAGATATCAGCCTACCCTCGAAGGTTGATTAGGCTATATCTACCACGCTGGCCCAGTGCGGGTTGGCGGATTCACATACGCCATCGAATTTCTTCTACGGAAATATGCAGTTTTCATAACGATGTTTTTCTTAACCGAAAAGCCAGTAGTATATCCGTACGTATGTTCCAAAGAATTTATTGGTATGGGCCCGCCCGGGTTCAAGCCCAAGACTCCACGAATGTGAGACGAGCATGCTCCCACTGTGCTACCACCACAGAAAAGAGAGAAGTAAACATTTTTTCGCTGCGGAGTTATGAATAGTTATCTGGTCGCGCAGAGTAAATTTCGAGGCTCTTTTTCAATACGTTCAATTCTTTTTCAATACGACGATATAAGTGCACTAACAGGTAAGGTGTGTAGTGAACTATTTATAGAATTTATACAAAAAAATAAATAAAATAAAAATAAAAAATAATTTGGAAAATTGAAAAAGAACTTTAGTATGCCTTTTTAAAAAAGATTTCACGTTTAAAAAAAACGCGGGAATGCTTTCAAGCTATGCTGTGCTGCTGCTGACACGCATTTTGTTTGTATATAAGCTTTTAGTTAGAATTCTTTTAATTAGTAAAATAAATATGAAGTAAAAAATGCAATAAGAAAGAAAAATAAAGTGTATAGTGTCAGTCGGAACTTCTGGAATAATTTGCATTACAACCTTAGATCGAGCTCAACAAATCCAAGTCAATATTTTTTTAACAATTCAGAGACAATATTAATTATTACAGGCAGTGGCCGGCAACGTCGAACTCACTGTGGTGGTCCGCAAATTGTTTGCGAAGTCTTGATTCATTAGTGCGAAGTTGCGCGGTTAACTTTGGCGCAGTGGAGATGATACCTAGTTGTTGTTCAAAGCATTATGGGCCGTAACCCATCGACTTTAAAGCCGTGTCCATGGCCATTATAACAACTTGTTGACTGTACAAGGAAACGTAGCCGTGTAACTCTCAATTGAAATGTATGTAATGACAATGCCAACAATTTTGTCTTTATGTGAGCTTCTATCGGGTGCATGCAAGTGAAACCGCGAGCAACAGCTATAACAATATATATATAAACCCGATGAAACCCGATATAACCCAACTAAATCTCACATAAGGACATAAGGTTTTAGTTTTTCAACCTAAGATATAGGTTCCATACAGCACAAATATGTAGTGCAAATGTAATATATAAATGTAGGACCATTTGCCGGCCACAATTGTGCGACGTAATCAAATATCTTATTGCACACAAATGTGTCTTGGTGTGCCTAATAGATAAAACACCTAAAGTATATACATACTATCAGTTACCAGCGACTTCGTTCACGTGGACCTACAAAAAAAAGTAACCTTTGTCTGTCAACGACCCTTAAGCTATATATATAGATAATTATATGTATAAATATATATGCAAGTCGATCCGTTCAGCCGTTTAGCCATGAAAACACCTAGACAGAGAGACAGAGTTACTTTCGCATGTATAATATATAGGATTAGGATAGGATTTTCAAAATCATTTAGAACGTAAGTAGGTGTTAATATATTTATTTCTTGTACACATTCTTGTGTTTATTTCTTGTGTTCAGGTGTACACTTATGTTGGTATCAGGTTTTGTATTCATGTATTTCGTGTGAATTTGAAGAAAAAAATACTAACCCGGAGTTCACAATGTAGTATATCTACTGTATTTCAACCTGAATCAAATGTTCGTGGAGTTTCAATAGGTCCGGACTTGGAATTTTCTATCGTAATATCTCATTACAAGCAGGTGGTAAGTAATAAAATACGACTTGGAGCACGTCCGCATACCTTTTAAACAGAGCTCTAATTAATTTTCAATGAGATTCCAATAAAAGAACAGTGGTATTTCCCATAAGAGCGACCGGTTGAATTTATTAGGTATGCCAGCCTATACGTTTAGACGCAGTTCAAACAGTAGCGGAAGTGCCTAGGGTGGCGACATTTGACATTTGACTTGCGTTTGACTGCTATCACGTCTGAATTTGAGTCGCGTGTAGAGACGTTTGTATAAAATTGTAAATGTAGACATTTAGAGCCTACAGACTAAACACCTTAATAGAAAACAAAAAACATTACTTTGTGTATTCGGTGCTTATGTTTGATTGTGTAATAATATAAAATGTCAGGAAGATTAAGTTCAGACCGATTTTATCCAAAAATCTGTTGGGAAGCGTTGGCATTTAGTTTAGTTGGCGATGGATAGTAATGCCTCCATGGTTATGCTTCTGGCGCAACGCATAAGCCGGCGTGACAATACCTCCAGTATGCTGAGTACGCTGCCAACTGGTGGTCTCTGGGTTATCTGTAGTAGGCTAAGAAGTAGTTTGATTTTCATTTTTTAAATAAATGTTTTATTAAAAAAAACAACCCTTTTTAATATAAATAATCTCAAAAAAAGTCGTTCGTGGTATTGAAACGAATGACGTATATAATGTATCAGGATGCCTGTTTACATATGTACTGCTTGTTATATTCAAATAACTAATTATCACGATCGCTGCTTACAATCAAATCTGTAATTATTGTACTGGATGTAGGTACGTTTGTACATTTACTTAGATGTGTGTGAAAACTGTGTCCGATCCCTTACTGTTTATTCAATGCTCTGTGAATTGGACCCGGATGCCGGGAGAGATGGCGTCGTCTATTTGCAAAGGAGCGTTATAAATTAGGAACTAAAATACAAATGTCTAGCCGAAGATATACGGATAAGAGTACGCTATTATCTTTTCATGAGATTGTTACGTAAAACTCGCTCCCACTGTTTCGTCCAAATAATATATTTTTGGTCCCGTGCTGCGACAATAAGGAAATCTTACTCTACAGTTGTACTTTTCCTTTTGGATTAAATGATTGGTATATAGAGGAGTTCTCTGTTAGTCTTTGGTTCATGGTTGAGCATCGCGATGATCCCGTCCGGCTACTTTTTAGACAATCAGTATTGTCGTGAATGACGTAGATAAGTAAGTAGCCTTTTAAGTATTTCATACTAATTTTAACAAAACCTTAAATAGCGGACATATTTTAATACTTTGTTTCTATAATAACCATATTTTCATGGGCGTGTATAGTGGTTTTTATATTTTCTGACTAAATATATATAAATATATAAATAAATAAATATAACTAAATATAAGCGTCATCTAGTTTTAAGCAGATTTTTCGGGGATACACTTTTCTGTATGAGATTGTTATTCTTCTCGTGTAGATTTTCTTTGCTAGTACAGTGCTGCCCAAATTTCAATCTTCAATAGTTCAAAACCTTGAGCAGCAATGCACTGCGCTCGAGACATTACATTACATTATCAGCCAGAAGACGTCTACTGCCGAACATAGGCCTCCCCTTAGACGGCTACACCGACCGACAATGTGCCACTTGCATCCACCGGTTGCCCACGACTTTCACAGTGTCGTCGGTCCACCTAGTGGGAGGCCTGCCTACGCTTCGTCTTCCAGTTCGTGGTCGCCACTCAAGAACTTTTCTTTCTCTTCTGTTATCGGTTCTTCGAGTGATGTGGCCTGCCCCTTGCCACTTCAGCTTGCAAACTCTGTGAGTATATTGGTGACTTTGGTTCTTCGGCGAATATCGTCTTTCGGATTTTGTCGTGCAAAGAAACTCCGAGCATAGATTTCTCCATTGCCCGCTGTGTAACTCTGAGCTTCTCCAAAAAGGCAGTTGTCAAGGACCACATTTCAGTTTCATATGTCATCACTGGCAACACACGTTGGTTGAAGATCCTTGTCTTCAGGCACTGCGGGATTTCGGACGAGAAGATATTACGTAATTTCCCGAACGCTGCCCATCCGAGTTGGATAGTCCCCCTTGAGACATTTGGTGTTAAATCTCTATACTCAGTATTTTGATAGGAAACATAGCCCTTCACCTACTGTTTGGCGGGATTCGATCCCTCGGCTTCCCCCGTCATTCTAAATTTATACTTCTTTCTTAGTCAACGATCATTATCTTTGCATTATATTAATTAATACCTATAATATAATATCTTCTTATACGGCAAAAAAAAATACAGAATAACACGGAAGCTCTAATCGAAATGTATTTAGCAAACAAATCCACGAGCATTCCGTAATCAATTCCAACTTTGGTCATCCGAGCAGTAGATATTAATGAGGAAATAATTACAAATGGTAACGAGCACCATCTGTTCATATCATAAACAGAACGCAGCCGAGGCGAGGGTTGAATGGTTCGACGCATTTCTAATCAAGTCGCTTTACTTACGTGTGCTGAATACCAAGTTATGGGGTAAAGAAGGGTTAACCGAAACTTGGGTAAAGGAATGGAGTCCCGCAAGGCTTTAATCATGGTGTTATCTTTTTATTTTATGGTTGGTAAACAAGGAAAGGACGCCTGATGGAAAACGGGTCGCGGATCCTATAGACATCCATTTATTACATCTTAGATAGAATGTTGGGGTTGTGTAGGTTACATACACATTTACACATACTTACACAATTACACATGATTCATACAACAACTTGGCAACAGCAAATGGATCTCAACGAGGTCTGTCTTGATTAATTTACATCGCTTTTAAGATTCAATCGTAAAACCCCAAAAAAAACCGAGTTTCATTGCTTAGCGTAGAAAAAAATATTTTTTTCTGTACAAACTTTGGGGGGCAATTTTATCCTCTTAGGGAAGGAATTGTGCAAAATCCGTTCTTATTGTTCACCTAGACCATTTGAGAAGTTTTGGGTCCAAATTTCAGGTCTCCATCATATGCAGTTTGGTCAGTGTGTCGATTCTTAGAAACGGACTTGTTCTTTTATATACTTCGTGGGCTAATCGTCAAACCGGGCCGATCGAGATCTGCCTGGGCATATCACGATCATAGTGTGTATTATGTAAACTTAGTGCAAATTAGTAGATAGTGCATAATGTGTGCTTGCATGTGCTAATAAGTTTTCCACTATAGAAACGATCTTAATTCTAATATTATTATATACATACGAATGCAAATAAATAGACCAGAAATTTTCATTTTTTTTTTTAATTAAGCTAACTTTCACAATTAGAAATGTTTTGATGTTATTTGATTACATTACAAAAATGTTCTCGCAATTTGTTGTTGTTGTAAACTTTAAATCAGTAACGTTAACAACTGATTTGTATAGTTTAGTGACTACAAACTCCAAATATGTATAGCTATATTATATCCAAATATAATATAGCTATATATTAATTCCGCTCTATTTTACTTGTGTTGCGCCTATCTGTTTTTTTGTTAACGTTTCATCTAGAAGTAATAGTATTCTGTGGTAAGTACGCCGTTGCCGTGTTTGACAGGAATGGCGTGTTAAAATATGTTGGAGGGTTTATTATCCGTGGCATCCTTAGAAGAACCACTAGTGGTAGATATCACGGCTACCTACTTTTCGCTATCCGTGGTACAACCGGCGGACAAGTATTACCAAGGTAATAACCTCGGTACTAATGGCCTTTGATAACAAGTTCGTGTAGGTTCCAAAGTACGTAGAGAAGAATGCAATGGTCGCTTTTAAAAGAATACAGACCGCTTTGAGTATACGTAATGTCCTGACGCCAGTGTTATGCTACTCACGCGCCGTTTTGGCATCAAGTCACGTAGTTTGAAGGGGTGAGGTCGAAAATTCGGCGAATTTCTCTAATGGCTGTCATCGCAGCTACCACCTGCCTGATAGCTTCATTAAAAAGAATGGGAAACGTTGATACTGCAAGACCTCTCCAGTCTTATAAAACAAGTATTACATATTTAAAAAAAACTATGTTATAATTAAACTATGACACTCTGGACATAAAGAAGAATCCAACGACACCTTACTCATCAATCGGTCAAGGCGTTTATGCTTATGGGTGTAATATACGAACTTACAAACATACATACTTATATCCTAGTGAATTGAGGGAAACATTACTTTCCTTCTTGGGCAGTCGAGTAAAAGGAAAACAGCTGTTTTATTAATGATGGACCCCAAATAGTTCTAAATACTTAACTTCTACTTAAAAAGTAATACGTACTTACAGATTGGTCCCATTTTTATCATAATCCAGTTGTGATGATGGGTATCATGAGGAATTGAGAGAACTCTCTAAATTTTATAGGCACACGTATAGCGATTTTGGTATTTTCATCAATATGTCAAGCATGAGTAAAAAAAGTTGTAAATCACGAAGCTCAATACAAATTAACATGAGTACATGGAGTAGTAAAAGATCCTTACTTGGAAACATTAACCTCTTTATATCTTAAAACCTACCAAAATATTCACATAAAATTACTGCATTCAAACCTACATGCTAAGACTAAATTAAATTAAATATTAAACACGCTTCAAATTACAACAGAACGCTCGAACAGTTATTACGGCAACTCGAAAACATTATAATGTAAATATAATGAAATAACAACACTTCTGGATGCAAATACTCTGTTAACATTTGAAGGTAGGCATATAAAGAGTCAATATCGGCAACCCACGAATAAATGGAACATAATGAAAATATATTACTGAACCTGCCCTCGTAAACGACTGTGACTCGACAGTTATTAGAATAAACATTACTCAGGTCGAATGTCGTCACGAAATTACAGAAATCGTAAAAATATATAGCTGTACAAGTTTGCATATACAAGCGTATCCATATTTAAGTCAGTCTGCCCGTCTGACTTGCAAGGGCAAACAGCGGAGCATAGGGTAATCTCGGGTAAATGTAGACCTTATTAGGTACTTGGATGATTTATGTGATTTACTACTTGCATGCATAGATAATAAGTACTATCCTTTTACTATTTTCATTTAAGAAATTGCTTCGAAGACGTTGAAAAAGTTAGACTACTTATTTGATTAATTGACGTTTGGACGATAGCACCTACAGAAAATTGCACGTTTTATTAGTTTATTTTGGTGTTCGGATAAATGATGGAAATATTATATGTACCTAGATCCGCTCCACGCTCTGCAACTGATCTTTTAGTGGATATGTTCCGCGGTCCAGGTGCGCGCTGGAACCACAGGAGATCGCAGAATGTCCATCAAGAGGCTTAGTCCACAGGAATGTCTACCGTTTACATTGCTGCCCGTCCTCCGGTGGTTCTGGTCACAGTTTTAGGACATCCATACCATACAAGGGTCCATTTAAGTCACTGGTTGCTCTTAACTGACCGCTTCTGTCATCTGATTGGGTTGGTATAATCGGACAGTACTTTTATCAACGAGTCGGTGAGGTCAACTATTTAGATCATATTTATTTACATAATTGGGTACAAAATAGGGTATTCACCTCCCAAAATAAGTCCGTCGTCTAACCAAACACCTAGTAGGTAGGCAGGTATTTAATGGCTTCTACCGCAAAGTATAAGCGACAGGGGTATTGGGAGAGCTACGTGATGATAGATCACGATGGGAGCCGCCATCAGTGATCGATCAACAACGACTTGTCTGCTGTCGGTTTGTTGCTTAACGCTAATCAGTGTAACGTGCTATGTAAATTATGTTGTAAAATACCTACATATTTACATAATGAATTTAGATAAATAAATATACTGCTTACATTGTACCAAAAGGTACCAATGAGTACAACTTGTTGTTCGCCTCGAACTGTGACCTTGCGATGACGCTCAAATTTGACCTTAAAAATAGTATCTTCACAAACTGGCCAACAAAATTTCATGAAGATCAACTGTACGCAAGGTATAGTCAAATAATCATGCAAAATATACAAATATATGTATGCAATTTGTTGCCCTCGACTTTGAGACCTTTGGTTTGCTCGGTCAATAAATGAGTGTCAACCTTACACAGCCATTGACCTTTTAATGGTCTTGAGACATTTCGTTGGAAGGGACTGAAAGGTGAGACATATGAGCTGTAATGTACTGCATTAATACCACACAAATATTTCTAATTAGCAGTACTACATGTTGGACTAGCGTCAAGTTCAGAGGGCAACGTTTCTTTTATTTTCTGAGATTTTATTAAACGCATAGTCGATCAATACTCAATAACACTCAATATATGACTAGTTAAATTTTATTCATGGGTATTTAGAAGAAAATGCGAGTTTTTGTGTTTATTCCACTCAACTCCATAGCTAGTAAACAGATTAAGATTCAATTTAGAATGGAGTCTATTACTTAAAGCATGGATTTGATCGTGGTCTAGGTTCCTTCCAGAAAACTGTACAGATGTACACAATCGGGCAATGGAACTCATAAGGATATACTTATTTATGATAATTATCATAAATGTATCTAACATAAACCCTAATATATAGGTATAATACATTATTTCTTTAAAAAAAACTAACGACTAGACGCGTTAAAAAACCATGATACAATTCATCTCAAAAGATAATACTGCCAAGTCAATTATTACATCTTCCTTCCATAAACTGTTATCGGAAGAGTATGAATCGGCCGGATGACGAGCCGACGCTGAAGACAAATGGCCTGCATTACTCGCGGAGATAAACGCGCCTCTTTCGACGTTTGTATCCGATAACGCAGAAGATGTATGGCATAAGTGATGAAAAAGGGTCAGAGGATCTGGCTAGAACAGAAATATTAATTTGCAACATCACAAATGGCTTAAAGCTTATCAATATGTGTCCTACCTTTAAACCAGCCTTTACGTGTCATTTGAACCGTCATAAACACTTTTCTTAACCATTTACCTTATTTTTTTTCACAACTACTTATTTAGTAAGAATATTTAAAGCAATTTCGTAACTAATTTCAAAAAAAGGATAATAAAAGGACGGGATTTTCTATTCTATTTTTCATAACTTTAGGAGGGACGCTCAGCATGTTAAGTAACTGGTCGCTCTGTTAAGTGTATTAAAGTGAAATTAAGCGAGTTTTTGGTATTCGACTAGATAGGCTATTTAACTGCGTGTTCGGTTAGGGGTCGGTCGTATTCTCGAATATCATTGAACTGGGGGACAACAATGCATCAAAAAAAAACGCAGTTTAATAGAAAAATGTCATTCACCCCGATTTTTGTTTAAGTTTCAGGGTTAGTCCGTACTAAAAGTTGTTCATAATGAATACCCAGTAGTAGGTAGTTTTGATAATCGTATGCGTTAGGTCGTAGTGTAAAAATATAGCGAACCATTTCGCACTCGCATGAAGACGACGTGTAAGATATTTTATTGAATTCACAAAGTTTCAAGGAACGTAACTAGGGAATGTCTGGGTTTCCTGGTATTTTCAGGATAACATATTTTACCCGTAACTTTTAATGAGAGCTTGTATTTTTTAAGCATATCTTTGTACATAATTTATGTAACATCATTTTAATTTAAATTATCTTAATTCTAAATTTAAAAAGAGCCAAAATATCGTTTTTTTCCGGTCTTAATTCACTTGTGTGAAATCGAACAAAATTATGTATTAGCTAGGATTTTGCGCTGTCTGAAATACCTAAATGCGGTCGCATTTAGGTTCCATTGCTCAGCTCTCCTTATGTAATTAGCTGTTTTATTTAAATAAAGCTGAGAGTGGTTTTTATTTTAAATACCATCAAAATCTGGATAAAAAACGGAAGTATACGTTAAAGGACATCATAGAGTTGCATTTTAACCCACAGAAAAGAGAAATCTAGAAGTAAAAAAAAATATCTTCTGTGTTTTAGCCCAATCAAGATACGTATCAGCAATAGTATCAAATTTTGCAGTTTACATTTAATTGAATTAAACTCGATCTAAAAATGGTATCGGCATAAAATATATTTAACTTTTTTTTCTTACTTTGAGTTTTAAAAAAAAAAATACGTCGAGTGCAAATACTGTAAATCGCAATAGTGGTGTCAAAATTCAAGGTGCTTTGGTCAAAATGGATGGAATAGACTATGGAGGCCTCGGACATAATTCATAACATCCTAACTAATATTATGATTCAAAATAATGTAGCCGCAGTCTTATCTGGACCAATTAAGCTTCGAGATATAATTATATTAATTTTTAAAGAAAAAACAAAACCGAATTAAAGACTATATATATATGTACAAACATAAACTAAAAAGTAGAAAATGATATTTTAATGACTTCAAAGCAGAGAGCATTAAAGGTCAATCAACGAAATAACTGTAACTTATATACCTATTTGCAATTTATAATCAGCTATTATTTAAGTGTTGCGTAAAAAATGGGTATCGCATTTTTTTAAATTATTGTATTATTTTGTAGTTCTGGTTCAGAGCCTAAATTGACTGGGCTATATTGACTCTGTCGACAACCAATCCCATTATTACAGTTTTATTTATCGACTAAAACAAACCGAGTGTTCATCCCACAATCAAAGTGAATACGCATTTTATTTTAATAAAACGGGAATACTCACATTCAATCGGTTATTCCGACTATAGTTTCATAATTTCATTTTGTTTCTTATTTTAACGTAAGGATTGTCGTGTTATTAAAATATGTCAACACCACGTCAGTTTACATAAAAAGGTGCATCTGGTTTCAAGTGAAGTCCGTATAATACAGGTGTGGTAAGTTTGGTGAAATAAATATAAAGGGCCAATTTTTGGAATTTCGATAAAGTCACGGGCGGGAGATGAGATGTGTTTTTGTATTGGCTAACATTATTTTGTTTTTAATAATAGATGACGTCGGTGTTGATTCTGTTATACTATTTTACCTAAACTTTTCAATTTTAACTTTAACTAAACTGAACTGTGTTGCTAAATGTTGTTGTCCTTTTCTCACATATTGAAATAAAAAGAGGCATAATAATTTTAGTCCTATTTTGTTTTGTAAGTTTCACAGAAACACGCCTTTGAATATTATTCCTATGTTGTACAGTTACTATCGTGAGCAATATTTTTTCTATAATTATGGGTCTCTACAGTCAGTGCATCTAAATGAAGTGTACTATTTCTTGTAGAGGTTTTATTACAACTGCTAAGTGTTCCGCGGCCCGGGTCAAATGCTGCGGGGGACCTCATTTGGCCCGCAGGCCGAGCGTTGCCCTCGTGTGGATATTACGACGTAAAGTTATCACTTATTTGATAGAAATTCTACTGTTCTAAGATCTATTAATTTTGCAAGTCTCCAAAATTAAATCAAATAGTCCAGAAATCCTACAATTTTTCGAGGGAAATCGTTCATTACCGAAAATGAATCAAGTCCGTGTCAGGCCGCGGTATATTTTCGGACTGGCCCGAATTCCCAACTGCTGTAGTCACGGACAGATAGATTTATTATAATTAATTATTGTAAGCTATGATATTGGCTTACTGTGTTTCTGATTCTGATTGTATCTAATGAACCGATAAAACTAGCCTATTACAGATACAGCGATGGTAGTAGGCATCGTTCTGCGTCATTTAAATGTTCTCTTATCAATTGCGTCTAAAGCTATCTGGCTCACGCATTATCACATTATGTAAATATATAGAACTGTCGTGTCGCTGACTGACTGATAATCAATACACGGCCTAAGCCAGAGGTGATAAAGAAGTGAAATTTTCAGGACTCCATATGGTAGTGTAGAGCACTAAGAAAAACCAGCAGAATTACAATTCCTTAATGTGATCATAACTTTAGGAATCCGTACTCTAAGAGGGTGACAACGGGACCCTATTATTAAGCATTCGCTGTCTGTTCCTCCGTTGTCTCTAGCTACTTGATATGTTAGAGAATATTTGTTATTATGGTGATTCCGGAAAAAAGGGTGTTTTCGACATTTATTGTTTTCGCTCTATTGTAAAATCAGTAAAACAATCAAGCGGAAAACTTGGTGTGATAACTCTATAGTATATCAGTAATCAGTATAATTATAGTAATAAAAAAAAAAAAAAAATTGGTCACGTCTGAGTCAAGCCCGCGCCAAGGATCCCGAATTGAAGGAAGGAAAACACAATTTTTGTTTACTCTTTGGTTTTACGTACGGAACTCTAATTGCGTGTAAACTCGCACTTGACCAGTTATTTTATTGCATAAGTTTAAATTCCAAGTTAGTTCGCACTTACTGATAAATAATTCACCGTATAGCGGTAATAAATACAGGTTAATTTATTTTTTGGCCTATTCATTCCTGCAGTAACCACTGATGAGTTATAATTTTTTATTTTTTTTATTTAAGCTCTATTTATAAGTATTCAATAAAAGTCTTTTTAAATAACAGAAACTTTCATGCCATCATGCAGTTAAAGTTCCTTGATACGAAAAAGCTATGAATATTGCTACGCCGTAGCTCTCGTAGCAGCTACGATACGATTCTGTTTCGTAGCACTGTTTTTACCTGACTGCCCATTCAAAAGGAGAATGCTTTGTTTATACATGCTAGACCCCTAACACACTTGACAACCACGGACCGCAGACCGATGAGGGAAAATAAGGTCAAAATATATTTCTCTTTCTCTCTCGTTTGTTAGACGGAGGTTGGCGCCAAGCAACTTGCTACGTGTGTTGTTGCTGTATTCCGAATTGAAAGGCAATGTTTCCAGTGAAATTCCTGCCGTTCATGTTTTTTTTTTGTATGTTCTATTATTTATACAGGGTTTTAACTGAATGACACACTTATAGCTAAACAATAATAATGCCGTGTATGGTTTAAAATTCTGCGTGGCTTCGAACTGTTATGGGCAAGTATGACTGTTATTCCGTTTGTGTACGCTAAAACGGCCACCCTAGCTAGGGTGGGTACTCGGAAACGTATGGTGGCTGTTTTAAAATAAAAAGAAAAAAAAATGTTGCCGACATACATAATATCTAAATTAAATTAGAATATCTAGGTGTAAGTCCAGCGACCCTCAACTACTTACAATTTGTAATAAAGTTCCTACGTCTCTTATAACTGTGAATCTGGAGTTAGGTTGTTACTCTTATCTTCACAGTAAGAGCCGGTTGTCTATTTGCATAATATCCTACCTACCTCCGGCCATTTGTAATTTAATTCAACTGCGAGAGTACGTTGCCGTCTTATCTCGCCCGTTTGTCTTTTATTAGTTCGTTTACTGTAAAAGCATTGTAGGTACTTTCTTTTTTAAGGGCAGACACATTACAAGCGCTGTTTGTAGACGATTACTTTTCATGTGTTTATAAAATGTTTTAAGGTCATCAATTGGTTAAGTATGGTGTATGACCGATTGGTGGTTAAGTAAATCCCCCGGATATGTTCTAAAACTGCGACCAGAGCTACCTGTAGGTGGGCAGCAGTCTTCTTAGTAAACGATGAGCGTTCTGCGTTCCCAAGCCGCCTGCCAAGCGTGAGTTTATTGCAGCCCCTACTTTCTAAGAGGAAGGCCTTTTGCAGCCTTTTTGCCTTTTGCCTTTCAGCAGTCTTTTGACTGATGATGATGATTATGGGGATAACAAAATTAAATATCGTGGTTAAATACGAGTAGTTTGTGTATCATTGTTTGAAACCGTTTAACGTTTGACTCACTATCGCAAATAACCCGATATAAAAAAAAAAAACCGTGTATAAATATATCTCCATACAGAATTGTATAGGTACGAATATCATTAGCCGTAATGAAGCTGTGCAGTAAAAACACTCACTCACTTCCTCTATCTACATGTATATTATCACTTACGCACATTTTGGCATCCTAACTAATATTATAAATGCGAATGTAACTCTGTCTGTCTGTCTCTCGGTCTGGGTGTTTACCGCGTTAACACGGCGAATCGGCGAATGAAGTCGCGGGTAACAGCTACTTCATAATATATGTGTCATGAAATGTGGTCTGATTATAGATTGAAAATATTTGTAACCGTAGATGCCGCACCGTTTGAAACGGATTGGGGGAAATCTTTGGCAGGTTAAAAAAAGCTTTAGATGTAGTTAGGTAATTCAGTATAGAAAATTGGTAAAAGTCTAATTCCCCCCACATTTCCAAACAAACCGTAAATCACGTAGTAACATTTTACCCATCAAACTAGTGTATCATGAGGTCAAACGAGGGCAACAGAGGCGCAAGGTACTTAATAATGCTGGGCTTAGTGCTGCCCCAATTAAACATGGGCCAAACAGGCGCCCGACCTTCGCACAATAGACTTGTCGAGTGCAGAATACAAACAAGAAAAAGCGCCATAAAACTTTTATCACAAGATCAAAAGCAGATAAAAGGAGATTAAAACGAATATCGCTGAAAACAGTCTAGCTAAAACACTTTTATAGACCTTTTCTGGGACGAAATGTAGGTGTGCTACATTTTTTAATGAAGCTCGTATTTTAAGTGTGTCCCAAAATAAACTAACAATAAATAATATTCTCTTACTATATTTAAAAACCTCGTTTATAAACATTATCTTTCTGTGTGTTAATTGGTACATATGTATAATTATGTATTATTCGTTTTAAGGTATATATTTTACATATAAATATAGTTTGTATTTATCGTATGTATATTTATGTTTTCATATTATTATTATTTTTATGTATCTACACCACCGACCGTAGTTTATATGTCATAATTCTGTCCATACAAAGGTTGTCTGGAAGAAATCGCTTTAGGCGATAAGGCCGCCCATTACACTACCGTTTTTTTTAATATTATTGTTTTTTAAGTTTGTCTGTTTTGGTGTATAATAAAGTTATATTGTATTATTGTATTGTATTGTATACTTGAACAAAAACTTAGAATTAATAAAATATAAGTTCAAAAAATAAAACCAGCATGTAAAAGTATGAAACAGTAAAATATTATTCGAAATTTTAAATGGCATGGTTCATAAGATGTAGGTACATTATGTTTTTTCAAAGAGTTTCAAAGTCCCTCTATCTGTAGGTTAATGCCTTGTCAAATACTAATATTGCCATCAGACTACGGTTAAAGGAACTTTAAAACTAGCAGGAAAATTATTATGCACATTAAATGGACCTTGCAATTTCGAATTTCGAATAATATTTTCTTGTTTCATACTCTTACGTATGTGGGTTTTAGTTTTTAAATATAGATTTTATTTACATATTTGTAGTGGTAGGAAATCTTTTTGACGATAACTGAGATCGAATTTCACTTTCTCTATGCTTCAGGTAAGTTCGTTCGATTATATCATTTTTCTGTAGGAAAGTTAGGTTACAAATACTGAAAACTACAAAAACATTCATACTTATATACTTACATACACCCCAAAATCATTACCCTCCTTTTTGGGCAGTCGGGTAAATATGAGGTTGGCGCACTGACATGAAATAAGTATTAAGGCATTTCTGTATATTTCTGGCAGTATAGAAAATTATTGAATAGCAAGGTTCGAATTTTAAAAAATCTCCACGCTAGCGGATAAAATGCACTTTTGCACTTTCTGGAATCATTTCGAATGATAAATTTATTCCCAACTTCCTTACCACTTCTATTGGTGGGGACGTCGGGAATTCAAATTTTCCAACGACGCTACTGATAGGAACGTTTGTTGAAACGTTGGGACTAAGCCATAATAATGACGAGTACAATAGTATTCTAGAATACATTTTTACAGTTAAAATAACGACCAGAAACAAAACAAAAAAAACAGATACATCAAGCAATAACATTTTATTTTAATAAAACGGGAATAATCACGTAAAAACAAGGAAAGATGAGCTCACGTTTATATAATTTCTTGATAAATATCACCGAATGTGATCGAAACTATAGTCGGAATAACCGACTCTATTTAACGTGAATTTTCCCGTGTTATTAAAATAAAAATTAAGCTATAGCAGTTGCATTTTATTCAAGTTAAACGAACAGTGATACACAAATTAAATCGAAAATGGCCCACGCCATTATCGATACAAACAAAGCAAATATCGTAACAGTGCATACACAAACAGTCTGCACTCGAAGGATATTTTTGTACTTTTCAAATTGCCTTTTCACATACGAGCCACTACATGAATAATTCAGTGGTATTGAATAATTTACAGCGAAAAGTTTTTTAATACGAGCATCCGGAGCACTGAGCTCGTGTTAAACATTGTGGGGGTTAGGCTAATTATTAACGAACGCGAACCCATTCACAAGGATTCTTAACGCCACTATTTCTTGAACCCGAATAACAACTGCAACAAGACGAACAAATTGCCTATCAGGAGTAGGTGACATAAAAAAATCTATCAGTTGTCCTACGTATAAGGTATAGGTATATTTTATTCGAGGCTATTTACCCAGAATCCCAGATATAGCCATAGAAAGATAGATCGGGGTAGGATAGGATGGTATTGTATTTTAATTTTGTACAAAGTCTGTTTTAGTTGACCAAGCGAAGCGAAGGTCTCGGAGATTAAGGGAGTAAGACGGTGTTTGTACTTATGTTTGCTTATATATTTGTCCGTCAATTACTTGCTAATAGTTGATCCCATCTTCATAAAATTTTGTAGGCAAGTAGTTCATTTCAATACAAATTTTATGATAAATGAGCAAAATTACCAGGAATTGTAAAGTTGTAGGAGTCGCGAGGTCTAAGTTCGAAGTGAACTACTAGTGTGACGCGTAAAAGGCAAAAAGTAATTGCCGGGTTCGATAACTGTAGATTAGGCTATTATTAAAGTTTATGACAACCAGGAAAATGTTCTGGTGTCATATAATCGACTCAAATAACAGCAGGTCAGGTCAATAGCCAGGTCCTTTAAAACGGTCTTTGGTTAGTGGTAAAAGATATACAGAGTACGTTTAGTCTTTCATTTTCCTTATCTCCCATGTAATTCGCTTTTGAAATACTTCCGCGTATTTCACTAACAAATAAACATAGAAAATAGAACAAAACAACCGACCGAGGCCCCATATATCAGCCAGATTCGTAAGCAAAGTTCCCAAGAACATCGGAATCTGCTAGGCTTTTCAAAGTAATAATACAACGACGTCAATAAACGTGAGACAACACTCGGATACAACACGACAAAATGTCTCTCTAGGCTGCTCCGTTCCTTAGAAACTGAGATCACATCAATTACACTAATCTTACTAATATCTCATTAATATAATACTATCACACATACCACTCATAATTAACAACAATAATATGGCAGTAACATTGATTATATATCACTTAAAAGGAGTTGTAAAAATAAAAACGTTTTCAACTTTGCGCAATACAGAACTCTCTACCTTAAAGTTGTCACTCCATACAAAAAATATATCTATCTTATATATATATACCATTAAAAAAGGTGAGATTTTTTTAGATGTGAGAATGTTTGTTACCACTCAATTATGTAACGGCTGCACAGTGTGAAAATAGTCTGACCTGGACTTAAAAAAAATACTTTAGGTTACTTATTGTCACGAAAAAAGTGGGATCTTTTCAGAACGCGGGACGCAGCTAGTAAAACTATGAATTATTATTTTGAGACATACAACACAAAAACAGAGCAGACAAAAAACTAGCAAATCTACTAGTATTTTTGATGAAATTGACATGCATTGTTGCGATTTGCGAATCTCTAATGAAGATTTTGTCGCTTCGCGACTCGTCGCTAGCACATAGTACATTATGCCAGTGTGGTTGTACGTACATTAAAGCTGTATCTTCGCCATGTTTCAGACAAGCACGCTGTAATGGCAGCGCGGAGGTCCCCCGGTCTCAATTATCACCTCATCTCTCAACGTCCGACTCGGATTGGGGTCCAGGATAATTTATTTTAGTCATTTCTCTGCTTAATACACTGTGTAGTGGCTCATATCTTAGGCTTTCATGTAATATTTTACCAACTAATGTATAAGTATCTGATATTGTCACAGTCCAAAGCGTAATAGAAATTAATTTCTCTGATATTAGTTGATTGATTCAGGCGTAACTTTGCGGAAGTTCATTTTCAAACTGTCAAAAATAACCAATGTGTAGTGTAAAAACAAACAATTGTTCATTATTCCTATTGTACTGGACGCGACGTTACAGCGGAAAGACACTACATATTGGTTATTTTTGACAGTTCTCTGATATTATTTTATCAATTTAATTATATCTATTGACTCAGCAGCGCGAGTATCGATATCGGCGGCCAGACGATTGAATAGACGCAACTGGTTTTTTGGCGCCGCAAAATACCAAATGTTACGTTTGAAATGAAAAAAACTGAGTTTTACAACGGCAAATGCCTAATCGATAATATAATAGTTGCACTAATCGCATATGATACCAATGTCCTCTTTGCCTATAGTACGTAATATTACTATGATTACAAATATAAGCATTAGTCTGTTAAAACCTGTTATCGTTCGCTTAGATAAATTAAAACTTGCATGGGTCAACACAAGAATTATTATAAGACATTTTGAATGTTTAATAAAGAAAGTGTTGCAAAAATATTGTTCAATATCCACAGTAATTATATATCGTTAAAAATATTGAATGCGCAAACGACATAGAACTAAAATCGGTGTACTGCTCTGGTGATCCTAATATCTGATGCTGAAGTGCGAATGCCAACAAATCTGTTAGATTATTGTCTTCACAAAGTGTTTTGCTACCCAAATACAAAGCTGATTGGATAGAAACCGCCTCATACTAGGTTAACGTTCCTAAACCCGCAGTGAAGCAATAAAGTGGTAGGCAATAAATAACTGATACAGTGTCGAAGCCTGCAACTGGTCTATGTAGTTCCTCGTCTAACGTTGCAAACGCTCAATATTGAAACTTTAGGACCGTGTCAATATGCAATGAAATACCCGATGTTTTTTTTGTAGTGTTTTTATTTTGACCAGCTGGGCTTTTGACCACAGGTCATAAGCAACATCCATCTACTTAGACCTATCGTTACAATTGTTAGATGGTTTCATCATCAGCCAGAAGACGTCCACTGCTAAACATAGTGAGCCCTTGATGTTTGGAATAAATGAATTATTATTATAGTTTTCCCCCTTAGAACGCCACACAGACCGACAACTTGCCAGATTAAGACATTAAATACGGTTGATTTAGAAATTATTAACTTCTTCTAATTAGATAAATAGCTGAATTTTATGTGTTTCATTTGGCAGGTTCACTGGCTATTTCCACTTGTCAACAACTATCTCTCGAAACTTAAAATATTGTATGAAACTGACCCATCAATTTAATATAGCAAAATGGACAATCTTAAGTGTATGTTAAAACTACCGTTTTACTAAGAAAAGCGACATTTCAGACGCTGGTAAAACTTTAAAGTGGCTTTCCAAGTAATCGCTTTAAGCTTTCAAATGAAGAAATAGTACGTTATTAGGATGCTACAGTTTTATTTGACTCGATTAATTTTTGCTTCAGTAATAAAGTTGTACCGGTATTTTTATTTCGACCTCTGAAAATATTAATTTTATCTTGTTAACAGCATTTTCAAAGTTGAAAATTTAAATGAATGTAATTTTTTTTGTGTTTTTTAAGTCTCTAAGTGGCTGAATACCAATCAAATTGCGGGCCTTTTTCTTACTTATATACGAGTATATACATGGTTATTTTTAATTGGCTAGGGAGCAGTTGTGAGGATGTTGTATACAATATAACGAAGAACTTTTGTTTTATGACTTTTGAAAATGTACGAAAAAAAAAAACAACTGCTTCATACATTTTATTGCAAGATCAACGAACATATTGTATCGAAAAGCCGATTTTTTTCTTGCATTTTCAGAAGTCGAAGAAAAATAGCCGTTGTTCGTTGTCTTTTATACAAAAACCTCACAACTATGTATATCACTATCAGCATTATCATCATGATCGAGAATCCACGACTGAACAAAGGCTGTGCTTTGTATAGGGGCTCCATAATCTCCACGCTTGGCAGGTCGCTTGGAGTTTTGGAACGCTCGCCGTTTACTAAAAGGACGCTGCCCATCCTCCGATGCTAATATGGGTAAACCTAAAATTAGTTATGCAAAAAGGTGTTGTGCTTCAACTATCCAAAACAGTCTGAAGCATTTGCCCAGGCTTGGGAGCTGGCCAAGGAGAGGACGTAACCTCCGCGTAAACTAAGATAAACCTCCACTACATTCGTTTTCCAAATTGTTGAACTTGAGCAAACTCTCTCTTACGTTACGTTACACCGCAGAATACTATTACTCCTAGCTGAGCGTTACACACTACGTACTAAAATAACTTTTTAGAGTTCCGTACCAAAATGGTTAAAAATTACACTTATGTACGTTTACGTGTGTCTGTTGCAGATTTTTTAGGAACTATAAATGCTATGGATTTGATATTCACAGATTTAGATGATGTTTGAAAACACATTACCAAAAAGTTATTTTGTTTTTTCTGAAGATAGTGCCTGCAAAATCCCACTCAGGATAAAAAAAAAACTACGTAATGTCAAGCATGCCGTATTTCATCATCATCATCATTAACCATAAGACGTCCACTGCTTAACATAGGCTGCCCCCTTAGAGCGCCACCACACCGACTAACAACGGGCCACTTGCACCCACCGGTTGTCCGCGACTTTCACAAAGCGCAAAGGAAAGTTAAAGTAAAGTAGTAAGTAAGTAAAGTGGCGTAAATTTTTAATTGAAACTATTCAAAAATTGTGTTTTTATTTTATTTATCGCGTATATATTTTATTTGAAAAATTGCCTTGTCGAATGTATTCACATTTTTGGTCCTCTAGGTGTCTGAGTTAAGGTTAGTTTTTGAACTTTATGAGCCAAAAATCAGAATTAGTTAAAGAAAGTCTAGCAACAAGCAAAGTTTGCAGGAAACATTGAAGTTAAATGAAGTTTTGAAATAATACAGTATATTTTTTTGAAAGAAAAAAGAATTAAATCATCATTAAATCAGTGCGGAACCTTCGGCATACGAGTTTTACTGATGTTTTGGCGAATTTTATTTTTTACACTTTCTGTTTGTGCAGGTGTCCAAACTTTGGAAAACACTTGCTTTATGTGGTTAAAAACTTAGTTGTTTGTTTTTGCTGTAGTTAAAAGTTTTTAGTTTAAATAAAATGCATAAAATATGGAATGGATGAAGAGTAACAATGCTAGAATATTGGTATAGGAAGAATTAGTCTTAACTACAAAAATCATTGACGGTAACATTATTTGCCAAATAGTGTTATTGATTGTGAATTAATTGCTTATTGAAGTATTAGCTTTACTTTAGAGCCAGTCCCCATTCCAGACTAGGTGTGCTTACCACTCTCGAATACACTAAACAACAGGTGAGTTTTTGGTTAAATGGTAATGTAATGTAATGCGATGCAATGCAATCTAATGCAATGCAATGCAATGCAATGCAATGCAATGCAATGCAATGCAATGCAATGCAATGCAATGCAATGTAATGCAATGCAATGCAATGCAATGCAATGCAACGCAATGCAACGCAACGCAATGCAATGCAATGCAATGCAATGCAATTCAATGTAATGCAATGTGATGCAATGTAATGTAACGTAATTTTTTACGGTGACGTTTTTTGCCTATGAACTATTAAACCAAAGAATAGAACCTATGCATTAGAAGTTACCTTGAACATGTATGTATGTGTAAATGCTTATAATTCTGCTTTATAAATCTTGTGAACAAATCTTGTCACTTGGGTTGCAAGCTAAATTTGTCACTCGTATTATTATTAATCAGTGTCCTCTCATCTGAATAACCGCCGGGAAGACCAATATATAACGACCTTTATTAAAACCCGAATCAAATCGAGTGCCATCAAATATTAGGATAGGCTTTAAATTTTCAAATTTTCGTAACTTTGTATAAGTAAATAAGCTTTGAAGGCTAGCCAGGATGAAGGCAATAGAGATCTGATCGATCTGATCTCGCGATCAAAACAAAAGTTCCCTTTTGTCGTCGCAAAAGTAATTTAACTTCATAAAAGTTAACTATTTGCTGAACGACGTTTATTTTCCTAATGAACCACTTATTATTTCACCGCGTAAAGTTTCGTGGCCATGTCATTAAAACTAGTTTATAGTGTGAGTAAATTACAAAAAGTTTTTAAATAGTTGCCTGAATTATTACTTTGCCTACTATGATAGGGTACGCAACATGACAGCTATAGTATTTTAAGCAATTCACACTAATATTATAAATGTGAAAGTTTATGCGTAAGTGTGTAAGTATGTAAATATGTAAATATGCAGAGTGTTTGTTCCCGTTCACCACTGTAACGGCTGAACGGATTTTTAATTACCCGGACCCTTTTGCTGATGTTGAAGTGGCAATGGGTAGGCCACATCGCTCGAAGAATCGATAACCGATGGGGAAGAAAGGATCTGGGGTTCGCAACATGACAGCTATATTATTTTAAGCAGTTCACACTAATATTATAAATGTGAAAGTTTATGCGTAAGTGTGTAAGTATGTAAATATGTAAATATGCAGAGTGTTTGTTCCCGTTCACCACTGTAACGGCTGAACGGATTTTTAATTACCCGGACCCTTTTGCTGATGTTGAAGTGGCAATGGGTAGGCCACATCGCTCGAAGAATTGATAACGGATGGCGAAGAAAGGATCTTGAGTGGCGACCACCAACCAGAAGACACAGCGTAGACAGGCCTCCCTCTAAGTGAACTGACGACATTGTACAAGTCGCGGGCAGCAGTTGGATGCAAATCGCCAAATATTGTTCAGGGTGCCGTTCTAGGGGGGAAGCCTCTGTTCAGCTGTCGACGTCTTAAGATTGATGATGACCTGGGCTTGGGGCTTTTATCAAGTAACTCTGGTGGTAATGGCCTATCCCGTTCGCACGCATGGTGCGAGTGAAATGGCGCAAGTGGAACGGCATGCAAAGACCATCGGTACCAGAGTTACATGATAAGTCCCACGGTCCTAAAACTGCGACCAAGACCACCTGAGGACGAGCAGCGGCCTCCTCTAAGTAACCATTGAGCGATATTGCAGCGCAAAAACACTAGTCAAAGATATAGTTTCAAGGAGGGTAATGTTTTGGTGTGTATGTTTGTGTGTTCATAATTATATTACCTCCTTTACCCGACCTTTCTTTTTCCATTGACCGATTTTGACGAGGGAGAAGTCTTTGGATTCCCCTTTATCTCTGGAGTGTCATAGACTACATTTAGAAGTAGTGTATATTGTTTTTATTTAAATAATTGTACTTGTTTAGGATTTTTAGAGGGAACCAGAGATGTTATTAGTATCTAATCGTAAATTGGTATTACATAAGAAGAAATCAATTGTTCAAGAAATAGAAAAGAAATTTACCTATATTTGAAGGTGCTCTATTTAGTACGTTATGGCAATGAACCTTGCCTATGTCTAACAATTTATAAGTTCACTGAAGCGCGAATTACTTAAGTAAATTAATAGTTAGCAAATGTCATTGCAATGCATATTAATTAACACGTAATTAATAGTCCCAATTTTAAGGCTCTTACTAACGTACACATTTGTCTCGGTCGCGCATTTTTAAATCATTGAAAATGTTAAATCGGTAAATCTGAATTTCCAAAAAATAGAATATGTTGAATCTGTTCATGATACATTTACAAATGTTTTAAAAAACTTTCCGATTTTGTATAATTTTACTTTGACGGCGATAATATATATAGGTATATAAGAATAATAAATACATAAAAATATATTTAATTAAAAATAAATAATATATAAATATTAAAGACATTTAAGGGCCCACTCCCCTGATTCTTGTTTCAACATTTAAAAAATATACAGCAAATTAAAAAAATAAGTAAATTTATGTTTATAGTTATTGACCATTGACAATATTTTATAGCAATATTTATTACCTTTATATAAAAAATATATGTATAAAAAAAAAAATGAGATAGCTACAGTGCTCAAAATATATTTGAGGTAAGCTCAAAGAGTTACTGTAACTTATTTGACAAAACAATTGGGACGGAAATCCAGTCGCCAAAAAAATTATCATCATCAGCCTAAAACCCCAATTGTAATAAAAAAATCTATTCGGATTAAATTCGAAAAAATTAAAACATTAGATAATGGTGTTATATACCTTTTTGGTTGTTCTTCATAACATAACCAAAGAAATAAATCACCTTACTGTTATTATGTTATTAGGATTATTAAAACTTTTGCCACCTAATCAGGTTTTATTACGATCAAGGTGTTTGTATTAAATTTGTTAGACACACTCATTCTTGACTCCACATTTAGTTGTAACGGTGTCGTGTGTAGGTAGCTAAAATAAAAGATAAAACTTGTTCGTGTGTCATATTTAAATATTATTTAATTACAAGCTACGAATAATTAGACGTTATCTGGTTAATAACCAATGCACCAAGTTATTTTACGTAATACGTTTAAAACATCAACCCTCGTATTTTCAGGCGTAAAAGATCGCTTTTCGTACTTTACGCTGAGTTATTACAAAATAAAATAAAAATAAAATGAAAAATTATTATATTTTAAAGACTCACTGCCGTAAGATATTTCTAGTCGGTTCCGGTAATTTTTGGTTCGAAGATAACACAATACGGCATGATAAAAGTTTATTTTATAGAGTGTACAGCTCCCTGCTGTTTCTCTTGTACGGTTTCATGACAGTATTAGAAATTATGGCCGCTGTGATGGGACATTTCCCAGAAGATGAGCAACGAGACTCGGTAACATTCGCCGTGAGTCATACGATAGTCCTGATCAAAATGTTCTCCGTAATCTCTAGCAAGGAACGCATAAAGGCTCTGAATAAAAGGATGATCGAAATCTGTGAGCCTTATGAGGAGGAGAAAATTATGGCAGACAAGTATAGGAACATGAAAATAAATGTCATCGCTTACTTTCTGAACGTGTATGGATCGCTGATGTGCTTTGTGGTTGAGGGGCTAAGAAAATTACATGAAGGCTCGTATTCAAATTTAAATTATTAGCTACTCATATAAATTGAAATTGTTACGCTAATGTTATAAATGCAATAATAGGTCCATCTGTTGGTATATTTTTTACTTTTTCACGACCAAACGATATTTTTATCAAATTTAATAAGAAAATAACATTTATAATTAGCATGTATATAATGTCAGGTTTTGACTTAGATATCTCAGAGAAAACTGCAAAATTGGGGATGGCGCCCAAAAAAATATAATCTCAATTTCTCTCAAATTGTGTTCTACTAGTTGTATATTATGTCCCTTGATTTCTAAACAAAAATATAATGTTCTTTCAGGTACGCACTTTGTCACAGTAGTAACCTATTACCCATCCTATGAGGACAACTCTACATTGGCCGGTGTTATCCGCCTCGTTGCCACTCTTATATTTTCTATGATGATGATGAACATGATCGTATCAGTGGACTCCTTCACTATGGTGTACCTTATAATTTACAAATACAAATTCATTACGTTGAGGGGCTATTTCGAGAAGTTAAAAGAGGATTTTGATAAATTAAACCAGAGAGGACGCACTAAAGAAGCCGCGGAAATGTTCACTCGTGGACTGATAGAAGGAATTATTATGCATGGCGAGGTATTAAAGTGAGTGATTAAGTTTAATGTTAACTTTGAGCAATAGTTGAAGTTTAACGTAAAATTCTGAAACATCAGTAGTAGGTACTCGTATTTTTATTAAATAAAGGTCTGCGTTTACACTTATTCGCTTAGTAATAAGTTATGATTTTACACTAGCGAGCCGGCCCGGCTTCCCACGGGTACCAAACTACCTAGGATTACCCGCTGGGATAATCCCAAGATTCCCTGTCAATTTTATCAAAATCAGTCCAGCCGTTTTGAAGTCTATAGGGAACATACATACATATTTTATATATTAGAAAAATGGAGCAAGCAGATTTAAAAGATACCTTCATTCGTGTCTCGTAAAAACCTAGGCTATTCGATTAAGAATCAAGGAAGAAGTCAGTGTGTTCCATTTCTTACCAGTACAAATTAACAATATATTTTATTTTTAAACTAAGCAAAGTTTGTACTATGGGAACCAGATTAATGTTTTTTTTTTTTTTTTTCGTAAGTACTTACATAGAATACATAGAAACACCCAGACAAGGAACAAACATCCATGTTCATCACACAAAAGTTTGTCCTGGGTGGGGATTCAAGCCACAACATACAGCTCAGAAGGCGGAAATCCTCCCACTGAGCCACAAGGCTAGTTTTTGGAAGAACTTTTATGAGCATGACAATTTTCGAATATGATTGTATTGAGAACTAGATTGATTTTAATGGCACTTCCGTAACTTAAAAAAATATATTTTAAATTGCGCTTTCAGGTTGTCTCAGGAAATAGACAAAGCTTTTGGAATGGTTGTTGCATTACAAGTTTTCCTCAGTTCCGGTACTGCAGTTACCCTTCTACTCCAATTTGCAGTAAGTACTTACGTGAAATATAGTACATAGAAATCCTACATTTAATATGCTCGTTTAACTGCAAATGTTACCTACCAACTTAATATTAATCATAATATTTACTATTCTACTAAAGTAACGAATTAAGGTTTTTCACGAATAAATAACATAAAAAGCCCCAGTAGATACTTATGACTGTACTCATGATTATGCTATTCCTTGAAAGCTTTCAGATGAGCTTTCGTTTGTAGCAAGTATGAAGATAATATTCTTCGTTGTTGCGCTTTTCTTTCTACTCGGCCTGTTTCTCTGCAATGCTGGAGAAATTACTTATCAGGTAACAAATTATTTTAAGTGGGTAGTAACATATTTATCTATACAATGGCGATTCGAGGACGAAGCAAAGTGAAGAATAGAATAGAATGAAATTTATTCGACATAATAACTACATATATAAAATAAAGTAACATGTATTTTAATTACATTAGTTATGCGTAAAATCATCAATAAATAACAAATAGAAGGTAAAATAAAGATAATTATAACACAATGTCGAAAAAGATCCTTCTCAGCATAAATGCGAAGGGGAAAGAGAAGGAAGACTGACCCCACCACCATGTAGGATTCATAAGGTAGGACAGAGGTCCCTTGTGTCATTAAATAGCTGCTAAATTTAAGAAATGTATACAAATTTTGCTAATTATTTTACTATTATAAGTAGGGTAGACCTCACAGCTAAACTTTACTGTAATTATGCGGTGTACTTATTTTTTTCTTAATCTTAACTTAATTATAGCCGAGAATGTCATCTTGGCACCAAGAGCACTTTTAATGCTCTCTTAATAAGATGAAGCTTAGCACTTGGCACCTATTTGCAAAATTGAGGAAAATATTCCGAGAGGCGGAATTTCTTTACGATAACAAATCGTAACCAAAACCCACAAAACTTTGTGATTTATGGAGATGGCCTTATGTCGTAACTTATTTTTATATGTTCTACAAACATATTTTATTGGTATCTTTGCATCCGTGAGCTGTTATGTTCGTATTATTTTTATAATCCGTTTAGTGTTAACGTTATCGATAAAATGAAACATATTTGTGCCTGTTAGTTTTACTCACAGAATTCTCCTTATAATTGGTTTTACTATACATTTTGGCATAAAAGAGTAATTTGCACAGTCTTTTTATGTCGTTTATAACCCAACGAATAGGAAGACTAAATTGAAAAAAATAAAAAAATACAAATTTAAATTTATCATTCAAATAATTGCCCGTCTGCATATCAAACGTGGGACCTGCAGCGTATAGCAGCAGATGCACTACCAAATAAGTTATTATGGTTATCATTAGCAAAAATATTGTAGTTTGTTATTTTTTTCTGACTCTGTGAAGGAAAATAAATAAAAAAAAGTCATGGTAGCTCAGTGGGAAAACTGTCCAGGCATTTGACCACAAATTCATCTATAATCAAAGATGGTAACACACCTGGAATGCAACTGGAACCCACCATTTCCGTTGCCGTTTGTCAATAAATTTAAAAACTTGAGGGTAGCTGGTAGCTAGCCAGCCGAGTGCTAGAAAGTACCCTACCACATTCCTATGGTTTCCTCACGATGGATTCCTTCACCGGTAGTTTTAGCGTTTGGACTTTTGAAGCCACACTAAGCGTGCGATTCGAGCACGCGCACCACTGAGCTACGATCGCTACATGTGATGTGCATCGCACCTTTTTCAGGCTTCCCTTCTATCGGACGCGATATTCTACTGCGGCTGGCACGTCTGCCCAAGTCGCGTGGGACGTAGGGACGTCAGGAAGATAGTCCTCCTGGCCATAATGCAGGCACAGCGACCCCTCGTCATGAAGGCGTTCAAGATGCTCGAGCTCACTTATGGCACTTTCTTGCTGGTCAGTACTAAATCTATTATAGCAATTCAGTTTTTGCTAAGCTCATCATCATTATCTGCTCGTATTCGCCCATTCCAGGTCAAAATTAAGGGTCTCTTTTTAGTTCATTTTAGCGTTAATATCGTAGCTCGACTAGGTGTGCCTAATCACAGAAGAGATTTTTTTTATCTTTCTCTTTTCTGTGTGCCTACTCGATCACCGATATTAAGCAAGGGTTGACACGGCCAGTTTTCAGATGGGTGACCATGAGTGGATGACAGGTTCAATTGTAGGTCTCGCTTGTTTGTCTCATAAAAACTGCAAAGCCACGTCAGAGACCTTGGCTTAAAACTCTGACACTTAAATGTCATATAAGTGTCAGTAATTAGGTATATTAACATTTATGTTGGTAATACATTTAAATGTCTCCTTTTTCAGGTGGTCCGCAGCACATACTCTGTTTTCGCATTATTTTATGCCCAAAATAAATAAAACTGTGTATTTATAATAAAGTAAGTAATAAAAGTTAGTCAGAATAAACACATTGATTGATTTGAAAAATTGGTTGTTATAAAATAAATATAGTAGGTACGTAAACATTATACCGCACTTGTTTTTATTGAACAAGCATATAGCTAGTACATATAGTACAATATCGCGTGTTTCACAAAGTTTGTATCTACACAAGGAGGTACTCTCAACCTCATAGATGTCAAAGTGAAGGGCAACAAGCTTATAAAAATAAATCAATTTTATGAAACAGTCACTCGTAACATACGAAATAAAGTTCAGCCCTTGTTACGTGGAAGGTATATTTCACGATATGTTCTTTGGGCACGCACACATCCATAAACGTAGAGATTGCAAATCCTGATAAATCCTAGTCGTTAAGATTTCCGTATCACATGCGTAAACATGTACGCTGATCGTCTCGATATATCCCTATGTTGATCTAATTCGCTCGATACGCTTCTTGCGTGCTGAGAATACCTCGACACGCTGAGTTTGAAGAAGGGTTGTAACCATTTCGTAAATAAGACTGTTTGAAAGACATAAGGTACTTTGCAAGACCAAGAAACTTTAATTAATTTAAAAAAAAAGTGTAATACAAAAACGATCTAAGCTACTTGGACTACCACGCAAAATCGATTACGAGTTGGATTACTTAGATACACTAAAGATGTAAAGATAATCAAATTGCTCAAGCGCACTACCAGTTGGCAGTGTACCCAGAGGCTGGCGTCATTACCACACTGAACGGTGAGTTGTGTCAGATAAACGCCAGCATTTAGGTCACGCGTCGTATCAACCAGGCTCTCTGATAGAACAACAACTGCATCTATCATTTCAACATCATAACCATCAACAGCCTGAAGATGTCCACTGCTGAACAAAGGCCTTCCCCTTAGACCGCCACACTGAACGACAATTGCAACTTGCATCCACTAGTTACCCGCAACCTTCAAAATGTCGACAGCCTACCTAGTGGGAGGTCCACCTAGGTTAACAGTTCTTCGAGCGATGTGGCCTGCCGATTGCCACTTCAGCTTGCAAGCCTTGAGAGCTATGCATCTATCATTTGCACATCAGTAATTAATAATCTTTAAATACATATTCAGCAGAGGCTATTATTTAGACCTAAATGAAAGCCTAAGCATCTTCATCAAGCATCATCAGCATGAAGGCGTCTACTGCTGAAGAAAGGCCTCCCCTTTAGAGCGCCATACTGAACGATAATTTGCAATTGCACTCTTAGTTCTTAGTATTAGTTCATCTTACCTACCTATAAATCTTTTATATCGTTCCAGTAAGAGAACATCGAAAGGGTTTAGATTAAAGTTTTGCCTCCATGATATATTACGTACCGCATGTCGCATTCGGTGTTCCGGTCCGGTTTGCTATTACTCTCACTTTCTAAGACCAAATAAATTTTCCCCACAGTCGGAAATATAAGAAAATGTTGAGGAAAGAGCCGAGGAAATAACTTAACGCTCCAAGAAATGACTTGTGTTGGAACGGCTCTTTAAAGAGCTGAAATATTTACGTTATTTTATTTTGAGCTAGTCGAGATCAAAATATTACAAATTGTGGCATCTTTTTAGGATTTTCATGGACAATTTATTCTGACCATAAAACCTATAGTGTTGGATTTTAGTTAAGATAAACATTAACTATATACTGTGAACTATTATGAAATATTTTTCTGCACTCCATGGAAAGCTGTGCAGATGAAAAAATTATAATAAGTTAACGAAGATGATTGTGAGCATGAATAAAATCCAAATCTTTAGCTGCGGGAATGAATTCGACCAGAATAATGTCTCAAGTACGAATTCCCGCGAACTGAAACCGCCTTTTTTCATTTCAATTCCATCTCCCAGGTCTCGTTTTATAATAAGTGCGGTCTTATTCTTATAAAGATAAGGTTGATTTTACAGAATTCTCCTTATAAATATAACCCAGAAGGATAGTCTCCATACAAAACACGATTTTGACATGGGGCATAATTAGTTTGTTACCATTGACAATCTTTTTGGACATGACATTTAAAGCTTTCCATTAAAAAGTGATTTTCCTATATGGTCGGGTAAATAAATTGTGATTGGAATGATGTAGGGTAAATCACCGTGGTTCATAAATAGGCTTTTTTACTTTTTTTTTTAATCATCTTACAATAAATAATATTAGATTTATATTTCCAATTTAATACGATGGAAACGGAACCCTCTAAATTCGCAAATAAAGGAATGCGGAACTTTCGCTTATTAGGGGATTTATCTTTTTTGCAACTGCCGGTCTATTCTGCAAGCTGAGTGAACAGGCATGTGAGGTGAAAATCTATGAAGAATGTTTATTTTTCTTTCAGACTACTGCATGGACAAATATGTCAAAATGTTGAATTCCATGGGTAAGAAATTACGGTCAAGTGTTTAGTTTAACACGATATTTAGAATTTTCTGTACAGTAATCGTCAAGAAAAATGTCTAAATGCTTAAGGTATATAGCGTATAACCACACTTGCGTGGTCACTTAAATTGCATAATACACACACAGATGGCAAGGGCGTTATTTACATATTTGTAAACCCACAACCACATTAAATTATATTAGGTACATAATTTTATTTCTAAAATAACAGCAATACAATTAATTGTGTCATATCGTAACACGCTCATTGTAGGCGTCCGTAGGGTTTCAAGTTGTTGAAGAGGTGATTGCTGATAGATTTCTATTTGCTGTGAAAATGCGCTGACACTTTTTTTAGGTAACATGAGGCTTCCACCAATATTCATCTCTACTTTGTCAAACTATTTTTATAAAACGATCGCCAGTATCTGGTTCTCTAGCAAACGTAAACAAAGTTGGGAAATTACAAAAAAATAATGTGGCAACACTGCAGTTCATTATCGTGACAATTGTCTGGGTCACTTAACATTTTATTTGACAGGTACGTCAATACTGGTTTCCTTTTTTAGGGGACACTTTGATTTGCTGAAGAGTCTACTCCTTTATGCCTTTGGTTGATTTTTACTAAAAGAATATAAATATGGATTTTTATTTCATATGCCATTTAAGTCCAGATGAAATTCTGATCATCATAGCAGAGATCATAGCGTTTTGTTTTGATAAAACGGGAATGAGTCGATTATTCCTATACCTTTATCAAGGAATGCTATAAGTGTAACACGCGTGCGACCTCGTCTTGCCTTCCACACATCACAGCGCCAAGTTGCCATTTTCACAGTTTGTAGATTGTTTGTCAAAAGGACGAAGACTTGCGATTTGAAAGCTCACGAGTGGCATATTCAATCCCTGACTGTTATTTTGTGGTATTAATAAAGTGATATGTATTAAGAAGGTTGAAACTTATATCATCCTATGCTCCGAGTTGGAAATCAAACGATTTTCGAGTTTTCCCGTTGTTATTTTCATTCCCGTTATCCTATCCTTCCCGTTATCATTCATCAGCATCATCATCATTCATTTACAACATGGATTTCATAATGCGCCCTTTTCATTTTAATTAGCTTTAAAATACTTTGAAGACGTGTAAGAACTCAAATTAATAATTAATGGAACGTACATGATATCTTCGTATTAAACAGAATACGTATGTTTACAAAACTTAGGAATGGATACTTATATGTCAAGATTTTTTAAAAGAAATATACTCGTTATATTATCTCATCTCTACTAATCTATGTGATGCGAAGTAAACTTGGTAATTTTGTTTGTTTTTGTACCTCTGGCTCTGGCTGGTTTGGTTTTGCTCAACCGATTCTGAAAATTCTTTTACTGGTAATAAATAAGCTATAAACTGTTTCGAAGTGGTTTTTTTTCAGCGCCGAGGAAGGTCCGGGCTAAAACTAATTTGTTTTTGAAAATAATAATGGATCAGTAAATTCTCTATTCCTTATGCTTTATTCTCAAGCTAGTAAAAGAAAGGCTGAACATAAAGGCTAGCCGATATAAGCGTATTAACATAAACTCGAGCCACATTTGAACGTGAATACGTTACCAGCTCATTTCCATGCGGTCTCAATCGAGTAGGTATCATAACATCAACTCGCAAAGGTCCGACCACTCCCAATGGATTTTATTTGAGATAAAAATGAACCGACTACTAATGTTTTCATTCCTCATATCCTCGTATTCATAGTTGTTCACGTATGCTGCTCACGTGATAGGGTTGCGAGGCGCGCGAATCTTTTTTCTCCTGCCGCGAATAAAAAACTTTCGCCTCCATAAAAGTATATGAGTTCGTCCCAATACTGCGCCGATGACTTCCAATCTCTCTGTAGCGTGTCCCGACCCAACCCTGGAGATTACTTTTTCTCCTTCATCCAGTAAATTGAATTAAAATGAGAAGCAAACGGATAAAGAAAAGGGTGCGCGCCGATTTTCGCGAAAGTTTCGTGCTTAACGTTCCGTGCTCGCGGTGTAGGTGTTCTCTCATTGTCTTTATATTTGGAAAATAGCGTATTATTGATATATGAGATAAGCTTATGTAGAATGTTTTTAGATTTGATCCACAGGTTAAGCAACCGAATTATATTTGATCTAGGGGAAATGTAACGAGAAACATCGCAAAAAAAGTGATTGTCTCTGAATTTCTTGAATTTTTTTAACCGACTTCCAAAAAAAGGACGAGTTTATCAAGTCGCCTCTTTTTTTTCTTATTTTGTTATTATGTTTGTTACCTCAGAACTCCGTCATTTAAGAACCAATTTGGAAAATTATTTTATTTGAAAGAAGATACTTCCAGATAGGTCCTTTTTTTATCGAAGTCCAGTTCTGATAAAGGGATCCATGAGGAACTCCTCAAATATTGTAGGCATGCATATGGCGATTTTGGTATTTTCATCAACATGTCAAACATTTGCATTCAGAAAGTAGCATTTGTTGAAGTGGAACTGAATCTGAAATCGGTTCATAAATAACTCCGAGGTAACGAACATAAAAAAAACAGTTGACTTGAGAACCTCCTCGTTATTTTGGAAGTCGGTTGAAAAATAACAACAAACATTAACATTAGCATTGGGAGTAACGCATTTGCTGCTTGCGCCAATACCATTCTAGTGGTGTTTTTGGATTCACATATTTCAAACTGTTAAAAATAACCAATATGTAGTGTCTTTCCGCTGTAACGTCGCGTCCAGTACAATAGGAATAATGAACAATTGTTTGTTTTTTACCTAATATGTATTTAAATTTTTATTAAAGTTTTAGAAAAGAAGTATATTGCAAACAAACAAAACAAACAATTGTTCATTATTCCTATTGTACTGGACGCGACGTTACAGCGGAAAGACACTACATATTGGTTATTTTTAACAGTTTGAAAATGAACTTCCGCAAAGTTACGCCTGAATCAATCAACTACTTCACATATTTTCTATTATATTTTTTTTTTCTTTACGTTCTATTATTCTATTTCTATTTTTCCTATGTTCTCTCGCTTCACGTGCCCTACTAAGCCGGAGAACGAGTGGAATCCTTCATCTGCCACGCGAAGTGAGTTTGCGAGTTCCTCGCTCCAGCTTCACGCCTCATGTCGCTCGAGCGAGCGAATCACCTACCGGAATAACTCTTTCTAACTCATTTAAGAGATACCATTGTTACGTAAACGTTGGAATCTTACTCGTAACAAATGAAAGCTAAATTCAGACGTTCTGAGTTAACGAGTGCGCTAAAAACAAGCCTTGATTAACTTATGAGCTCTTACTCTGAAAGCAAAGTGTAATGTTGACATTAATTAATGTTCATTTATAACGTTCTTGGAATGTTTTCTTGCGTTCCTTATAATTAAGACATTTTAATTAGATATCGCAATTCTACTGCTTTATCGTGGCAAGAGTGGCAACTAATTGCTATCTTATAAAGATTAGTAAACTAGGGTACGTAAGTACGTTTTGAACGTCTAGGTAAATAAGGTGGGTTTCACGAGCCTCCTGGTGTAGTTGGTACGGCTTATGCTTTATAAGCAGAAAATCACGAGTTCGATTCCCGCCCGGACGCTTAAGTGATGAATTTAAGTATCAGCTCTTGGTCTAGGTGTTAGTTGTCTATGGGTTTGGGTGCTCCATGTCATGCCCGACACAAGGAATCCTAGTAGGGAGCTATGAGTGTCAAGCGTTGTAGTTATTAATTATCAGTAAGATCATGGGCACGAGGGATAGCCCCGTAACTACATCTATTACGTCATATGCTTTCTCAGTCGTCTATTAGGTAGGTAATCTATTACTTAAGTAAAGAGTTGTGGGGCTCTGACCATCTACCTGGAGCTCTAACCATCTACCTAAAGAGCACCCCACGGTGAAGCTAAGAGGAACCCGTGGACGGGCTGCTTTTCCGGGCTTGCCCCCGAAGCCCACGTTGAAACGGCCACAGTAGGTTGCGGGCTGTATGGGCAGCACCGCAACTGAGACGGGCTGCAGTGTGGTATGGGTGGCACTGCAGCTGAGGATAGGAGGCCGCGGCGGGAAGGACTGTTGGTGTGTCGTTACCACTTTCCCTGCCTTCCGCGGCCTTGACGGGGTCGCCACCATTTGATGGCGGACGCGGTAGGCTCCTAGAGAGAAGAGGAGTGTTGGTGTGTCAGCAGGCGGCGGGGCCACTCATCTGACCCGTCGCAGGGGGGCTGGCTTGGTCCCCGGGAAAGCGTTGTAGCCGCCACGTGTCCTGGCGTGTCGCGACGAGGGGAGAGTGTGGCACCCGACCCCGGAGTAGGGTCCGGAGACGGACGGCCGCGGCGGGTTTGCTGTCGTGTGCGAGAGCGTTCCCGTGTTCCCGCCACAAGCGGCGGTGGAGAGACGCAGTGGTGGAGTTTTAGTGGGTTGTATTCTCACATAACTGCACTGACAGTTCCGTTGTTGGAGATTCCGGTGCCCTCGGTCAAGCACTAAGACACGCCATCCGGGGGTTTTATGGGTATAATCCCACATAGCCCGTTTGCACCCCAAAGCTATCGGGTAACTCGTGAAAATTTCCTCGTCGGCAAATAAATAGCTAGAGAATTGTTAACCATTCTTATAGAAACATCTAAGTGTGTTGACAAAATCGGCTAAGCATTGTAAAACTTCTGCCAGAAGCGATTAATTGATTATAAGTAAAAAATTATCGACTTGACCCAAGCAACATCGGAAATGGCAATTAATAGTTGAGGCCAGTTTTATTAACAAACTTTTCCGGATTGTTTTGGAACACTAATTAGAGGGGTTCGGGGGAGTTGGATTCAATCGGACGGTAACCGACAACCGCGAGGGATGTTTTTTACTGTACGCAACTTTCACCGGTTAGTTTATTAATTAAAGTTGCGGCGATTATGGACAGGTAACAAATATTTATTTTTACCCGACTACGCGAATCAAAACAAAAGGTTATGATTTTGACAGTTATGTATGTATGTATGTTCATCTGTTCCCTCATTACTTGTAAACTACTTATCATAATTTGACAAATAATAAGGTATTGATGGAAGCGTGTTTATCGTCCGCTGGTTATAGGCTATGTGACGTTACATAAAATAGAATAAGGCTAGACATAAAGTCATGGCTCTAAAAAAAGTTTTAATGATGCCGTGTTTGGTATCTAGCTCATTTCATAAATATATATATTGTTAGCTGCTGCTCGCGATTTTGCTTGCATGGACCCGATAAAACTAAAGCTCATGTAAAGACGTTGTCGGGTTTTAGTTTTGCGACCTATATCTTGTTAGCGTTTCTGATGATGTTCAGTTTGCTTCATAGCCTCTGATGTACCTTACATCAATTTTAAAGCTATAAGAGGAGGGCATAGCATAGCTCGACTAGGTTTGCAACCGATCATCGATGTTAAGCAACGGACGAGACGGAAAAATCTTTTTGTATTTGAAAGGAAATAGTTCCAGATTGGTTCCATTTTTATCAAAATCCAGTTCTTATAATGAGATCCATGAGAAATTGAGGGAACTCCTCATATATTATAGGCATACGTATAGCGACTTTGGTATTTTCATCAACCATTGAAGTATTAGTATTCAGAAAGTATCATTTGGTGAACTTGTATTGTCGAAGAAGACCACAGATGTCCACCTGAACCTATGCGCCAAGATAGTCTCGATAAAAATAGTTAAGCGAATATGACGAAGCAAATTTAAATTATTTTTCTGATGAAGACCGTTGTTTTTAAATTTAATATTACTAGTAGTTCGCGGCGAACTCAGACCTCGCGACCCCTATATCTTCACAACCCCTAGACCGATTCAGCTCATATTCGAACTTAAAAATTGTGTTTAAATTAACTACTTGCTTACAAAATTTCAAGAAGATGGGATCAACGGTTCGCAAGTTATCATCGGGAAAATATACACACAAACATACAAATGCCGATTTGTCCCAGTAAACTCTGAGACCTTCGCTTCGCTCGGTCAACTATCCCTCTGCTGGGTAGACTACAGATCTCTATCTTACTTTGCCATTTATTTCGGTCTTGTGATGATGGAGTCCTAGTTTGACACGCAATAGTGACAATATTATCATGAGCACACAAAGGCCAAAAAACAAGTAGGCCGTTTGGTGATTTGCATAATCGGAGAACCTCACATCGACTGCCGTCTAACAAACGAGAGAGAATATTTTTTCTCGCTTTGGTCTGTGGTCCGTGGTTACCACGTGAGTTGGGGTCATAGCGGCATCAAAATCGGAGAATCGTGCAGTCGATTCTACCACCCTACTAACCACGCAATATATTTCGTAAATTCCCGAGCCTAATCCCTTCCACAGTCGAAACCAACCGCCACTTGGCCATTTCGCGGCAAATTAGATGTAAAACAAGAAATCTTGGGATGTTTTAAGACAATCTCTTAGTTCCCGGACGCAAACAAACAAATTGCCCAAACGTTTCGCTCCGCCGTCCTACAATACATTCCACGCCAAAGGCGGACAACTTGAAACTTGGAATTTTATTTTAAACGCAATATGGTTGTTGTTTATCCATTCGAGAAATTAGATTCTGTACTAACGCTAGAAGCTTTCTAGAGTAAAATTAAATAATAATGGTTTAGTGAATGCGAGTGTGTAGGTATTACGTATAAGGGTCTTTTTTATCATCTCAAAGTAAAATGATGATTAGCCACTTTCCGATTAGTGCTAATTAGCGATTAAAAGTCTCAAGCACCTGTAGTTTTTGTTCAATTATTATGCGACGATTAGCGCTATTCCGACCTTTTTTAACATAATACTACAGTGACTTGCCACTTTAACCAGCGAGTAGCTTACCTAAGACTTTACTTGGATAATTTATTATGGGAGAGGCCCTAAGTAAATTATAATATTTTGCAATTTCATAGACAAGCAATGATGTTAGAACTTTTATGAATCGTATGATATCAAATTGGTACGGTCGTACAAGTAAATATTTATATATTTACTACGAACGCACCAAGTTACTCTTAGATTCCGCATTGAGGACGATCGAAGCGCACCACGCATGGTTAAAATACACATATAAAAACTTACTCTCATTAGCTCATTGCTAGGCGCGAGTAGAAGTAAACTTGAGATAGACAATGGAACCTGGTCACAGTCCCCGCAACCCGCGCTTTCACCCTAGGCTTTGGTGAGTTTTTGTCGGAGTAACGATCGCGTAATGCGGTATGGGTATGGTATGGGGAGGCCTATCAAAAAAATCAAAAATCAAAATTTATTTATTTTCAGACACAAACGATCGATATGTTCAGCAGTGGACGTCTTCTGGCTGATAATGTAAGTAATGTAATGCGGTATCTTTGTAAGCTCGCACGTAGCACGTAGTATGTGTACCTAGCGTGTGATAAACGTTATGTACACTACAGAAAATAAAATAGGGTCTGTTCCTCACTATAGGCACGCAATTTTCGAAGTAAACGTCGATGACGTCAGCATCTGCATAATCCCGCAACATTCAACTACGCTGCATTTCCGCCAGCAAATGACTCGGATTGAGCGAACGAAACGCCATGTAAAGGTAGGCATCCACTGACTCGCACTGCACAAATCGGAGGAATCGCATCAAACGAATTTGTTTGTGGTAGTGCATCCACTGGACCCATAGCAATGATATTGCCGACTCGACGGTAATTTTAAACATTAATCTATTTCCATAAAGAAACAATCGGAGCATTCGGATATCTTTAGCGAGTGGACAAACTAGAGCGAAGGGCAAAGGTATCTTGTTGCAAAATCCGAGAACCGCAATCTGTTCGTCTAAAGCTGCCTCTCTCTAAGCGGCTGTTGACCAGAAGTCATATCTCTATTCCCTGGTAATCCGCAATCCATGCACCTTGTTTTTAGACAGATTAAACAATGTTATTTCCTATATGCCTAGAGCACCTCAGACCTGTCTCAGACCACGCCCCGTGGGACAAGTACGTCCACTGATCGGCAATCTGCATGACGTCATCACATTACACGTCACACCCATGTGATGGATCTAGTAGCTCTGCCAACTACTTACCAGACAAAATAAATGTACTCCAACGGGTCCAGATCTATTTAAGCGTACGTGGCGTAAAACCTATTCAATTCAAATCAATTATTTATTTTAAAAAAATAAGTTACTTGCTCTACAATCTACCAAATGACTAGCCTTGTGGCTCAGTTGGAGGTTATCCGCCTTCTGAGCTTTAGGTTGTGGGTTCGATCACAGACAGGACAGACATTTGTGTGATAAGCATGGATGTTTGTTCTTTGTCTGGGTGTTTCTATGTAATCTATGTATGTATATACAAAAAAAAAAGTATTTTTTGTATTCTATCAGTTATCTGTATCCCATAGTACAAGCTTGCTTAGTTTGAGGCTAGATGGCGCTGTGTGTAAAAAACGTCTACGAATATTTATTTTAATTTTAATGTAGTTCTAGCATTATCAAAGGTCCAATGCGTGTGGTCCATCTGCTGCGCTGTAGATAAGCGAACGCACTTACTATTGAAATGGATCGAACTGTGTGTATTTCGATTTTTTACAATACAAAAATTATTTTAAGATCCATTTGATTCGATCCGTCCGGTGCGTGCGGTGTGGACTAGTGGACGCCTACCCTAATAGGAGTAATTCGGGCAGTCGTTAAAAGTTTTACGAGCGATCACTGTCCCGCCCAGCTCGATTTATCAGCTCTCGCCCATTAGCGTGAAGGTTCCGATTTCTTTCGCAGGCGTCATTAAGTGGAAACTTACAGGTTCAATAAAAACGTTTAGTTTTATTACAGATTTTAAGTGATATACTCATTTATTATGTTGTTTTTTTAATAAGCTCGTAAGTACCTACTTCGACGATTATAAAGGTAGATGTAAGAAATAATCTAAGCCAAATAAGCACAACATAAATACATTTTTCTATTGCATTTACGTTGTTTACGTTAGTTACGTACTTTGTAAAAGGGATGTTTGTGAACATAAAGTAAACAATCACAATAACATGCAAATATGAAAATTCAAATACAACAGTTTTGCCGACGTCAGCATTATAAATACAAACTTATATTTCGCCCCAAACTAAAATGAAAATTTAGCCAGTTTCAAACTATTCCTAACTCAATATTACTTCTCTTTAGGATATGTATATAGCCGAAATATAAATTGAAACTGGAACTAATGGAACATTGGTGGGCTAGGTATATTCACCAAAACTACTAAACCAGTTACTAAACTATTAGTCTAGAATATTACTGTTACAATAACTATATTTACAATGACTATTTTCATCATAATGTACACTTATAACTGATACAAATATGCGTAGCTCGATTGAAGTACTGATAAGAACGTAAGATGTCGCTAGTGCTTGAGGGTCTTACCCCCGAATTCTGAAACGTTTGTTAACTTTGACGATAGATTAAGTCTATTGCAGTCTTTGTCATTTGCTTAGTGTCAGAAAAAGCCAGTATTAGAATTAATCTGTTGTCAAAGTTATAAGTTATCGTTTCAGTATTCGGGGGTAAAAATTTCGCTAACCATTACTTAGCCACTGCATAACTAGAGGCTAAGAGTCTCTTAAATACCTAAGCGATGCATAAATTCTTTTCAGTCATACTTCTTGAAACTGAAATAGAAACCCAAACTAACATAACTCATTCGTAATGGTACGGATAAAAAACGCGACTTGTGAATATTTTTGCAAAATTATTAATTTTATATTTTATTTGCAAAACTCGATAGGTTCTCAAGACTTCGTTGAAAACATCATTTTTGGAAATATATTTTTACTTCGTATATTCGTATATTGTTTGTTATTCGTATATTGAACTAAGCCATAAATAGCGGACATATACCTACTAATAATTTGTTTCTATACTAACCATATTTCCATCGGCTTTTATCGCGGTTTGGACATTAGCTGACTAAATACGTAAGCGCCATCTAGTTTTCAGCAGATTACACTTTTTTGTATGAGGTTATTCTTCTGGTGTAAATGTTCTTTACAATGAGTTATAATTACCAGATTCTGCAGACCAGGTAATGTTTATGCCCTTAATTATGATAGAGGTGTCGTCACTTCGCAGTGCTACTATTCAAATATTTATCTATCTACGTTTCACCCAAATTGCTATCTCATTTCATGACTTAGCTATGTGATAGAACTATTTGTCTCAAGGCACTTGACTTACTTGCCAATTATAAGGTGGATATTTTTTCCTCAGCCTTGAAATAAGACCAGCCTATTAAGTTCTCTAAAAGCTTTGAAAGTGTTCATTTACATAATGACTTATTCAAATTCAGGGAAGTTAAGCCCTCTGTAAACGCTTTTCGTCATGCTCCCATATTAAAAAGGCGAGTGGGCTGTCAATAACTCTGTGTTACATAAAAGGGATGAAAGCACGAGGTTGCGTGCCTCCCAGTATGAAAGTATTTGAAAGGTTTTGAATGGCTACTTCAAAAGGATGGTGTATATTGCGGAATTTACTTACCACCGAATACCTTTCATGGTTATGGTTTTATATCTACTGATGACGAGTATTTGTATGTACTCGTAGGTATTCAATTTGATAAGAAACTTGTTTGTCATTATTTGATTTAGCGTAGAGTACTTAGTTGGCTTTTTTAAAGTACCTTTTGAGACTAAGGTAGTTGATTGAATCGGGCGTTACTTTCAATAAGCCTATCTTCGAATTGAATGTTTAACAAATCAATAGTGAAGACTACACAATTATATACAATATATTACAAAAAATTAATTTGGTTACAAATTATTTTTGTTTTTTTACCTACGTATTATCGTGCATTCATCATCATCATCAGCCATAAGACGTCCACTGCTGAACATAGGCCTCCCTTAGACCGCCACACCGACCGACAACGGGCCACTTGCATCCACCGGTTGCCCGCGACTTTCACAATGTCGTCGGTCCACCTAGTGGGAGGCCTACCAAGGCTGCGTCTTCCGGCTCGAGCATTAGCTGCTTGTATTTTTAAATACATGCTTTTTGCTCTAAATTAAAATATAAATTGCTTTAAATGTGTAAAATAGACTCCCAATATTTGTATGGAAATAAATATTTTTTTTAAGCTAAGCCAATGAAACTCGGTTTGTGTACTAAAAAAATAAAGAAAGCTGAAATATGGTGTTTAATTTACTGTCGCTTTTGCGAGAAAAACCATGCGGGCAAGCTAGTAGCGAATAAATCTCCAACCTACTAGCCACTTATTTTACAGGGCGAATGCTTGAGTCGAGCAAACGCAACGCAGCAGTACTTCCCGAGGGGAAGTAAACCAAGCGGCTGACAAGTGCAATAGTACCAGATACTAGATAGCTCAGGCCCGCCCAGCTGGGCCCACTAACTAATACCTAATCTGCGCGGCTGTTAACACTTCCTAAGCACGCGAGGGTTAGCGACCCCTTGATAAACTAAATAGAAGAAATTTTAGGTGTTGCCTTTCCTTTCCCGGGATGGTCAGTGCGGCGCCTATATAAGGTGCTTAATGGCCGCTGATGGGCGAAATTTATTTCACTACGGTACTTACGATGCTTTTGTTTGGCAAATTTGGGAATACATTAATATAAGTACATTAGTATAAGTCCGAACTATTTTAATGATTTCAATTAATTATTACGTATGCAACTGCAAAACAATTTCGTACTCATTGACTAAAAATGTACGGCTGCATTAGAATGCACTGTGGATTGCGTCGCGATTTTTTTTTTTGTATTTTTCTGTTTTTGACCGAGTGAGCGAAGCGAACGAAAGGTCTCAGTATTAACTGGCAAAATTTGCTTTCATCTGATCGTATGTTGGTAATCGCGTACAGGTCATATTTTTATTCAACCAATCTCAATATTTTTGCGAGCTATTTGTGACCTATTCTATCTTAATGATATCTAAGATATTATATGATATTATCTAAGATCTTTTTATAAGATATAAAAGATATTTTTATATGATAAGATATTATTTGATTATATGATATTATCTAAGATCTTTTTTTAAGAAAACTGTCCAAATATTTTGAAAACAATCGTTACTTTTCTATATAGAGTCCACCATAGTCAAAAATAAATATTTCAATTTATCTATATCAATGATTATAAAAAACAGAGGAAAAACATCGTTCATATTTGGTATAGTGTCACCTTTTTTTCAGAATTCCGTCGTGCAAATCTTAGAAAAGTTACAGTGTATTTGCCCCAAGCGAGGACTTAAATCTTGAAATAAATAGTTGCTTAAATGAATAAAGCAGGTTACTATCACAACAGAGTCTAAAACTCCTAAAGGGATGTAAGCCTGGGAGTGGTTCGGTATTAGTACTGATAAAATGTTATTATGGTTTCAACATGCAAATGACTATTATCGTGCCTACGAATGATTATGCCTGATCATACCAGAGAGAAGAGAACACAGGAGAAGACAAGATACCTCAGTTTAGTTTTTTCTCAAGAACAGAAACAGGCTGGCTCGATTTAGTCATCATAAATAAATAAATATCTGGGACATTATTGCACACACGGTCACTTGACCCCAAACTAAGCAAAGCTTGTAATATGGCTGCCAGAGACTGATATACGTACATAGATATTTTTTAAATACATACTTATATAGATATTAACAACCAGACATAGAACAAACACAAATATTCATCACATGAATGTTTGTCCTAGATGGGAATCGAACCCACGCCCCCAAGCACAGTAGGTAGGTTCACTACCAACTGAGCCACCGGGGCAATAAGTATGTATATGTATTAAACTTTTTATATATGTATATAATATTAGTAACTTGCTATTAACTAGTGCATGTTCGTGACTTTTTACGCTTCTTACTCGGCCTTCGTGTTCGCAAATTCAAAATTAAAATGACGAACTTCCAAGAACTTTCTTAATGCTCACTATTTCTTTCACTTTCTATAAGTTCTCAAAACTGCATGCTTCTTTTCTTCTTTTAAACCTATCGGTTTAGATCGTGGTTAGTCTTTCAGTCAGTTGTTAGATTTTTATTAAGTAGATAATTTATTATTTGCAATTTTTTTTTGAACATTCAAAAAAATTTCTTGCAAATAATAAATTATCTACGTTGGGTAACGTAAATAAATAATTAAATAATCGTTGGGCCCGAGTGATGTAAACGATGTAATGGATAAGTGAATGTAAATAGAGTACGTCATATAATAAAAATAACACACGGGTGGAGTTCATAACTGTTACATGATGCACGCTGAATATATGAGAGCAATATTTTTACAAGGAAGTTTTAAGTTTTATTATTATGAAAATTAATATTAATTAAAATATATTTTTACTATCCTAATCCTAACTAATATTAAAATTCAGAGGAATTTAACCGCAGTCGTATCAGGACCAATAAAGCTTTGAGGTATGAAAACGAATAGGTATGTTTGTCTAGAGCAAAAAACATCGCTTGCGCGATTTAGAACTCCCTACATTACAAGTGTCAATTCATACAAAAGGCAAAAAATGCACAAAAATGGATCAACGTCATCTAGCGAACTATAGGAAGTAACTTTGTCTCTCTGTCTGGACGTGTGTCACGTTATCACGGCTAAATGGCTGAATGGATCTTGACAAAATTGGATAAGGTGTTACTGTAAATCACAAAGACGGACATAGGATATTTTTTATGTCCACGCGAACGAAGTCGCGGCTATCAGCTAGTTATCAATCTACTAAACCTAGGTAAAGAAACCTTGAACTCAATGAAAACTTAATAAATTATTCACGAAAGTGACGTTTCATCCTTCTAAAACATTGAGCAACGCGGTACCGGCCTGAACTGGGTCGGCCGGAGGCCTGTGTTGCTCTAACTTCTAAAAAAACAGACAAATTCAAGTCTGACTCGCGCACCGACGCTTTCGTACAAACTTAACTTAGTAGTTGAAAAAATTTATCTCCAATACATCGATATACACAGCATTATGCTGAGTTGAGGCTATTTTTGTGACACATGACATTGACAGCTATACTTATTTGATATTGCACCTGCTTACCCTTCAATATTTTTAATGTTAATGTTGTAGCAAAATAAAATTATTTTCTTTCTTTCTTTCTTTCTATATACGTCGCGGTCATTTCTCCAACTACAAATTTTGAGTTTGTAATCGCAAAACATTTTATTTTATGGGATATACCTACAAATTAATTATTTTCAGATTTATTATTTTACTTGTACTGTAAGACCTTCCTTCATGCCAAATTTTATGATTCCACGTCCACGGGAAGTACCTTATTACGTTTTGATTTACTTGCGACTGACAAAATATGCGTATTTTTTTATTGCGATGACTTAGAAGCCTTTTTATTACAGCTCCTAGGGATAGTAGACATAAATAAATAATAGTAATTTCAATTTGATACCACCACGCGTTCCTGAGACAAAGGGTCTTGACAGACAGACGGACAGATTGACAACTCAGTGATCCTTCCTTTTCTTTTTGTTTCCTTACGAGGTAAGGAACCCTAAAAAATATTAAGGAATTCAGTGGGTTAGGCGATAAAACCAATATCTATAACCACTCAAAAAGCCGAACAAACTTTCTTGCTCTACCATATAACCGATTCCAATTCGGCTTCAGCACTTCGGTAGTTCGAGCGTAAATTAGGTTGGAACGATTGTTCAATCGAAATTAGGTAAATTATTACTCGGCCAAGCAGTATAAAACCAAAGGGGCTCATTACAGCGAACTGGCTGGCAGTAAATCACAGAATGGTTGCCGTGAAGTGATGGAGGGCGCTCGAGTATTAGAAGTTGAAGCATAAACACAAGCAGTTAACTGAAACTACCAAATTGTATTTGAACTATCGTAAGCCATAAGAAAAACAAAGCAATGCTGCTATTTATTTGTTGATGCGGAACCAAACATGTATATAATAATTAGGACTTAAACTTAAGACTAATTATAAAGTATATCAGTACCCTGGTACAGTAGGGCGTTGCATTATATCAATGGCAAATAATTGCCAGATAGAGTAAATTATAATTATTAATTAAATTTAATTATTATAATTATAAAAATAAATAGATATGTGTTATTATATAAACACTAGCTGCGCCCCGCAGTTTCACTCGCTATTCTACAGGAACGGTTTTTTTATTCAGGATAAAAAGTAGCCTATGTGTTATTCCATGCTTAAGCTACCTCCAAACCAAATTTGATCCAAATTTGTTCAGCCGTTACAGAGTTGAACGGGAACAAACACACTTGCATACTTACATACTTACATACACACAAACATTCGAATTTATAATATCTGTGTGATAGCTTAATAGGTTGAATTAAAAGATTCCTATTACTTTTTTATAATACTTTTCTGCATTAAAAATCTTGGTAGTTATAAAACAATTATGAATTTATAATTAGCAGTATGTCGTGGGTTGATCGATGACCCCTTGTACAATGTTTTCATGATCAATGGACTTGCTGCTACTAGCTTACTTTTTATTAAGTTACAGTTCAGTGTTTAACTCGAATTATACGTCTTTGTCCAGAGATTACGTCAAGTTCGTCCCACTGGATTGATAAATTATTTTTTCTATAAATTAGCCTGCAAGGAACAAAAAATTTTAATAACAGTTCTAGGAGTTTTACTATGAAAACTGACGTGGTTTTGATACATTAGACTTATACTACAGACTCAATTTAACGTGAGTATTCTCGTTTTATTAAAACTATGTTATTATTAAATATGTTGTTTATTAAATATTTATAAAATTTTGCTCTAATCATAGTGTTTTTAAATTGTTTTCTTACTCAATATTAATTTGAATGTCAGTGTGATAATTTGTACCAGTGATTTAATATGGTTCACGAGGCATTGATATATTTTATATGATATATTTTTAACTAGCTGTTAGCTGCGACTTCGTTCACGTTAACCTATAAAAAAAAAGTTACCTGTCCTTCTCCTGTATATCTATGCAAAAATTAAGGTCGATCCGTTCAGCCGTTTAACCGTGATAACGCGACATGCACCCAGACAGAGAGACAGAGTTACTTTCGCATTTATAGGAAGTTAGGATTCCCGTCAGGGTTCGTAATACATAGATATATTACCAACCAACATTATTAATGAGAGGCCAACGCTATATGTTATTATAGTGATGTCCTGCCCAGGGGAAATAAATAACCTCATCGTCCTCGGTATCGATAAGTGATTCTTTTTGCACGAAAAAAAAAGCGTTTAAAATATTCAAAAGTGTAAATAAATAGGCAATCTCTCATGGTCAATCAATTTATATGCAAATAACTAAAAAAGTACGTGAAGCACGATATTCCGAACGGAGACTTCACGAACATATCTTGACAACCTCATGACCGAATTTTCTCATATTCGAAGTTCTTGTTTCGAATGTTTATCAAAATCGCCGGTAAATGGCGCCGCAGCAACCTTCCCCATTTTTTTGAGGCAATACCGCTTCGTTCGTTTCGCTCACTCGGTCAATTAGCTCTTGATGAAATTGACATAGGTACTTAATAATCTCTGATTTTAAAAAGGCAGTAAATTAATTGGTCCTATTCAAGACTATAACCAGGGATTGGCAGGCGCATTTAATTGATTTCATATTCAAAAATATTCACCGTAACCAAATTTCGCGACGCGACGACGGCGCTTCGATTACAAGACAGAAAGGTTAATGAATTACAATCCGCAAGAAGTAGAAGGTAAATATTAATCAGAATATTCCAGAAACACGGTCTAATGAAGCCCGGGGCCTGAGGGCACGGCAAATATTTTTAATCCGAGGCGCATCTCATAAATTTCAACCCCGGGATAAAGTCGCTTTTGTTTTTCTTCGCGAAAGAAATATTTTTCGCTAAATTTACAACATCGCTTAGTTGCGGTATGTCACCGACCCGCGACAAATTTTGTTGTTGTTGGTTTATTTTTATTACCAAGCTTCATTATAATTGTGAAGATGTTTGGCTTCTTGTGGTTGTCTTTTGAAGTAACACTGCGAAAATAAGCTGCTTTGTTCACTTTGTGGTTTGTTGCTAGGACGTTTTTAACGCGTCACTATGTGCCACATCAAGGTACGTAAACAAAGATTACTCTGGTTGCTGAAAATAGCAATTTTAGTCGGAAATGAGGGTAAGGTAAACAACTATCAGTAATTGAAACAGAATGTTTCAAGCGTAAATTATGGCCTGAATTAATACTTCAGGTGCTTGCTAGTCCCAAACTTTACCAATAATTTTGATTTATTGATGCCTCACCGCCCCTCATATCTACTCAAAGTTTTCCTAGCAGAACAATCACTTTGAGCATGACCTAGTAAAATCATAATAGTTTCTTTTAATTTATAATGGAGTAACTAAATAAAATAAATAAAGCTTAAATCTTCAGTAATCTTATGTCTAGGCAATCTCGTTATGAAAGTGTAAGCAAAACAGCCCTTCTAGGAATTTTTGTTATTATGTGTGGATAAATTTAAATGGTATAATTGCTTTTAATTAGTGGATGAGTAATGGTCCAATTTCCCTCTTGTTTGTTATACATTTTTGAAGTCGGTAATTTATAGGTCTAGGGTTGCTTTTAATTTAGTATCTTAGGTACAGTTACAGTATTATATATTTCAGTTACTATAGCTATACATTACGAGCTATTTGGTATGTAGAGAGGTACGTCTTTTTTTATTATATATATATATATATATGTTTTTTAAATCATAGCTAAGTATAAGAAAAAAAGACGTACCTCTCTACATACCAAATAGCTCGTAAATAGCTTGCCCTCGGGTCTTAATATATAAGTTTGTACCAATAAGTTGTAATAGTTTGACCCGAGGGCAAGCCAAGACGGCAATGGCTTGACTTAGTGCGAGATAACATGAGATAACAACCATGCAAAATGCTAACGACACAGTACGGAGTAATTAAAATTTTGAAAATAATTAAGGAAAAAAGTGGTTCAAAACTTTCAACTTTGACGTTCCCTAGTTTCTTTAGTTGTACACATCACTAAACAAGTAATCACCCTAATTTGACTGAATTTATAATCTAGACTCGGTTTTTGGTCAATATTAGACATAAAATATGAACATTTCAGTTCTGAAACGGATTGAGTCCGTTTCGAGCTAAAAACCCGAGACGCTCGCATATAGAGATTGACAGCTGAGTGACAGCAATAGGGCTCCGTTTTGCCCTTTAGGTAACACTAAAAAACGTGGCAGGGAGGCTGAAAAAAGGGGACCGCGATTCGAGCCTGGCTTCCGCTCAAAGAAGACCCTATGAGTATTAGTCACCTAATAGATTTTTATCGTTTGGGAATGATTGTTCGAATATCGAATGCTTATGCGAAGACGTATTGCCAGACTTAAGACTTTCCTCTTTACTATAGTTCTAAAGTAGGCAAGTTCCAAGTTGCTCATACTTCTGGAAGATATAAAGTTTGGAATCGTAGTTTTTACTGCAGTTTGGATTTAGTTTTTGTCGGAGACAGATGACGGAGGAGATTTTATGAATGTACTATTCTTCGGCTCGAGTGCACGAGCGTCAAACTTCTTGGTTAATGAACATCGTAAACTTGCAGTTGTTGCGAGTTGGTGTATTTGGATGAAATTTTGTAGGCAGTCGTTTCCAGTTTGATACCTGTAGTTTTAAAAGTTATAAATGCGCAAGTTATTTTTATACTCTTCATTTTACCTTGTATATTACAAGCTTTTATTTAACTTGCAATGTTTGTATGTATTTATGTATGTTGCGGTCAAATCTTACAACAGAATTTAGAACCAGCTCCCCTCGTTCAATTGAGTTGAAATTTAGCATGTCTGTCAAATTACGATGACAAGACCATATTATGACAGAGAGCTGATCTGATGATGGATACGGAAGATGGAAAACGGAACTCCTCAGTAACTAACACTAGATTGATTGAGATTTGACCCATTTTGATCGGTGTTTAGTACGAATAACGGATTTTATAAAAGCTTGTCTGGAAAAATATTTTTTCCACTAAAAATTTAATTGATATTATTTTTTTAGGTTTAAGATAAATCCAAACTAATATCATAATTCAGAGTAAAATAGCTGCGGTTGTACCAGGACCAATAAAGCTTCAATGTATAAAAATGAATACGTTCGTCTCGAGGAAAAAACTTCGCTTGCGTGATTCAGAACTCGCTACATTACAACTGTTAGTCCATAAAAAACCTCAAAAAATGCACAAAAGTAGCCAACTAGCGCCATCTAGCGAACTATAAAAAATAAAATTTGTCTCTCTATCTGGATGTTTGTCGCGTTATTACAGCTAAACGGCAGAACAGATCTTGATAAAAATTGATAAGGTGTTACTGTATATCACAAAGATGAACATAGAATACTTTTTATTTCCACGCGAACGAAGTCGCGGGTATCAACTAGTAATAAATATATTTGAGTCTTTTTTATAAGGGATCCATTAAAAAGGTCAAGGTTAGAAAGTTGTCTTGACATTTCGGATTTTGGACCGAAAGTGGGATAGAACCGAGATAGGAGAAGGATGATGTGGGCGGATCAAGAGTAGGATGAGAGTGATAGATGGAAGCAGGTTATAAGTAAGATGGGAGTGAAGCGGAAACGGGATCGGAGCGAGACAGTGTGAACATAAATAACGGGTGTGAGAAAACAGCGAGATGGGGTTTTTTCCACACATGCTATTCTATGGGCTATAGTCACTTTAATAGTTTAGTAATAAAATATAAATCAATATAAATTGGCTGTTAGTTAAGCTTGTAAGTATTGTTCTGTGTTTTTTCTGAGGGCTGTGTATTTTGTTAAATAAATTAAATTAAATAAATGTAAAATGTCAATGTTTATAATACCTACTGCTGCCGGTCTATAAGCAACGTTGATATAATACTTACATAAATGGCGTTACCAGTCCATTTTGTAACTCGTAAGCAAGCAAACGAGTTACAAAATTTTCTTACGCCTACTTATCGTCAAAATAGCCCACCAGCAAGCCCCATTTCCACGATAACAATCTGTCCCACCTCGTGGCCATTAAGGGTCAGGCGATGGCCAGATATGCGGTCAATTTATGCACTGCACACTCAAGACAATATACGTAAATCGCAGTAGCTAAGCTAGAAGCAAATTTTTCGATACCTTTGTTCTTTGCTTTTATAATATACACTTCATCTATACTTACCTAGTTTCGCAACCGGTGGAAGCAAATGGCAGTATGTCGCTCAGTGTGGCTCTATAAAGGCGTTTTGTCTGCAGTGGACGTGTTTATGGTCTTCTGGCTGTTTATGACGATAATACCTAGCTATTTCTTTGGTGATAGCATGCTGCGCGGTTGTAATAAAATGCTTGATTTCCTTGCTATTTTTTCCTAGAATCCTATCTTCTCGTCTATACAAGTTTCGGTACTGTTTTGAATGTTGCTGTACGCCAGTTAACGTCCTTAAAATACGTCAGTAATTGTGGTTGTCAGTGTGAAGGAGTCGAATGGGGTAGTTTGTCTGAATCCTAAGTACTCTTTTACTGAGATAAAGAGCTTTGTATTTACTTAGTTTTTTTATAAGTTGAGATTCTTATCCTTACTGCAAAATGCTCGCAGGCTTGGACGTTTCAAAGAAATCTATTGTGTTTTTATGAAAAGGCAGGGGATTTCTTTTGTAAAACTTGGCCATAGATTAAGTTTCGAGTTTACTAATGTTTCTGGACGATTTAGTTCAGTTTATTTAGTTACCTCGTTGATGGAAAATGAATGAATCAACCAAATGTCTAACTTTAATTGTTATAACGGTGCCAATGAGTTTAAATTTAGTATCTATTTTATACAGTTTCCGGACATCAGCAGACGCAGATTGATCTAATTAGAAAATAAAAATCAAATGCGACTGACAAAGAAAATGGAAGGTGGGCCATTAACAACGAACAGAAAGCAAAAAGGTTTGCACAACATCTTGAGCAAGTTTTTCAAAGTATGATGATTCTTCAGAAGACGACACACTCGAAGATACCATACAGGAAGAAACATTGCAAAATCAGTTAGAAATAAGACTCGTAACACCAAAAGAGGTCTATAAAGCAATAAAAAAATCTGAACTGCAAGAAATCTCCCGGTTATGATCTGATTACTGGCGTTTCTACAAAACCTTCTACGTAAAGCGCTAGTTAAGCTCACTACCCTCATAAATGCTTCATTTAGACTTCAACGCGTACCTGATGTATGGAAAGTAGCCGAAGTAATAATGATACCCAAACTTGGCAAACCACCTCATGAAGTGACTTCATATAGACATTCAATATAATATTCAGTTAAACTAAAAAATGGCGAATACTAATTCAGCCAAAATCAACACATAAACACATATAGATATAATATAGAAGATCTAATTATCATCCGGTATTCATAGATAATAATCAACTAATACCATATGAAAACACGGCAAAATACCTTGGAATGACATTATATGCAAAGCTATGCTGGAAGGAGCATGTGAAAAAGAAACGCGACGAATTGGGGCTTCGCTACAAAAAGATGTACTGGCTTCTAGGAAAGTATTGTTCTATGTCTGGCTAATCTTATACAGAGTGTATACTAAGAATCCCAAAAACTAAGATTTTTACTTTTATAATTTGGCTTCTTTGCATGTTCTTTCTTTATATTGAAATACATTATCTATGTAAGTTCATAATAAATTACTTTTGTATAAACAAGTCCTCATGCCAGTTTGGACTTACGGTATCCAGCTTTGGGGCTGCACCAAACCAAGCAATATACAGATAATCTAACGTTTCCAAAACAACAACTCAGAGGCATAGTAAATGCTCCATGGTACATTAGAAGTAGTGATCTCCATCGGGACCTAAAGATGGAAGTTGTTACAAATATTATTAGATAATTCGCCGAAGCTCACGAACGAAGACTTCATCGTCGAGGCTAACCCAGCTCCTCGATAACACCAATGTATTGAGAAGACTTAAACGGACGAAACCTTTTGAGTTAGTTTAGTGATAGTGACAGTGTAAATAGTATACTGTACAGTGCTAACAGAACACGAGAACGATCAAAGCGTTTACCCCTTAAATAGAGACAATAAGAAAAGTGTAGAAACTTAAAATAAGTGAGTAGAGTAAAATATAAGAACTTGTCCACAGTTCTTAGATTTTACTCTACTTAGCAGATGATGTTAAAGTTAAATTACTTATTAGTCCCAAGGCTAGATTGTAACATTGATAAGGCACCATATTATACATCATTAACAAAAAAAAAAAGCGACGGGTTTAAGAAAAAATATATTACGGCCTCTATTGAATCCACGCATTGAAGAGAATACTTCGCTGCTCTCGGAATCCAACTTAGTTCCTCGAATTAAATTCTCTTAAATTTTTAAAATTTGTAATTCTTAAAATTGTTCAGTATACAACAAGTAATAGATAATACAAAGATAATATTTTAATTCGAGGTACTAAGTTGGATCCCGAGAGCAGGGAAGGACTCTAGAGTAGAATCTTGAGCTGATCGAGAAATACCAAGACCAAGATAAACAAAACACGAGTTGTGTACTCTACTTTTTACCACTGACTGCAAGAAAATAAACAGTAGTATAGTATACCACGATAATAGAAAAGAACCTAACTTAAATTGGCGGGATATTTTTTGTCTTAATTTAAGTTGGTTCAAAGGCTCTATTCAGCCCGGTTTTTTTAGTACATAATTCGTAAAAGTCGCGCTTGTTCCAAATTTAAAATGTTTTTATTCTCTAGTGACTAATAGAGCGTTATATTCACTGTTATCGATGAATAAAAGGCTTTTTTTCGAGTGGCAATGGTAAAAAAGATTTTGAGGCCTATTATTTTGTCAAGCGTTGATGCGTTCGTGATCCTATCACATTGACGTATCAATTTCGATGCTGATAAACTCAGGATTTTGGTAAGACATGCTGTAAATTTACCCATAAATATATAAGAATGAAAGCTCTATTATACCTATACTTTCCTACATATTACAGACTCATCTCTACGTGAAATAAAGAGCGTCAATAAAATCAATAACACACATACCATCTTCTTTATTTTTTGACAGTTCATTTCAAATTTGTCGGGAAAAAACGCTTTATGGGCTCTTTAGGAGATAAGGCCACTCATAGTGCTGCCTTATATTTATTCAGTAGCGATTTTAAGTAAAATTGTATTTTAGGCTTACAATAAACATGTATTGTTTGGTCAAGTTCTCTAGTTTATTACAAGGCGAGATATGAAATATTTAAGGACGGTATATACTCTATTGCTACTTCTGATACCAAAACCTTTAAAAAACTATAACACAAACTAATACAATCCGCTAGACTGAGCAGCCAGAGCCGGACAAGCTTGGTTGTAGATGCTTTTACACAAAAAAAGAGGTTGATGATGATGGTAGTTGATTGTCAAATGTCATTGTCATCGCGGAAGGGAAAAAAAGTATCTTTCTTTATTATGTAATTGTCATACCACGTGACATACATGTGCTACATCCACAGAAGAGAGATCTAGAGGTAAAAAAATCCTCTTCTGTGGCTACATCCACATGATAAGGCGCTTGGCGTTGTCATGATTTTAATTTGGGAAATAACGGGGGTTGGAACTATTTTACCGATTAAGGAAAAAATAGGGATACGAATTTAACAGTCTATGTAACTATGTATATTCACTTAAACCACTTAACAAATGGTCTATGCAACTTACAATCTTTACTAGGTGCTTTATGAATATTGCACGAGTGCAAATAAGCACTATGTATATTATTGAGCACGTATGGAATGTAGCACGAGGTTCCGCCCAGTACTAACTAGTTTACCTATATCTATTAATACCTACTTGTATACATAAATGTATCTATCAGCACTTACCTTGCCGTCCGCTTAGCTACAGGGGCGTAAGGCTTTCGGTTTAATTTCCGGTGGAGAAGTGTGTATTTTCGCGCCATTAAGTAACCGCCGATCTGTTAGCTATGCATGCTTAGTGCTATCCTTATGCTTAGCCCAGTAATTATCCAGTGCGATAAAAATCACTCCAAATCTTCCTGTAACGTGGTGGTATCGCGCTGGTTCACTAATAACGCTCTCCTGGTGAGAATATTGAGATTGAGTGTGGCCGGTCGCACTATCTTTTTTTTAAGCTAGGCTTGTGTTTATTACTAATTAAAATACATAGGTACAAAAAAAAAGAGATTACTTATCATTGCTATTAATTAGGTATGAGGTGGACGATAATACATAGTAGTAGTTTTTTTTAATGGACAAGTGCCTTAAAATACATAGAAACTAACTAAAACAAACTGTCTAAGCAAATTAGCTTACTTCATGAAACGGACAGTTAAATTATCCAGAGACCATTGAAGGTCTAAAGATAACTGCCATTGGCACCGTATCCAGCGTGCTGGCGGCATTACCACGCTGAACGGCAAAGTTTTGTATATAGTGTGTTTTTTTAGAGAACAAGTGGGTGGCAACTGTCCAATGTTTTACTATCCGCTCATGACCTCGAATCGTGCTCAAACTGTATGAACTCCTGTATGAAGTTTCCAGCCTCCTCATTTCGGGTTTCGAATTCCATCTCGACCAGAGGATTAGTGCCAATCTCGTTTGATAAAATATATTTGTAATATTCTCTCAGTATTACGTTCCAACAGATCACACCCACGTTCCATAGATAATCCTGCTCATCGGAGCAGTCAGTTCTAGAGGTCAAACGGAATTACACAAATTGTTTATGTAAAAAATCATTGAAGAGTGACACACTTTTGGAAGTGAATAAAAATAGCCGAGAGCCGAGTGGCATAGCGTGTTGTTGCCTTAAAACTCTTGCATTCACCGTTTTATGTGTTGTGGCAGTCTAATCACCATTCCGCCCCCCTATTTCTCGTTATCTGGTCGATCGTTCAACTGATAAAATGTTTGAATAAAGACGTTATTCTTAAACTCGTAAGGCTAGACATGCTCAAGGCTTGAAATGAGCAGTTGAAATGAAGAAATGCGAGGTTGCAACGCGTAAATAAAATTACAAAGTAGCATGAAAAGCTGAGCGAGCAGATGGTGCAAATAGTTGACGCTATAGCTGCCCAGGATAGCTTGCTTTGCAGTACTTGTCCAGGAAAAGTAAAGTGCAACTAGACTCGCGGGAATTTTATACGCTCTAGTCCACGTCCATGTACTTTAGTGAGGTCCGGTTAGGCGACGGACGTTTTCTACGATAAAATTGTAATCATCATCATGATCAACTTTTACTAGGGGAACCTTAGAGCAACACAGGCCTCCGGTCGACCCGGGCCGGTATCGAGTTGCTCAATGATCGCAAATCACAAATCACAAAAAACCTTTGTTACATAGATTGCATAAGTAATTTTTCATGTAAAGAAGGGATTTAGCTATATTATCACACACGACTTCGCTGGCTAGTCTTTGGTGCAGCATTGCAAAGAATAGTGTATTAAAGAAGAGACATTTGTGTATGGATCGATAACACCCCAAATAATGATTTTTCATTTCGTCGAGGGTCGATGACATTTTTCTATGGACCAGTTGTATTTTTTTTTCGCAATTTTTGGTCCCATACTGTTCATAATGACAAGTATCTACTATGATATCCAAGAATATGTTCGTCATCTAACCTAACATACATTATAGTTTTCGTCGTACCTTGACTCGCTAAGGTACAAATAGTTTAACCAAAGTACCGTTTTATCTAAATAACTAATATATTACTAAGGTACCTTACACAAATAAATGTAGTATAACCGTTTAAAATGTTCAACAAAATTGTTTGCAAAACGAGTCTTTTCGTGCGTACGATATTGTTAATTATAAGCATGCGGACAACTCGTCAACACCTTCATAATTAATAAAACGTGTACACGTTGTACAATTAATTGGTACTTTTCGTCGCTCTCTACTTTAACATGGATGTTCACTTCAAACAGTAAATACTAAAATGAAAGAGAAAAGATTTTTCAAGTGGTGTTTTTAAGGAGCGCATTTTTAAGTTTTCCTATCAAAGTGGTATTCCCGTTTTTAGTTTTGTGTTAAGGTGCATCGTTTGAGTCTGCTAGGTAGGTAGGCGCCAAGAGATGGCGCTGTCGTTTTGCTGTGTCCGTCTGTCCGTCCGTCTGGATATCACGGCCCTTTTTTAGAAACTATGAGAACTTTAGCGCTGAAATTTGGTACCCGTATAGATATTTATAAACGCTAACATTCAAACTATACCAAATATTTTTTAAGTATTTACTTACTCCATGGAGTGGAAAATCGACGATAAGAGTATTCAAATTTTTATGAGATTTCTATCAACATCTATCAAAACCAACTACCATTTTTAAAATAATCGTTTCTAGAGTATAACTGTTATATATTCAATCAATAAACTAGATATTTTTATATATAAGTTCAAGAATACAAAATATACACTGAATTTAACTTTAAATTTTATACCCTTTTTCTGGGGTCTAATTATTGATGGGAAATTGCCGACCATGTATGATGATTTTGAAAAGTCTAATAAAATATTCCGGAAAAGCCCACAAAAACAATTTTGCACGCTAAGAACTCGGCAAGTGACAATGATTTATTTCTGATATTCAAGAGACTTGGTATTTTGTATATGACGTAGAATTCTCAATCATGGTTGTTTTGATTTTGAAAGCTGGTCTTCTGCAGACATTTAAAAAAATAAGATGCCACTAATTTCTAGTATTATAGACGCCAATGTAAAAGGCACACGCGCATACGTAGACGAGGACCAAATTTTTTTTATTGGGTATTTTCCTAGGTTCATATATAGGTAAATTTTCAATTTTATCCCAAATTTGTCATTACCCCTTGCTCTCTAGTTCTACCGTACCATTAAGGCGCAACGTTTCGCTCAGCGCGCGAAATTCAAATTTTCTTGCGTTTTTGGTGAATTACAGCTCAATTACTCATCGTAGGTTCATGAAAACTGTTTTTGCGATAATCAATAGATTGTTTCAAGAAATTACACTAACCAAAAATTCAAATTGAAAGCTAGTATAAGTACATATCTCATTATCTAGGTGATCATTTTACCCGTAATTTCTTAAAACAACTTATTTATTGGCGCAAAATTGGTTTTAATAAATCCACAATGAGTAATTAAGCTGTAATTGACAAAAAATGCAAGTAAATTTGAATTTCGCGCGACGAGCGAAACGTTGCACCTTAAACCTTCCGACCAGCAATCACGAAAAATTAAATCGTATCCGTCACTTGTTCCGAACAATCAATCGAGCCGGAGCGCTTGGGAGTTATAGCATCATTAATGGCACATTCGACTAGCGACCGGCGCTAATAAAACCTGAATATTTCACGTATTGCCGCCGGAACATTACCATAAACAATTTGCGAGTCGCCCTTGCACCCGTGAACTCATATTTTTGCGTCAGATTTAATTTTGCTGGTATTATTTAACTCTGTTTCCTTGGTAACATATGTTTTTTTAGTTGGTTTTCATTTTAGGTTTGTAATGTTTGGCTTTGGTTTAATTTGGCGAATTCAAAAAAGTGTTGAATCAGCAAAAGTAGCGGATTAACCAAAGTATTGAATAGGAAAAGTGTCGACCCGTTACTGGACTCGTTGTTGTAATAAAACAAATATAATCAAAAATTTAATGCGTCCTTTGTAAATATCACTCACGGTCATGCATACTAAGAATCGTGTTGTCTGTTGCTTCGCATTGGTCTGTTAGAAACACCTAGTCGAGCGATATGAGTGCTACAGCAACTAAAGTATTCTCTATAATTATGTAATTGTATACAGTGACAAGGTATAGATCTTCACCGCATGCTATGCTCGTGCATCTATCCCTGGACGGCAGAACCATTATTTGTTATTTATTTATCGGTTGCGTGTGCTGGATAGGACTCTATTGCATAGTCTGCCTAGGGAAGTACCACACCTTTGCGAGTTATTCAACCAAGCAGTAGTGTGCAAACATTACTGTGTTTCGGATTGAAGGGAAATGTTTCCAGTGAAATGACTGAACGTAAAGAAATTTAACATCTTAGTATCGACGAGGGTGACGAGCGCAGTAGATTTCCGCGCAGGGGTTTGAACTGTTGAACTTAAAAATTCAGGGTGACACTGAACTGTTATGAGTAAGCGTGACGTTTACCACCAGGCGAACGAGTTGTTCGTCTCGACACACAGTTGACTTCAAAAAACTGCTCGGTGTAACGCAACATGGTAAGCAGTGCACAATTGCACATTTTATATCATCATCATCATCATCATCAGCCATATGACGTCCACTGCTGAACATAGGCCTCCCCCTTAACATTTTATATACCTATACTAATTCATTAGTTTACTTAGAATACCTATATTATTATTTAATTAATTTCATATGAAAACTGTGTATTTGACGTTACCAAGTGTTGTGCTAACCCAGGTTCCGAATAAATGAATTGAATTGAATTGAATATTAGTAATAATTGACAAAATATTGTTTAAGTTGACAAAGGGCATAGACTCCGAAGTCCATGGAGCTGCAACACAACAACAAAAAGATAATAATGAAATATTGTGTTTGTCGTGTCGTGCGTGTCATTTCGCTTCGCTCCGATCTCATTGTTCTCCTAATGCAATTGTTCGCATAATCACGTCGATGGTGCGAAGTAAATTGCTTACTTGTCACAGAGAACGTCCATTTCAATTAAGTAATTAGCTTTTGTTTGTACAAGGAGTGCCTTTTGATGGAATAAGACTGATTAGGTTATTGAACCTCATATTATAGAGTAGGTACTAGAATGATTAATGATGGCAGGAGTTATTAAGCTGAGGCTGAGCAAAATTACAAATTTCGAGAATTTCTTTGTTAGCTGTGGTGAGTTGTTTTTAATAGACAAACCCCAATACAATATAGCTGATAACACAATGCCTCTTATAGCAAAGAAAATCAATATCCATCAAATAAACCGATAGTATATTACGAAATATTACGAATTCATGGAAACTTCGAAAGTGACCGAAACGTTTGAATAGGACTAAACTTAATTTAATGCCGAAACGAAATAATCGTCCGATGTGAAAGTGTCCCGTTGGCTCAGTTGGTAGTGAACCTACCTTCTGTGTTTGGGGGCGTGGGTTCGATTCCCATCTAGGACAAACATTTATGTGATGAATATTCGTGTTTGTTCTATGTCTGGGTGTTAATATCTATATAAGTATGTATTTAAAAATATCTATGTACGTATATCAGTCTCTGGCAGCCACATTACAAGCTTTGCTTAGTTTGGGGTCAGATGACCGTGTGTGCAATAATGTCCCAGATATTTATATTTATTATTAAACTATGATTGCAGGGGAAAATTCTTATTGTTTATGGTAATGTTCCGGTGCCGTTATGCGAAATTGACGCTACAGCTCCCAAACTCCACGATTGGTTTGATTGATTGGTTATCAAAATGATGGTTCGCCTGTTAATAAAATGCTTAGACAATGCGGTGTACTCTTTGTCGTTGTTTTCAGTTAGATTTATTTTGCTATATTATACAATACAAATATAACAATTACAAACTTTTACAAAACTAGAAAAAAAAAAAAAATTGCGTTCAGAGATAGATTTCCAAACATTGAATTCACTGGCTCCGATTTAGTTAAAAACTTCGGGAACCAGTGGCTGCTCTTATTGTTCAAATACTATGTTAACCTAATAGCAATTATTAATATATCTCCTAAAGTCCCAGAAACAAAAACGCTTTGCTAAATTTGAGACACAAATTGAAAAAAATATTTTCAAATTTTCTATTTTCTGCAGTAGTGGTGGGAATAATGTACAGTAGTAACAGTATTTGTAGTGGTAGGACTCTCTTTTAGATTCCGTCGGGGAAGTACCTTTGTCAGTCATTCAACCGCCAAGCAGTTGAGTGCAAAATTATACTGTGTTCCGGTCTGAAAAGCAATGTTTCCAGCGAAATTACTGAACGTAAAGATATTTAGCATATGGTATGATCTGATGTCAGGGTGACAAGCGTAGTGCACTGCCGCACAGATTTTTGAACTCTTGAAGTTTAATATTCGAGGTGGTACAGAGTGTTACTGAACTGTTATGTGCAAGTCTCGTCACTCAACATAAAAAAAACAACCTTGGTAGTGAAATGAAGGTAAAATCACGCCTTTGTTTTGTTTTAATATCGAATTATTTATTTAAGTATACATTGCCACATAATGCGTATTATCTATTACGATTTTCCGTTACATAGTTTCGCTGTTTCGCCATATTGCCATTAGGAAATCTGCAATACAAGCTAGCTTTCAAACGATCATTTAGCGCTTTTTGCTAACTCGTTAAATTACGAGGGCAATCTATTACGTAACCTAATTTCGCAAACCATTTAGCTGCTGAGTAAGCGACTAGGCACCGATATGCTCACAACAATATTAAGTCTGTGGATGTATGATTAAACACTAATACAAAGAAAAAAATATTGATTTTTGAATAAAACATTCAATAATCTTTGTGTTAAAAGACATTTAAACAAATAATTATTCTAATGACTTTGTCATACATGATGAATTTCTGAATACGTATATTACACATGATGAATTCTGGACACAAATTGTTATGCTTCTGTGTGTGTGTATTTCACTTTAGGCCACGGATGCACTTATGGGACAAATTGTTGTTTAGCGTGACGCGCAATACGGAATCTTCGTGACGTTTGCATCATTTCATAGTGTCCCGCATCGTTCCGCAAATCATTTATACGACGGGGGAGGTTTTGCGTGCTTCCGCCTCAATGGCGAGCGCAACTCCCGCTTCCCTAGTCTCGCTACTCGATATAAGTATGTACGCAGCACTAATCAACACAACCTTCTCGGGCGACATTTCTATAAGAACTGACTAATGGTGGACTAATGTGGCAGAGAAGGCGTTCTGGGACACTTCTCGTGGATGTTGAGCAACATGTTCCGCGACGTGTCGCTCTATTTGTCCTCTAGTGTTTGGGTACCTTTATTTCAATATCTACGTGCAATATAAACAGGAGTAGAGCAGTTGAGAGTTGTAAAGTTCTCCAATTTAAGGCAATCATAAGTTTTAATCAGAAAAAGCTTTCAGTTTTTTCGACAGTTTGGCAAACAAACCATCGCAATTCGTGGAAATGGTTTCCAATGTACAGGATTTGAAAAACAACTCCATAAATTTAGATACACTCCACCACAAATCGTTAACGATCGTATAAAAATGCACTGAAGTATTTGTTATAGGTAAGCCTAAAGCTCAACTAGTTTTCCTGCAAAATACATTGTAGAATAAATTGTGAAGTTTATGGCCTAATGCATGGAAGACATTTTTTATGTAATAAATGTAGTCCTGTGGATTACCTCAGTGGTCAGTCAGAGAGGGCGCCAAATCAATGTTAATTTTTAACCAACTTCCAAAAAAAAAACGAGGTGGTTCTCACTTCGAATGTTTTTTTAAAATTATTTTTGTTCGTTTAGAACTCTGTCATCAATAAGCCGATTTGGAAAATCCTTTTTTTATTCGAAAGTATATACATCCAGATTAGTTCCGTTTGTATCAAAAATCCAGTGCTAATAATGGGATACTTAAGGAATTGAGGAAATTTGTATTCAGAAAGTATCATTTGGTGAAGTGGAACTGATGAAGATGGCTCGATAGTGCATTTATTCAGAAGATTTTGTAAAAGTCGTTTTTTTTTTTCATAATTATTATCATGACCAATCCTCATTGCTTGGTGACGTACCTATGGTTTAAGCACCAATTTCAAGTTTTTGCCCCTGGTCGGAAAACATGTAGTTCCGGGGCTACATGAGACAGTACTATTATTAATTGAGCGACGCCAAAGTCTCAGAATCTACGGAAACAAATGTACGTGTGTATGTGTGTATATGTTGTACAACATTAACTTTATCCAATCTTTTTAAAATTTCGAGTAGTTTATTTCGATATAACTTTAAAAATTATTATCTTATTATATCGATGCATGATATATTTCTCGGAAATTTATACTTGTTTATTTTTTATCTTTCTGCAACAGTCTTTAAAAATACTACGGCCTACGCTCAAAAGGAGACCACGCTGGCCCATTGCGGGTTGGCGTATTCACATACGCCACCGAATTTCTTCTCCGGTAATATGCAGGCTTCCTCACGATGTTTTCCTTCACCGACAAGCCATGGTATATCCGTACGTAAGTTCCAAATGTCTCATTGGTACGGGCCCGCCTGGGTACGAAACCCACGACTCCACGAATATGAGGCGAGAGTGCTACCACTGAGCTACCACAACTTAACTTTTTTAACAGACTTCTAAAAAAGGAGGAGCTTTTCAAGACTTTTTTTTAAATATTATTTTCTACTATTTAAGTTTGTACATATAGGTGTAGTCTTGAAGTCGGTTTTTGTTTTTTAAATATATTTTATTTTCAACGATTTTTCATCTTTAATAATGTGAAATTGCGCGAGCGGGAAAACTGTAGATGTGACTAGGGCCTGACATATTCGTCGCAGCATATTGATTTCCATATCACAAGCTACACGTGTGATTCCCCGGAAGTTTAGTCCCATAACTCGACGTCATGTGAACGCGGTACCGTTAAATAATAAATTGAATTAAAATATTACTACTCGAGTAAAACCCACCGGTTACGCGCACTGGTTTTGCGACGGTAAGCCATTACGTTACAATTTGATATCCCAAAAAAGGAATAATGTAGGAACGTTATGTTATCTCTTCTTTTTATCTTAAAGCTCGGTCTTGTACGACGTCGTTTAGAAAGTTGCGTACCTACGAGTAACTACATAATTAGGTATACGTTGTGTATAATTCTGGTATATTTAATTATTATTTGTAACAACGTTTGTCACTTGTGAACGCTGATGTAGTTATTTTTTAATGTATAGATAAAGTTTGTTACTCAAGCTTGTTTACTTAAAAGAGTAAACTGTTAATTTAATAATCTTTTAATGACGGTATTGCGGAAACTATATTTAAAATTATCACTCCTTAGGCAAAACCGTTAAGTACCAACTATTGCGTTATCTACTTGTCTCTAACATCTGTCTGCAAACTAAGTAGGTATAACATTATTTCGTAGTTTATATTTGAGCGAACACACGTACAATAACATACGTACACTTAAGTACAGTACACAGCCGTTTACACGATTGCTTGGACAAAAAAGTACTTAGGGAATTTTCGTGGAAAATATCATACGTCTTGTCGATGTCAGAGCGTGAGTAGACAAAGCTACAAAGGTTTGAATCCTTCGGTAGGTACATAAAGGAAGGATAAAACTTTTACGGAGCATAAAAGAGACATGTCGAAAATCTGTGGTCATAAAACATTGCCGACGCCCACGGGTTTTACCCGCGTGATATTTTCCGGAACACACGCCGCTCTGGCCGCTCGCCCGCGCCCATACTTCGATGATAGCTGACCCATTACTCCTCGCGGCTTATCCCTACAGAGATTATCGACTAACTTAATAACCCTAAAGGATTCCATTATTTGAATTTTGGAATTATTAATTCATTTATGGGGAAGTATTAATTCATCAGACCTTTTAAGCCGTCGTAATTGCTTCGCTTTCATTACAAATCAGCGTGAGGGTGCCTAATTTGTAAAATTTGCCAGTTATTCAAAAGTAGCCGCAGCGTTTTAGAGATATCATTCAGTGAATAGATTTAGAAATTAAATTTTCGTATTTTTTGTCAAGAAGAAAAATGTTACCTAATAGGGGATATAAACACAACTGTGGCTCCAAACTGGTAATTTCGATCGAAGCAGGCGCTTGCGCTCTTTGCGCATTATTGAATTTCACGATTGAAAATCTAAGTTAAATGCCCATTCCTTGAATGCCACTTGATGGCATAAATTTAATATCGTACCGTTCAATGGAACTTTTGTAACAAATTTCATTTATCTTTACCTCCCAAAGGAATTTCATAAAATCGATCGTTATCAAGATGATTTAAAGTCACGATGTTTGTCAATAGTTGAACTACTATTATTTATTCTGTGCTATAGGTGTATCTTTGACCTAAATAATATGTGTAAGGGTGTGTGTATATACATAATGACTGTGTAACCGAATTAGATTGATATCTTACGAAATTACGATGAACACTGACGTCAGGTGACACGAAACCGCTCTTACGTACCTATAATCCTGTTATCCTTAATTAGTATCTACCTACATGATACACAAATATAATTATTGGCAACGTAGATAGATAGATAGATAGATAACTATTTATTGTTCACACCAGAAATTACATGCATAATACAAAAATCTACTTAAAACTAGTGTAACAATTGGCAGCCTTAACGCTTAAAGCGATCTCCTCAAGGCAACCTTACGTACTTAAATTACAACGTGCAACGTATTTAATATACTTAATTTATAACTAGTTTTTAACTTCCTTATACAGGCTTATTGGTAACTAGCGCATAACCTCTTACCTCTTCCTAAAAACTTTTGTTCCAATACTTTTAATTTCGGATTTTTATCTCCCAAATAAAAACAAAAAACTTTTTAATTAGGGCTTCAAATCACAGTAACATTAGATTACACGGTTTCAAATATAACAAGGAAAGCACGGGTAGGAGCTGAGAAATGCACAAAAAAAGGATAAAAAAAAAACTATACAAGGTTATTGTGAGTTTTTATAGTATTTATATATAGTGTGTAATTATTGTATGTATTTCTTTGTAAGTATTAGGATTATGCATGTATTTTCATATATTATATTATAAATATTTTATGTAGATATCTACACCACCGACCGTATTGTTTTTTCATACATAATTCTGTCCATCCCAAGGTTGTCTGGAAGAAATCGCTTTAGGCGATAAGGCCGCCCATTATACTATCTGTTTTCTATTATTGTTTATATTTAAGTTTAATTGTCTTTTGGTGTATAATAAAGTTATATTGTATTGTATTGTACAAGGCTTAAAATTGTTTTTGTTAAAGTTAACATGTTTCGTAAAAAGTCATAGAACAAAAGTTGTTAGGTATGATGCAGAAGAAGCTGCCTACGAGAGGATATGCGCTGGTTTCCGTTAACCCTGTAACCAAAACATTTCATATCATTATGATAACCTTATTGACCAGATAGTGAAATTCAAAATTTTATTCCTTTGTATATGTACGTTTTTGTCTTTCTTACAGACTATCAAAATCGGTAAAATCAAGACAAAAACAAAAGAACAGAGATACAGAATATTTCACGTCCATAATTATACTCGTGTGTAGGAAGTAGAGTGCAAACTACTGTTTCCTAGTAAAGGGCAACAATTGTTACTATTGAAATGACTGTGCATAAAAAAGATTCAACATCTAGTATCTAAGGGTGAAGAAGACAATGCGACGCCGTGGATGGCTATTAATTGTTGAAATACAAAGTTTTGGGTGGCATTGAACTATTATGGGCAACCGTGACGCTGACCACAAGGCGAGCACCTCGTTCTAATGTTCATTTAGTTGCATAAAAAAATATATTTGATAATTATATAACTAACCCCCGAATACTGAAACATTTGTTAACTTTGACGACAGATTAAGTCTATTGCTGCCTTTGTCATTTGCTTATTGCCAGACATAGGCAGCATTAGATTAGATCCGTTGTCAAAGTTAACAAGCGTTTCAGTATTCGGGGGTAAACTACATAATATAATGAAAGCAAAAATATTCCGCGCTGACGTCTTTTACAATGAAGGCCAAAGGAAAAAATGCGTAATATTCGGTAGTATTCAAGGCAACTGCTGCGTAGTAACTCCCTAGAATACAGAAATTCCTTAAAGAAAAATATTTCTCAGCGTAATCTACCAAATCAGCCAGTACGGATTCCCTAAAGGATCGAGTACCTAGTCTCATAAAGTTTTTGTTTGTTGGGATCATAACACATTGGGCTCGGCAGTGCGATGTTCATACTTCGCAAGTCCGTAATACAAGTACCTACGTAATATAATATAACTATGTTATTGCGACAAAAATGTTCTTTTCTGCGGACAGATCAGATCAGAGTATGACAAAAGAGTAGGTTTCTTAGTTTGTGTAAGTCGTGGGCTAATCGTCGTACTGGGCTGATCGACATCTGTCTGGGCTGTTCGAGATTTTCCTGGGCAGATCACGATACGCCGGCATTTCTTGATTTGCCTGTCTAATAACCTCCATATCGTTCAAAGTATAACGTTTGCCGATTTGCCAGACCATGTTTGGGCAAAGGGCAAATCGATTCTGTAGGCTGACCAAAGTAGAAGCTAATAAAATGAAGTTTATATAATAAAGATTTACTCAGGCATGCTCGGATATAGTATGTAGGGTTACGATATGTTGTGACGCCGCCACCTTTCTCACATGTAAACACGTTAGAGCGCAAACTGCGCCACACGTGTCTTGAAACGGCCAAAACTCAATATGGACAAGTGATCGATATCATCGTGATATTATCGAGTGACAATCGATAAATAAGTTCCTCTCATCGATCTGTCCAACTTTATACTGGCTGGGCACATCATGAAATAATCGGCCAAATCAAGAAATCCGACGTATCGTGATCTGCCTAGACAGATCTCGATCGGCGCAGTTCAACGATTAGCCCACGACTTATATATGTTTACGGCTTATTTAAGTACCTATAACCTAATTACAATCAACTGCATGCTTCGTCTTCTACGTCTTCTATAATGTCCTGTCCATCCTTAGAAGGACAAGGAAAAGTGGAAGGAAGACATATCTTTAAGCGATGAGGTGGCCATTTAAAACACTAGTACCTATATACAGGGTTATAAAGAAAGGGTATGCGAAGCTGAAAGGGGCTCATAGTACCCATGATTATGAACAACTTTTACTATGGGTCCAACCCTGAAATCGAGAAAAAAAAAACAGCCATACATTTTGTCGAGTGTCATTAACATTTTTCCTACCTCTACATTACCAAATGGACATTCAATGTTTGTATGGAAATAAAATCTTTTTTCATACTAAGTCAATTATATTCGGTTTGTTTACGCCAATAAAATAAGTTTTTCAAATAATGTTTTTAAAATAGACAATAGACAATAGACAAATATTTATTTGTGGAGAAAAAACACATTACATACAAGAAATACAAATTCTACAAAGAACACAAAAAGAGTTTACAAAAAAATGGTCGTCGCTAAAAACGTTGTCTCGATAGGTGTCGCCGACCACCGACCGGGGGTGATTAATTACGGCCAAGATTTATGACGGCGGGTGTCGATGGCAATACCGCGCGACCGACGTATCCATTGAGCTAAGTGAGGGAACCACGATCGCATTTTCTAAACAAAATCAATAGTTTATTGCGGTAAATTTTAGACAACTCATTTAGCCAGTTCTATAAATAACTTTGTCATAACCATACAAAGACTTGGTAACTTTACGTGAAAATGCTGCTGTTCTGAGGGCGTTATAATTTTCTCATTGAAAAGATGCGACGGAAGTGACTTCAAATGCATAAATTAAATAGCTACATAATATTTCAAAGTAAAAAATTGACAAAAAAAGTTGTCTGACAAAAAAAAAATGTATTTTCATTTATTTTTATGACTTTATGCGTTTTTTTTTTGTTAGTTCGCGCAGAAATCATTTTGTGGGAAGAAAATATTTTTTATGTCAGATCTCTTGACCCTTTTACATACACAACCCCTAGACTAAACAAAAAAGACACAAACTAAAACCACCAAAAATACTTAGAAATGAAACGAAGCGATTCTGCTTATATTCGAATTTAAAATTAAATTAAGCAACTTGCATACAAATATTTATGACAATATGATCAACACGGGTCGCATGTTATCTTCGGACAAATATACATGCAGACTTGTTCCCGTAAACTTTGAGACCTTGGCTGTGTTCAGTAAGGACTTCAACTATATTTTTTTTCAATTTTTGTACGTGACGTTCTGCAGCATTGCCGCTATTTCGCTAATGTCTTCAGTAAGGACGTCCGACGACTATCGATGACATTTGCAGCATACTTGTATGTCATGGATCGTCATCGGACGATCTTACTGAACACGGCCCTAGGCTTAGAACTCGTTACTAAACTAACTAAGAACATTGTTTCGGAATAATGTGTAGAAAAATCCTAGTGAAACATTGTTATGACAGTTTTATTGTGTGACAGGGGTGAAAATAAAATACAAGTTTCTCAGCTTCCACGTGTTGGCGTATTATTTAGCTGAATACTTTCACTGTTATTGCCAATAAATTGAATGTAAAGAGGCCATAAAGTATAAATTGAGTTACACTAGATAGGGTTCCAGTGAACTATATGCGAATAAGTCATAATGGTGTCATTTTTTTCGTGGAATCGGTAGTTTGGGAGCCCGCCGTCACCTAGAGTCGGACATTTATCACCTAGGCCACAGAAAATACTTATCAGCAGCGTATTTTGGTACGTATTTTTTGAACGAGCACCTAGAAACAGAAGAAAAATGTATTGTTTTATCGTATTAGGTTTCTTAATTCCACCACAACTCCTGAAAGCCTGAACCGATTTTGACGTTGGTGGTATCGTTAAAATCCTTAAATTAATTATAAATAAATTCCATAGTATCGCTATAGCACAGAAGTGAAACTAGACACGAATATATTTTTTCAAAATATCTTAATTTTAATGGTAATTTTTTGCCAATTCACGTTTCTACCGTAAATAATAACCTTGGTATCTACCATTTGTTTTTTCAACTAACTAATAGTATGTGAATTATGAGTAAATATTTCATTTTTGGTTCATGAATTTACTTTTTTCTACCGGACAAGTGCCTTTTCACTAAACAAAATACATACAAAGTACTTAGCCTATAACACAAAACGAATAGTTGGATTACCCAGAGACCATTTAAAGACTAAAGATAATCCAAATGCTCAAGCCCACACTAGTCTACGAGTGGGTTTGAGCATGCCATACATTGACTTGGCTTACCACATTAACACCTTAAATCGAGGTTTAATATAGTTCTGATTTCATCCGGTAATCTTTTTCAAGTAGCGTTACCAGCGTGACGCACGAGCGACCTCGTCTTGCTTTGCAGCAGTAAATATCCGTTCTCTGTATTTCCTCGTTTTACCTTTAAATAATAATTATTTTAACTGACATAAAGAATCTTGTCTACCATTAACAGGGTTATAAGGAAAGGGCATGGTAAGCCGAAAGGGGCTCATAGTACTCATGATTGTGAACAACTTTTACTATGGGACCAACCTATAAATGTAGAAAAAAAAACTGTGTCAGAAATTTTTCTATGGAAAAGCTGGTTTTTTCTCGTTTTTAGGGTTGGTCCTATAATAAAAGTTGTTCATGGTGATATATAGCCGTGGTAGCTCAATGGGGGCACGCTCGCTTCACATTCGTGGGGTCGTGGGTTCGAACCAGGGTGGCGCCCGTACCAATGAGTTCTTTGGAACTTACGTACGGATATATACCGATGGCTTTTCGGTGAAGGAAAACATCGTGAGGGAACTTGCATATTTCCGGACAAGAAATTTGATGGTGTATGTGAATCCGCCAACCTGCACTGGGCCAGCTTAGTGGATATGGCCATCCTCCTTCGAGGGTGGCCCGATATCTCAGCAGTGGGATGTTTAAAGGCTGAAGCAGAAATATTGATGAGTACTATGAGCCCTTTTCAGCTTAGCATACCCTGTCCTTATAATCTTGTATTGACAAATTTACTTTAAAATCTTGTATCTGCGAATAATTTTGTCCGAACTTGCTCAACTGATCATAATTCACTGTGCGGTTACAAACCGCGCATATATCACTCGGCGAAAATAAATCACGCCGTGATCAGTGATCAAAAGTTTGTAAAGTTTAGCTTTTCGGGAGATTCGAATAAATTTGCTCCTTCAGGCGTGAAATTATACGAGGATACGTAATACGAAATCTATTAAAAACTTTTAAACTGGATTCGAAGTTTGCTTGAATTTTGTAGTCTTATTTTATTAGGTAGGTTACCTGCACTAGCAATAATTGTGTCAACAACATATGAACAATTTATTATACTCGTATTTATTATACCGACTCTATATTCGTGAGTATTCCCGTTTTATTAAAACAAACTGCGTCAAAACCACGTCAGTTTCCATATGAAAAATATACTTCTGACAAAATCATATTATAGCTCTTCGACCAAAGTAAAATGAATGGACGGCGCTTACCTTGCTTTAGTCGCTCTCAATCTGTGAAAAGTGCGAGATATACGTTCGTCAATACAAACGATCTCAATATACGCAAAGATATGCCGTCATGTGCATTTCTTATTTAAACGAAATCCAAAAAAATAAAAAAAATATCTCTTCTGTCTTCTTTGTGATAAATGTACTTACTATACAGTATACATACTTTTAATTACGTATTGAAGCGAACTTCGATTGTTTTGACTTGTAATTTTTAATGAAGTTTTGTGGTAAGGTCCATCCATTCATTAAACTTTGGTCAAAGTTATTGCGACTCGAAAAAAATGCAGGGTTGCAATGTTTAAAACCTGCGATTGTTCCTAATTTTTTCCTCAAAACAAGAAAGGTATACATTTTATAGCACGACAGATACAAAAATGTTGTATAGACAGTTTGTAGATTTGCACAAAAAGTTTGTTCAGTATCACCATGTTTATTGATCTTGTTACATTAACACGAGTAGAATGATGATTTTTTTAAACTCACACTCACTCCTTATTTCTTGTATGTAAGCTGCATAAGCAACTACATAGGGTGTTAATTGCGTTTTTTCTAGGTTTATGTTTTCGTTTAGTTAAAAATTTGTTACAGCCTTAGACATAAATTAAATTAATTAAAAGTACAGTGAAAAGGTTGGTGGAAAGCCCGGAATGCTCCATATGCTATATGCCAATGCTCTGATATGTGAGAAGTATTAATTATAACGGAAATTACGGAGTTAAATCAAGATAAAGAGAAAAGATAGCTATACACTTTTGCGTTCAAATGAAAAGAGATGGCTTTAGCGCACGCTAGTAAAAAAAAACAGATAATTGTTAATTACAAGTGAAACAGGAAATCAATTAACCGTTTGGAAAGTACATGCTTGGAAAAGCAGACGCAGGTAAGGAGGTCCACACCTTTGCAGTTCTAATAAAAACTTAAGATTTCTACCATGAGAAGGTGTCTAATTTTTGTGCGTCTGGTACTGTTAAAGAAAAAAATGGTGATGGTAGGTGAAATAAATCATTGGTAATAAATTCTACTAGTTTACAGTAACACTGTAAGTCATAAATCGGCAAAGATATCATCAGGATACCGTTGTGATCACTAAATGTTAAGACGTTGGGATTATTTCGTCTCTTTAGGCTTTATACGGGCGGTTTTAATGAATAATGAGTGAGGGTGACGATCCTGCTCCTTGAGTTTGATACACCTCATAGTATAAATAGCTGTATTTGCTACATCGCGAAATTGAAGGGGAGCAAACGAAGCCAGCCTTATTGAGTTTATATTAACAGGTGACTTCTATTCGATCTTGGTCCCCCAAGAGAGAGAGATTGAGTAAGTCCCCCAAGAGATTGGGTGTGTGCTTTATGTGATAACAATAAATTTACTCGTAGTGCTCAAAGCGTATCTCGATAAAGTGATTATAACCGATCACCGATGAAGCAACAGATGTTTCAGTCCTCGGATGGGTGACCGCAAGGGGCATTTACAATTGATTGCAACCTCGGGTTGGATGACATATTGTACTGTACGCCTGGTTGTTTTGTCATATAACAAATATTAAAAAAACACGCTTAGTCATTTCAGGAGCTTTAACTAGTCACTCTGCGCATATAGATCTTACCTAAACATTTTTGTAAACATTGTTTTCGAGTGTAAATTTTGTTGCTTATTATAGGGACATGGATGGCGTTCCTAAGAAATCAAAAATGTTGTAATAACGAAATTAATAATTGTTTCTTATATTAAAAAAAAGTATCTGTCTAAACGAAAGAAAATAACTAAAGAAAAAACAAGTAAAGAGTAAAATAGATTAAACTACCCAATAATAATAACATACCCAATATTTATCAAGGGCCGTTTCGCTGTCGCAAATTCTTAAGTATCAGTTTTAGGTTTTGCCGTTTATTACGTAAATACTACGTAAATAAAATACCAACAAAATATGGGTCCGGCTCTTCTGTGAGTCTGTTGGAAAAGTCCCAGCTGATCTACAGTCTCAAATAACAAGGCCTTACTAGAAGGCTAGTCAAGCGAAATTTGTCTGCTACATGAGTCCTGAACAAATTTACAGCTTAGTCAGAGTAAAGTTAGCCGAGGAGCGAAGCTCACGTCCCATTTATATTGTTTTATGGTTTCTTTCCTTCCCTCTGAGGTTTCCACCAAGAAAATGTGGTTCCGTTTCCTCGCGGAGGCTTTTATTATCCCTTTAGATACATTGAGGAATCTATGACGATACCTTATATGCAGGTTCGTAGCCAGGACAGGTCTTGAGGGATTACTCGTAACAATCCCCCAAAACTCATAAAGGTTTCAACGAGTATGACAAAAGTATCTATAAGCGTAATAAGACAGATATTCACCGAAATAATATAAATTTGAAAATTGCTTTAATATATTTGCAATGTTATTCCATATTTTTTTTAAATTAACTGATAAATAATTTGATTCAGCAAGTATTATTATGACGACCTGTTTGGCTTAATATTAGAACGTCTGCCTTATGAGCACGGGGTCCCGGGTTCGGTTCCCGGCCGCGTCAATGTTTGAATGATGAATTTTAAATATGCTCTAAGTCAGGGTGTTAGTTGACCTTGTCTGTGTGTGTATTCCATAGTATCCCCAACACAGTTCGACATAATGTATGTATTATGTTTTTTCTTTAATCATAGTCACAAGAAGCTGCATGTATCCAGTAAAATACCACTAAGCTAGTTGGTTTTACTCTTTCCTAGATGCGGGCCTGCTTGCGCAGGTGACTGATATTCCAACATAGATTGGGTTCAACGATTAATTTGTATCCTTTGTCCACTTTTGGATTGTCGAAAAGTAAGACAAATCGTATCCATTGTTACTATCTATATGTATAAGATACTTCTCTTGGATTTTTATAAATAGGGCGTGCTGTTCAGATTTGTTAGAATCGAGTTGAAATGATGTTGTTGTAAAGGTGAGATCGCGTTCTCCATGCTCTGCGCTCAAATGGAGACACATACATAACATAACATGCTCCTCGCGTTGCCGCGAATCGCCGCGAAGTAGCCACACACTGCTCTATTCTCATCTCTCCTAGCGCTTTTCATCCTTTTTACGTCTTTGACGTCGCCACCACTCTCTCTCCGCTCCTTTCACTCGCGCCAAAAAGCTACAAAATCAGGAACGGCGGGCAAGGCGAGGAGCATGGCAAGCGGCAGGACGAGTAATGGCCACACTACGTCTAGGTCTCTATGCCTACTTCCCTCGCTACTTGCCTCGCCACTCGTTGAGTATTTGGCCGCAGCATACGAAACCGACATCGCGTAACGGGTAGAGCACGGAGCAGGTGTTGCTTGCTCCAGCGCGATCCTAGAGCACGCAACTTATCTACTACGGGAGCAGTTGCAGATGTGTGGAGCGCAATCTAGATGGATAAGATATCCACCTTTAATATGATTGATACCTATAACTTATACCTATATTCATCTGCCAAATATAATCAAATTATTTTTAATACAGTTGATGATGCTAGAGTTTCGCTAGGTATTTGTGGTCAGATCAATTTTTTAGATTAATCTGACCACGGCTGCTTAGTGTCCCTGGTTAGACTATTTTGTACCTTCTTGTCAGGCAGAAAAGTAATCAAGCAATATCAATTAAATTTTCTTGCTGTTCTAGAAAGTTATATTTAGGTAGAGGTATTAAAGTTCGTCTGGCAGCCTGTCTATTCTTTCCAAGTTGAATTGATTTGATCGGATCCCAAAGTTTTGTAGAACTTGGCGAAAGTTTGAGTAAACCCGCGGTTCGGAAATAGGTTTAACTAAAGGTGAACTACTTTTTCGCCTTTTGAAAAGGCTCGGTCTTCAGTCTAAGTTCCACAGCTGTGGCAAATGAGACTAAAACAGATGACGGTTGGGAGAAGATTTGACCTTTATGGAACTTTCGTCCTTAGTCTTATGTTTTAAGCTGCCATATAGTTTGTTTGTAGCTTCACACTAATATTATAAGCGTGAAAGTTTGTGTGTAAGTATGTAAGTAGGTAAGTATGTAAGTAGTTAAGTCTGTAAGTGTGTTTATTCCCATTCAACTCCGTAACGGCTAAACAGATTTGAATGAAATTGGGTAGCTTACACCCTGGATTAACACACAGGCTACTTTTTATCCCGGAAAAATGTTCAGTTTCTGTATAATAGCGGGTGAAACCGCGGGGCGCAGCTAATTAACGAAAATACTATAGGCATAGATGCCTTTAAAGTTTCTTTGCTAAAGGCAACACGACTGATTATTTTTTATTGTTTCGCAAAAAAGCGCGAAGACTAATAAAAAAAAACTTTTTGTCATAAATACTGAAGTCACCAAGAATAAGCATTTTAATTTCATGCTAGACAGCGAGCGCACTATAATAGAATTATGACGTCATGTGCGCCCTACAAAATCTATACTATTACTCGCTTTGCAGAAAACAGACGATCCTCTCACCAGCCCCACCAAAAACTTTAAATGCTTATAACTCAGAATTTTATCTAATTTCAATATTTTTTTATGTCTCATATAATATAATTACTGTCCGTTATATATTTTGTACTAGGCTTGTTATTAAAAGAAATACAAATTAGTCGTCTGCCTTGCTATTATATTCTCAGCAGTAGAGAGAGAAAAACATTTTTTGAAAGCGCAAACGTTTTTACAATTAATTAAACTGCGCGATGAGTGCCCCTTTAAACTTAACACGGGTATCATTTTACGTAATGAAAAAAGTAAATTTTAGTCCACTCGTATCATACATTTATTACTCGGGCACTCAACTCGGGATTATAAAATAAGACCTTAATATTAGGTACGATACGACTTTAATAAATTAGCGATGCGCATTAGAATGAGGCAAACAAAACAGCGAAGCTCGACGCAAAGAGCCGACGGAAAAACCAGCCTTCGGATCTCAATGAGATCTCTTTGTTTTTGTCCAAAAATAAACTTTTCCTTTTTTGTCTTTGAACCTTTGGACCCATGTGTGGATTGAACCATAAATCAAACCCCTCTCAATAAATCTTGACTTTGTGAGAATTTTCGCGGGAACATTATGTGTTTTTCGAGTTTTAAATTGAATGCATTGTTATAATCAGCCAGTAACGTAAGGCGTTCTAAATCAAGAGATTTTTTGAAATTATTAGATAATTCTGAGAGTCCAAAACATACAGGAGGCAATCTGTACGTGAGCCTAAGAGTAAAATCAATCACAAACAAAATTACAATTTATCCGCATCAGAAAAATAAATCAGGGAGTCGATGAAAATGACTCATAATTCACGCTTTCTGAATCCGACCTACTTTAAACATAAACCGATTTCCAACTCCGTCATTGTCTTTATCTAATAATGGTTGAGATTTGGTAATATCCGGCCCTTTGAACGAGTAAGAATGGCAACCTTTCGTTTCGAAATTAAACCATTTGTAAACGTTGAACGGCAAGGGAGGGTAAATCAATCTATACATTGAATTAGTTGATGTTAAGGGCGATTTGGGCTATATTTTAGAGGCGACGGCTATAGAATGAGGCATTTTGCACTCGGAGCACGTAGTGGCCTATTCATCAAGTCGCTGGGACCATTACCGCGCCCGCCACCTGCACGATCCCTAGTTTGTATTATGCTCGATTATTCTCGCTTTTACTCACTTATACCAATAACTTGTTTTTATATTTATGGTAAGCTTAATATAGTTGTATACCTACTTTGTTTGGTTTTGGTGAACATTATGTAAGTCGCTAATAGGGTCATAAAGTTGCTGGAACAAGTTAATCTGCCATTTAAAATCGTGGGCGCTAAATTTCAAGTATGCTTCTCGTACAAAAATATAATCCTTATAATAGTTTCAGAAACCCCGGGTATGTCCTAAAACTGCAACCAAAATCACTGGAGGGCGGACAGTAGCGTTGTCTTAGTAAACAGTAAGTCAGTGAGGCAACATATTATGTTTTTATTATTTTCAAAAAACATCGTTTCAAAAGTCGTTTTATTATTTCTGTAAGCTTAGATTATTTCTACTTGCCTAAATTAATTCAGGTTTTTCCGTCCGACTTCCTTTCTTTCTTAAACTTAGGTGATATGGGAGGGACGACGACGATAGTAATGAAGGAGAGGGAACAGTATAAAGCTTTATAGAATGGAAAAAAGTTTTGAATAGCATAATAGATAATAACAAAAACTATACAAACACTCCAAATAAGATAGCTTATATTATAATGCCTATCTTACTTGACTATATTACGCAGCTTTAAAATATTTATTTATTTCAGGCTCTATACTCAGAGAAAAAAAAAAAGCAATGAAACGTGTGGGCATGCTTTAACTAGAACTATACCTATGCCATATATAGTTATAGGTCCTGAGAAAATCGTCTGATGTAATCGAACAGACAGACAGCGGACTTTCGCCATATTTTTTCGGGGTTTCTTTTAACATTATGGTACGGAACCCTAACAATAAAAAAAAGTCGGTTATGATAAGATCAGGAAATTTCTTCCTATGTCACCGTGCTGAACTGCTCACCTAGCCACCTCTACGATGCACCAGTATAGATTAACACTGGCAGCGGAGAGCTAGCGAGCCTCAGTGTATATCATCCTCGGGGAATAGAATGCGTTGCATCCAGCAGCAAGCCCGTAATATATCACCCGTGGTGGGCCATTAGGCTCCCAACACGCCGGATTAAAATGTTAACTAACCACCCTTTGTCTTCGCTGCATTTACAATGGGAAACGGTTGTTTTGCTTTCTAATGTTTACTGCGATCTTCGCCGCTGATTGTAGAACTGCAATCGCGTGCTGTTGTATTTTAAATAGAGTTAAAGGCGGATTTACATTTTATACGTGGCTTTCGAGGATTCTCAAATGTTAAGCAGAAGTGTAGCAGTTTTCTAGTTCGGCTTATATGGGGCTTATTCAAATTAAGACGGTGTTGCAGCGCGGCAGATGAAAATTGACGTGATGGCAAGATAATTAAAGATATGTACATATATGAAAAGTACAAGCCTTTTTTAGGAATTAAAGCAAAGACCAAGCATGCCGCTTATGATAGGCAGAGAGGTGAAATTTGGACTCAATATTCCTCAAATGGTCTAGGTAAACAATAAGAATGGATTTTGCGAAATTCCGCCTATAAAGGGGTAAAATGAACCCCCAAAGTTTGTATGGAAATAAAAACTTTTTTCATTACAAAAACAATAAAGGCAATTTTTAGGCGCAGCCGTGCGGGCAAGCTAGTTATTTTATAATCATTAGTGACTTATAAGCCCGATATTGTGATTCTCCTGGCTTAGTTTGGCTCCTGGCTTTTTCTGCTTATGAGAAATAAATAAATGAGCAGGAACTTTAGAGTTTGATTCCCGGCTGGGCGGGTGCTATTTTCAACTTTATCTTTTTCGGGTTTGGGTTTTAGTTGTACGTGTCTTTGTGTGATAATGGGAAACCTAGTACGGAGCTAAATAAGGGGAGCGGTATTTTTACCCGACTAACCAAGAAGTGTTTTTAGGATGTATGTAAGTATGTAAATGTATGTAACTATGTACCTTAGCATGTTTGTGTTTTCCTCCTATAAGACGTCCAGTAGCCTAAAATGGTTGACATATTTTGACAAGCGAGGTTTCATTCAATTCCTCTTTATTACGTCCGGAGTGTCATAGGCTATAATTATTTTGCAGTCGGGTATTCAGTTTTTCTTTTACTAATATTACTTCTTATAAGTGTACCTGCTTGGTTATAAGTAGATATTTAAATGGATAGTCCTGAGTTGCTAATAAAGTAAAAAATCCTAAGTTAATAATTCAAAAGAAGTTATACTTGGTACTCGTAAAAGACTTTGTAACCTTCTTACGAAACTTCCGCACATTCTTTTCCTCACCTCAACGCATAAAACGCCCCCGAAACCATAGACGCCTTCATAAATACTTACCGGTATTTTTGCTACATTTAATCAAGCGCAAAGGTAATGAAGTAGGTTCCCGTTATGGCAGCGATTCATTTACATTATTAGTTCGGTAAGGGCGGTTATTTAAAGGTTAGTTGGCAACCGCGCCGCGTCTTGGCCTATTCATCACGCCCGAGGCCAAACTTGCCTACCTGCCATCACTAAACCTCTACACGTATAGGTACTGCTATAGAGATTTTGTTAGTGTAGTACAAGTGTGAAAGCGGGGATGCTGGTATTTTATACTTATCTATATTATTATAATAGAATTATTTTACAGTATGTGTATTCTGCAAGCTAAGTGACCGCGCAGGTGAGGTGAGACGCTAAGTAAACTTGCATTTTATTAGCTGATTACTGTAGAAAAATGACAAAACATCTATAAATCACATTTCGATATAGTTCCTTGCTCTAACGATTCGATATTTTGAAATTTCTCTGCGGTAATGGGCAAGAAAAATGCAAGTTCACTTAGCGTTCATCTCACTTGCAAGAACACTTAACTTGCAGAACAGATAGGACAGGTCTTGTTTTTAAATTTAACTGTTCCAAAAAATCGAAGTAATCAACCAACCATTCTATAGGTACAAGTACAGATACAGCGGACCAGGGAATGTCCTAAAACTGCGATCAGAACCACCAGAAGACAGGTAGCAGCGTGACCCTCTTAGTAAACGGCGAACATTCTGCGATCGCCAAGCTGCCTGCCATCGTGTGGATAATAAGAATAACAACTTGAGGACAATAATCACGTTATTAATAATAATAAGAAGACATAATTTGTGTTAAAGATGATGCAAAAATATGTTAGTTTTCACGCGTCAAAAATGTCGTACCATAGTATCAAGATCTGAACGCGAGGAAACTACGTAAATAAACTTATATTCAATAGCGGTTCACCTCCTCGCCTATTTCCCGCTCAAACTTAATCTTGTTTGCGCCGTGAAAAATAATATTTTTCTTTATTAGGCAGGTAAACTTGTGGCCTGTTGTGCTGGCGGCCTATTACGTTTGGCTTATGAACGACACGATATTGATGTTTAATGATATTGGAACGAATTGGCGCCTGTTGCTGATCTATATTCGGTGTGATTGAGTTTCGCGCTTATTGAGAGGATCTACGTTTCAGTAGGTAAATGAAAAAATCGTCGTTTTCAAATATTAAGCACCGGCTGTCATAAATCCTTAGGTGAAGTTTAGGTCATTGTGACAGACTTAAAAACCTCGAACCGCAGATCAACGAGGGAATATAAGAGATCAATTCTATTTCTCTCTCGATTACTCTCATTTGTAAGACGGCGCGGCAGTCAAGTTGTTACATGTTGTTAGCGCTCTTAAGAAATTATTCGAAGTTGTTTTAGTGCGAACTAGTCAAACACAAAGATTCAATAAATTAAACCTTTTTCTTGCTTTTGCAATTTTGTATTTAACAAAACGAACCAACAAATGGAAAAAAGCTCATTTCAATTCAAAGCAAGCGGAGTTCAAAATCCGTTCGCTATCTAACGATGGAGTACGTACCAAATAATAATCTTCATTGTTATCACGGATGTACTCCATACTATGACGAATGCAGCTATTTTTCCAGCGTTATCGTGTATGCACGTCCAATTTTTATTGCTTTTTCTGCGGCAGTTACAAATCGATTTGGCTTAAAGCCAATGGCGTCATTTTAATAGTTCTTCTGTGCGACCGACAGGCCTCTCACATATTTTAGCATTATGTGTATAGGTGTTTTAACCAATGAATCTATGAATATTCTGCATGTCATAAGCAATTGTTATGCCAATTGTGCTGTAATTTGTCATCGAAAGTTGCCGTGGGGAAAGCGGGACTGGGCCGGTAATGTCAGCCGTGTATCGGACGAACGTTGAGCAAACATCACAACCCTGTGTCGGCCCAGATGGAGGGCCGAGGAGTGTTGGAGGGATGAGCTGGATTCCTACTTGAGTGACTGGGCCTAAATTGAGTAAAACAGTGAACAATGGAAGGACGAAAGGGAGGCCTTTGCACTGCAGCAGAAAATGCAGGCTAAACCATAGTTTTATACTTAGTAATTTGAGTTTGTTGGTTTATTTGTTCGTTTTTACGCAGCAACAGATCCACGGGGTGACGAGAATTTTCGTTTTATACCCACACAAAGATTCACGTTGAAGAGCCTGACTACTTTTCATCCCCGGAAAATGTACGGATCCTGAGGGATTTTTCACGTAGGTGAAGCCGCGGAGCTCAGCTCAGCTAGTATGTTAACGAAAGTCGTCGCGAGAAAAAGTTTTTAATAAAGGAAAAAAAAAATTGTCAAAGAAACAATGGGCGACCATTGTTTATTTTGACAAAGATTCGGTCACGCTGAAAGCAACGTTTTTATTCATTCGCTTTTTAGAGGTGCTGGCTCTCCCACAAACTAAGGCTCAAAATATACGCTGAAAGCTTGCCTATAGTTGGGAAAATAGAATCATTAAAATATGGCCTGTCAACGTATAACAACGTAGAACAACCGATACAAACAACGTAAATTTATTGACAGGAATTGAAATATTAATAGCTTTTATTTTCCTCCATTCACTGGGAGAGAAACATTCTGGAGAGAAAATAGTTTTACATTATTTATTACGACTTAACATTCAATAGGTGTCCTTTGTTTTTTCTTGCGATTCTTTGTAGTGCTACTTGATATTTTCTGTTTCGATGCACAGTGGAACAATAAGAGAGGTATCGATGTTAATAAGACAAGAAGGGTGAAACGGTTCTTCGTTTACAAACATTTCCATTCATTGGTAAGACAGTAAAATACATTTGAGAGCTATATACTCAGGTGATTTCCAGGGAATTGAAATGTTGTGTGGTAAAGAAATTTGTAGCTGCACGTTTATTGAATTGAAAATACTGGTCCTGTATAAGGTTTTTGACCCAACTCGAATGTATACTTAGGAGTACAATCTAACTAAATTTCCTAGTTCTGTTTGTTAGGTTACCTAAAAGTTACACAATAGGCTCTAACTATCCATTCAATGAAGGTTGTCGACTAACTGTAGCTTTACAACATTTTGTTCCCATTATAGTGGTCCTTTGGAACTGAGCATAGCCCTCTCAATTAATTCGTAGAGCTGTAGGCACGTACGGTCGATTCTAAACTGGGCCTAAATTGTATCAAAATACAATTACTTATATCGAGAAATATAAAATATATCATGCATAGTTCGTTACATGGCATCATCTTGTTTAGCGTTTTTTCGTCCATTTCTGAAAAGAGGCATACTCCGCCCTTTAAGAGATGTCTTTCCGCGAGGTTTTGGTGCATTCGATATTTGAAATCGTATAGCAGTCGCTTTGTTTCTAGTGCGTGCGATAGAGAGAGTAAGTGAATTTTCCTAACTTTTTGAAGAACTTAGAGTTTCGGGGGAAATCTGTTATCACCCCCTAAATCTTAACAAAACTTTTGTTCTTGGTGTCAATCGCTTGGATAAACTATAACCTATAAGCCTATAGCATACCCACAGAAGAGGAAAACCTTACTTCTCTCTTCTGTGAGCATACCTATAGCTGGTGTGTTTTGTTTTTTCAAAAAAAATATGGATGTTATTCTAACAACAACTACTTTTCTTCGTCGTATTTTCTACGCAAATATGTATCACTTTAAGTGCATTTTTTTTTTTGCGAGGAGGAAATCTTCAAGATACCCGTCTACTTTGGGGTGCAGTTGGGTTATGTGCCTGGAGCAACAAAGATATAGCGAAATTAAAAAAATAGCAAATATACAAGCATAGTTTTTCACAGTGTGTAGATAACATTAAAAAAAAACATTAAACATTTAAAAAAAAAACCTTATCAAATTTTATCAAGATCTGTTCAGCCGTTTAGCCGGGATAACGCGATAAACATCCAGACAGAGCTACTTCCTATAGTTCGCTAGATGGCGTTGATCAATTTTTGTGCATTTTTTGACGTTTTGTACAGACTGACAGTTGTAATGTAGGGAGTTCTGAATCGCGCAAGCGAAGTTTTTTCCTCGAGACGAGCACATTCATTTTCATACCTCGAAGCTTTATTGGTCCTGATACGACTGCGGCTATATTCCTCTGAATTATAATATTAGTTAGGATAGTATATAGTAGGTGTAGTGTATGTAGTAAGTTTTTTTTAATGCTATGTACGTATTTTTGGGGTGAACAATAGTGTTATCTATCTATCTATATCTTTCAAAATAAGATTTTTAATATACATTACTAATGAGGAGCACTAAATAGAAACATCATATTTTTATCAAAGTAGGCCGTTAAAACTTATGTTTAACATGTTTGGTTCTACAAATATAATAAAGAGGCTTATTACAAATCTTATTCAATTTGTCGATCTAAAATGACTACACATTATCTAAATTGACATGAGTAAATAATAATCATCATAAAAGGTACACATTGAATTACGTTAAGAGGCGAGGGAGTATTTTGTTTACCTTTATTTGTCTTTTGTAAGAGCTTCGCTTGTGTTGGCGGAATAACAGCCGTTTAACTGGCCATAAAGTGGAATTTATTGCTGAGGCGACATACAGAATATTCGCCTGTTCCGCTCTGAGGACTTAACTAGTTATATCCTTGAGAGGATTTTTTGGAACTCAGCTTTATTGCATCACGAGAACGGCTTGTTCACCATAAAACTGTGTATTGAATTTAGAACTTAGGGTAATTTTAGAATTCCGTACCTCAAAAAGAAGAAAGGATAGAATCCTTATAGAATCACTTCGTTGTCTGTCACGATCCTTTTTCACAGGAACGCAAAATTACAGTAAAATACATAGGACTACGGTATTATAGAGCTGTAAAAAAATAATAAGATTCTGAATCAAGGCAATAAAATATACATCCATTTGTGCCGCCAATTTCGACACTCGCAAGTAAAACAAAAGCAAGTTCTTACACCACAAGTAAAGAAATAAATCTGAATATCATTAATTTGTAGTAAATTGTTATTCATATAATTTTTTTTTGCAAATTGTAAATTTATATTTGTTGTTGGTGAAATGATCGTGACGTATATCGAAATATGGGAGATCATTTTTTCAACTACAAAGTGAAGTTTTTACGGAAACCTCGATGCGCGAGTTAGTCCGGTTTTTAATTTACCTCTCGAAGGCTGTTTTCTTACATCTTACGTAACTACTTTTGTGCTGACTTTCGTTTTATTTTCACTCCCAAAAAGATAACATTTAAATTAGGTAAAATTAGGGTTATATGACAATAAAATTCCGCGGATTCAAAAATTATGTTTAGTATTTCTGTTGAACAGAAGTGTGAGCGAGACACTTCCTTTCCTTTCCTTACGGCAAATAGGTAGACCGAGCTTTCGCATTCTAAGCTTAAATGATTTCAAAATTAGATAATGTACCTTCTAAGGTTTCAAATAAGAAGAAACGAAGAAATGTCAGCACCCGGGCCCCGGTAGAGCTTAGGAGCCATTTGCACATTTGCACCAAAATAATTACAACGAAAAAATTAAAAAAATCTATTTTGATGGTTTTTTGAAAATGTGATTTTTTTAAATGTGTATCTGTATATGGCCGTGCGGCCCTTCGAGGGCAGGCCGGTATCCCAGCAGTGGGATGTTTAAAAGGCTGATGCAGAGTGGTGCCTTTTGTTCACAGATTTTATATATTATGTATATAGATTACGAAACACGAAATCATTGTTCCGACAAAAACTCACCAAACTTGGAGGACGGCGCGGGTTGCGGGGACTGCGACCAATAACTATCATAGGCTATCTCTAGGTTACGGTCGATAGTCCTGACTGCGGAATCTAGAGAGGTAATCTATCGCAATCTTTCTCTAAGTGCATCATGTGCCGCGGCCATGAATATTAACACACATGAATATTCCGACTGTGTTTGCGCTTTTCTTGCATGACGCGCGAAGAAACCTGGCGTTGGTATAATCTCGAACGTGACGGAGATTTATGGCCTTTAATAAAGCAGATACATTAATATGCATGAAATGATAGCGATACTTTACGGCGGCAAAAGGTAACGTCTTGTTAACTTTTACTATACACAAGGTTGGCTTCTTCACTTCACACATGCTCACGAATCGTCGCAACGACTTTTCTGTACAATATACATTTTAATTCTGGGCAGAAATATCGGTTATTATGTACCTAGTCGTAAGACCTGCGCCTCGCGATTTCATCCGCATGGAAGATTTCTCAGCAAAATTTTCCCGAGGTAAAAAGCCTATGTCATCTATCTGTGATAAGCCTGTGTCACTCTACGACGACTTGAAAAAATCAAGTTGATATCCGTTGCTCTGTCGCTGCACGAAAGACTAACAATCAATTATAGCACTTATTATATAACAGCTTACTCCTATGTTCCTATCGCAACATTGAGTTTAGCTTTTAGTATAAATACACGTCGATTACAAACCATAACGCATTTTCTAGCGATTCTCTAGCTATCACCATCCATAGTCACTGAGTGAAAGAACTCCTTTAAAAAAAAAACCATAAAAAAATATATATATAATAATCTATCGTAAGAAAGAACGTACGAATCGAATTCGACACCATTCGATTCTTAATGCTTAAGGCTTCTTCTTAAGGCTTTCGACAAGTCGAGGAAGCAAGTATAGACTGGCATTCTCCGCTTCATATAGTATTTGAAGGTATGCTTAAGAGGATAGTCCTTCCGAGAGGTTTTGGCGCATTCGATATTGTATAGCTGTCACTCTGTTTCTCGTGCGTACAGTAGAGAGAGCTAGTGCATTTTCAAAACTTTGATGAGATTAGCATTTCGGGGGTAGACTGTTATCACCCTCTAAATCTTAACAAAATCTTTTGTTTTTCTGTCAACGATAATTAAACTTAGATAAACGATAACTAATGCCGCTATGATTTGTTATTTCAAAAAATGTTTGTGGTATTCTTTGAATTTGTAGTAATTTTAATTAATTTAGTTTGACTGGAATTTTGTTGGCTTGTAAAACGCCTTGGCGTTGCTGTAGGCTGACAGGCATTTAATAATAAATAAATAAATAACAACTACTTTTCTTCGTCGTATTTTCGACGCAAAAAATTGTCACTTCAAGTGCCTATAACAACGAAGCCGTTGCGAAATTAAAAAAAAAACAAAGCATAGTTTTCCACGATGTAGATAACACATAAAAAAAACATCGAAATCGGATAAAATTTAGGGGTGGGTATCAGACAAAGCTTTTTGTATGGGCAAGACAGCGGTAGACTCTATTGGCACTTTCCGTGGACAGTCGAGCACGATACCCGAACTAGTTATCATGTAGTGTTACGTATCTGTTTAACTGCATGATAAGCAAACCGTTAAACACCTTAGCTATAACTGTAGCTAGAGATATAGGCCTGTATTTACTCTTATCAGCAAGTCTTATTTTTCATTACAGGCACACCTGCGGTCTTCATAAAATCATCGGTCAGGTACATACGCATATAGCGAGTAGAACATAGCTAAAATTCTAGAAATATGTGGTCCAGCGTGCTGCAGGTGCTCGATGCCGAGACTATCATGTCCAAGGGATGAAATATAATTATTAAAAAAACATAATGAACAATAATAACTAACAAAAAATAATGATGGTCCTCGTAATGTCATGAGAAGCCTTTGAGCGTCCTAAAAACTTTTGTTTTGGACCTCACGATAGGCAGACAATAAAATACAGATATAAACAAAAATCTTTTTACCAGACTTCCCAAGGAGGTTAATGTTTTTCAGGGTTGTGTTTGTGTGTGAGTGTGTAAGTATACAAAGATTTTGACGAGTGAGGTGTCGTTGGATTCCTGTTTAGTAGTCGAGTTTTTAATTTGTTTGGTAATAATAGATATCTGTTTAGAGAATTTGACACTTTCTCCTTAAAACAAATCCCGTCAAGCGCTACTGATTGCTTAAGTGCTCGAAACTTAGCAAAATGTCCTAAGAGGTACTTAAAGGTAAATTTATCTGTTTTCTTAGTAGGAAACAATATTAAACTTTAGGCTTTTTAGAATGTTATGTCAAGGATCTTCGCTACGTAAACTCTACTAAGTATGTCTTATAGAATACAGACGCTTGTAAATATTTTTTTTCAATTTTTTTAAATTGCAACACTTGTTCATCTTTAAATCTGTACCCATGGATTTAGCATCATACTGGATAGAGTCATTGCTTTGGCAGCATGTCCACTTTCTGTTGGCGCGTTTACTGAGTAGGGAAGTGAAAACTAGTGCAGAATCTATCGATAAAAATGTACACAAGTGTACAAAACTAAGAACTTGTAAATTAAGAACAAAATGTTTGCAAGAATATGTACTTTATTGAACATCGAAACTCGTAATTGCCATGTAAATAGTACGAATATATATAATATATATATAGTAACTATGAAAGTTAATAAGTATCTACACCGTCTCCTAGTTTCTTTTATTCTTCCTAGTTTTTTAATTGACAGACCAGTCATAAAACTAGATTTTTCAAAATGTTTTCAACAAAGTCGAGAGTATTTAGGTGGCTCCCAGTTTTCGCGCCTCACAGCCTTTATCCACTGATTTCTGATTTCCGGACATTTTGGAAACCTATAACAAAATGTTTTATTTTAATTAATTGGTTAACCATGACACAATATTGGTACAAAATATCATACATTTCAAGCCGCGAAAGCTTTAAAAAGATTAAAATTAATTATCGATAGAATACGTATCAAGCCGATTAAACGCGGATAGGCATTAGCGGTTCATGTTTCACTTAATTTAGTATATGTAGGATATTACAAGAGTATTATTAGATAAATATCGACAAAATATCGACAATGTTTGAAACATGCAGTGGTACTTCACTAGCAGGAACACGTAAAACAATGCATTTATTTATCTTAAATTAAATCTTAAATTCATAACTAAATAACACTGCGTGATAGTTGTATGACTTCAAACATGTATATTCTTTAAGTGAAACGAATATTTAGCTCTGATACTGGTTATTTTAGGTAATAGACGCTACAAAAGACTTACGTGTGAAATGATAATTCTGGGTCTTTTACTCCTCATTTCGTTGTTTTCGATGGACAAAACACAGCACAACACGCCATAATATCACTATGTATGATAGTATTAAGTCTTCACAGCGTTATTTTTATATAATTTCACCTTTGAGCAAGACGGGTCGCAATGTTATGACCTACTAGTCGGTCACAAATGGACACAGAGTGCGAGGTTGCCAATCTTACAATATCTCTCTCGTTTACTCTATGCGACGATCCGTGTAATAAAAAGAGAAACATGACAATGTGAACGTCGGAGCGGCAACGTCTCATAGCTCTGTCCAGTATGATGTTTCGTCCAAGTCTGTACCTGTAACTTTTTTTGTAACTCTTTTGTAGAGACCGCCTGGCAAAGTACCACACCTTTGCCAATTATCCAAGCACCAAGCAGTAGCGTGCAGGTGTAGCGATTGATATAGTCCACTCGATTCCCATTTCGTGTCACATCACTCAATAAGACAATCCCTGCTTATACGGTTATTACCGTATACTAATGCTACTAATGTCAGCGATCCAGAAAGACATGACTTTCATAAAGAAAACAACATGATACTTTTTCTACTTAGTAAATGAATAAACATTGTTAGCACGAGACGACGCCTTTTATTAGATGAGTTTATTTTTGATGAGTTAGTTTATTTTATTAGGAGCCGTACTTCTTCAGTGGTGACCCCGACGGCATTTACAGTGTTCCGGATTGAAGGGCAATGTTTCCAGCAGAGAAAATCTACACGATGAGAATGACAATCTTATACAACGAGGTGTAACCCCGAAAAATCTGCTTAAAACACACTAAATGACTAAATACGTAAGCGCCATCTACTCTTACGTATTTAGTCAGCTAATATAAAAAACGCTATAAAAGTCGATAAAAAAACATGGTTAATATAGAAACATAGATATTACGTCCGCAATTTAACGTTTAGCTCAAATTAGATTGCAATAATACGACGTAAAAATTATGTTTCTAAAAATAATATTGGTGGATATTGGTGGACGTTATTTACACACAGCGCCATCTAGCCCCAAGCTAAGCAAGCTTGTGTATTATGGGAACCAGATAACTGATAGAATACATAAATACTTTTTTTTTTTGTAAATACATACATAGAATACATAGAATACATAGAAACACCCAGACAAAGAACAAACATCCATGTTCATATTTATTTTCATATAATATTTCCATCTCTTGAGAAACTAGCATGTTTTGCAAATAAAATGTGATTTTGATTGTGATTTAATGTAATTGATTTGAATTTGACTTTTCCTAATGCAAAAGTAGATATTCATAACAAGTAGCGTTTTTTTCTTCGTACCGTTACGAATGAGTTAGCTTGGGTTTCAATTTCAAGTCAAGCAGAAATTGTGATGTCGACGATCATGTCGCAGAGACTAGCGACATCTTACGTACTTATCAGTACGTACGTATCGTACTTATTAAAATCAGGTTACACATCTTTCTATGGACATCAGCACTCTTAGTATAGTTTCTCTAATGGTTTCCAGCGAAAAATTACTCGGAACATAGAGATTTAACATCTAATATCTCAGGGCGACGAGCGTAGTGCAGGGGTTTGAACTGTTGTAGTTAAGAATGTTGGTCTCGTTATTCAGTACCATAAAAAAAACTGTAATACGTTTTTTTCGCGTCTAGTACATTAAAGAATAAGTATTTTTTTATGGAAGTTGGTTACGAGACGAGCAAGTCGCTAACCGGATATTAAGCTTGACGCTTGCCCATAACAGTTCAGTGCCACCCAGAATTTTGAATTTCAACAGTTCAAAACTAAGAGCGGCAATGCACTTCGCTCATGACCCTTATAGTTATATTAGATATTAAACCTCTTTAAGCCCAGTAATTACGCTGGAAGCCTTGCCCTTCAATCCGAATCACAGTAATGTTTGCACACTACTGCTTGGCGGTTGAATTGGTCAAGGTGTCGTACTTCCCCAGGTGGACTCTGCAGAAGAGCAGACCACTACAAAAAAGCATTCAATTACTTTTAAATTTATATTCAATAATAATATAATATAATTTCTTTTTCTTTTTCCGTGTATAATTTTTTTTTTAATTCCATTGAGCTTTTACGAAGAGGTGACACCGCAGTTAATTAAAATGTCCCTTTAATTTTGGCTACTTTATCAAACTTGAGTCGGTCACTATAGTAACAAACTAGGACGTACATTATGTTTATGTACATACATATTTTTACTATAATATATAATAATACAACACAACGCGTGATCACAAGCGAGCTTTAGCGAGTGACTGAGTGAAGCAAGAGTTTGCTTTCCTCATAAGCTGTTTCGTTAGCCTATTTCCAACCTTTTTTTAAAATGCTGATTAGAAAATAAAAATAATTATCAACTTCTAGAATTCCATATTTCATTTTTTTTTAGCACAGAATTTATTTGCCAAATTTCAGGCTCAAGTAGTTAAGTTTAGCGTATTACTTAATCAGAGAATAAGTGAGTGGTATCTTGTTTTCATGCATGTAAATTAGTTTTCATTGATATTGTTCCTCGTATATAAATACCTACTCGAATAAAGAACTATTAAGATGAGTCCACATCAAGCAGAGATACAAACCCCTAAAGATTTTATGTTCATTCTTAGACACTACTTCGACTTCTTAATTACCCTTTTATAGGAATGAAACTACGAATGCATAGGAGATAAGGCACTTATTGTCTCACCGCCTACGAGGAAGCGAGAAACTATAGACTATTTACTCGCTCAAGAAACGTGTACCTAATAGATGAAGATTCCGTGTGAATAAAGGAGACACATCACGCTAATATTATAAATGCGAAAGTTTGTTTGTTAGTATGTAAATATGTTAGTAGGTAAGTATGTAAGTGTGTTTGATCCCGTTCAACTCTGTAACGGCTGAACGGATTTGAATGAAATTTGGTATGGAAGTAGCTTATACACTGGATTAAAACAGACCTTTTTATTCCGAAAAAGTTAATGGTTCCTGTACGATACCGGGTGAAGCCACGGGGCATAGCTAGTAATTATATAAGCATTTAAAATAAGTATAACATCGAATTGGTTCAACAGGGCTAGCATGCACACCGCGACAAACTCTTTTTGTTAAGCAAGAACAGGACACGGCTACGATTATGTATACGTCTGTTTCATTTTCACGACATGAAAGTAGAGAAGTTTTTGCCGCGGTGCGCATGCTAGCCCTGCAGGACGTAAGGGTGTTGTCACGTCAGTTTAATAAATAAATAAAATATTAAATGTTGATCGCTGACTATTCACACTGCCGGGGCGATATCTCTCTCCACTAGTTTGTCGCAGCCAAAAGAGCTGTCAAAGGCAATACTCGCTGATGCTCGTTTGATGGTCAGAACACTCGCCGAGAGACTCCCAGCTGTCATTCTCTACTACAGAGCCCCGCCCGAGCGAGTGGTGTGAGTGGTGCGAGTAATCGCCCTTTGCACTCGTACTCTCGCTATAGGCCAGCGACAAACCTATCGGAACTATACATATTCACTGCTCGCTGCTGGCTATCTAGCTTTTCGTTTCTAGCTCTACTCGCTTCTCGTTCATCGTTGGCGGTGGGACAAGTCCCTTAAACTATTACAGTAAACTCGCAACAGTAAAGATAAAATCCCATATAATTCGGGAATCGAGGATTTATGTGTCAGTCATTTGTTTTCGGCGACAATCTACGAGGCACGGGGGCCGTCGCAGTCACAGAAATCTTTGTCCAGTGGGCAAACTCGCAAAACTTCAATCAAGCTCGGCTAGACAAAGAGAATGACTTATATTGTAGTAGTTCTCTTCTCTTCTAACCGAGACCACGCAAATCCTATAATGTCACAACCGATATTGCTCATATTGTAACTCGAAAATTGTATTGAAATTAACTACTTGCCTACAAAATTTCATAAAGATCGGTCATCAACGGTTTATATCGTCGTACATACAATTGACTGCCCCGGTGGCTCAGTTGGTAGTGAACCTACCTTCTGTGCTTGGGGGCGTGGGTTCGATTCCCATCTAGGACAAACATTCATGTGATGAATATTTGTGTTTGTTCTATGTCTGGGTATTAATATCTATATAAGTATGTATTTAAAATTATCTATGTACGTATATCAGTCTCTGGCAGCCATATTACAAGCTTTGCTTAGTTTGGGGTCAGATGACCGTATGTGCAAATAAGTCGCAGATATTTATTTATTTATTTATACATACATACATTTCTACAAATGCCGAGTTTCTAAGAATCAACACACAGACCAATTGGTATATGTTGTGTATTTAGTCTAGTAGTTTGCACCGAACTGAGACCTCGCGACCCCTATAACTTCACAACGCCTGAACCGGTCACCTCATATTCGAGCTTAAACTTTTTGTTGAAATGAAAAGAAAATGAAGATCGGATCAACGGTTCTCAAGTTATTGTCGGACAAATATATATACAATCTTCGCTTAGCCCGATAAACTATATAAAAAAGCAAGCCATTTTCTAGGAATCAACGCACAGACCAAAGATATGATAGAGACGTGAAATTTAAACCCAAAATTCCACCACTAAAGGGAAAAAAAACAAAAAAAAACCCAAACTAAACTAACTTCATTAAACTCTAAATTACTGGTCATACAGATATTTAACATTTAATCTCAGATTGAATAGCGCAATGCGGTGCCGCGCAGAGTTTGAAACTGTTGAAGATAAAAAATTTGGGTGGCATTGAACTGTATTGGCAAGCGTGTCGCTTAACATCAGGCGAGCGACTTGCTCGTCTCGTCAGTCAGTACCATAAAAAAAATGGCGAAATCTGTAATTGTAGTGAATTACTATGAAGAGGTTCTACCTTCTGATATTAGTCACACTGTGGCTTTGATAAACTGATTACGAGTTCAAATTAAGCTGTAAACTCTTAACGGGGATATTACTCGTACCTACTCTTTTTTAAGGCAGACATTTGCAAGGAAATTAGATGGAAAAATGTCTGCTTTTTGCGGGGATAATATAAGAAGAAAGTTTTTTTATGGATCTGAGTGGCGAGACGATCAAGTCTCTTGTCTGATGGTAAATGTCACGCTTGCGCATAACAGTAAGCCACCCAGAATTTGAACTGTATCAGTTGAAAACACTGCGCGGCACCGCCCTGCGCTGGTCACTCCGAGATATTAGATGTTAAATCTCTTAATGGACAGTTATTACGCCGGAAGCATTGCCTTCCAATCCGGAACAGAGTAATGTTTGCACACTACTGCTTGGGGGCAAAGGTGCCTATGCGGACTCTGCAGACGAGTTCTACGATTACAGTACTGGCTCATGCTCCTGTTCTAAGATCAAATATAACTTGTCTTTTGTTTGTTTTGTTGTTGAATCATAATATCATTTATATTGAAAAGTTCTACGCAAGCTATAAGTAAGTAGCGGCGAACTGAGACCTCGCGACCCCTTATATTTTACAAACCCTGGACCAGATCCAACTACGTAAAGCCACGACCAGATCCGTCGGAGGATGGGCAGCAGCGTCCTCTTAGTAAACGATTAACATTTTGCGATACCCAAGCCGCTTGCCAAGCGTGGGGATGATGGCAACTCACCCCTTTTCTTAGGGCCTTTGTTTAGCAGTAGACGTCTTCTGGCTGATGACGGTGATGATGACTTGCCTATACATTTTATGAAATCGGATCAACGGTGCTCAAACAGACAAATCAGACCGGACAAATATTCACACGTAAATGCCGATTTGTTGCCGTAGACTGTGAAACTTTCACTTGGCTCGGTCACCTAAGCTTCTTTAGGGACTGTAGTAATAACTTATTTTATAATGTAAGAAAGAAACATGCAAAAGATTCCTCGAAGCACTCCAGGGTACCAGGTATCTCCTAAAAATGCGATAAGAACCACCGGAGGACGGGCTCTCTTTTTAAATGGTGAGCGTTCTACGATCCCAGCCGCCTGCCAAGCATGGGGATTATGGCAACCCACCCCCTTCGTTCAGCAGTGAACGTCTTTTGACTGATGATGATGACCTCAAGATACGTATTTAGTTATTCTACAAAGAAAATCTTTATTAAATTAATTTACCAGGAAAGATATTACATGTACAAGGAAATAAAAGTATTAAAAATAGCACAAAACCAAAATAAAGTAATGTACAATGGAATATAAAACAAATTAAAACGAACACTATCTTAATAAGTCGATACAGCAGGCAGCGTGTCTAAAGGAAATAACTACACAACAAAAGTAAGAAACCATGCCATATTAATACAAGCTTCCTGTAGGTAATAAGTTTTCACACTAAGAAAGTATAACAACTTAATAAGAGTTTGTGAAAACGTTACTTGTTTTGTAATCGTGTTGGCAAGTGCAAGAGAAATTTCAAATGGTTGCTAGAGTTGGGCGTTATAACATACAACAGCCAAAACAATTCATTATTATTATTTATTTATAATCTTACAACAGAAATATCGATCATGGCTATTATAATAATTATTATCATAGAACTTTAGGTTTATAAAGACCACTTCCCAAAATGTCCGTTTCCCAAAACGTCCGTTTTAGAAATTGTCCGCTTCCAAAACGTCAATTTACCAAATTTGAAGTTTCCGAAAATGTCCGTTTCCCCAATTGTAAAACCGCTACCTAGCTAGCACAAGCTGTACGTGTTATAAGGCTCTGTAAAAAGGTAGGAAGGAAAATTCATAGAAACCAAAACAGTTTTTTTTCTTACATGCAACACTAAAATAATGCTCACAAACAAAAATACTGCAACAGCTCACTAGCAAAAATATGGTTTCATAATCTGTGTGATACTCAAATCATTATTAAGACCAACGACAAGACGATAACACAATTGACAACTAAAATAACAACATCATTTATATTATAACAGTTTATAGCAACAGTAAGAAAATTATAAAATAAAGAATAATGCATTACAAAATACAACGGGTATGCCCACCTTTAATGGTTGCCAGAGGGTTTTCAATGCGTAAAAGACCTCAATTTATTTTGCTCACTTCGTGCGCCATTGTTACTCGGTTCTTGTGGAGGTGCTCACTTGGGATATTTTTGTGTACTGCTGGAGTTGTAGATAAAATTAGCCTTGGAGAAGTATTTTTGGAGTAACAGTTTTGTTAGAATGTTAGTAAATCTTTATTATGGCCATTTAGTTCAACACGAAAGTACTATTTACATTTTAAATCAGGCCAAAGTAAGTAACTCTAGTGGTATCATAATAATTAATATTTACGTTCCACAATCCAAAATTGAATCCAAAAGAAATTTCTTTCATTTTATTTCTAAATGATCTTTATTAAGCCTTTTATTTCCTCTGGATTAAGAAAAAACTAGATTAAGAGATGAAAGCTTAGAAGTTCTAATAAAATTGTGTTTATCCCTAACAATAGAAGGCTCCCCAGTATTGTACGCTTGAGGCGCTGTCGCCGGCCTGCGTTCCGGCACTATAGAATGATCTGGCCAGTGCTTAAGATTTAGCTTTCACTGATGTGCGTCATTGCGTGTCATCTCAATAACCTTCGCTCCAATCTTGACCCGCTTGAGCAGAAACACAATAAAACAATACCATCCAAGACACTTTGTGGAGAGTGCTGAAGGCAGGGCGTATTGACGATGTTTCTGGGCTCGACATCGTTTCTCTGAAATCCTTACCACGATGTTTGTTAGGTTCAGCTACCGAAGCTTCGGGACCGTGAACTTTGTCGCATCGCGGTACGATTTTCTCCCGACATAACAAAACAAAACATGTCATTCCATACAAAACGTCAAAAGATGCACAAAATTGGATCAACGCCATCTAGCGAACTACAGGAAGTAGCTTTCTGTCTGGATGTTGGTCGCGTTATCACGGCTAAACGGCTGAACGGATCTTGATAAAATTTGATAAGGAGTTACTGTATATCATAAAGACGGACATAGGATACTTTTTATATGTCCACGCTAACGAAGTCGCGGGTAACAATTAGTATATAATAAAACACAATTATAGTTAGTACTTAAGTTGCTAATCTATTGTAGAATATAGCGGAACGGAAGATCAGCGCTGTTCGCTAAACAGCATTATGCTGAGTTGAGACCATTTTTTTGACAAATAACATTGATTTGCTATAGTTATATGATACTGCTTATCTGCCTACCCTTCAATGTTATTAATGTTGCAAAATAAAATTATTTTCTTATTTTCGTTCTCTATAGCCACCAATGGCGAAAGAAGAAAGAGGACCTGTTACGAGTCACGTAATTTGCGGAACTTTGAATACACAATATGTGTCAACTCCACCCCTTTCGCTAGTGATTTCTTTTCACTTCAAAAACATTTGACAGTTTTAGACAGCTTGGCTGGGATCACAGAAGAGGAAAAATTTTTACCTTTACTTCTCTCTTCTGTGGCTGGGATACACAACATGGATACCGCAAGGTGGTCCCTGTGACGTGAGCAAACGATACTTTGTGGCCCATCCGCAATAGTGGAGAATCCTTGAGAGACACTTAAAATCCTGAAAATGCACTAGCCGAAAATGGATAGATGTCGTCGAAAGAAGATTTTTGGTCTCGTAAAACAGCTTGATAACTGTTTTATAGTGTGCTTCCGGCCTGACGTTTGCCGACACTGAATGAAAATTGCGGGTAAAATAAATTTAATAATAAGAAAATCGTAATTTAAAGTGTTTATCACAGAACGGAGACATGAAATTGAAAGAAATACCGCCACTCCTGGAATTCCTAACCATTTCGTGTGCCCTGGGACTCCTTTGCGGTTATTCAGGTAATCTAAAGTCCAACAAAGACGGCAAAATATTTTCCTTCTAAGATTCTGAATAGCAGGTAGCTTGTACCTCCTTACCGCAGCGTCTACGTTACTTACTTATTCTAAACTGAATTCTTTCTGCTCAGTAGAAATATATTAACTAGCCTAGAATTTTGTAAAAATAGTTTTCAGCCTAAAGTTTAATTGAACAATCACAAACTCTAAATTATTAGGTGCCTAAAACCATGAACCAATGTGAGTGTAGACAGAGGCCGATTAATAATGAGAGCCTAGTAATAATTAACAAACTGATTTAGGGAAATCAACATCTAAAGCCCGATACCCATCTAACTTACGTGGCATTTGATCTGACAAGTTACCCGCGCTAAACATGTGTATGACCTGGGGCACAATTTTGGAACGCTCGCGTGAGTATTTCCATGCGAAATGACCAACTATCCCGGACCCGAATATGTCCCAAAATTGCGACCAGAACCACCAGTGGACGGGCGGCAGCGGCCGCTTAGTAAACGGTGAACGTTCTGCGATCCCCAAGCCACACTGGGAAAAAAAAGGGTCGATTTATCGGCTATGCAAGGCCGTGTAAACCCGGTACTGCAGTTGCAGCCGTGTAAACACGGCAAGGGTTACCGTGTGGCGCTAACACGGCTACAGTGGACACACGGTTAAAACCGCACACGGCTAGGATGGTAAGGTTGGATCCGCACACGGTACTGCAGTTGCAGCCGTGTCAACTGGTCGACACGGTTATAATCATACACGGCTAGATCTGCACACGGTACTGCAGTTGCAGCCGTGTCAACTAGTCGACACGGTTCCGATTAGACACGGCTAAATCTGGACACGGTACTGCAGTTGCAGCCGTGTCAACTAGTTGACACGGTTATGATTTAGACACGGCTAAGTATATACGTGGCTGGCGTAACCATGTAATATATGCTGCGTTAACCATGTCAACACGGCTGTCCTAGCCGCTTTCCTACGACCTTGCACAGCTGGCGGAGCCGTGTGACGCGGTTGGAAGAAGCCGCGTAAAGCGGCTGCTTCGACCGCTTCAACACGGCTGTCCTAGCCGCTTTCCTACGACCCTGCACAGCTGGCGGAGCCGTGTAAATCGGCTGCATCAACCGCGTCAACACGGCTGTCCTAGCCGCTTTCCTACGACCCTACACAGCTGGCGGAGCCGTGTGACGCGGTTGAAGAAGCCGTGTAAAGCGGCTCCATCAACCGCGTCACCTACAAACCTACACAGCAGGCGGAGCCGTGTGACGCGGTTGAAAAAGCCGTGTAAAGCGGCTGCGTCAGCCGCGTCAACATGGCTGTCCTAGCCGCTTTCCTACAACCCTGCACAACTGACGGAGCCGTGTGACGCGGTTGAAGAAGCCGTGTAAAGCGCCTGCGTCAACCGCGTCAACACGGCTGTCCTACGACCCTGCACAGCTGGCGGAACCTTGTGACACGGTTGAAAAAGCCTTGTAAAGCGGCTGCGTTAACCGCGTCAACACGGCTGTCCTAGCCACTTTCCTACGACCCTGCTCAGCTGGCGGAGCCGTGTGACGCGGTTGAGGAAGCCGTGTAAAGCGGCTTTCTCAACCGCGTCACACAGCTTCGCCAGCTGAGCAGGGTCTTAAGAAGGGCGTTAGCATATCCGTGTTGACATGGCCAAGGCAGCCGTTTTAATACGGCTCCTTCAAGCAGGTCTGCACAGGTATGCCGCCGTGTGTGACGCAGTTAAAGTAGCCGTGTAAAACGACCGCCTCAGCAAAGTCCAACACTTTTTTTAACCCGAATGTTTCAGGTTCGCCAGCTATGTAGGACCTGTAATAAACCATTTGAACGATTAAAAATAACGAAAATAACTAAATAAATACTGCCCTCAAATCTACTGTCTAAATATTATTTTTCTAGGATTTGGTGATGGTTAATTTGTTGATTAAAAAAATACTTTAAGAAACAGAATTTTATTCAAAGATTTTTACATCACATAATAATATTATATAATAAGTAATAATTATACATTTAGTTTTCGTAATTTCTCATATTATAAATTCATAATGATGACTACGTGAAAATGTTAGGAAGTACCGCTTGCGAAGCGACCATGTTGTCTTCCAAGCTGTTTCTAAAATAGATGATGATTCCAGTCCCTGGCACTTGGATATCGTGATAATGTCAGCATTCGCTAGAAAAAATAAAATTATTTAGAATGAAATTATATTAAAAATAATCTACTGCATACTGTATATCACACAGCAAGCTGCGGCTGATACATGGATGTTAATGAACTCAAGAAAAGTAGGTATACTATGTCCGTCCTCGTGTGCTTATCATTACCAAATTTTATCAAGATTGGTCCGGCTGCTTAGAACAAACAATTCACTGATAGGTAATAAACTGGCAGACAGAGAGGGAGCGGTACTTTCACATATTTAGCACAGAACATAGGTGTAATCCTCAGAATTCTCCTCATAAAAATGTCTTTGGTATAATCTATAAAAATAACATCAGCGTGATTAGTCACTTACGTTTCTGCACCAGTGTTCCCAATACGTTTTAAATTTGATGCGATGGACGATCTTGGGAATCAGTTCCGATTTGACCCAGACAATAGCGGCAACGCATTTGCTGTTATAGCATTTTCTGGAAATAAAATTATTTACTTAGTTTAGTTCATTATCCAACGAGCTACAATCCACTCACTGCACTTGTCAAATAAGACCACATCACGGAATAGGTAGATAATAGACCACAGCACGGGCGGCGTGGTCAATCGCTGTTAGCATCGTAGGGAGGCGGCTAGGACAGCCGTCTGACGTGGTTGAGGAAGCCGTATAAAGTGCCTGCGACTACCGCGTCGACACGGCTATCCTAGCCGCTTTCCTACTGCCCTGCACAGCAACTCGAATGGCAGAGTGCAAAACAACAATTACATTTGCGAAAACGCATAGGTACCTGATGCGCCTAGCTCTTTTTCGTATTTACACGTGGGAACAATATTATTACAAAAGAAAACGGTAGCACGGACAGTTTTTTTTTGAATAATATTGTTCCCGCCGAAAAACTGATTCACATGCAAAATTTACTCATATTAAGTAGGTAGGTACCAAAAATTTCGGGCATAATCACATGTTTCTCTCGCGAATCGTTTTGTATCAACTAAAACTCAAAAAAACACTATTTACGCAAGTACCTACTCGAACTGATACTAACCTTTAAATATAGCGATGTATTCTTCCATGCAACAGGATTTATGTAATTTTTGAACAGTAGCTGCATCTTTTTCCTCTTTAATAGTGTAATAAACGCCTGACATGTTGAGACCGTTTGAAGTAGATACAAGCACACCAAACTCAACTCAAAACGAAAACGAATGGCTGGCCGCCCGCGTGCGCGCACTTTTATATATGCGCGGCTGCCAGATATGGCTATCGACATTTCCCCAGGTTCCACAAATATCTGAAGTCATTTACCTAGGAATAATATTTATGCATTTTAGTAAAAATAAGAAATAAGTTTAGTGCTTATCTAGTTTATCACACTAATATTATAATTACGATAGTTTGTGTAAGCGATAAGTACGTAAGTATGTTTGTTTCCGTTCAACTCCTCTGTTACGGCTGAACGGATTTGTATGAAATTTGGTATAGAGGTAGCTTATTCTCTGGATTAACACATAGGCTACTTTTTATTCCGGAAAAATATTCGTTTTCTGTAGAATAGCGGGTGGAGCCGCGGGGCGCAGCTAGTAACATTTATAAATAATATTAAAATACACCATTACTATAGAGATAGACAAGATATATCAAAGTGTGGATGCATTATAATAAAATAATAGTCTTATTTTAAAATGGATTACACAAAAATATTATTCATACTCTCACATATACTTATTAGTAAGACCCTTGACAGATTAACAATAAAGTTAATTGTGTTTTTTATTTAATAAGCTTAAAAATGTGTGTCTTAGATAATTTCAAATTCCTTACTTTAGTGGCAAACGGCAAGTCTATTTATGTGGCAATACAGCTTTTATGTTGATTATGCGGGTTTCATCTGTGACACGGCTTTCATAGTCAGGTTTCAGTTAGCACACGGTCTATCGTGTCGTATTTCAAACGGCTCCATCAACCTTGTACCACTTGTGACACGGCTAACGTAGCCAGGTTTCGTTCAGTACACGGTATCATGTCGTGTCTAGAATGGGTCAGGCAACCATGTTTGTGCGGATTCCATTTGTGAAATGGCTTACGTAGTTAGGTTTTTTAGCACACGGTGTATCGTGTCTTGTCTGAAACCGTTAACCACGATTGTGGGGTCCATTTGTGACACAACTATCGTAGCCTGATTTCAGTACACAGAGAGGAAACGGTTCCGGCAACCATATTTGCGAGTTACATTTGTGACACGGCTATCATGGCCAGGGTGCATTTACCACACGGTCTGTTGTGCCGTGTCTGAAACGGCTCCGGAAACACGGCACGGCTATCATAGCCAGGTTTTGTTAAGCACACGGTCTGTCGTGCCGTGTCTAAAACGACTCCGTTAACCATGTTTACGGACTCGATTTATGACATGGTTATCATAGCCAGGATTTTTCGTTTTGTTTTATTATTATTTATTCATAACGAAACATACTATTTATTATAATTATGTCAAACTGCATAGCAGTTTGTAGGCAGATGCTTAATCTCAATGTCTACATGCATGTGTTAGCTAAATATAAAAAATTAGAGCAGTTAATGTTAAAATAATAGATGAAAGTAATTTCTTAGGTTTAACAATAGATGCTAATTTGAATTGGAAAACACACATCTCTAAAATAAACAATAAAATAAATTAATATATCCATTCCCTATGTTATGGTGTCATATTTTGGGGCAATTCAGTCGAATTAGGATCGAGATTCATATTACAAAAAAAAAATGTCTTCGTGCAATATTTAATATGAGTGTAATATATTTACAGTACAGAAGTTCTTAACGCTCATTTGTATATTTATATACGAGATTTTCCTTATTGTGAAGCATAATCGTAGTGTTTTATTTAACTCCTCAAGCAGAATTGAAGTCGGAAATCCATGTTATCGAGTTTGAATCGTGACATGCCTATCATAGCCAGGTTTTATTAAGCACACGGTATGTCGTGCCATGTCTGAAACGGCTCTGGCAACCATGTTTACGAGTTCATTGTTCATTGTGACTTGGCTAACGTAGCCAGGTTCTATTTGGTACACGGCCTGACGTGCCGTGTCTTGGACGTCTCCGTCAATTGTTTTCGGGTTCCATTTGCAATACTGCTATCATAGCCAGGTTTTGTTAAGCACACGGTTTTTCGTGCCGTGTCTGAAACGGCTCCGGAAACCATGTTAGCTAGTCTGAATTGGGACACGGCTATCATAACCAAGTTTTGTTAAGCACACGGTCTATCGTGCCGTGTCTGAAACGGCTCCGGAAACCATAATCGCGAGTTTGAATTGTGACACGGCTATCTTAGCCAGGTTTTGTTTAGCACACGGTCTGTCGTGCTGTATTTGAAACGGCTCAGAAAACCATGTTTGCGAGTTTGTATTGGAACACAGCTATCATAGCCAGGTTTTGTTAAGCACACGGTCTTCCGTGCCGTGTCTGAAACGGTTTCGGAAACCGTGTTTGCGAGTTTGAATTGTGACACGGCTATCATAGCCAGGATTTGTTGAGCACACGGTCTGTAGTGCCGTGTCTAGAACGGCTACGTCAACCATGTTTGCGGGTTCCATGTGTGACATGGCTATCGCAGCCTGGTTTAGTTTGACACACGGCCTGTCATGCCGTGTCTGAAACGGCTCTGCCAACCATGTCTGCTAGTATCATTGGGACTTGGCTAACGTAGCCAGCTTTTGCTTAGCACAGGGCCTGTAGTGCCGTGTCTAAAACGGCTCAGCAGACCGTGTTTGCTTAACACACGGCCCGATGCGCTGTGTATACACCGCTTTTACAACCGTGTTAGAGTGTAGCCGTGCATTTTTGCACGGCTACGGTTTTTACACGGTTGGAAAATTATGAAACACGGTAAACGTGACCGTTTCTACCGGCTAACGAAGCCGTGTAAATGGCTAACATAGCCATGTAAAATCTCTAGCCGTGTACACGGCGCTTCACACGGCTGCCAAACCCGGCTGGCACAGCCATTTACATGGCTACAGAAAATGTAACCGTGTTCGAAAGCCGTGTATTTTTCCCAGTGCACCTGCCCAAGCCTGGGGTTTATGGCAACCCCTATTAGGGGTTTTTAAATATTTTTATATAAAAAAAGGTAACCCAGAATTCGAATGATTCAAAAATACACAAAATCAGGATCAGGCATTCCATTTCACCAGGTTTTTCGATTTCGATTTCAGGTTTTTGTTTTAGGATGCGAAAAGAATTTCATATCGAAGGATTTCAAAACTAGAGTCACGCTATGCCAGTTGCCACGCGTTGTTTGGAAAGTCAGGTCACGAGTCACATGTCAACTTAACGGGTTTCTAGCCTAATATTTCTAATCGGGTAGGATACAGTTTTACACATTTATGAAATTGTTGTAGGTATAGAAACAAATACAGCATTAACGTTATCGTATAAAAGGAAGATAAAACGTATGTAATGTGTAGTAATAGGTCGAAAAGCGTTTTCAGATAAGCATTTTGGTTCATTCGAGTAAAGTGTCCATTGAGTCGGGGAGAGATGGGAATAGTGAATTAGGAGCAGTTTATTTTCATAAAAAAAGTAGGTCTGAGATCTATAACTTTACTTACTGTCGATATATGTTTTCAAAATGTTTGTATTAAATTTTCCGTAAAGCTAAAAAAAAAACGAAAGTTATTAGTTTAAAATTAGTAATTGTTCGAAGCATTCGTTCAAAAACTTTGCAAGATTCGTATGAAAATATTGTTTTTTCAACTAATTTTAAAATTTTAAAATGTTTCAATGCATTATGAAAAACGCAGGGACGTTGAGAATGGAAAAGTCTTTAGTATATATCATAACAACATTAAAATTGTGGCGGCAGCTTCGTTCGGCGATGGGAGTGTTCATTTAAATGAATAGTTCCGTCGCTCCGCAACTACTGGACAGCAGTGTCCGTTCCCTGGACTCGGCTTTCAAAGCCTCGTTGTTATGGCCCTTGGAATTTTATTAACTATTTCAGTAATGTTTTCGTTAGTAGTATATTGCTTGTAGGTAATTTGTTTTATTTTTATTTTCCTAGTCCATTTCGTAGAATAAACTAGGCTAGTTATGTCCACAGAAAAGATCTATAAGTAAAAAGAATATCTCTTCTGTGGTTATGTCTAAAGTACTCTCATTGTTTTGGGACAAACAAAATAACAACTACTTACGATTTTTTTCATTGTGTTCTGCTAGTAGATAAAAAATGCATAACCCAGAATTTCATTTTATTAATTAGTTTCATAAATGTATCTTATTTGTTTAGGTACAGAAATGTATAAGTACTTATATATGTGAGTAGCTGAGTTAATTTCTCCGATTAAACATTTTTAAATGTCCGTCATAGATGGATGTAATGATGAGCCCCATCAAATTTAGTTTTATAAAAAAATAATAACAAAAATATATTAATAAACGAAATAAATGAAATGTAAATTAATGTAATGTATCATCATGCTAAAGTGTCAAGGAAAATAATTAATAATTATTTAAAAAATAACAGAAAAATCTTGTATAACAACAAATTTTTCTATATTACATAACACTCTCGCGCACAGATGAAAAGAGCGCGCTAGGCAAAAACCAAGATAAATGCTAATTACATCTAAAATAGGAAATCAGTCGAAATAATGTGCCATGCCTAGATATTCACTATTAGTGTAATAATCATTTGAATATACATTAGGGGTTCTGAGCGCCATCGAAAAATGTGTGTAGATCGAGGTATTTTCAATGATTTTTTTATCGAGAAAATGTGAATTTTTATGTCTGAATTCGTTTCTCTCCGACCAACTAAACTGACCAAATGAAACAGATTAAGTAATTTTGAACAGATTAACCAACTAGTTTTATCGTTGAGAAAGAAAATTTGTTTTTGGTTCAGTTCGATAGATTAAAAAATTGTATGATCAACGGTTCGCAACTTATTGTCGGTCAAATATATTATATTATATAAAGTATACATATAAACTTGTTACCGTAGATTAGGGTAGCCAAATAATAAGTATTATTGAAAAAAATAAGCTATGGAATTAACCACTTATCGCTTCTCGCGCTATGATTTTGCTAAAAGCGTATCGTTTATGCCGTAGAGCAATCGCTAATAGAAGTTTATCATTATCAAAAACTGATTTGCTTGTCTTATATGACATTGAAATAGTATTGACTTCCTATTTCGACTCAGAACAATTTCTAATACCTTTTGTAGTCGATAAAATTATAACCGGTCTTCTAATACATTTAATTTTGTTGATCTTGTGTGCGCTTAAAACCGAGAAATCTAACGAATTATAAAAATCTTTGTAATTGAATTAAACTCGATTCTTTAATAGGTGTCTCAAAAATGTACATTTTTTTTTGTTACAGAAGAAAAATGAAGAACGTAGCACACAGGCCCTAAAAGAGATGAAGGATACACAAAATTTTGCTATAGTAGTAGATGATCATGGGTAAGCTATGTTATTTGCACTGACCACAATCGATATCCATTGACATCTTCTTATACAGACTTCATACAGTTTAGTCTTAATTATAAAAATTTAACTGAAAGCTATGGGTTGCGTATCGGAAGTACGATAAAGCTAAAATTTTTTAAATTTGAAATCATGAAGATAAGAATCAAGCATAACCAGCACCAGAACCAGAACATGCTCCAACTGGTGGTGGTTGAAATGGTTTCACTTTTACGATACATATCATTTATGTAGTAAAATAAAACAGTAGTCATTTTACGACACTAATTTAATTCAGGATTTTGGTTTCAGTTGGTTCATAGGTGTTATTTTCAAAGTTAGTCTTCGAAACTCAGCTACCAATCCTACAAAGCTGCCAGGACAGAGTTCAGATGAATTTAACTTCAAAGACCCGTGATCGACCATCTTTTTAACCACGTCCATACCGTTGCTAGGAACGGGAGAAAAGGCATGGCTACTATGGGACGTCTGTCTAGGATCCTTGACATAACGCCTTTTGTCATTATTGGGACTGTTTGCCACCATGGTATGCTCACTTGAATCATGGATTTAGTCATTTGTGAATTCTTCATACAGATGCTTACTTGTAACAAACACCATCATGGTTGGAGTTCTGTGGTTAACACCATATTACATTGACGTAACTATGTGTATTTTCTTTTTAGAACATTTTATTGCTGAAGGTATAGCCACTGGAGACGACGTATCGGATTACATTTATGCCAATTCAAACTAAAGAAATCTAGATGAATAGCCTACGAAAATATTTTTCTTGTTTTTCTTAGATGTTTGTTATTCGGTCTTACTTATCTTTTTTATTCACTTTTGGTCTATCTACAGAAGATATAGTGAAGTAAAGTAAGTAGATTGTTAGGATAGACTTCTAGGTCCCTTAAATAAGGCATTGACAAAACTAGTTATAACAAGAATTATTAGAAATCACATCACAATACAACATTGTTGAGAGATAATTTTATTATAAGTAATATATTTACTTGGAATTCCATCTTGAATGGTAATGTTGGTTTTATATCGTCCGTGTCCTCTTAAATTACAGGCTGTAAGATGTGTATATGATGTTGATTCCTATAAGTTAAAAAAATAATCGTTTTAACTACTTTTGTTACATAAATGAGTGATAAATCTTGCTTAGGCTTAAAACGGCTTAGGCGTCTCACGACAGGTGCTAGCTGTCCCGGGAGGAGCTGAAGCGTGTTGCTGAAGGCTCCGGTGCGTTCCTTTGGAGATCCCGGAGCCCTCGGTCAAGCACCAAGGTAGACCACCGGGGGGGTTTTAGTGGGTATAATCTCACATAGCACGGCTGCACCCCAAAGTAATCTGGAATCTAGTAAAGATTTCGACCTCGCAAAAAAAAGGGCGTAGGGCGATGATGCTGGGGCACTAGAGTATGTCATTAGTATCCCGTGCATGTAGTAAGAGTTACTAAACTCCGAGAAGTCCGATATGGCGATATAAGCACTATTTCCGTAACTCACACAGCCTTCATGCCACAGAAGAGAAAAATTTTTTACTTCTAGATTTCTCTTTTTTGTGCTCCATGCTATAACATTTCCTAAGTATTCCGAATTCACGTCAAAATACTAAAATGGTATCAACATGACGTTATTATGTGGAAAAGTCGCAATAATAAAAGGTAATTTACGGAATAGACGCAACCGCCGCCGTGTGAGAACAAAGGCCTTGTCGCCTTTGTTACTACCGGAGTAGCCTTTATTAAAGCCCCCTTTACACTTTATATCGTTTTATATATTGCTTAAACTCATGGAGTCTAAGCAATAAGTATGTATGACCGACTTGATCTATTTTTTAGGTTTCGTTGGATTCCTCTTTACGGAGTGACATAGGCTACATTTTGCAGTCGGCTATATTGTTTTTCTTTTAATTCTAACTAATATTATAATTCAGAGGAATATAGCCGCAGTCGTATCAGAACCAATAAAGCTTCGAAGTATAAAAATTAATATGTTCATCTCGTGGAAAAAACTTCGATTGATAATTTATTTCGATTAATTTGATCCATAATTTCTAAATGGGATTTAACGAGAAGAAAAATTCTGAGTAGATCCATCGATGATGTACCAATCAACACACTGAGAAAAAAGTTCTCGATAAAACCATGATTGCAAAATGAGATCTAAAGAGAAAAATGTCTCTGTAGACTCCATATGGATCTAAACACTGGATCTAAAGAGGATGATCCAAATATTAGACTGATTAGTTGACACCGTATCCGTATCTAAATATTTCGCAATCCTTCAAATAACGTACATGCATGAAGTCAGCGTTCCTTTACTCGAATTTCTAATAGTCATTGTGAATCAATCTAGTAAATAGCTCTTCCCAGCAGCTGTTCAAACATTGAGACCCAATATCGTCTTACATTTGGAACGCGCGGGATTTTCCTTGTATTCCGGCTGTCGCTTCAGAGGATGAAATAAAAATATTAGATTTGTAAAGTAATCGGGTTTTCGTGCCCCCATTAAATCCTATGCCTGCAATTAAGGAGGGCACTCTTGAAGGGAACGGTAAACTGATTATACTTAGAATGAAGCTGTAACACCCAGCATTATCAACCTCATTTGCATAAATAAATGTTGGTTTCAAAGGGAAGTGTTTGCTCCCATTACGGTTGCGCAATGTCAGTTTCCTCAGACAGACAATCGATTTGAAAGCTTTTTGTCATTATTAGTTGTATATTGTCAGGTGTGTAACATTTTGTTACTCGACTGCCCAAAGAGGGTAATGTCTTTGGGATGTATGTGACTATTTAAGTGCCAGCTTGTCCGCACGGCTTCGCTCGGCTACTATAGTAAATTAAACACCAAAAAAATTAATAATTTTTTTTTTTTAAATTGAACCTCTGTAGGGGTTGATTTTCGAAAAATCCTGAGACATGCCTTTCTTTATTTTTTATGCTTAGTACATAAACCACAGATCACACTCTAGATTCTGCAATCAGGACGCTCAAAGCGCACCACGCATTAGTCTAAATATTTATAAGAAATTACTCTGATTGGTCGATCGCTAGGCGCGATTAGGCGTAACCTTGAGATAGCCAATAAGAACGCTCGGTCGCAGTCCCCGCGACCCGCGCCTTTCTCAAACTTTGGTGACTTTTTGTAGGAACAACTAATCTCGTAATGCGTAGTAAGTATAGTGTGATCTGTGACACAAACCGAGTTTCATTGGCTGAGCAAGAAAATATATTTTTTCCATCAAATATTACGGTTACATTTTACCCCTCTAGAGAAGTAATTTTGCAAAACCCGTTCTTATTGTTCACTTAGACCTTTTGAGAAGCATTGGGTTCAAATTTCACGTTTCTATCCTAATCAGTTTGACCTGTGCGTTGATTATAGAAGTAGCCTTATTCTTTTATAAAAGGTGTTACTGAAAAATGTGGCAATATTGAAATGTATGTATGCACTCATCATTATGAACACATTTTACCATAGGACTAAACATGGAATCCTGAAAAAAAAATAGCTGCTCCATAGAACATTTTTAATAGCACTCAAAAAAAATGGAACACTGTCTAGTATGGTCTGTTATCTCACCCTTGACCAATCTTGACAAAATCTGGTGTCAACGGCTTAGATAAGCCATAATCTATGCCGCTATGTTTTGTTTTATCAAAAAATATTTATGGTATTCCAATAACTACTTTACTGCGTCGTATTTTCGACGCAAGAAAATTGACACTTCAGGTGCCTATAACTACGAATATATAGCGAAATTAAAAAAAAAAAAAACAAACAAGTTTTTCACGGTTTAGACAACCTATCAAAAAATCATCGAAATCGGTCAAGATGTATAAGGGGTGGGTAACGTTAATCAGACTACGCTTTTTGTATGGAAAACACGGCGTTATCACTCTATTCTTAAAAACTGAATTGTTGCTAAAGTTATGTTTGCATTCAGATAATGTTTTCGACATTTATAATAAATTTGCAGTTTAGTGTGCTCATAACCTCATAATGTCGTTGGTGAAATTAGAAACGGTGGTAATGTAAAATTCGCGGTTGTATTCTAAGCGGATTATGTCGCTTTTCGTCCATAGCGTGGCGCCCTTATATCAATGATTGTGAGGTTCAGCCGCCGACGCTTCGCGACCGCAAATCGTATTGTGATACGATAAGTGGTCACTCGCCATCACTGAGGTGCGATAAGGTTCACAGTCGCGCAGCGTCGAACCTTATCATGACGTCACTGTACGAGCCTTGAGCCTTGAAGGCCTTTTTCCCCACTTTTAGCAATTTGGTAATTCTTGAACGTCTTTATATACTCGTAGTTTTATGAACTTTTTATCGGAATATATACTTACGGTTCTTGTAGGATAACGGGTGAATCCGCAGAGCGCTCCTACTATTTTAAAAAGTATTAAAATGATATATTTTTTATTTCTATCATTACCCGATCGGGTAAATAAATATATTATGCAGTAAAGTAAGAAAAAAACTAGCTACTTAGATATTCTCTGAAATAATCAGTTATTCAGACTTTATTTTAACTCTAACAAAGGTATGAAAATCACCGACGAAATCGCAATTAATATCAGATTTAGCCAAAGCGCTTAGCACGTATTACGGAGTTCGCATATCTAAAGTCGATCAACTAAAAGCTAATTCGAATTTAGCTCGCTGACACATTAGCTAATGTGAAGTAAAGAGAATAACTGGATGAAGTACTCTAGGTAAAATGATGGTGATTTTCATTTTAGTGGAAGTGTAAAGACAGAAATGACGGCGCTTATATGGCTGGCGCAACCACAGAAGAGATCTAGAGGTAAAAAAAAATCTTCTTCTGTGGGCGCAACGCATAAGTATCGCCATTTAGCATGGCAATGCTGCCAGCGTGCTGGATATGCTGCCGTAACTGGTACTGGGCTTCAGGAATTGGGTAATCTTTCGACTTTTAATGGTCTTTGGGTAATGTAACTATTCGTTTTGTATTGTAGTATAAGTATGTTGTTTGTTTTAGGTTAAATGTATTTTGTTATGGGAATACATGGCCAAATTTAAAGATATAAGGTATTTAATCATCTTTCTCTCCGTGCATAGTAACAAAGGTTGACTTAAGACTGAGCCTAACAGAGTAGGGGTCCAGCTGAATTAGTCTTCTGCTATCCCTGCAGGTCTAGCATGCGCACCGCGACAAAATCTTCTCTACTCAATGACGTGCGAAAATGAGACAATCGTATAAGTAATAGTAGCGGTGTCCTGTTTTAGCACGATAAAGAAACTAGACACAAAATATCGTGTTGTTTGTCCATACAATTCTTCCCTAGTTCCAGCGCTTTATAGCGCAATATCGCAGGCCCTTCCCTCTGTCGCAATATTATCTAGCTCTAGTGCCCAATTGTGCTCAATCTAACAAAGAGATTAATGGTAGCCACGAGAATAAGGAAAACCCTTAACCTTTTTAACTATATAGGCCGAGCAGAGAGGCTGAAGCGATAATTGATAGAAACTTGTCAACAATGCTACGGACTTATTTTTCATTCCCTAATGTTTCTTTTTCGGTGACCTTTATTTTAAGAGTTTCGAGGTACGATCTTGACATTTTTTTGATAGGCGCTTAATAAGGCTTTCGACCGAATTTAGTTATAATAAATTTGATCTTAGCTAGGCTCTTAAATTATTTAGTAATTTTCCTACTAAGCATATAAAATATATATGAAAATAATGATAATCTCGTTAAAAAAGTGTACCTTCGAAAAAACAGCTTAAAACTAGATGGCGCTTACGTATTTAGTCAGCTAATGTTCAAACCGCTATAAAAGCCGATGAAAATATATTAACCCTCAACCTACAGCTAGGGCCACAGGCCATACCCCTTCTGGGGTGCCAGGGCAATTTTGATGTCCTTTCTCGGGTGACAGCACAAGCCGAGGCTCGTACCGCAGCGTTGCCCTTGCGCCAGTTACCCTCGAATCGCGCCGTAATAATAGTTTTAAGGCTCAACGCCATAAGTGTTCGCCAAAGTCCGGAAAAGCTGTAGAGGCCAGTAGGGGCAAACAGTACAGTCATTTTGCGAAAGTTTGTGTAACTATGTAAGTGTATTTGTTCCCGTTCAACTCTGTAACTGCTTAACGGATTGGAATTAAATTTGGTTATGGAGGTAACTTATACCCTGGGTAAAAACATAGGCTACTTTTTATGCCGGAACAGTATTCGGTTTCTGTAGAATAGCAGGTGAAATCGCGGGGCGCAGCTAGCAAAATATAAAACTAATAATTTTACTGATATTACTAATACAAAAATATTCATAGCAAGTAGCATTTTTACTCCATAACATTACGAATGAGTTAACTTGGGTTTCTATTTCAAGTCAATTAGAAATTGTGGCAATCTTGTCCCAGGACGTCCATCTTACGTCCTTGTCGTTACTACAATCGGGTGATGCATCTTTCTATGGCCTGTGGTACTCTTATTTAAATAATTTCTCTATGATAAATTAACTTACGAGTATCTGCTGTTTATTCCGCAACTCCTATCTCTAGTCTCCTTTTTCCGCAATTTCCGTATTAAAACAGTTTTTTTTTGCCTCTTGAGTCTTATTACTTTATTGTCATAATAGCAGCGCCCGCGGTTTCATCGGCTATCATACAGAAACCGAAAATTTTCGGGATAAAAAGTACCCTATGTGTTAATCCAGGGTCTATGGTACCTCCATAAAGTTCATACAAATCCGTTCAGCCGTTACAGAGTTGAACGGGAACACTACACTTACACGCTTTCGCATTTATAATATTAGTCATAACTAATATTAGTTAGTTTGATATTGATCATATCAAGATCAGTTCAGCCTTACTGTAAAAAACTAAACAACTACGAGACAGTTTCGCGCAACGTGGGTCCCGTACTAAAGTTACATAAAAAATATATTTTCCCCGGTTCAGGATCCTCAGCACGGCCCGAATCATACTCGTATGTTTTTTTTTTTTTGTTTTAGAGAGAGGAAAAAATCAAGAAATGTTGAGAAAAAACATGTTTCTTGTATGGGGACCGTTTACTAAAAAAATCAAGGAGTTACAATTTAAGACATAGAACTGTCCTTTGCCGTCTTGTTTAAACCATGCGCGATAATCCACTGCGGTCGTTACCCTGAGATATTAGATATTAAGTCTCTAAATTTCACTTAAAATCTAACATCACATTCTAGTATTCAAAATGCAAAATTAATTATGTCCTTCTATTACTATGTTTTCATGATTATGAGAATAAATTGATTTTATTTCAACAACTCAGTAGTCTCATTGTAAATATTCTGTGGAAAAAGACCACTGTGCAATAACATACGTGCTATTTCCGTATTTAAAAAATTAAATGTCAATTTTTAGGATTCCGTACCCGAAGTGTGTCAACAGGACCTATTACTAAAATTCAAAATTCTGGGTGGCAGTGAATTAAAAGCGATATGCTTAGCATCAGGTCAGCGACTTGCTCGTCTTGTGACCATAAAAAAACATTTACAACATATTGACGCATTCATTACGATCAGATAAAGAAAGGTTACAAAGCTTAGCGCAAGCTACGCATTTGGAACTTGAGACTCGAAACTCTTTGATGCCAGTCGAGTATTTAAGTGAATACTCGAGATAAGGGCGTTCGCAGATCACACGGCTATAGCAAGGTCGCTTCCGATTAATCACATTGCTACTCGTTTGCTTTTGATCTTAGCGACACTCAAGCTGCTCTCAATTCTTGTTTTAGAAATAGCTAATGATGATATTTATTATAATCTAGTTTATTTGGCTAATTAATTTGTAGTTGTCGCAGTGAAAAAACAAAAACGGGAATTTAGTAAATTTCCTAGGTACCACGAACCCCCAAAATATAATTAAATTGATCAATCTCAGACGTCTGCCTATCGAAATTTTCTAGAGGCATGAATAATTAATCATAACAGCTATATTTTTTATTTCTCATTTAACTAAGTTCAGTCTAGTGAAATTCGGTAGTTATTGATTGTAACACAAATATAAATGAATTTTAAATCAAGTTATGAAGATACGAAGTTTTATGAGTAACCAAAAGAAAGGTCACCGGAAACGTGCACAGGTGGTGAAGACAAACATAAACTTATGGTCGTTGCAGCGGTTGAAAACAATGTTTTACGGAGTTCTGATCCAACAGTTCACGGCAACATGAAGTATACAGTATTCGGCTTAGATGCCGGTTACCAAATGCACACACTCATATACCGATCTCGCAGGCGTGGTCGAAGAATCCTATGATCTGTCAGAAGATTGATAAGATTCTCTCCAAATAATTAAACAGATAATAACTAAGCCGCTACGGCCCTACGGCACACCCCTTCTGGAGTGCCAGGGCAAATCTGAAGTCCCTTTACCGGGTGACGGCCCAAGTCCAGGTATCGTAGTGGTGCCCATGCGCTAGTCGCCCACGCGCATAATAATATTTTAGGGCCCAATGTAGAGAAGGCTTGTAGAGGCCGTTATAGAGGCCAGCAGTATAGTCAGATAAAATACAGATATTCTTTGGTATTTCATTTTTTTTCAAATTACGGATTTGTAGGTTACAAATTTCTAAGCTAAAAGATTTCATACTTGGTAAACACCGATACCAAATCATCAGGTCAGTTTCTGGTCTAATGCCTAGTCCATCAAAGTTTAGTGCACGTTTCCATGCTTTAGTAAGTAGTAACTCGATTTCCACCAAAACTTTTTAAATTGATTTATTTCTGATACAATCAATAACGCACTCATCACCCTATATAGCATGAATTTTGTAAAATGCTATTTAATAAACTGGTTGTTAGTGTTTTTCCCTTTCAGCCGTGTCCTCTTCGGCCGTGTTTTTTTGTAACCAGTTGCGATCGAAGACTTCGTCATTTCACGTGTTAGCCAAAAATCATATTTTATACCATATTTATATATTATTTTATTCCCAGGGTACATTCTTATGCACATTTATAGATATTTTATGCATAATTTTACATATTTTATGCGTCATGCTAAATTCCAACTATATCAATGACAATTGAAGTCATTATCTGAAGTATGTAGAAGACACACTTGAAGGGATTTCTTTATACCCCAAGAATATTTAATTCAGTAAGAAGACCATAATTATTTAAAAGATCCGTTCGTTTCGTTCGTTATCTTCTGGATGCTCGTGGTATCAAATACGCTAGTATACATTCTTATCTATGGGTTCATCAATAAGGGTTTCGCGAAATCCCTGGTTTCATCATTGCACCGTCACATATCAGTCTGACGATATGTGACTTTTTTAAAATGTGACATCGATAGATATTTTTTTAATGTTTTTTTAGATATAGAGAAAGTAATATGAATGTACCTACGAAGTAATACATTTAGTCAGTGCCAATACAAATATTTTTATAAATGAAATCCGCGTAAAAGACCATAGGATTATACAAACATAATGTGCATCCATAACGATATAGGTACTTTAAAATGATAAATAAATAAAAAATTGAGAAATATTATGATCAATCAGCAAATCTCAACGTATGGTATGATATCAAATAGTAATTGTCCCCCAATAGATCCGTGACCCAGCGCATATTTTTAATTTTGTTCCTTTTATCCTTATTGTGTATTGTGTCATAAGAAATACGAATAAAATAATGATAAATAAATTTAAAAAAACTCGATTCATTTGAAATATAGCTTACTCGTTTTATTCATATAAGACATTCCCACAAAACTAGTAGCGTTTGCAATCGTAAATCGGTTAGATTGTTGTCTAGTTACCAATAACATCGGTGTCTCCGCTCTACAGATCTGAAACGGCCCATGCTCGGGATTATAGTTGGGAAATAAACCAGTCCATCCTTCAAACTCTGCTTACAATACACAAACAGTTCAGAGTAAGAAGACTTCATGGATGCTCTTAGCTCTTACCAAATCCAGCTGGTCTACTAAAAACCGATGTAAGTGTACCGTAATTAAATGAAAAAACGAAACCGCGTGAATAGATATTACAATTAAGTATAGTATAGACTTTTTTTATTGACAAAGAAATAAACAAATGAAATCAGCACTTTGACAGTCATCACCGGCCATAAGACGTTCACTACTGAACAAAGGCCTCCTTCGTAGAAGGGGGGCTTAGAGATCGCAGAACGCTCACCGATTACTAAAAGGAGGCTGCTGCCCGTCCTAACTCCGGTGGTTCTGGTCGCATACCCGGGGGTTGTACTTCGACAGTAATAGCCCAATAATGTTTACGCTGGATTAATAATGTAGGGGAAAAAACACAATGAAGGCAAACCACTATTAAAAATTCGTGTCTACAAATTGCTTGAGTAAATAAAAATCAAAGAAAGTAATATACACATGAGTGTGAAGCCCAACTATGAAGCTGAGCTTTTCTGTGCCATGGAACCCACACGACCCAGACCCAGAACACCAATTAAGCCAGGAAAGTGATCAAGGTGTTTGTTTAGTCAACAACTTATCTATAAATTTGTCTTAACTACTTGAACGAGTAAAACTTTCAATTGAATAGATTTTGCACTGAGAAGTTTACCTGTGCTTTACCTGTGTGCTACCTCACTACCTATATAAACATAATCAATTTGGTTTGTTTAACTTTTCTACAGAATAAGCTCAAAATGTATGATCCGAAGCTTGTGTGGGTCATTTTAGTTTTGGTTTCCGTTCGATCAACTCCTACTGTCTGTTATATTGCAAGTATTCCGAGCACATAAACTGCCTACAAAGGCTATTGCCTACGCCTGTCAGGCCGCTCCACTACACTGAAGCTGCGTTGTGTTTGGCACTCCTTTTGTGAACCCATCCGTTATTTATCCCTATTCGTGGATTGTCATTCGAGTGTAAATAATCTTCTCTAAATTGTAGTTTTCGTAAGCAAAATTTAATAACGGCACTGATATTTGCATACTGGGTTTGGTGTGTATGATTTACGGTCGTGCTAAAAATGTGTAGGCACATTTTCTGAAACCCATTAATCTTTTCAAGTTATCTAAATTGAATTTATTGTGAACAACCGAAACCGACCTACTAGCAGAGTGTTTTTTCTTTTATTAGAGACAAGATAAAGTCTAATATTAGCTAGACAATGTAGAATAATTTAATCTGTAATCTACTTACTAAATCTTTGGTCGATATATCACAGGCTGAGATAATTTTTTCGCACTTTGTTAGGCATTTATTTTTGTTTCAGCACATTAGTAATTAAGATACAGAACCTCGATACTCCCCAATAGATCCATTATGAGCTTTAACGGCCTATAATTGCCCGGGAGAGTATTATGTGGGCTCAGTGAGAAAAATATAGCGTTATTTGAAAATGTTGCCGTGAGTACTCTTGTTCGAGAGAGTAGAACAGAAAAGCTTATTGCTTTGAACGGCGTCGATTTGATTTATTTGTTTGTTTGTTTAGAAACTGGTTTGGAGATACAATTGCTTATGATCGTGTTCTGCGAGTGTTCGATTAAAGTACCTACTTACCTAACTTTTTGTGTATTTGAGCAAATTTAATATTGTTATGATCTATTATAAGACTACTAATGAACGTATTGTAAGACTTTGTTTTAACTTCTTAGAGATAATTATTCCGTAGCTAGCAGGAAATTCACACTGTATTCTTGGTGTTGCATTTCAAATAGACACATTTTGGATTTCGCTGCGCGCGTTTGCGTGGTATATTACCGAAGTGAGAGCCGGGGGTCTACAACAGTATTCACGTTACGCGGTAGAGCCCCCCCTTTAGCTTTACTGACTCATGAATATTCTCTTACATGTATTGTGTGTTCATTTTCATGATAGCAGGCAACGTTCGCTGCAGTAGCTTGTGTTGTCGCCTGTTTGTACTGGATGTGTGTTGACTTTTGCAAATCCCATTAGAGGCTTTCAAAGAGGGAGGTGGAAAATATGTGTAGAAAATATCGGAGCTACTTGCAGTTAGCAAAAATAAATGAAAATACAAATAAGATTTCTTAATTGAAATGAAAAACCTTTATTCAAAGTAAATTAAGCTTTAAAATAAAATTTTATTCAGATAATATTTATGGGCGTTTTTAAGTCTTTAAAATAATTTTGTATTTTTTTGAAAAGCAAAAAGTATTGACTGCTTCGTCTAACTTAAGGCTAAGGTGAAACAAACAATAATAATAAAAAAAGTATTCTACTTGATATGGATTTTTGGTTGGAAAACGTTGGCTCTCGAATATAATAAGTAAGACTTGAAGCCCACTACCAAGCTTAAACAACGCAACAGCAACAGTTGATGTTGGTTAACGATTCTAGCATACAAACATAATATTCTAGAATTAGAAAAGATAGACATACGTATTTTTACGTACAGACGTACGTACGTGTATGTACGTAAGTATCTGCTATAATAGCAGTAGGTATCAAGCTATGTCCTACAAGATAAGGGGCTTAAAAGAATACTAGTCATTAATTAAACCCAGAACGTACCTTACATAGGAGCAACATAATTTATGTAGACAAGTCGGCGTATAAAGCTTTTCCTTGTTAGAAACTACAATTTTTCTTCTTTAGGCTCGTTTCTGGCGAATATTTTTGTTCGCAGATAATATCATGTGAACAAAATTAAGTCATAAAAATATTTTTGTGAGGTCCATGATTTCATAAAGCAACAATCCAATGTAAGTAAGTACCAAGAGTGAGTAGTGACGAGCAACAGGTAGAAGGTTAATAAGCTCTTAATTTATGGAAAATAACTCTTCAAACAGCCTCATTAAATTGTTCTGCTCAAGTTACAGAAATTAAAATGTGTGAAATGCGCAAGAAAAAACCGGTATTTAAATTTAAAAAAAGCAAAAACCAATTTCAAAGAGCTGAAAGGTTTAACAAACTTCAGCAAAGACCTAAAGGCCGTGCCCTCTGAAGGCTTTAAATATTCTCAAAGATACTATAAAACCTGAACAATACCGACGAACGAGACAATATCTGAAAGTAAAACCTCTTTCAATATTCTTTGGTTAGTGTCTGGAGAAACCACCCTCCAATACTCCTCTAAAAATAGTCCCAAACACTTACTGAAACAAAATCTCGTGGAGATAGTGTGAAATTGTTTGAGATTTAAAATAAAACCTTTTCAGCAGAATCGACCCACGCTAAAAATAAGAAACCGAATAGGTTCATCTTTGATCTCAGTCTTATCTCGCTTCAAGAATTTGCTCTGTTTTATGATGCTTCTCCGAAATTAGGATGTTGGTAGAGAGCGTTGCCGACTTTTTTCCATATTTCGCTGAGATAAAGCACTTTAGACGCGGCAGACTTAAACAAAGTTTATAAAAGCGGAGTTCATAAGGCGGCTTTATTAGACGATTTGCAGGTGTGTAGCAGCTGACGTCTCAAATATTAATTTCTGATGGATCCGAAGGGAATCTGCGCGAGGTGCGGAATTTTAATGACCACCGTATGGTCACGGGCTCACGGCCGTGCAGATCGCACATTTGTATTCAGTTCATAATTGGAGAGAGGGATTAGTGAGGGTGCGCAATTCAAACTATAAACTCGGTTAAACTCAGCCGCTCTCATTACTCATTCAGATACCGGCGATTACGACTTTGTTCATTTGAAGTGATTCTGTCCCTAGACAACGAGCCGTGAACAAGCCATTTTGCCAAGTTTAGGGATGAGTCATTTATATTCATAATATTGTTTTAAGTAACGGGAATTGAAAAAGATTTCCCGCTGCGGTGCGGGAATTCACTTCGCAAATGCCACCCAATAACAGCCGCTCTGCCAACTTGAATATTCAGATTGAAAAGCGTAGAAGAAGGAAGACATGCCACAAAAATATACGCGGTATAATTGATGTGACCTATTTCTCGTACAAATAGAGTGATCACAGATTGGAGCGCTCAATATAAATAAGACGAGCAAAAGGAACCGTGTATATCTTGCTAACGACTCTGGGTGTTTATCTAAGAATCTGTTTCTGTGTATCTAAGGGCTTTGGGACCCAAATAAAAGGGTCGAACGGAGGTGTCCTGCTAAGCAGATTGGCGTATACGTGACAAGAACGTTAAGTGTTAGGGGCAGCTAATCATCAGGCTAAGTTACCCTTTATTTGTTTTTCTACCTTATTTAAATCGTGCCGACAAACTAGTATTTATTTTATTTAGTTATTTTTTTATTTGAAGGTATGGACGTAAGGTATCAGAGATAATTTTTAAAATAATCTCAAAGGTGTGGCAATATTGAAAGGTATGTATAAACTTATCATTATGAACAACTTTTACTATGGGACCGACCATCATATCGCGAAAAAAATATCAGAATAATCCATAGAAAAATGTCAATGACATTAAAGAAATGTATGTATGGTTTTGTTTTAAACAACCTGTATATCATCATCATCATCGCCCGAAGACTGCTGAAAAAAGGGGCCATACCATTATGATTGCATAATCTTCATGATTGACAGGCCGCATGGGGATTGCAGAACGCTCACCGTTTACTAAGATAACGCTGCTTCCCGATCTCTGGTGGTTCTGATCGCAGTTTTAGGAGTTACTCTGGGTCTGGTACTGGGTCCCCTACGTAAAATATAATAACAGATGTTCAATTTTACTATACGGAATTACCGCCAATAAATATTGATGAAATGTTTATTAACTCTCATTCTATTTAATTTTTCACATAGTGTGGTAAGTTGGCTGATTTTATGTTGAAAGATGTGAAAAAAATCTAAAAGTTATGAGTCTAGTTAATTTAAATTAAATCTTACATTTAAAACAAATTTAAACCACAAAATTGAAACAAATCTCTGTCACAGATCACCAAACTTATTCTATTCCAGCCCAACACATTTTGTCTTCCACAACAAACTTCATCGTCCCAAACTCCAAAGTTTGCAGATTTACATTCAACTTATAAGCAAATTGTAGGTGACCCTACGTAGACAGGGAAGATATTAAAATTTTGTTTTCCCCGCAAACAGTCTCGACCCTCGTCATACAAGCGGTCTCATGTGCACCTCCCGACACATAGTTAAATATAACCCTATGTTTTCGGTCTAATATATCAAACTAGATTTTAACACGACCGTAGTAAATATTTAAGCCATGATTTCATTAGGGATTGCGTTGCTGTTAATCGTTTTTGTAGATTTATGATACAGAATATGAGGGAAATGGTGATTGTTTTTTTAAAAATTCATTGACCGAGTGAAGCGAAGGTCAAGCGAATCTTAGAGTTTACTGGGACAAATCGGCATTTGTATGTATGTTTGTATGTTTGTTGGTATATTTGTTCGATGATAACTTGCGAACCCTTGATTTGATCTTCATGAAATTTTGTAGGCAAGTAGTTCATTTCAATTTTTAAGTACGAATATGAGCTGAATCTGTCCAGGGGTTGTGAAGATATAGGGGTCGCGAGGTCTCAGTTTGGCGCGAACTACTAGTACTATCTCGATTTTACTGGATTTAGTATAAAAATAGATCTCTAATAACTAACATTTCTAGATTAATTAGAATATCGCGGTTAAAAGTCCTTAGAATATCTTACATTTCTATTATCCAAACTAGCGTCAACTTAAGTACTTAAAGCTTGAGTCTGTAGTGCCACGATGACTTTTAAAGTGAAATTTTGTAACCACCGAGTGCTCAAGTGCACGAATCTTAAGAAAATATATGCTAAAACTCTTCATAACTTGCGCGTGATACAGCTAAGCGAGCGTGGCGGAGGAGTCTTGGGTTCTACTATTTAAATTATAAAAATATAAAAGATTATATATAGATATAGCCGCATTCGTATAAGGACCGATAAAGCTTCGAGGTATGAAAATAAATACGTTCGTAAAAAAAAAACTTCGCTTGCTCGATTCGGAACTCCCTACATTTTTCAAGTCTGGTGCGTAAACACTAACTAGACTTCATAATCCATCACTCGTTTATGTTAGGCATGTGCTTATATATTTACTTATTTGTTGGATATATTATGTAATACTTATATCATCATCATCATCATCAGCCATAAGACGTCCACTGCTGAACATAGGCCTCCCCCTTAGAGCGCCACACCGACCGACAACTGGCCACTTGCAACCACCGGTTGCCCACGACTTTCACAATGTCGTCGGTCCACCTAGTGGGAGGCCTACCTACGCTGCGCTGCTATACTAATACTACTAATACTTATATACATGATAATAATATATATTTATATCGTTATTCATTGTATTATCATCCCTCGTACGTAGTAAAAAGTATTATATTTATTTTATTTCTATAGTATAAGTATTTGTCAATTTTTAATTTGTTGTCAATTATCATTATTTATTTTTCCTTATTGTTTATATCATGTTCATATATTATTGTTAATTGTGTTTTTTGACGCACGCCTACATCTCCCTCTCTTCAACACGAGGGATGAATGGTAGAAATGCCTCATGTTCATTAAGTCCTCCTGTTGTACCTAATACGTTGTTTGTGTGTGCCATAAAGTTTTTAATGATTATATTATTTAAAAAAAAAAGGATCAACGCCATCTAGCGAACTGTAATTGGAAGTAACTTTCTCTCTGTCTGGAACTGGATGTTTGTCGCGTTATCATGGCTAAATGGCTGAACGGATCTTGATAAAATCTGATAACGAGTTACTGTACATCACATAGATGGACATAAAATACTTTTTTTATGTAAACACGAACGAAGTCGCGGGTAACAACTAGTTTTAAATAAAATAGTCGATGCTTACTCTAGGCACGTACAGATACGTCACATAATATCACTAGAGCAAACTTTACGTGAGCTCTGCGCCGTAGTCGAATAAGCTTCTTCCATTATCTCCAAGTAAAGTCACAAGTAACCTACTTGCCAGTTATAATGGCAAGTAACCCTAGTACCAGTTTTAAAGTGTCGGTGTAGTGCTAAACATCGCATAATTTCAACAAAACCTAAAGTTACTTGGCACTTTTACTCACCGATTAGCATTAATCGGATAATAAGTAATCAACAGTTTACTTTGAGAAATAAAAGAGGCCCTAAGCCTGCCTATGCATGGTGTGAAACTTTCTGAATAAACTCACATGTACACAAACAAAACACAGGTAGCAGGTAAGCCTCGTGGCTCAGTGGGAGGATTTACATTTTCTGAGCTGTAGGTTGTGGGTTCAAAAACCATTTGTCTGATGAACAACAGTTTGTTCTTTGTCTGGGTGTTTGTATGTGTTCTATGTACGTATTAACAAGAAAAAAAGTTTTTATCATTTATCTGGTTCCCATAGTACAAGGTTGCTTAGTTTGGGGCTAGATGGCAATGTGTGTTAAAACGTGCACCAATATTTATTTTATTTTTAATATTATCAATAGAAAAAAAATATACTACCCGACTGCAAAATGCCTGTTACTCCGGACGTAAAGAGGTATCTAATGGTACTTCACCCGTGAAAATCGGTCAAGCCATTTAGGCTTCAGGAGGTATTATAGGAATACACAAACAAACTTACACAAACCCAAAAACAATGCCCTGCTTCTTGGGCTGTCGAATAAAAGTCCTTTTCCAACAAACTTTTCCTTTCTTTTCCTTGTGGGTTTTTTATATCTAACAATGCAGATTATACCACCACCATCATACACCACCATACAGAGTTATTTTTAATCAAAAACCTCTCGTAGGTAGAATTCTTATTATTTATATTCTTCTTCTCATACCTTATCAATTTAAATACAGGGTTATAAGTAAAGGGTGTGCTAAGCCGAAAACGACTTATAGTACTTATCATTACAAACAACTTTTACTATGGGCTTTTTACTATATAAAAAAAAACAGCTGTTCCATAGAAAAATTACAATAGCACTTGACAAAATGTATGGAACAGCTGCATTTTTTTCTCGATTTCGGGATTGGTCCCATAGTAAAAGTTGTTCACAATCATGAGTATTATATATGAGGTCCTTTAGGCTTAGCGTCCCTTTCCTTGTAACGCTGTATAGTGTATATATTTAGTACTTATACTTTTGATAATTCGTCTTCTTTTTTCTCCCTAAATAAAACTAAAATGGGTTAAATTACACGGTTTGAAATGAGAGGAACGTGGGGCCTGGCTGAAGCTTAGGATCTGAAATGTACATAAAAACTAATACAAAGTAGAAAGTCCCAGCAAAATAATTGTACTAATTATTCGCGGAACAATAGTTGTTAAGTATTTATATTAGGAAGATGTATGCGAGAGGTTTTTGGTTGGTTAAAAATAGCCCTGTACATTCGTGAGACACCGTAGCCATGATGATTCTAGAAACAGTTTCGTAGTGAAAGCCACAGTGTCATTCAACCTTCGGCTACATTTCTAAAGAGCACGAGCAAGGCCCCTTAGCAAACAGTTTCATGAATATTTATACAGATTTAAGGATAGTGCATTGTTGTTGACCAGATAATTGCGGTCGCTACGAGTGTGTTTTCGAATTCAAATGGCCATTGATTGTTGTTTTCCAAGTTTCTCGAGAAGTTTGTTTGTCTCTCCAATTGATTCGGCTGTGTTAATTAGTTTGGTAATATGAGATAGTGTTTGTGTAGATATGGCTTCATTAGGGTTCGTTATAATGTTGTTTTAACAGGATCTCAAGAGAGGGGAAACAGTCGATTTGCACGAGTAATGTCAAAATAGAAAAATGTACAAGAACTTAATAGTATCCAACTATAGAAAATCCCAATCGGAAAGAAGTCCAAGTTCAGTTCCTAAAACTTAACTTGTATTACGTATAAAGGCTTCTAGAAAGAGTACGCGTGTCAGACGCAGAGTGGGGGTGAGTGTCGCGTGTCTGCAGTGGCGCAGCTACAACGCAGCCCCGTGCGTTTTGTAATTCATTTTATTTTATTTTATAGAATATGGATCCCCAACAGAAGTTACACATTACATTCACATTATGAAACAAAGGCATCAAGCTGGGTGCACCCAAAATTACAGGAGACCACGTCGTGCTCATAGAGGTTCGACTAGACTAAACTAAAATGAAAATATTTTTTGCTGCCTGCAGAGTACAAAATAGTTTAAATTAACTTTAGGTTACATTGGAAGTGCAAAAATTTACTTGCGAGTCTTAATTATACAATGAGAAAATGTAGCGTTACGCGTTCCGCACATCGTTTGATTTCATTAGCGCCTTTATTTTATTCGCCCTTAAAACCTCTTTATTTTCTTTCAAGCACGTTGCATATTATGGCAGTTCCATGCATGTTTTGGTAATTTTGTGCAACTTGCTTTTACGAAAACTTTATAGGTACAAACCTATATACAGAAATATAGTCGAGTATAAAATAAAGTCACAGAGGCTTTTGCTTCAAACGCGTGCGAGAGCATCTGAAATGCGACTTATACACCAAAATGGCCGCGGGCCCGAGCAAGAAATGTCACGCGGCAGTCATCATCATTATCATCACCGGAAGACGTCCACTGCTGAACATAGACTTCCCTCTTAGAGTGCCACACCGACCGCTAAAACTGCAGAGCAGCGTACTATATTATGAGAGCAGGTGCCGTGATATTTAGTGTGTAGGTAATCTAGTAAGATATAAATTAGTGTGTGAAATGGTTCATACAGTTTCTTGCTCCCCAAAAAAAAAGACCGAGCCCGCGTTCAAACTGCGCAGCTGCTGACACACATTTGGTTTGTAGACGCATTTAAAACCCGTCTCATGGTAGGATAGGTACCGTGCCAATGCACCCGTATTTTTCCGTCCGTTGGTGTTGAACGGTACTGGAAGTATCGGCCTGTTTTCCGGCTAAAAGAATGATAGTGCATGCCTCACAACGCAAAAAGGAAAGTGATAAAAGAGATGTGACTGATGCGACGAAAACAGCTGTTCCCGAAAATCAGAACTCGCCGAAATTGAACTTTATCGAAATCAACTTTAGGTTCATATTATGGCTGCTTGTCGTAAAGTATACTCACTATGCTCAGGCTGTACCATTTTCAGTCTCAGCCAAAGCTGAAAGCAGTATATTCGGGTTTCGCTACACTCTGATTTTAGGTTAGTTTATTTTTCGAGAGGTTCCGTGCTTCGACCAGATTGAATAAAGATTTTTAATCCTTCAAGCTTGAATATTCGTGCAGTTAATGTTTAAAAATTCGAGTTATGTCTTTTTAAGTAACGGTACTTGATAACCATACAGTTTTATTTCTTTACATTATCATTTTAGAAATAAATAAATTGAAGTCTTAAACTCAATGTTGAGTGAAAATGGGGGCCTTCAGAAGGAATGAATTTACTCACAAATATATATTGTACATACAAAATCTACAACTTAGTAAATACAAAATTCGTAAGTTAGAAGCTGCGGTCAAACTAGAAGCTACAACTGCCGATCGCTGTCTATGCTCAGACGGACCCTAACTAAATACCTAAACTACCTACTGCTTTCGTAGGCAATATTTTGACAATTTCAAGAGTCGGGAATCCGATTTAAATGCCGCGTCGAAAATGCCCATCCAAGAGATTAGGGCAGACAGTCCAGGCGGTTGCACAGATGGGCGCCGGTCGCGTGCGCGTCGCCGCTTATCTTGTTACTTGGCTGTCGCTGTCACGATATGTCGCAGCTACGGCAATGCCAGCGAAATGCCCAGCTTTGTTTGTGATGTCGGAATGAAAGTGAATCGCGGCAGTATTAGGTACACTGCGTTAGCTGCCAGCGTCGCAGCTGGCAGATTGGCTCGGCATCATGGTGGAATATAGTGACAGGGCAAGTGCATTTCTAAAATTACTTACACTCGGTATAGAGGGTCTCTGTGGAAAAAATCCATGAACGGGGCTTTTTTTGTTTGTTACACATAACAATGGGAATGTCCTAAAACTGCGACCACAATCACTAGAGGACGAGCAGCAGCATCTGCCTCTGTACCTCCATAGGAACACACCAGTATCCCCTTTTTAGTTTCAACAACCCCAGAAAATGCTGGAAGCGTTTACTCTAGGCTCACTTGAAATTCCCAAATCTGACTACCCACGAACCCAAAGGTCGATCAGTCAGGAAGATCAGTCTTCGATAGGCAAGAGGTTCCAATGACATGTTCTTAAGACCCCGGCTCAAAGAGTATCTCTAAGCCTACTGAATATACAAGCTTATTTCTATAAATAAAAACAGGAATGTGGCAGTGTCATTTCAGTGGCGCGCAAATTCCAGTTAATATAATTTAAAGGGTTTTTGTTGCGGCTTACAGTCCGCTGTACCCAAGAGGCCGGATGTTATTCATTACGATAAACATTTTCAAGCGACATCCAAGTTAAGGCACTTTGTAATAAATGAAAATGATAAAGATCGCCAGTTTCACGATTCACGAGACTTTCAAGATTAAAAAATATTCTATAAGCGTGTTGTACAATCAAACTAACCCTTTGGGGAAGACTTACTCACTGCTTCTAAATATTTTCCTGTTACAAATGTATGTAAGATATAATATATAATGCCTGTACAATATTAATAATATATAATATTACAGAAAAAAATAGTATGCAACATTAGGAACTTCTTTTTTTTTTTTTAAATATGGGCTTGCGTTTGGCTGCCATTACGTATGATGTTAAACGAGGAAGCAGCCTACGATGGAGCACGCTTGCCTAGAAGAAACTGATTCACTCGCGACTTGGAGACACCCAGACACCCACCCTGCCCACTCGGGCAGCGCATTCCGCTGTTCGAATAAAGAAAGTGGAATCAAACCGTTTCGTACGAGTTTTTGGTATATCAACCATGAAACGGTGTCGCTTTTTCGAGGTCCTGGCTGTCCGATAGAAGAATGGGAAGGAGGTAATTAGATCATGCAATTCCCAAGCACACTCCCCGAAATGAATCCTATAAAATACCGAGAGGCTAGCTACCTTTCGTCGATGACCAATACTAATTTCATTTCAAGAAAGTTCATGCTTACAGTAAAAAACAAGACTGAATAGAATTAAAGCGGATAAGTAACTAACTTCATTCACAAGCTTGCTTAAGTTTTATCGGTAAAAAAACGATATACAAAATACAATGGATAGTTACTGTTTTAATGTGCTGAGAAGTGAAAGAAAAACTTTTCAACGGAGCACGATGTAAACAAAGTCTTTTAAGTTTAACGCTTCGGATAAATTGCTAAATACTTTGGTAAGCACCTAATTGTTTTACAGCACAGTTTTGTTTTCAGTTATATAAAATTACCGCTGCTGTCCACCGGAGGACGGGCAGCAGGGTCCTTTTAGTAAATGGTTAGCGTTCTGTGATCTCAAAGCGGCCTGTCAAAGACATTAAAAGGATTATGGTGACCCTATTTTCTAAGGGGCATTTTCTATTTTCCAGGCCTTTGCTTAGCAGTAAACGTCTTCTGGTTGATGATGATATAAAAATCAATTTTTATTTCATGCATTATTTGTAACTTTATTGAGATAAAAATCGCTCGCAGAAACCAATTAAAGCTTGCGCAACCGCCGTAGCAGAAATAAATCTTCACTGTCAGGTAGGTACAATATTTCCAGCAAATTGTATCGAAATGTCTGGCTTATCCGTGCTTCGAAAGGGATTTAACCCAGTCTTTTTTCGGTATTTGCTCTACTTTGGTTTACGACTATCTGCCACTTTGCCGCAATTACTTTTCTAGTAAGTCTTTTCACCAACATAGGTTTTAAAATAAGGGTTGAAACTTTTTTAGGATTGTAATGTAACGTCTGTCAGTATCACAGAAGAGGAAAAATTTTTACTCTCTTCTGTGGTCAGTATCATGTTTTTTCATAACATTAAATTGCCAACTAACTAGAAATGTTGTTTAATCATTGTATGTACATTGCCAAGTGAGTAATAAAATAAAATGTTTAGTATTAAAATGTTTTGACAACAGATACAGTACTATTTCATATGGAAATTGGCGGAAGCAATTTAGTTTTTGCCTTCCTAAAACAACACATTAATGAATATTGCATATCAACCGAATATCGTTTTTCTTTTTGCAGTATTTGCAGCGCATTGTTTCTTCTACTCCTTCGGGAAATGTCTCTGATCGACGCTGTCTGTTGAGCGTGAAGAAGTGAAATGTCTTTGAATTTTTTGGAGATTCCGTTATATTCTCTCTTTTTATTAGGTCGTCCTTCTGGTGACTTATATAGTAATAAGATAACTAGTGATAAGACCATCTGATTAAATATCTGGCATCGCTTAGTTACTAAATCAAATTATGAGGTGAAAACTTAATGACTTTGTGTTGAAGTCAAATGAAACCCCGAATTCGGGAGACTTTAACCTTTATTCATGAAGGACTCTGGAGGTTAGTTGATATAGCATTAATTTAAAACATCATCGCCATCATCAGCATAACTCATAATAAGGTTTCCACAATCCCCACATTTGACAGGAGGCTTGGGGATCGCAAAGCGACTTCACGTTTACATTATAATACGCTAGTATAATATGCCGCGGATATGCATCATAATTATATGGGTTGAGTTTATTTTGCGGTCGCTTTTATTTCAACAGCCATTAAGATCTAATTTGTTTAAATGTCTAACCGTTTTCGCCCTCGTACCTTTTTTTTATATTTTAGTGCGTATATACAGTTGGTTTTTCAGACCAAATAATATAAAGAGTAGAATAAAATGAGGTCAGCGGTCCTCGTCTACAACAGGGCAGATAAGTAATGCCATATTTTTTCAATGGTGCTCACTCTGCTAATTCGAGAACTGCGAGGGTGAAGTTATTTCAATTTTATACAATTATATTGGTCAAACTACTTTGTTCCGACGATCTGGATAATACCGTAGAAAAATGTACTGTGAAACTCGGAACAGCTAGGTAAAAATGTCACACTGACTCGAAAAACGCTAGGGTAAGCTCTTTTACCGCTGAACCATCGCTTTTGAACGTGCTTGTTGCTTTGCGTCTGGGTTTAAGACGGAATTTCGCAGTCCTCAGCGTTGCCGTAACTTTGTGTTTAGTGTTCCACAGCAAACTAGAAACCCTTGTAGTTTCGCCGTATTAGTTTCCGTTCTCTATGTCCCGGTTCTTTTTATTCAGACTATAGGGACCACAGCTCCAAAACTTGGTACCTATACGTAATACGTATAGGTATACGTAATACGTATAGGTAGGTAATTGTTACCGCTACTAAGGAACATATCAAAATAGTGTGCTTTTTAAAAATTATGTTTTTAATACTTATACTCATTTATTTATAACCATAGGCTACACGTCACTGGTTTTAATTACTCTTGAGAAGAGAATTACTCTTGTTATACATTAACAATAGAAAAATAATAATAATAATAATTTGCTATTAAAAAAGTCAATAATTAATATTAAACTTAAGTTAAGTATAATTTGTGCTAAGTCGGAATACAAGATATTTATCCACAAAACATTAACATTAGGTATAAGAGTTAAAAACATTAACATAAACTAATAAATATGACTGCAAACTAACTATAACCTAATAGTAATTAGAGATTGTTTTAAACCATCAATGCCTTAGTACCTATAGATAGTTTAAAAGATCCCTAATTTCAGGCAAAGTATACCCAAAATGCTAGCCACGTAGTCCCGGTGGATAGCGAGGCTTATTTTCTGCCTTTTTTTTAATTTAACGTTAAGATGAACATAGTGCATTGCTTTTGAGCCAAATGCAAATGCAAAAAACAAAGGTAGAAATTATTATGCAGTTTTACACACTATTAAATAAAATACAAAACGAATATGCAAATTATTGAGAATATCACGTCCTTAAAATGTTGCGTTGAATGTAATTAATACTAGGTAGGTGTATGTGTGACAGAAACATGGCGCTTTGAAACACACCGGTGACAAACGTATAAGCACAATTGCAACAATTCTGAATTTTAAGCGAATATGTCTCTAGTGGTCTAGTCTATAGTCTATGTATAGTACCTCCAGCGGAAAACATAATGTTCACAGCACCGGCCTTTTGCTTTTATTTATTCTGTACAAACTGTCACAAAGTATAATACAGAATAGCAAGCTTTTTTTTTTGTCACACGTGCTATCGAAAACACAACATTTTTGAATATTTAAAATTAAAAAAGGCTTTTTGTCATTTAGGCAGAAGTTCAACGAACATTAACAAACGATTAAATATTTAACCGATTGTTGTGACAGATCTTCAATAAGTTAAATGAAGGATGAAGAAGATGACCACAGGACCTTCCGGTCCATGGAGGGAGCTGAGACGCCACCGGTCGGACAGCACCGGTAGATCGCTCGCCCCTCCATTTTCCCTGGAGGCAGTGTACCTCAGCGCCCGGCGTCGGCAATGAGGTCCAATCGCGCTACCTAATTCCCTACCTCTCCCTAACAAAGAGAGGAAGAAGAACACGGTGACAGACTGAAGTCAAATGACAGATGGTTAAATATTTAATCATCTGTTAAGCTCCTAGATAGTTTCTATGAATTAAAAAAATTAAGATATGGAAACATTTGGAAGCGCTCAGACAGCGTTCAGTAGGTCTAGCGTAACTTCTATTTTTGTACATATTACTATCGAATACGTACGATGGACGTATGGACCAATCTTTGCAACTGTAGGTAAGAAGGTTTTGTAACCTAGAATCTACATTAACATTTTGCGCCATCATATAGCAACTAAAAGATGCTTCGAGTCTTGCTAAACTGTTTTGACTTACCTTTAAAGCCAAGACAATAAATAAGAAAGGGTCACATCACAAAATAAGATGTCATCTCTTGTTGACTTTCTAGAGCCTAGAAAGTCAACATGAGACGCCTAAACCTAGCACAGTAAATGGACAAGTTAACCTAATAGCCAAAAGCACTCAATGCTTACAAAGTCGCGCCGGCCGTTTTATGGTCCCACTAACTGTTAATTTCCTACATTTCGTTAAAGGAAATTCGTCTCTAAGGAAAATATTACCCTTATTCGGTACTATTGTTTCGCTCTCGCAACACTCCACTTTCATTGTTCGATAGTTGCTTTGTAAGGCCTGCCGCGTATTTAATAAAAGCCTCTCCTAGGGCGATGTGATATTTTATAGGCGCTGCGCCTACAATTTTCGATATTTTACCTAAAAAAAATGTTTTACAACAAAAAGATTTTACAAAACGAAAAAAATTAAATAAAAATCAATCATGAATAAAATTCAGTCACGTTTTTAATCTCTGCCGTAAAAGGATTGGGTTTAAAATATTACTTTTGTGTTAAAATCTATAGCATCCAATTTCTTAACGGTTCCGTCGGCGCTTCGAATCCCGCGGATGCTGAAATTACGTAATGTATTTACCTATTGACGACGCTTTTGAAGTGATTTTTGCAACATCGTTTCTATTATGTTGAAGAGGCTTGGCGTGTATTCTTGTTGCGGAAAATCGAGGGACGAGTAATAGCAGAGGCGCGGCGCTGGCGTTGTGTCAGAAAAATCGCAAAATCTATCAAATCCGCTTCGGGCGTGACACTCACTAGGAGTACCTCTGTCGATGTAAAGCCGTTCTAGATTTAGAGCATATTGGTTTCGGCTCGAAAAATTGCTTTGTTTTTTTTTTTTTTATTAGTGTTACAATGATGACTAATATTAAACCAATACAGAAGCGGACGCTGTACGAAAAAAAATATGTAAGGATGGTAAATAGATAAACTCTTTAATGTTCACAGCAGATTTTACATTTAGGCCAAAATGCTTAAAAATAGTATAACATCTGGCAGGGCTTATCTCTGAAAATGATCTTCCAGGCAACCTTAGGATGAAGAGAATTTATAGATGAAGTAAACGACAGCATCAGCAATGATGGATATTATGAAAACGTCTGAATACTGAATACCACGACCCGGGGTATGTCCTAAAACTGCGACCAGAACCATCGGAAATCTGGCAGCAGCATCCTCTTAGTAAACGGTGAGCTTTACTCAAGCCACCTGCCATGCTTGGGGAGTAAGTCCCTACGTAAGTAAGTCTAAATAGACAAACAAATTTCATCAAATTTGCTTTTATATGTGTTGTGGGCTAAGCGTTGAATTTGGCCGATCGAGAACTGTCTGGGCGGATCTCGATACGACGGCATATCTTGATTTGCCTGTCTAATAATCGCCTTATCATTCAAAGCATAACGTTTGCCGATTTGCCCAACAATGCTTGGAAAAATCGATTCTGTAAGGTTACCAAAGTACAAGCAAATAAAATTAAGTTTTGATAATAAATATTTTACTGGATAAAAAGAAGTTTAGATATTAAATATTTACCCAGCCCTGCTCGGATATAGTAAGTAGGATCAACAAAGCATTAGAAGAAGAAAAAAAATGTTGAGATGCCGCCATCTTTATCGCACGTAAACACACAGCTGAAGAGAGCGCAAACAGCGCTACAAGCGTCGCGAAAACTACATTACCATGCGCCCAGCCATATTTCGATGTGGCCAAGTGACTAGAAAGGCAAATCGACAAATAGGTTACTCCCATCGATCTGCCCAACTTTATACTGGGCACATCATGAAATAATCGGCCAAATCGTGGCAGAAATGCCGGCATATCGTGGGCTGCCTAGTTCACCGATTACCACGTGACATATGTAATTAGCCGTTAACCAAGACTTCGTTCGCGTGGACCTAAAAAAAAGTATATGTCCGTCTCCTACCCTTAAGCTATATCTATGCAAAAATTCAGCTAGATCTGTTCAGCTGTTTAGCTGTGATAACGCGACAAACACCCAGACAGAGAGACAGATAGAAAGAGAGACAGAGCTAATTTCAAATTTATAATATTAGTTAGGATTAATTATAGGAATATTAGTTTGAAAATTGTTTTTTTCCGGTTCACTGAAACAAATCTGCAGAGACAAGGTGACTTTGAATTACATCAGCCAAGTTAGGCAGATGGACAGGAGCACCATTTGCGAAATGAATATGCAACAAGTCGAGTTTCAAGACAGATATTAAGTAACATAACAAGAACAATGACTCAACAATGTTAAGCGCACACTAAGCAACAGAAGTCGCACTAATATTATAAATGCAAAAGTTTGTGAATGCATGTGTAAATGTGTTAGCAGGTATGTTAGTATGTTAATTTATTCCCACTCAACTCAGTAACGGCTAAACTAATTTAAATTTAAATTTGGTATGGAGGTTAGCTTATACTTAGTTTGGAATAGCTAAAATGTTTTATACTCATCGGCTACTTTTCATCCCGAACAAAGCAATACTTACTGTTTTAAACTATGTGTATATAATAATTATTATTTTTCAAACCACGCTTTTAACGGTAAATGCTGTAAACACCTGTTACTGGTGTACATATCAGAACTGTATCTAATTTAAAAAGTGTTACCCTATAGATGATAATTAATATGTATACTGTTGGTGTTTCTTTAAATAAATAAATACTTCATAATAATAGAAGATACCGTGGTAAGCTCCTAGTAGTAGGTACTTATGACGTTCTGGAGGAATAAAAATAAAAGTTTCATGAAAGATAGCCCGGATTTGCTTTAAATATTCTGCTAGTTGAAATAGTACATTGTTCATCGAGGGGTGAAAGTGATCGATTACCAACGATGGTGTAGTTTGGAAATTGCACTTTCTTCCAATACACAGTGTTTTATATTTCTTCCAATACACAGTGTTTTATACTACACTTAATAGAAAAATAAAAGCCAATACCAATTGAGAATTCTGATAGATAATTCAAAGGCATACAATGCGCATGCGATTTTTATTTCTTAATTCTTTAATCAAGTGGCCAGTATCATGTTGCGGACTTGGTGCTAAATACTTATTGTTATTGGGAATTATTACAGACTATTTATGACAGAAATTCCAAAATTTATAAAAAACAGTGCGTTAGCAATCGATTTCCATCGATTACTTATTCTGCCTGCTCGGCTCGTTTACAATGGGTTTGAGGACAGTTGAGGTGACAGGAATGACATACTTTTCATTTAAAAAAAAAAGACCTTTTCTGAGAAAGGGAGGTATATGGAGTATTTTTATTTACACATTATAATTAACGACTGATACTACTACTACTTACTACTTTATTACTGATATATGTACCTAAAACTATAGACATGTATTAAAATTACTAAAGAAACAAAAAACCCAATTACAAAATGTAGCCTTTAACACTCCGTACATTGACAGGAATCCAACGACACCTTCCTCGTTGAAAATAGGTTCAGCCGTTTTAAGCGGTATAGCTCATTTTGGAATTAATCAGTTTTCATTTTAATTTATGTGTTACTTTTTATTATTCCTACTTATTCCATTTATTTTAGTTTGTCGGCGTGCCTATAAAATGTTTTCGCCTGAGGTAAAGAACCTTTATTCAACAGAACCACAGTAAACTTGTTTTGAACAATATTCTTTTATTATTTAATCACGGTAAGTACTTACGACCATTCAAGTCACCCACCCTTCTTATAGTCGTAGACGGTTATCTGGTCTTAGGTCTAGATAAGAGTCTGTGTCTATGTTATGTTACAGCCAACGCCGTTATAGGATAATCGAAAACTATATACTCGTCAATAAAGTGGCAATATTAATTACGTAAAATTTAAAGTCATAACGATAACTTACCCATCAGATAAAAATTCTGAACAAAATTGTAGCATGAAAACTAAAGTTTTAAAACGTTTTATTTTAATAATACATGGGAATAAACACGATAATATAATTGAGTGGTTTACTCCTAGTTAGTTTTCTCCTCACATTCAGTGACATTTTTCAATTGCGACCGCGTTTTGCTATTGCATAGAATAAGAAAATACCAAAGTAAGATGAAAACATCTTTAATAAAATTATAATGAGACCACATTTCTAATTGCACTGATTTTAAAAAATCTCGTTTCTAACTTTAATTAGAGATACCGCTGGTCACCTGCTAGAAAATCTTAAAAGTCTTCTCTATTAACATGTTTGTATCATACTAATTTATGCATTAATGTTTTTTTCATTTATAACAAGCGGTGTGAGACTAGGTTTCTTTTTATAAGTACTTTAGCCCGTCAGCATTATTTATGTTTTTCAGACTGCTTAGTACGCGCCATACATCTGAAACTTGCAAGTATACGTGTAACAGCTTTACGACTTGTAATATCATACGATACGTTTAATTCGAGCCGTCTCCGTTGAACTTGAGCATAAATTACTTGGTAACGACGCGACTGATAATGTTAGCCTTGAAGGTCAAAAGCTTTGAGACATATGAAAATCATGAATGATATATGATTTCGATATACTAGGGCTACAACATTAAGTAGATGCGTATGTTATGAACTGAGCCTATCCCAAGAAGGTCCAGGCGTTTGAAGAAAATCGTCTTAAAAATCTCTACCATAAATGCTATTTTTCAAATTCTAATAAAGAATAGACCTAAACCCTCCGCCAAAAATTCTCCAGGACAACTCTAACCTACTGCTATGTCTGTGATCGGGTTTTTAAAACTAAGTTTGGCCTAGCAAGCCACATCGGGGCTCATGCTAGAAGGCAGTGATTAAAGGTCTCGCCGTCATTGAAATCTATAAGGAGGACTTATACAATAAAACAGGGTGTAGTATACATGGTTAGGAATAATCAAGAAAAGTGTATATAGTATTGTGTTGCTACAATAGACCTACGAAATGGCTGCGGTCGTAACTCAGTGCTAACACCTCAATTATACCAAGGCGAAAAGCAATGTTAGATCAGTTTTGATGTACTGACCTAATATTAGATTAGTGTATTATTGTGAAAACTTTATAATATAACAATAGTAGTAAGGATCCTGAAGTAAATTAAGGAAACACTATTATTTTTTTGTTACTTCGGTCCTTTTGTCTATGCGCTAATTCAACTCACTTGGCTGGATATTTAATTTTACTAAATTAAAACAATGTACTTACCTGAGCGTGAAGTATTAGGGCTCGTAATATCAGGTGACACGATTAATTTAAACAGTCTCGCCTTAGCTCAAACATAAATTAAAAGGTAAACACGCGTGGTTCAACTAATTTGTCTCTAAATGGAGACTGTCAACATCGTGTTTTGATTTAAACAGTCATATTATTTCGAAAATGCTTTCGTATTAAAAATTATTAAATTCTCAAGACAACTGTGAACTTTAGCAAGGTTTTAAAGTAATTGGAGTTATACAATTAGTTTTCTTTCATAAATCTTCATGTTCGTGCGCTTGTTACTTTGCAATTGTAAGTTTGAAATGATACTCAACTTAGATTTATTGTTGTCTAAAAAAATATATTGTGAACTTCAATGTTCATGTTCTACGTTTTTGTTCAAAATGATTGTTTTAACCACATTCAACTTTCGGATAGCACATCGTAATGTTCTTATTTATATTTTTCTTGACCATAAAAAATTTACGATTGCCATAAAACTTAAACTTTTCAACAGCAAAATGTTGCCGACCCCGAGGCGGTGACAATGTTTCATCTCGGTTCCTTCCCGTATGTAATATACCAACTGTTAGATATTCTGATCTTTCTAGTAACTGTTGTGTAGGAAAGCTGGATCATAGGATCCAGCAGGTGAAGAATATAGATTCTTCACGCGCTCTTTAGAGCTATCAAAGGCGCGAACTGATGCGGGAATAAGTAGCAAAGTTACCCGGTCCTCGGTGAACAATCACCTTCTCTATGGTTTCCAACATAAAAGAATTTCATGAGCCACTTTCGCAAAGTAAATGTTTATTCCTTGCGGAGTTTTAAAGTGCGTCTTCGCGTTCCAAGGTTGCTTACACCCAACTTTACCGAGTATTTTCTTTCTTCAACATTAATTGAGTTTAAAATTTGAGTTTGAATTTTGAAATTATTAGCTAATTACCCCATCACTGTCAGGAGAACAGTCTTCGTGGATTATGACTTCGAATTCATTAAGTCAAGAAACAAATACCGGGAATGGAGCGCGGTTCGGAGCGTTCGGCAAATTGGTTAATAAATTAAAAGCGGCAGTCTCAGCGCCGTCGCCGACAGATGGCGCCTGAAATACGACAGGTATTTAGCGTGTTGCAACACCGTCCGCCGCGATCCACGTTTTAATTTTATGCTTTACGAGCAATTTTTATATCAATTTTCCCTCGTCGTTCTCTACATAATTCAGGCGGCGCTTTCGACTGCGCAATTCTAGAGGTCGATACGGCAATTTGCCCCGAATGCCAGGACACGGCCGCTACGACAAAGAATACTAAATTTCGAATAACGATACTAAAAGCTAACATACTGCAGGAAATAGTGAAATTCCATGGGAAGCCAAAGATAATGGAACAAAATTGACATTAAATCTTCTAGGAATAGTCACGCACTATTCTGCTTCACTATGTCATTATTTTTACTGCCATACTTTGAGATGATCCAACTAGCCTTCTAGATGGTATAGTAGAGACAGATAAAGCTAAACATCTTAGAAGGGTCTAATGGTAGGGACTACACGAATGCGAGTCTGTAAACTCAAAGAGCAAGCGAAGTGTTTTGTCACGTCGCAGCCAACACATCGGCTGGCGGACGTGACGTCACGCACTCCCTGATTTATGATAGGAAAGTCCCCGTACCGGCCCTACGAAAAATGCTCCGTCCGATAGCCTCTGCGAGACGTGAGGGTGCGACCGACAAATGAACGAAACTCATTTTATTCTATGAGCAGATCATGAGACATTTATCGTGTTCGTGACGCGTCCGGAGAAACTTCCGATCAAATCGCACGTTCCTGTGCTTCCACTGTTGCACGGAAAGTTAGTAACGCACGATACTCTTTTACTCATTTGTTTACACAACGAAGTCTCTCTCTCAAAAATCTGCTGAATGTTTTACTTTTGCAAATTGGTATGAAGTACAGTCTTGACTAGAGACAATTACAGTAAAAAAATAAACTTATATAAATATCAAAATGCCAGATTCGCTCTAGACACTTTATCAGAACAAAGAGATTTAGCATACACCCCAAACCAATCGGGTATCTTGTGCAGATTTCCCCCGTGAACAAAATCGGTCTTGGCATGTAATAACAGTTTTTATAAAGTTTTGTACACCAAAATGTTGTACAATATTTGCCAAAAACTTTAAAGTACACCGTAGTATCAGCCTTTCTATAAAAATGCTATAAAAATAAAATAATAACGATCACGTAACAACATAATACAGAACTAACATCCATATACCGTTTCTCAAGACCTTTACCTTCAGACAGTGAAATAACCATTATGTTATAATATGAATTTTTCTTTCAAGTCACATCTTTGGTAATGATAAAGAAACCAACACGGTATCTAAACCAACAGCCAGCTTAAAAACCTTTTATATAATTGCTTCGACCCAGTACTTGTAGCTAGGGTAATAGTCCTCGGAGCTAGGAAGGTAGTCAGGAGGAGAGAGAATTAGCCAAGCTTACCGCTTAATCTAGAAACTAGCAAGACACTCAAGGGAAAAATAATTTACTCAACTAATGACAAAGGAACTTGGAGAAAATAAGGTTTTTCTAGTCGCTAGTAGAGTTCTAACAGCCAAGTCTAGGAGACACTGCGCAATTTTCAGTAAACGATTTCACACAAAGTGGTCAGTTATGAGTTAATTAAAATTTGAAGCAAGTGTGAACGTACGTTTTCCACTAAATGTTTTACACGCGGTTTAATAACAAAATTTGAGTCTTATATTTTGTTTGACTAATTGTAAAGTGTATTATACACATACAATTATATTACAATAAGCTCACAATAAACATGTATCGAAGTACTGAATAATATACGTACCATTCAACTTCTTTTATTTAAAACTGTGTTTAATTATTTAACGCAATAATGTTAAAAAGGGTATGTATTAAGATGTTAAAAATGTAAATAGCTACCTGCAAAATGCCTAGGTTCAAAATGTCTAAAATTTAAATGCGATAATCTAATAATATCTAAAAAAAAAAAAAAAAACTACTTACTTTTTGAGCTCGCTCGTCTCGCGCATTGCTTTTCGCATTTCAAACAATACCTAACCTAGTGTTTGGGACTACTATATTATAATACAGTTACTTTTTAGCACTTCGCTGGCCACTGCCGTGGCACGTTATCTTCGATCGCTCGGCTCTTGCGTTGTGTGTCACAGTTAAAACATAACCTCAACTAATATTCGGGGCTACTTTATTATGTTCCATAATATACATATATATTAGGACCTTAACATTTTAAATGATTTACTGTTTTAAACGCGTGACATATCGAATGTTGCCAATTTGAACTTATTTATAACGACGTTCGAAATCTTAGACCATTTCACATTTAGATTTTAGACATTTTAAGCCTAGACATTTCGCCGTTATCTATTTAAACTATGTTGTGTGCTCTGGCTAAGTAGTTTAGGTAAATTGTTTTAGTATGTACATAAATTCATGAAAGTTTCTATCTTTTTTACCTGCCTGTCAAAGAAGTAGGGTAATTTTTTTGTGATGCATGCTTGTATAAGAGAGTATGTAAGTATTTATGTAAGTATATATGTTTGCGTGTTAGGTCCGGTAACCTTATTTAGGCTTCCTAAGGAGTTAGTTGTCGTTGGATTCCTCTTTAAGCTAGGAGTGACATGGGCTACATTTTGCAGTCGGGTTTTTGAGTTTTGAATAATACTACTTATACGATATCGTGCATTAATAACTTTCATCTAAGCAAATTCTAGTAAACTTTACATATCTTGGACAAAAAAAAAATAGAGACCTAAAACGCTAAAGAAAAGTTTAAAAGGTGTTATAATCGCACTAGAATCTTTATCTCCAATGAGAATAGTGTAAAAATGAGGCTGTTACCGCAATGTGATTGTTCTATTCACACAAGCTCGTGATTAACATTCAGAGGCGCACGGTGGCGACGATCTTTAATGGTTTCAATTGTGCAGAAAATTTTATTGCATTCAATGAATTTACGGAGAAATCTCGCCTCGGGACGGATCCTTTCAAACCGCAGCTCTATCGATTCGGAGCTTCCGTCGCAGCTTCTACTGTTTCAAAAGCCTGAATATGCTTTTGAAATTAGCTCTTATCTTATTCGAATGCAATTGGGATAAACCTAATTTTAACCGACTTCCAAAAAAGGAGTTTTTTTTTAAATTTTTTGTTTGCTCATGACTCTGTCACATATAAACCGATTTGTAAAATTCTTTACTTGCAGGTACTTGGTCCGGTTTTTATCAAAGTCCATTCATGATAATGGAATCAATGAAGAATTGAAGGAACTCCTCAAATATTATAGGCGTACATATAGGCATCAATAAGTCAAGCATTTGCGTTCAGAAAGTATAATTTGGTGAATTGGAACTGATGAAGAAGACCATAGATGGCCAATCCAATCCTCAATGATAAGGATTTCAAGGGTTGCGATAAGAACTATCATATAACAAGAACATCTCGATAGTGCATTTTTTCAAAGTATTTTGGTGAAGTCGGTTTTTTGTGATAAAATTATATACGTTTTTTTTTTTTACATTTTTGAGGAAACATTACAGCCTTACTTAATAAATAACATTATAAGTAGAAGAAAACTGGGCCAATTACAAGTTTCCGCAATTATAAGTTATAATGCTGTCGATGTAACACTTACGATAAAAGTAATTTAACTAAAATTAAAACAGATATTACACAAAATTGTATTCATATTTATGCTACTGATAACGAGAAGAGCTATTCGCGTGCCAGACGGTAAGCATCACGCTGAGCCATAACAGTTCAGAGCTTTAGCATTGGTAGCACTCTTTTCAAGAGTCCGCCTGGGGAGGTATCCACCTTTGTCAGTTATTCAGCCGCCAAGCATTACAAACATGTTCCGGATAGAAGGACAATGTTTCCAGCGAAACTGAACTTGAATTTATTTAATAAATTCAATACAACCCAGGATTATTCTAAATCTTTCAACTCCTAAAACAGCACTGCAACTTGAAAATTAGAGAGACATTCATGTTTCTCTAATTTCAAAGTCACTTTTCAAAGTGGCGTGGTCTTGACACATTTTGCACTTGCACGAGAGCAAGTTAAAGCGGCGCAGTGCAAATCAAGATGATGTCGCGCGTGCGTCACGCTTATAACATACCGAAACTATAGTCGGAATAACCGACTCAATGTTTCCCGTTTTTTTTAAATAATAAATTTAGAAAGCAATCCTGAATGTTGTTATGGCGTGTAAAATAAAACATTCACATAAGGTTTTATAGAAACTAGCTCGCGTTTTCTTCTTAGGTAATAGCTATAAACGTATATACTCGTATGTTGGGTACCTAAAGTACAAGTAAGGACCTCCATCTGGTATACCTGTGACGAGTTTAACACCGAGCAGGTGTTCCCAGTGAAGAGAAGAAATTATGGGTATTATTTCCAGCAAACCGCCTGTCTTGGGACATTTCAAAAAGCCTAGAAAGTTGCATAACATTTACGTGAATTATTTATAAATATTAGTTATTTTAGAGTTATACCTAAGTTAAAACATTCATATACTCAAATAAATGTTTTTTTTTGGCAAAAATGTTTGTTTCTAGCATCACCCGGACTTCCGCGTTCTTTCTTATTTGTAATCTCCTAATGTTATTATCATTTAAAACCCTAATATAAATGTCGTTGTTCCGGGAGACGAAAATCGAATTATTTATTTACCTACTACGAGTAAGTCATGTAACAAAAACTGTTAAGCTATAATGTAGGGAAGGTGCCTGCTGAAGGTAATTTCGACAAATTTTAAAAGTCGTTATTACTTATTTGATATTATTTTCTTAAATATGCTTTGCTCCTAGTTTTAAGTACTTAGTTAATTCCTACAAACTGAAAGGACCAGTGTTATAGTAACCTTTCGCCGCAATAATACCCGACATGCAACTTGTTTTAAAACTCTACTTGCAACTAGTCTACAAGTAAATAAACCACAGCAAGTACCAAAAACACCATCAAAAGCAAATGAAACCGGTAAAAAGTGTAGGAACTAGTCTGAACTAATTCATCTCAGTCCGGATGAGCACACAAGTTCGCCCGCAGTAGTTCACACTGTGTGGTTGGCCATCTCTCTATTGTTTTATAAACTTTACTCTTCCGAAACAATAGAGACAATGCTACGGATATTTTTAAAGCATAACGTTTTATGTTCACAATTCTGTTCCGGTTACATTACAAAGTACTTATTAATGTACTTAAGTACTTATTTTTGGTTCGGAATTATTTATTACGTCAGAGTTGATTCAATTCCTTTGAGAACAGAAGTCATAAAAAGCTTTTGCGAACACCTATGTTCCACGACATTTTCCTCGTTTATTTTTAACTTATGTGGTCTAACCGGTGGCTCAGTTGGTAGTTAACCTACCTTCTGTGTTTGGGAGCATGGGTTCGATTCCCATCTAGGACAAACATTCATGTGATGAATATTTGTGTTTGTTCTATGTCTGGGTGTTAATATCTATATAAGTATGTATTTAAAAATATCTATGTACAGTCTCAGTATATCAGTCTCTGGCAGCCATATTACAAGCTTTGATTAGTTTGGGGTCAGATGACCGTGTGTGCAAAAATGTCCCAGCTATTTTTGTTTTTTTAAAAGTACCTACTTATATAGTTTTTTTTTTTACTTCCATCAATTAAATAATATTTTACAAAATACGTCCAAAAGTAGGCAGGAAGTTTGTGAAGGCGAACGCAACCAAAATTCTAAGTTTATTTTCCACGTGCACGGGTCCCAAAAATTCCTAAACCTACCGAAGGCTGTAAAACTACGTAACTTAATAACATTCTTGGTGTAGCCGCAAGCCTTCAAAGCTTCACTGAACGGCCTGAAAGACTCCTCAGTTTCGTGTCAGCACATGCTATTGATCCCTTTTCGTCTTGAAAAATAAAAAAAGATGCTTTATATTTTGTTAACTTCGTAATATCCTGTCGGAAAATGGCAGTGGCAGCTACCCTTTGTTGAGGATTGCTCGTTAAAAGTCTTATTTTACCTGATTTTCACGGAGACTAGAATTGGTTAGGAGTCCAATAATTTAAGGCAATGGAGGTTGTTTCAGATATATTGCAATCCAGACAATAAATTCGAGCAGAACAAGATGGAGTTAAATCTCCTTCTTTTCGAAGGCGTAGGCACTGCCCGGAAGCATCTCGCTAGTATTAAAGGCCCGTTAATGAGACCCGGCGCCGCACTTGAATTTTTTTTCCCCACTTCCTTAACATCAAAAGTCCCCTTTGCGAAACGCTAACGAGAATTTTCATGTTAATTGCCCTGCCGTTCCCGGAATATATAATTGCATATATTGTTTCTGTTCTTCCAACAACGGGAAAAGCGCGAAGAGATTTTGTGATTATTTGTGTTCTGTAATTAGAGTGGAGATAAGAAAACGCGTGTGAACACAATCGGTTGGAGTTAATTAAACACCACGTACTTGAAGGTTGTGTTAACAGTATCTCAACTTTCTTGGGAAAAATAACGGAGTCAGAAGTACCATTGATGGTACTTCACCTACACCTTTGGCATATTTTTATTTGTTACCCGACCCGGTATGTCATAAAGCTGAGACCAAAACTAGCGGAGGATGAGCAACAGCGTCCTCTTAGTAAGCGGTGACCGTTCTGCGATCCCCAAGCCCCTGCCAAGCGTGGGGACTATAGCAACCCCTCATCCCTTTACTACGAGAGAGGCCTTGGTTTAGCAGTGGGCTTCTTCTGGCTGATGATGATGACGATGACGATTGTTTGTAATCACAGCTGGTGGTAATGACAAACCAGTCGAATTGTTCTTACTGTACTCGTAGCTTCAGCTACATCCGATGGCTTATCTTAATGAGCTTTATGGAAAAGAAGAAGGCAAGACATGAATTTTCAAACGACTACTTAGTTCTTTTTTTTAATTTCAAAGTTTAATAGACTATAAGTAGCACACAGATAAAACAAGACTAAAACTTAAAACATCCCATACAGTGGTTCTAAAACTATACACCATTGTAGTCGTTCAAAACTGTAATGTGATCAGTTTGGGTTTTCAGAGCTGATAAATATTTTATACACGTATGTTGAATTCATTTATTCTAGACTGAAACACAGTAGTTGTGTTACTGACATTACGTTATGCGCGCTGGAATGGAAAAGACGCGGCTGCTGTTTATTGTTTGAGTGTAGTCTTTAGGGTTAACAACATAAATGAAGAGACGGTTAACCTTTCAACTGAAGTAACAATCTTGAGTGTTGTTGACATAATATTATTGTAATATACGAAAGCTCATTGATATGAAATTGTGTTTCAATATAAGAAAATTAAAAAAAAAACGAATTCAACAAAATACTCTGAAAAAAGGCACTATAGGAATGTTTTTGGCTTCACCCGTGAAATACTTAATATCATTGTGGAGTTCCAATGGCCATTTGTGGTCTTCTTCATCAGTTCCACTTCACCATAATATATGAAACTTTATTTTAAACTACATGTTAATTATATTTATATTATATTTACTTTATACTTTTTATGATACTTTCTGAATACAAACACTTGACTTGTTGATGAAAATACCAAAATCACTATAAATATAGCTATTTTATTTTATTTGAAGAGACGCAAGAGATCCCATTATCAGATAGACAGAGACCCAGATAGTTGCTTGTATGCAGATTCAAGTTCTGACAGTGACTAAAAGTTTTGAACTGTCAAAAAAACTTATGCTGCGTGATGGCCTATCATCCAGGACCTTTCAAGCTACGCATAACTTTGACAAGGTGTAACGAATTTAGGACTAACAATCGGCCTACAATTGAAAGTATCATCCGATCTACAGCACCGCTGTTTTGTAGACGCCACTCGCAGTCAATCATTCGAAGACTGAGCGGCGCGGCGTGGTCTGTTAGGATCACATTTAGATTTTTGTAGCGCCTGTGTCGTAATATATGGGTACTGTGTTACTTAACCAGAAAAACCTACCTAGTAGAACAAAAAAACCTATTAAAGTTATTATAACAGGTTACCAAAAATATTTCACGAAACTGCCTTCTGAAATGCTCATCATTGCTAAGTCAGTAAATAATAGGGAATTCTAAATTATGACTTAAATTATGACTTAATGTTTTTTTTTCTCCATATGGATCATGTGTCCGAATTAAAGAATTATTATTATTATTATTTATTATTATCGACTACTAATAGTTAGACGTGCTCATTTAATCTTACTCAGATTAGTGAGTGTCTTATAGTTTTACGAGGACATTTACCCGTCAAAGTCTTTCCATAAGTAAAATTTATCACGTGATGCTTCCCAACTTGTGAGACAGCGTTAGCGAACAACGAACTTCTACAAAGGCAAGGTAATTATAAAAATACTTGAGCAAACTCAAGCTCGTTCGCCGATGAGGCGAGAAGTTTTACCCGTTACTCAAGAGGACATTTCAAATTTTGTTGAAAGTAAGTACGTTTCAATTTCTTGTCTTGTTCGTGAAGTTGCGGTATGCACTTCGTGTTTTTTGTAGGACAATTATCGCAGCAGTTTTTGACAGATCTTTGGACGGAATTTAAAAAGAATGATTGTGATCTCAGTATTGTAACTATAACTGAGACTGATAAATCAACTATCGTTAATAACCACCATAGCCATACCAGACAGCATTTACTAATCCCGACATAGTTTTGTGCCACCAGCTCTACCGCGCAAATGAATCCCTATAATTGGAAGGTTCCATCAGTAATGGGTACTAAGACCTCAATGGTTTTACACTCGCCCCTTGCCAGTTCAATTTCACACTCGCCCGGCATCAATCAGCTCGTTTATTGAGCCTACCTGGTGTACTTGTACGCTCATTCATTGACGTCTGAGTGAATCTGTTCTTTATTACATTTAGAACCGGTTATTGTTGCCAAATATCATTTAACACAGTAGTAGTTAGGTACTGCGTAATATTAAGGTTTGTATAAACAAAATTACAAGCAATGATTAAATAAAACCACAGCTACTAAGATCTAAATCAATCTGTGGACATTAAATTCAACACCATACTGAAAATTATTTTCTTAGTTAATGACAGCAAAAAAACTCCCGCAAAAAGTGTATGATGAAGAATACCACCAGAATACTGCCCAATTATTATCGATGTTTCTGATCGTGATAGTGATCGTACGCGAGTAGGACCGCGCATAGTGCGAGTAAGTTGGTAAGAGCGTGATAGCGTACTATCACAATCAGTATCATGAAGTTCATAATAAGGGTACTGGAGGAGTATGGCTCTAAGATGAATTGTTTGTTAAATTTGTACCGTTAGGTCGCTTAAGCGATCAAGCTTCGGCTGCGACGATCTTTATCCGGTGCATGATAACTTAACATCATCACAAAATGTGTTTTCTTTAATTCAATCCGTACGGTGACCTCTTATTTGAGTCTATAATTGACTCGCTGAATTGTCAAAGTAGCGAGTCAATAAAAGTTATTATTTTAGAATCGTAAAGTGATTTTACTTCCTCATTGTTAAATTTTTGGCCAATTTATCATTTGGATAGTGGATTGAGTGTTATCCAACATCAAAGTACAATTAGTAATACATAATTACATTAGTTTTTTACTTTTATATAATATTCATCATAATTTCTTCTATGACACGTTGATACTATAGCTAATTACAAAAACCGCTACTTTCCGGCAAGGGATACTTTTGCATTTCAGAACAATTTATTTACGAGACCCAGTAATACGTTTGTTTAGTGTTGCCCCGTTTTCCTATTAGCGGACCAGAGGCAATTTTCGTTCATTATTTCCAGACCTAGCGATTCAAATGCGATCGTGTTTAATTAAGCTCACGGTACGATGACTAGCGAGTCAGCTTAGGCATTTAAACTGGACTGCCTCGCAGCTGGCCTGCAACTTAAAAGTTGACGGTACGCCTCCTGGTCTTATAACCACTATGTTTTCACTCAAAGAAGTCCTCACAACCAATAGCACAGAGGGGCGCAGGAAAACGCCTTGGATTGAATTATCTACTTTATAATCATTAAGTATGGTAAGTATGGTATCATGGTTTTTTTGTATTATGTATGTAATTTCTGGTGTGAACAATAAAGAGTTATCCCTCTATCTACATATTGGTCATTATGCGCACAGAAATATTGTACAGTAAGTTTCTATAGACATATTTGGCTATATAATATATATAGTCCTCACTCATGGCTTAGCGGTTTTTGTAATAGGTAAAGTAGTGGTTATCAATATGCTACCACAATATTTTTGTGGTAATTGTGGTGATATTTTGTGTTTAAAATAGAAATTAACATAACAACACGTAGAACTAAATAAGTTTTTCAAAGATTTTATTAAGTAATTAATTACTTTCCGCTAACCCACCTTTATCCAATAAATGTTGTTAACGTTCCGTTCCGATCTGCTGAATGATTTAAGTATAATTTAAACCAATTAATGAATTTTGGAAACCCCTTGAAGTTGTCAAACTGTGCGAATTAATTTATTAAGCCTTAGAAATGTTTGGTGGCAACCAGTCCGCGGTTGAAGAGAGACACTCTCAATATAGATATCGACCGCAACTTGTTCCGTTTTACGAAGGGGATTGATGTTAATTGGGCTGTAATTTTGTTTGCATAACTTCTGCTTTGAAGCCGAAAAATAAGGACTCGTTGGCAATGTAAACTTTGGCATCATATCAGGGTCTTCTTTTGCATTATTTGCTTCCAACGTGCCTTTAGTCAGTTAGCGCCTCAGCTTACCCTACATAAGTAAGAAACAATATTAACATTTTTGTTGTAAAATATCAATAGCTATTATTATAGTTTTTGAATAAAAGAACTAATTACAATTGGATAAGTCGCAGTAAAAATCAAAATCAGAAATTTTGTGTAATTCCTGGGTACCATTATCGTTTAGATAGAAGATAGAATATCATAATCTACTACTTTTATACACTAAACTAAATCTAGTCAAATGACATTTCACCAAACTGAGTGTTGTCATATCCCGAGAAAAATGTAGTAAAAAAAGACGAGCTATTCGTAAGTCATGGTAGCTCAGTGGGAACTCGCTCACCCCACTTTCGTGGGGTCCAGGAAACGAACCAGGGAAGGCCCGTAACAATGAGTTCCTTGGAAATCACGTACACCATTGGCTTTTCGGTGAAGTAAACATCGTGGGAAACCGGCATAATTATTTCAGAAAAAGGGATTCCACGTCGTATGTGAATCCGCCAACCCGCTTAACCTTCGATGGTAAGCCGATATCCCAGCAGTGGGATGTTTAAAGGCTCCTGCAGATTCGTAAAGTTCCGGGCATTCGTAGTATCTCTAGACATTTCACGGAATCCCTGGTTTTGTTTCAGGTTCATTGTTCATATTTCAATGCGACAGAATCGAATATTTCCTCATTCCGGATTTATCTTTATATATGCTGTTTTCTAGGAATCAACGCAAAGACTAAGCCCTTATGATAGAGAAGTGAAATTTGGACCCAATACTACTCGCGGCCGTTACATAACTCTTGATACATGATACATAAAATCTACAATTACTAAAACGACTACTATGTTGAGAGCATATTAGAGTGGCTATGAGACAAGTGCCGACTCTATGCTTATAATTTGCTATCAGCTAAATTAACACAATGACGTGTCCCTGCAATGTATCAACTTTTTTTTTCATTGTCACCCTTCCCTCTATTGAACAGAATATTTCAAACTTAGAAAAATGCTTGCGCTGTATCTCGCCAGCACGTTTCTAGAGCTCGGGTTCGCTCATTAAGATCTGAAGCCTAATGATGCACTCGCTTGTTAGCCCAGACTTGTTGTCACGTCATATAGAGCTTCGTGCACACAAAAAAAACGGTCAAGTACTAGTAATAGCGCAATTAGTACCGTATCTTTTATAGATACTCAACCAAAAAGGTTGTTTTCCGGGAATTCGGAGCTCTCGCAACTGGCTGTAATTCGGCGTGTCAGCGGCAGAAAGAGTTCATTGAATTTCTTTTTTCTTTCAAGGCTGAATGAATGAATGTGTTTGTAAAAAGCTTTTTCCACCTTACGGATAAAATACCCTTGGATAAATACTTAGATATGTATACATGGTGAAGGTACTTGTACGTATTTACGCAAGAATGTCACGCACGGTGGCTAAATGTGAAAATGCTTTTAACTTTCAATTTACATTTCGGTTATCATTTCATTTATTGATACAATTTGCAGCACTTATCCCATATCTGTAAGCAAATGGTCAAATGCTTTCTAATTTCAATTTACAGATATATTATTTCAGAAATTACAACTTTGAAAAGAATTTTAGACTAGTCATGGTCTGTGAGTCAAATAATAATAAAAATATGTTCAAGATTTGACAGTGTCATATATTTTTATGGAACTATGTAATGATGCAAGCAAGTCACTAGCATAATGGTAAGCGTCAAGCCGGGTTTGCTTACCATAATTCATAACAGTTCAGTGCCACTCAGAATTTTGATATTCGTCACCCTGAGATATTATATGATAAATTTCTTTATGCCCAGTAATTTCACTGGAAATATTGCCCTTCAATCCGGAGCACAGTAATGTTTGCAAACTACTGCTTGGTAGTAGAATAACTGGCAAAGGTGTGGTTCTTCTCCAAGTGAACTCTTTTGCCTAGAATACCTAATACATAGTAGATATATATATATAGGTATAGGTACATACATAGATTGTTATGTGTTTGTATTTATTGAAACCAATGATATTTTAACTTAAAAATGGCGCTCTGAATTCGGCTCCGCTGCAGTATGTTTACAGCCGCCAAAGAGTGCAAAAGAAGATGCGAAAACTTAGAGAGTAAAAGAGATAGCTACAATGAAACTGCGGGGGTCATTTTAGGTGCGCTAAAGTCGTATCTCTAGTAAAATATCATTGATTGAAATACTAATTCAAAACATGTGGTGGCATGTGACAACGTGTAAATACACGCATTAATTTTATTGTCAACAGAAACAATACCTAATGCTACTTGCGTAGGTAATTTTGCGGTTTTAAAGTGGCGATAAGCCGAGACCCTCGAGTTTTGTGGCTACGCTTTATGTCAGCTGACGTTGCCGTAAGATTAATGAATTTTTAGTTATGTAGGTAGAAATTATTTTCACTCTAAAATTGTAGATCTTTTGCTTATTTGACTGACCTTGCCCATGTTATGGATGTTCCTAATTGTGACTGTGATATGTGGGGCGTGAGCGGGAGCGCGCGTAGTGCGACTATATTGGTAAGAGAGGGATGACATGCTAACACAACCAGAATCAAGAATGTACATAATTAGGCTACTGAATTCTTGTTATCTAAGTTCGTTCGTGATTGTGATAGCATGCCATCTCGCTCAACTTACTCGTCTCATGCTCTCCCGCTCTCACTTGATAACTATTAGGATCAGGAACATCCATAATAATAACAGGCGAAGTTAATTATTATTAGCTTTACATAGATAGCATTTTTCCATAAAAAAAAATTAACAAAACTTAAGCAGGTAATATTTATATTTTGGTAAGTATCAAATTACATGGTTATTTTAAACTAACCAAAAGCATCTGCTAGTAAGTTTTGTTTCATGACTTTTCACAAAACCTAAATATAGGCCTTACCAAAAAAAAAGGTTTTATTTTTTGGTGCAAATGTCAGCTACTGTAAGCTTCACCCGGGCCTCCGCATTCCTTCTTACTTAGACGAAGCATCATACTGGACAGACCCATGAGACGTTGCCGCTCCGACGTTCACATTGTCATGTTTCTCTTTTTATTTCACGGGTCGTCGCATAGAGTAAGCGAGAGAGCTATTGTAAGATTGGCAACCTCGCACGCTGTGTCCATTTTATGACCGACTAGTCGGTCACAACATTGCGACCCGTCTTACTAAAAAAGCAAATTGGATCAAAATATCGCTGTGAATACTTAATATTGTTATACATAGTGGCATTATGGCGTGTTGTGCTGTGTATTGTGCATCGAGAACAACGAAAGGGGGAGTAAAAGATCCAGAATTATCATTTCACACGTTTATTATATTATCATTTTCTTTTGTAGCGTTTTTTACCTAAAATAACCAGAATCAAAGCTAAATATTCGTTTCACTTAAAGAATATACATGTTTGAAATCATACAACTATCACGCAGTGTTATTTAGTAATGAATTTAAGCATTAATTTAAGATAAATAAATGCATTGTTTTACGTGTTCCTGCTAGTGAAGTACCACTGCACGTTTCAAACTTTGTCGATATTTGGTCGATATTTATCTAATAATATTCTTGTAATATCCTACATATACTACATTAAGTGAAACATGAACCGTTAATTCCTTTCCGCGTTTAATCGGCTTGATACGTATTCTATCGATAATTAATTTTAATCTTTTTGAAGCTTTCGCGGCTTGAAATGTATGATAATTTGTACCAATGTTGTGTCATGGTTAAACAATTAATTAAAATAAAACATTTTGTTATAGGTTTCCAAAATGTCCGGAAATCAGAAATCAGTGGATAAAGGCTGTGAGGCGCGAAAACTGGGAGCCACCTAAATACTCTCGACTTTGTTGAAAACGTTTTGAAAAATCTAGTTTTATGACTGGGCTGTCAATTAAAAAACTAGGAAGAATAAAAGAAACTAGGAGACGGTGTAGATACTTATTAACTTTCATAGTTACTATATATACTATATATATTCGTACTATTTACATGGCAATTACGAGTTTCGATGTTCAATAAAGTACATATTTTTGCAAACATTGTGTTCTTAATTTACAAATTCTTAGTTTTGTACACTGTGTACATTTTTATCGATAGATTCTGCACTAGTTTTCACTTCCCTACTCACTAAACGTCACAACAGAAAGTGGACACGCTGCCAAAGCAATCACTCTATCCAGTGTGATACAAGATCCTTGCCTTCTTATCTAAAATCACGTAATGTTATTGTCATTTAGATCCCTAATTTAAATGTTTTTCTTTTGTGAGAAAAAAGACGAATTATTTAAAGTCATAGGCAATAGGTTTTTTTGTTGCATAAAAAATAACCATATATCTATCAAAGTTCCACGCAACATTCTAACTAATATTATCTGAAATAAAAGTCTGGGCCTTTTTGTAATTACTACTGTATTATCTTAACTAATATTATAAATGCGAATGTAACTCTGTCTCTCTGTCTATCTGTCTATCTGTCCATATATTTATCTCTCTGGCTCTCTGTCTGTGTGTTTGTCGCGTTATCACGACTAAACGGATGAATGGATCGACCTGATTTTTTGCATAGATATAACTTAAGGGTAGGAGACGGACATAGGCCGCCTTTTTTAATGGCCCACGCGAACGAAGTCGCGGGTAGCAGCTAGTTTTTTTATACAATTGGGTGCATATAAATAAATAGATAACGCGAATATCTGTGCCCGAGAGCTCAGAGACGAAACCACCGAATTAATTATAGGAGAGTAAACGAGGATTGAAGAAGCAGAGCTATTAGGCTAATACTGAAATCCGCGTTCCCGCAATGGGCCATTTAGCGGCGGTAGCTTTACAAAATATTGGCCGTAAGCCGCCGGAATAAGCTTTATTAGGAAAAATGTGTTTGCGGAACACAATACGTAGCGTACGTACGTTTATTTTAAACTTTAGTCTCATTTGCTCGTGACTTGGTTTGCGTGCTCATGTCTAACACAAAAACAGCTAAGAATATGACAAAGTATTTGTTTCCAGGGTCCCGTCGAAGTGTGTCAGTAGGGCCATATTACTATGGCTACGCCGTCTGTCTTCCTGTCCGTCTGTCCTACATTTAAAGAGCTCTATCTTGTGAACCGTAATTAGTAACTATTTGAAATTTTCACAGAATATTATGAGCTATTATGGCGGATTTACAAATAACAAACAGTACAAGCAAACCGCTAGTGTTTTTTTTTCTTTTTTATACTGTGGTAAAAACGGTTAAAATCTCACGAGCGTCAAGCTTGGTGTGATTTTAATGCGAACCGTTGCGAGTATGGAATCGGGCTCGCGCTAAAGATCCCGAACTCAAACGAAGGAAAACACATTTTTTTGGTATAGAACCCTTGGTGCAAGAGTCCGATACTTGACCGATTTAAATTAAGTCTCAGATTTTTTCTAAATAAAGAATTTGAATATGGAATCCATGTCGTCCAGTAGTGGACGCCTAAGAGCTGAAGGCGGAGAAAAATATGGAATATTTAAAAGAATACTGATACAATGGTACGTTGTATCATCGGAAAACAATCTCTATTATATTCTATGTTTTTATATAGCATAATACTTATGCTATATAAAAACAATAGGGTTTTAATTACTATCAATAATTAAGAGGGAAGAATTACAGCGCTTACAGATGTATTCCTCTGTTTCTTCTCTGAATAATGATACTCTACAGTAAATACTTTTTGCCATAAAAGTATTGGTTGGCAAAACAATCGGTTTTATACAAAATATTAACATAAAAAAAATTTGTCGACTTGAGAACATCCTTTTTTATGGAATTCAGTTTAAAAGACATCTACACCTCTCCAATTGCGGATTAAATTTCAGGATTCAATTTTGTAGTCTAATTTAATATTCATTAATGTACAGACATAGCTCATCGTAGATTTTTTTATGTAGATGTATTACCATGCGGGTAATGATTAGGTGCTGCGTTTATTATACACGGGTTTTCGCTTTGTTCGCGCCAGCCATTATTTGCGGCTGCCTTATTTTTTACGAGCAAGTAGTCACTTTACTTCAACGCTAGTTACTATTAGCTAGGCGGGATAAAATCTTTGCAATGCGGGATATTTATTTAATGCACTCTATACGAATATCAATTCGTTAAAACAGTAATGCTCCACCTCTTGTTGATAAATTTAGGTCGACAATTATACTCAGTTAATGTTTATTGACCGAGCAAACGAAGTGGGCGAAGTCTCTGCATCAACTGGCAAAATTTGATTTCATCTCTTCATGTGTTCTGCCTTACAGGTCGTGTTTTTCAACCAATTTTGACGAAATTTGGTATACAGGTTTTACGATTATTATTTTTTTTTTTTTGATGGGAGGGGTACTTTCCTGAAATAGAGAGGCCGATTTTAATAATATTTGGCGGTGCTCAATTCTAAACAAGAGAATTTATAATATGAGCAAAATCAGTCAAGAGGCTCAGTCAAGATATAAGGTCGTTCAGGATATCCGTCCCGAACTGAAGCCTTACAAATTGAAATTGTCCAAAACAGTTTGTGATCGCGAGGTCTACTCTTTGCAGAACTAGCTTAGATAGGATGTACACGTTTGTCCCGGTTGGGGTTGAAACTTTAGGTCCATGGGGGCCGGCCACCTACGACTTGTACAGTATATTCAGGGTTCTGGGGCCGTACCGTGATGTCCTTATTGAGATGATTTTTAGGTCCAGCCGCCGACGTTGCGCGACCGTGAGCCTTGAACGAATCGCGGTCGCGCAGCGTCAACGGTTGAACCTAACAATCATCGCAATAAGCACGTCATGGTACGGGCAAAACTTTTAGATCGTTTGGTAGAGGCGACCAATGACCAGAATGCTGGAACCTGTGTTGGACAAAACTATATAACGCTTGCCATCCAGCATGGATTCAGGATTCTAGCCACTTTCTCCCTCACCAAGAATCTTGTAGATTATTTTTGTATTTATATGATTAAATAATACCTAAAAAGTAAATAATTTGTATAAAGTTATTGTTTGTATTTAAGTTGATTTCAATTTTAATTACCATTTATTAAGTTTTTAGGTAAGTATCTATAATTATTATTTTCTCTTGTAAATATAGATTCAATCACATCCGGCGATCTTTTACCGACTCAATTTATCATTCCCGTGTTATAAAATCAAAAAAAACTTGAATTTTTCGCATAAACCTTATCAAAAACGGCGCTGCTAACGATTTACGCTCTCAAACGCCATTGATCGCACCCGTGTCACCAATCAGCGCAACGTTAACAACAGCATAATTGTAGTCGCGGTATTTAAGTCAGATTATTCTCGAATCCCAGCGCCACATAATCCCGGTTGGTTTAGCTGCTGCCAAATTTGCAAGCAAACTATTCTCGCTTCTGATCGATGTCACCGCAATCTGCCGCCGTGACGTACGGCATGACTTATTGATCGCGAACGGGCTTGTTCTGGCGTTCTTAGCAGATACATCAATTTCCGAGATTCGTGTGAAATGCCTTTTATTCTGTTAAGCATTGGAAATCATAGCCTCACACTGATAGCTCCTTCACTAGGATTCCCTGTGTCGGGGATGGGATGTAAACACACAAATACACATGCACGCACAACCCAGAACAGGTATTTAAATTTATCGTTTAAATATCTGCCTGGCTGGGAATCGATCCCGGGACCTCCTGCTCATAAGGCAGACGCGCTACAATTGCGCCAGAGGTTGCCAAATAATAGTATATAGTTCGCTTATTTATCCATTAATTTACAACTTTGCACAAGAAAACTGTAACAAATTCTGAATTTTGAATGACAAAACCAATCCGAGGGAGTTACTACTACAAACGAAGCAACAAACTTGTTAGGGATGTCATATTTTTAACCGACTTCCAAAAAAGAAGAAGTTCTCAATTCGATTGTTTATTTATTTATTTATGTTTGCTACCTCAGAACACTGTCATTTATTTTATAAGCCGATTTGTAAAAATCTTTTTGTGTTTGAAAGAAGGTCCTTCCAGACTAGTCCCGTTTATATCATAATCCAGTGCCGATAATGCGATCCATGAGGAATTGAGGGAACTCCTCAAATATTACAGGTATTGTAAATATTACAGCGATTTTTGACCGAGTGAGCGAAGCGAACGAATTGTCTCATTTGCTTTCATCTGTCCGTATGTTGGTGCAAGTCGTATTTTTCAACCACTCTTGACGAAACTTGGTATTCAGCTTCTACAATTTTAAGATTTTTTTTAGTCATTGGCGATTTTTGAGTGGTGGTGTATTCCCCCAAAAAGAGGGGAAGTTTGCTGCAGCACCATTGACCAGCTGCTTTTGAGAATTTTTGGCCTAAGCATTCAGTATTCAGCTGCTGAAAAATTCTATTAAATTGTAGACTTGCGATTGTGCAAAAAAGTTTCTGCTCGCGAGGTCTACTGTTCGAAGAACTTCTAGTGGTATTTTCATCAACAATTCAAGCATTTGCATTTAGGAAGTATCATTTGGTGAAGTGGAGCTTATGAAGAAGAACACAGATGCTCACCGGAATTCCTCAATGATAAGTATTTGACGGTTGGCGCCAAGATAATCTCGATTATGATAGTTAAGCGACTATGACGAAGCAAATTTAAATAAGTTGTTCTGATGAATTCGTTTTTTTTTTAATTTAAACTTATATAGAGTGGAACTCTATATGAAACGTGAAACGAAACGTGTCGTGGAACTCTGACACGGTGGAATGAAGATATACAGAAAGAAATAGAAGAATAAGAGCTGAGTATCAGACTATGTGCTGTATTGTAGGAGAATTTAAGTCCAGCAGTGCATTGATTGGATTGTGGTGACGACGGCATATTATCACAAAATTACTCAGTTTATAAACCGAGAATTTTAACGCTTATGCTCAAAATTACTCTCCATGGCAAACTTCAGCTTACAACAATTACGAGCCTGACCAGCTATTGTCAAAACTTGGGAGCACTAAACTAAAACTTATAGTTCAAGTTATCAAACTCCAAATTTTACAATTAACCGAGCGTATTCCCGAAGCAAACTTCCCTATTTCAGCATAGGTGAGCGCTGGTTTCTAATATGCCGCAAAATATATGGAGCCCCTGTTTCCTGCAGAGAGTTTTTGAGTTGTGGCTCTTGAGATAGCGGACATTTCAAGAACTAGACAAAATTTAACGATTGGCTTTTTACCCGACTGCCTAAGAAGGAGGGTAATGTTTTTGGGGTAAATATATATAGGTATGTAAGTATGTTTGTGGGTTCCTATATACCATATACCATATATATATACCTCCTGTAGCCTAAACGGCTTGACTGATTTTAAAGAGTGAAGTGTCCGGAGTGATATAGACTACATTTTGCAGCCGGGTATTAGCTGTTGTAGCGCGGGAAATAAGAGTAGGTACTTCATCGCGAAACAAATGACCAAAAAGGCAATAAGATCGTCCAATAGCGCGCTTGCATGAGGCGCGAGCATTTCTCCCCTGCCACCGCGCTCGTCCGTGCATGGTACCGCCACCGCGGTGTCTGTGAGCGGCGCACGGGCCGCTGCCGACAGCTTGCCCGGACCTCGTTCGACGATAGATGCGTACAGTTCTCCCACGATTTTCACTACGCGGGGCTTCTTTACTATTTTTTAACGCTCAACGCCATGTTGTATCTTTTGATAAATAAAACACATCTTCACACACATCACTCTTTTTATTGTTTATTTTTTTTAAAGATTTTCTACAAAAGGATATGAGTGTTTCGTATTGCCCCTAGCGTTACACTGAGTGTTTTAGCTTAAAGAAATGTTTTTTTTTTCGCTGATTTTATTACAATAATGTGTATTCACCGCATAAAAAAGGCCCCAATAAACATCCAAGCAACATTATATAAATAATAAAAAATATGCTTGCTTAGATTTTTTTAAATTAATTGTCATTTACTATTTTATTTATAACTAGCTGTTACCCGCGACTTCGTTTGCGTGAACCAACAAAAAAAAGTAGCCTATAGCCGTTTCCGACCCTTAAGCTATATCTATGCAAAAATTAAGCTTGATCCGTTCAGCCATTTAGTCGTGATAAAGCGACAAACACCCAGACAGATTGACAGAGTTACATTCGAATATATAATATTAGTTAGGAAAAAATCAACCTGTAGGTATTGGTAATACACAGCAAGCGCATCCTGTTACAACTATAATTTCAAAGTTTCGTCATGCTCGACTATGTCAATTATATTGTTTGAAGGTAAACAAGTCGAGTTACCGTGTTAGCATTCATATTTATTTATTTTGTTTAATTTTTCTATAGTTTTTTTTTTTGGTAAAGATAAAATAAGAATTTCTTATCGATACCAAATAACACACTCGCGGGTCGGAAACCACCCACGCAGCTTACTATACTAGTATATCAGTAAAAAGCAACTACTACCAAAATCAGTAAAAAAATAATTAAGCATGACCTTTTTAAAAATGATAATAACAGCTTAGTTTCAGGTAACACAGTTGTATATGTATTTAGATCAGATTCAGAATTAGAAAAACTTGATTGTTTTGACCTTTACATATTATGATCTAACTAGCACAGTCCGTTGATTTTAGTGTAAAGAACGCGTAATTAATAATAATAGCTACTTAGGAGTAAGTATGAGTGCTCTATTCTCTCCGGCCGCTGAATTAAAAGCTCCACTAGGCAGGTAAACTTGCAATGGGACCCACGGGCGCGATTAAATATACTTATACGTGTGCTAATATATACCTATGTGCAGACCGAAGCGGCGTGAAGCATCGCTGGAGACAAAATTCACCAGAATTACACTAGTTTTCATAACTTTTCATTTACCAAGTTTCTCTATCTAGCACACGCTACTCTCAAACAAAGGAACACAAACCTTCCAGCTTAATACGATTACCTAACTTTCCGGTCAGAGCCTATAAAAATATGAACGAAACGCCCTTTGTCCCTGTAAATGAAAAGGAAACCATTACTCACCGCTCAGTGAAAGGGTATTATTAACTTATTAAAATATTCAAGCATTCGAAACGCAACCGAAGCGTAAATCTCGCAGTCGATCGTAAAAACTGTTCCCAAGAGCAAAGAAAGTAGCTCTGTTTCATTGGATTCGAGTCCGTACCATTGTCCTCATACGCACTCCGAGAAAAAGACCAATTTCTGAGATTTCCGAAGGGCTTAGCTTCATTTCCTTTTATATCTCCCCAGATACTAAATTCGTTCAACCAATAATAAAAAATCGTGGGGACAGTCGGGATGGACTCAACGTAAAATTTACTCTCAATCCTCGGGGCAAGATTGAACATTATAACGCACTTACAGGCATTAAACGAAACGGCGCTGGCTGATCGGACATGATTGGAGATTTAACCCGTTGGCGATCAGTTCCGACGAAAAATACGATTTCAAAATGATGAGCTTCAAAAACTATAAAACAGATGAATGGGATTGACAGCGCAGTAATTACCGTTGGTGCTTTTATTAACTAAAAAAATACATACAAACTAAAACATACTATCTAAACTACTTAGCCTACTGCACAAAACAAATAGTTGGATTACCCAGAGTAGAAAACTTGATTAGTAGTAACGTCATTTCATATTTTATTAAGAACAAAGTAGAATTTAGTACGAGAAATTCTAATGTCTGAACGGAACGATCAAAATGAAACAATCGTTCTAGACCCATCAAAATGTAGGTACAGAACCTCCGGTTTCATACACGGCGGAAGGGCTCACCTAGCGGTAGAATTTTGTTTCTTACGTTAGTACCTTTTAGATAAAGGGTCTCTTTCACTATCTCCAAGTAAAGTCTCAAGTAAGCTACTCGCCGATTAAAGAGACAAGTAGCTGTAGTACTAGTTTCCAAAAGTCAAAGTATCGCTAACCGTCACTATAAACTAAACAAAAACTAAAGTTACTTGGGACTTGCCAATTAGCACTAATTGAAAAATAACGTAAAGACACTTTACTTTTGGACGATGAAACAGGACCTCAGTTTTAATCAAATCAATACGATAGATTAAAATACTTGTAAATCATGTTTGCCTGATATGAGTCGAATAGTTTTGAAATGGAAAGTGTAGGAAGTACTTAAAACATATCCTTAGCCCGTTCATTCGCATATGACAGTTGTTTAATTAATCCCTATAATAAGTTTGAATGGGTTTAAACTCAGTCGACATAGGGATGTGGTACGTATGCATCACAAACTGTCATACCCTTATCAAAGCCGTCTCAACTTCGGTGGTAGAGACAAAGTGACAGGTGAATTTTAACAGAAAGTAGCACTAAATCTTCGCTATGAAAGATGTGAATTTTTGTAACCTGTCTCTGAAAATAATAAAACACGAATTTTAATTTCTAACATTTAACAGAAACTTTCAAAACTTTTTTTAAACTTTTTAACATCCAAATTGCATACAACTTCGACTGAAATTCTAAGATATTTGAATTTCTAATAGTACTGACATTAACATGAAAAGATATTGGAATATTTCTAAGATAATTGAACTAGTCAAGTTATACAAAAAAAAATGCTATACAGAAGTGGTGATCATGACGTTTTAGCCAGAAGATAAAGCTAAGTTTTTTCCCTACATATCTATGTATATAATGTATTTGAAGGTCGTGGACTAAATTTTATGTCTAAGTTGTAAAAAATAATAACTTGAAGAGAATACATACATAGGTATCAAATGCACATGCAGTTTAAATTTTAATCAAATACAATTGCCAATGATTTAGTACCATATATTTCAAAGAAAAATCGGTGCGATTATTTACTACATGTGAACATTATTCACCAGAACAAATTACAATGTTAGATGGACAGAGAAAGCCCAATGAAAAATTGCACAAGGGCAAATTGCTTACTTTTTTACGTTCCATATTACAAGGTAATAAAATAACTACTCATAAAATAAGATTGTTGTGCGCATCCATCCGTCTGTCCCAGTCTATCTCAATGTTTGTCCTATTTTATAATTTTTTGGAGTACGCCTGGGGATGTACTACACTTCTGTCAATTATTCAACGGCCAAGCAAAAGTGTACAAACATTACTGTGTTCTGGATTGAAGGGCAATGTTTCCAGCGAAATTACCGAGCATAGAGAGATTTTAACATCTAATATCTCAGGGTGACGAGCGCAGTGCATTGCCGCGCATGATTTTGAACTGTTGAAGTTAACAATAAAGTTATGAATGACACTGAACTGCTATGGCCAAGCGTTTCGCTTACAATCATGCGAGCAACTAGCTAGTCACGTCACTCTATAAAAACTGAATCATTACTTCTAGGTCTATGAAACAAATCACATTAAATTTTATTTACTTCAGTTCTTAAAATAATACACGTCGGTTTATCAGAGCGCCATACTGAATCCCGATAGCTTGCATAAAAGCAGTAACATAAAATTTCGGTGCCAAGTCTAACTGGCCACATTTATAAAAATTGAGTTATTTCATCAGCGTACAAAATTGAAACTACATTTATGATTTAATTTTTCATAGCCATTGTTTATGCTTTAATTACTATGAGTAGGCAGTGTGTGTCCTATAACCGAGGCCTTAGTAAGAGGGGCCGCTATGCATTACAGACGGTTTACGATAAGCCAGTAATGGATACCATCGCTGACGCTACTAACAACGTTTAATTTTACACTCGTAAGTTAGTGAGTCATTCGTGTAAATTGTGTTTTCCAGTTTTTTTTAAATCAACGTCGGCCAGATGACGTCTATTGCTAAACAAACGATGGGTTGCCATAATCGTCACGCTGGGCTGGTGGTTTGGGGTTTTTTTTTATAATACAAGATTAATGTCTTTATGTGGAAATAAATATTATTACTCACTCTAAATTGAATTTGTAATTTCGACTATAGTTTCGACCACATTGTGTTCTTTTTAGTTATTTTTTTTTCCTTTTTTGTTGGAATGGTTCCAAGCGTGACAAGCAAACGACCACGTCTTACATTGCACAAAACCTAAAAAAATACCACTGCTATTATATAATCAGCTCACAGGAAATTTCAACATGTTTTTAGGTAACATTTTAAGACTGCTTGCATTGAAAACTGCTTGAATTATTGCGTATTTGCATTGTGACAGAAGTCAAATCAGTATTATCGTTGGTTGAACTGATTGATGTCAGTACAGTCTCAGTGTATACCCACCATTAGTGCCGCCACGACATCAAAGCGAAACTAGTTAGGCGGCCTAGTTCGTGTATTATAATTTATAGTCTTCTTCTTTTCCTTGCCCCTAGTCCCAGTTTATCTAGGGTCGGGCCTCCTCGTTGCTCGGCGCCAGGACGCTCGGTCCTGGGTTGTCGTCGCTGGCTGGGTCAGGCTCCTCGCGTCTTTCTGGACATTTTCCCACCATGTGGCTGGGGGTCTGCCTCTACCTCTGGGTTTGTTTGGGATGTTAATTGCCTTTTTTACGGCGTAGTTATCGTCCCGCCTCATAATATGCCCGTACCACCGAAGTCTTGCTTCTTTTAGTTTTTCTGTGATCGGCGCGACCTTAAACGAACCCCTGATGTGTTCGTTTCTAACTTTGTCTAAACGTGTTACTCCCCCTGCCCATCTTAGCATTTTCATCTCTGCTACATGAAGTTGTTGTTCATGTGTTCTTGGTGGTCCAGCACTCTGATCCGTACATCAGGGCTGGTCTGACGACTGTCTTGTACACCTTGCCTTTAGTCTTCACGGGCATTCGAGGATCGCAGAGCACGCCGGATAGGGATCTCCACTTGAGCCAGGCGGTATTCACTCGATGGCTGACGTCATCATCTACGAGTGCGTTAGTGGTGAGCACGGACCCGAGGTATTTGAAGCGTGATACTTTAGGGAGGGGCTGGTTGTCTATCAGCATGTCGCACCCTATGTCTTCTTTGCCACCGTAGTCACACTCCATATATTCCGTCTTTGTTCGGCTAATTCGTAGTCCATGGCATTCGAGTTTTTCTGTCCATTTATTTAGGGATTCCTGAAGTTCGGGAGCGTTCTTTGTGATCACTGCTATATCATCTGCATATAGTATGCACCATGGGGTTGGTGTCTGGATTTCACGAGTTATATAGTCCATGCACAGGTTAAAGAGCAGTGGGCTTAGAGCTGAGCCTTGATGTACTCCCACTTTTACATGGAAGGGCTCACCAAGGCCAGCTGGACTCTTTACTCTTGTGGTGATATTGTTGTACATGTCCTGAACTATTCTGATATAGGCTTCTGGTATCCCCTGGGCTCTAAGAGATTGCCACACAAGTTTCCTAGGCACCCTATCAAAGGCCTTTTCCAGGTCGATAAAGGCGAAATACAGGTTTTCTTTATTAGAGCGGTGCTTCTCCAACAATATCCGGATGGTCTGGATAGCGTCTGTCGTGGACTTACCAGCGGTGAATCCAAACTGGTTTTCAGTCAAACTCACTTGCTTAGAAATACGAGCTCCTATCACTCGCTCCCACAGTTTGAGGGTATGTGACGTTAGCTTGATACCTCTATAGTTGTTGCATTGGGATAGATCGCCTTTGCTCTTATATATTGGAGAAAGGAAGCTTGAGCGCCATGATTCTGGGATTTTGCCTTCTTTGAGAATCAGATTAAAGAGTTTTGTGAGCCACGGCAGGCCACTGTTACCTAACTTCTTCCATAGGTCAACAGGTATATTATCTGGACCCATCGCTTTATGGTTTTTCATTTTAGCGAGTGCAGCTTTAATTTCAGCAGGGCTTATGCGATCAATGGGTCCTAGTGCTGGTGGTATTTCATGCAGCTCTCTGCTGGGAAACTCTTCATTTAGCAGCTCTTCGTAGTATTCCTTCCTTCGGTTATTTATATGGTTATTTGATGTAAGTAAAGTTCCTTGTTTATCTTTAATATACTTGTTAAATTTTGTGTCCTGAGTTGACCTGTGTCTCTGTTTCGCTATTTTGTAAATTGTATTTTCGTTATCAGCGTTTTCCAAATTTTCATAGAAATTTTGTCTTGATACAGCTCTGGCTTGCGCTACAGCTGCTTTAGCTATTGCTTTAAATTTTTTATATTCTTTGTGATCCTCGTCCAATTTAAACTTCTGCCAGATTTTAAATTTTTCTCTTTTAGCTTTTAGTATTTCTTTAATGTCACTATTCCACCAGGTTGTATCCCTATCTAATGAGAAACCTCCTTTAGAGACGCCAAGAATTCTTTGGGCGTAATTTTGACATATCCTTTCGAAATCTGACCACGTATCATTTGCAGCTTTTTCTGCAGCAATATCTTGTCTAAGATATTCATCAACTGTTTCGGTTAGCAAAGTACCCTTTAAAGAGTGAAGTTCTTTCCATTTTATACGCAGAGTACGATCTACGTAAGTTTTAAGAGGCTTTGTGAGTTTTAACACTGACACCAGTAACCTGTGCTGAGCTGTAATAGCTTCTCCAGGGATAACTTTACAGTCTTTATAGTTTTTGAGAATACTGCTCGATGACATTATATAGTCGATTTGCGTTAGATGTTTTGCGCATTTGTAAGTAATTAGATGCTCTGATTTCTTTTGAAAATACGTATTTATTATTTTTAATTTGTTTCTAGTAGCAAAGTTCAAGATAGTAGTCCCTTCCTTGTTTAAGGTGCCGTAGCCATGTCCTCCGTGTACGTCTTTGTGCGAGTCGCTGTAAGCTCCAACATGTCCGTTCAGGTCACCGCCGATATGTATTTTTTCCTCCAGTGGTATGGTTTGGATAAGCTCGTCAAAATCTTCCCAGAAGGTCTGTTTTTCTGACTCTGTGCAGCCAGTTTGGGGGGCGTAGGCTGATATTATATTAAGTATGGGTTGATTGTCCATAGCCAATTTGACGGCAATGAGACGGTCACTCTTTCTATCAATATTGATGATTCTTTGTTTTAGGTCTTTATCCAGAGCGATAGCCACTCCATTTCTTTGGTTATCTATGCCATGGTATACGAGTTGATATCCGTTTCCGATGTCTCGCGATTTGGAGCCCTTCCACCTTGTCTCTTGGATGCAACATGCGTTTATATATCTATTCTTAAGTATCTCACTTAGCTCATTACTGCGTCCGGTCATAGTACCTAGGTTCCATGACGCTAGCCTAAGGTTGTTAGTCGATTCTTGCAAACAAGAGTTCTTGTCTAAACCGTCGCTTTGGGGGAACGCCCTAGTATGTTTCGCATTTTGGTTCGCATTGCTCGCATCCGATCGTGGAACGTCGCTTAAGGGGGACGCCCTAGCTGTTATACCATATTTATCTTTATTCTTTGCCATATGTGTTTCAACGAGGAGATTGTTGTGTTTGGCTTTTTGTTTTACGGCCGGCTGCCGCCTGACGCCAAGACTGTCGCCTTCCTGGAAGACGTGAGCGCCGCCGTTGGCCTGTTCAGGCTCTTCCGCCGCCAGCTCTTCTGAGTGCTCCAAACCAAACACTCAGCACTGCTGTGGCCTCGGCTCCGAAGATGTTGGAGAAGCCCGCAGCAGGGGTTTGATGACGGAGTTACCTTCTCCGGCCTGTTTGGTCCGCGAGGGGTATTTAATTTCCCCCCTACTCCCCGGCGTCCCTTGCGGAACCCAGTGAGCATCCCCCGATCCGCCACCTGGGGACGCGCCCTCTAGGGGTAAGGCTCCCCCGAGGTATTATAATTTATAGTGTGCTTTATATTAAGTAACTGACAGTTAATTGTTTGGTTTGCGTTTCTAGTCTCTATAGACATGCAATACATACCTTTGCGTTATGAATTCGGAATGTTTGTTTTAATTACATTCAAGCCTGCACTGTGACGTCCTTTTTACGATTTTTTTAGGTACAGTTGCCGGCGCTGTGCGACTGTGAACCGTATCGCGCGGCGATACGATTCGCGGTTGTGCAGTGTCTGAACCTAACATTTGTGAGGTAGAGCAATCTTTTATGCGATAACTAGCTCTCCTCTACGGATGTCGATATTGATGTCGATTCTGTTGTAATTTTTTCTAAACGAAACTAAACTTGGCAACGATACAATAATAATTATTGTCATCATTTTCTCACATAATCAAATGAAAAAAGACTGAGATTATTTTATAGTCTTGCCCGATTTGTTTAGTGGTCCAACAAAATCGACGCTATTGTCTTACCGGAAACCGCATAATTTTTAAGGGTAAGTAGCATATAATTATTTTAATTCACAGCTACCTCCGCGCCACATTTCACGTAAATTTGCTGAGCCGATGTGGTAGTGTAAACTTGGGAGAGAACAAACATACATGCTGTCTCTTTCTTTTCTTTTTTCAAGCAAATGTAGCAAACAGCGAACGAATGATGATCACTAGCGAGGAAATTCAGACCTGTCATTGATCTAAAAACGCCATTTTGTGTGCACATATAAATATATGTATGTACATATATATAAAAAATACTGAACGAACTCCTATTTACAAACTTTTATAATACATTTTCTATTTATAAAAATAATGGTTATGTCAATGAGTGTAATATCATTTAAAAATCAGCCCATTCTTTTGAAAATCTTATCCAGATTTTAAACTACAAATATATATACATACAAAAATCGACTTATAGAAGACTGTTAGTTACATAGCTAGTATAGTTCGTATAGGCCAAGTGCCCAGTCCTGATGTCATAGTGCTTAGGCCGCCTTAAGCCCTCTGACATTACTCAGCTGTAGTTAATAAACAACAAACAAAGTCAGAAGAAGAACTAATACATCGTAATATTTTGTGAAAATAGTAATAACAAAACTTAGGAGTTCATTTTGTGTCATTTTGTGGACTACACTGACGATTCAACAAGGTCGCGCGGGCCGTTCATATGCATAGCTTCAAGCGCGCGTTGTTTGATTTTAGTAAGATTATTTTAAAAAAAGTCACCGAATAAGAAGGTTAGGTTTTTAAAGGTCACCGAATGTGATCGAAACTATAGTCGGAATAACCGAATGAATTTAACATGAGTATTCCCGTTTTATTGAAACAAAATGTATCAAAACCGTAAAATTAAAACCGTAAGTAAAATTCATTATTTTGTTAATTATCAAGAAAGATTTCATTAAAATACCTTGCGAATGAGAAACCTCTTAGAAAAAGAGGGGCATAATACCCACGCTTGGACTTGGGGATCGCAGAATTCTTACTGTATACTAAGAGGACGCTGCAGCCCATCTTCGGTGGTTCTGGAGGCAGTTTTAGAACATTCCTGGGTCCGTCGCTTATAACATGTAAACTATAACACGCATAAATACGTAGTTATTAATTACATGTCGGTAACATACGCAGACCAAAATGATCGTCAAGCCGAAGTTTATATAACATCGCAGACGTTGCGGCTTTTAGCGGCGAAAGTTTTAACTGCACGACGTTTACTCAAAATGCAAATTACAGGATCTATATAGCCTGAAATATGTGGACAGTATGGGCGCTCACCTCAGCAGTTACCGTCTCTTATTCTTATCCGTTTTCAAAGTCAAAGAAATAGCACAGCGTATTAGCAAGCTGAAGAGTGGGCCGGCCATAGTAGAACCGATAACTATTGTGATAACCGTTTTCTAAAGTGGAGACCACGAATCGGCAAACGTAGCGTATAGCACGCCCTGAAACTAGATGGAGTTACGATATTCGTAGGATAGCCAGAAATGTTCGGAAGCGAAAAACCGAAGATCGGGCTGAGTTACCTCGGGAGAGGCCTATGTCCAGCAAAAGACTATAATAGGCTGATGATGATAATTATTTTTATTCGAGATGGGGGGTATAAGTCCTGCAATAACGTCCCGCATGGGATGTATTGTTTATTATAGCTGATAGCATTTATCTGAGTGATTTCAGCTCTTTATAAACAGTAAGGTAGTTTAATAATAAATAAGCTCTAAGTAAGTTTGTAAAGGTAGAGTGGCTCTATGTCAGAGCTTTGGACTCTGATATGGTGAGGCTCTGGGCCACTTGCACAGCTACTCCAGTGGAGTAGATGGTAGTGTAGATGACAATCACCGTTTGTTTGTAAGAAACATTACCGAAGCATGCATATAATTTTAATCGCAGTACTATGAGGCCCAAATTCCACCGAAACGGAGATGTGCGAAGCGGAAATGAGAAGAGATGTTTAACAGCTAGGATGTCTCCAACGAAGCTGTGCGGAGATGCGTACTGGCTAGACCAGAGTGGAGATGTGTAATGGCTAATAGGGTGTAGCTGAGCTGCGTTCAGCGCTGTACTAGCGAGAGTTGAGTGGCGTTTTTGTGCGACGCGGGGGAACTAGCGGTGCCGCTCGCCACATGTCGCATCTCCTCTCGTCTCCGCTGCGCGCTGTCGCCATCTTGCGAGGCACAGCTCACATCCCTGTTTTGTTCAAGGTATAGCAATAAGAGACATCTATCTCCTCTCTACTCAACCGTCTCCACCGAAGCTGATTCTCTAACTTACGATTTTGTTTTTAAAAACAAAAATAAGGTCACTTACTGCTCTGCTCTGTCTTAGGGTTGTAGGAGTTAGACACCCCACAGTATGTGATACACGGACCCCAATATTAAACCACACGATCGCGCCATAAATTTAAACCTGCTGTGTATACGTTGTAATTTTCGCTTACGTGGTGTTTACACGTTTTTAAGTGTTACTGGTTGTTGTGCTCGCGGAAGGAAGTTTTTGCTTCCCGTGTTATTAGATACAGATACAGTGTTCCGACTTGTTTATGTTTTAATTGTAGGGCCGTTCTATCGCGTGAATAATTTTAGGTTGCTTATAATAGCTGTACATCATTCTGCGGACGACAAGTCTAGCATGTGTACCGTGACAGTATCTTATCTACTCTTTATGTCATGCGAAAATGAGACAAACGTTTACATAGTCGTAGACAAAAAGAGTAGAGAAAATTTTGTCGCGGTTCTCTTGCAAGGCTTGCTACGTGATTATGAAAGTATTGTGATGATGGGGCACTAGAATATGGCATCGGTATCTACTTCCTGTAATAAGAGCCTACTGAAAGGGGACCTCTGGGCTCGGGGGTGATTGGAGGTGGGGCTCTAATCATTTACCTAAACGAACCGGGGGAAGACGACAGGGTCGAGTGTCTGACGCTGTTGTAGGCGGAGGCGTCTCAGGACAGCTCGTTGCTGTCCCGGGAGGAGCTGAAGCGTGGTGCTGAATGCTCCGGCGTATTCCCATAGAGATCCCGGAGCCTTCGGTCAAACACCAAGGCAGGCTACTAGGAAGGTTTTTATCGGTATAATTCGACAAAACCCGGCTGCACCCAGTCTGCAGTCTGGTATCTTGTGCAGATTTCCCCCTCGTCAAAAAAGAGGCTTGTTAGTCACAACTCCGGTACTCCATACTAATTCTTTGTCATAAAATCAAATCATCAAATTCTTCTTCATTTTTATTTCGTGATTTTAGAGGCACTAAACCATGTTTAGTTTGTATAGAGTTAATACAGACAGGTTAAACAATAAAATATACTAGAGGTAATAATACTAGATACTAGAGGTTGATTCGTCAATGGCTCTAGATCCAAAAAATTGATAATTGTCACGTCAATATTGTGTTGTTGTCGAGACCCTATTGCAAAGCGTATCTTTATATATCGTTATCACGTGTATCTTGAATAACACTAATAATAATAATAATACGAATGTTTGTGTATAAGTAGGTAAGTATGTTAGTATATAAGTGTGTTTGTTCACGTTTAACTCTGTAATAGCTGAACGGATTCGGATGAAATTTGGTTTGGAGGTAGCTTATTCCCTGGAATAACTCGGCTACTTTTTATTCTGAATAATTTAACCGTTCCTGTAGAATAATGGGTGAAACCGCGGGGCGCAGCTAGTATTAAAATAAAGAAAACGATGCAAAAAGGTTTTAGAACAACACTCTCAATATTTTATTAAATTAAATAATTATTGTGCGAACTCGAGAGTGCGTTGTGTCAAAACGGCCTTAAACAAGGTGGTTTGGACAAACTGAGCGACCATCTTCTTGGGGAGAGATTATATTCCAAGACAGATTCTCGTTAGGCCATAAAGGACTCCGTCCACTTATCAACGTCGCGCCAGACCAGCGCCGCCTCACCACACAAACGTTTGAATGAATGACGAAGTTATAGGTATATACTATGCGGCATAAGGTCCATTATAGATGTGTAGTAAAGTCAATTTCGAGTGGACAGCGCGGTCAACTAATTTTGCTTACTATTTTAAAACGGTATTTCGAATAGTATAACTCCGTTTTTCATTCACACGATTGTGGGGAGAGGCGGTGCTGGTCAGGCGTGGAGTCGAAAAGTGGACGGAGACCTTAAAGGTTATGGTTTTAACACTAGAGTGAGGGTGGCGTGGTACACAAATTCCACAGATTACTATTCAGTATAGTTGATCCTACAGGAAAGCGTGCCTTCTGCAGCGCTCAGTTGCAAATGCTACTTACCATCATTAGATAGACCGTAACGCTCTTGCGAGTATATAGATAAACGTGTTATAAATATAATATTGTTTTCCAACGTACGTACGTAGACGTATATACTTATTATAATACTTCGTGCAATCCGTTCATAAATTTGTCAGCACGCGTACCTCATAAATGCCTAAACATGACATGAGACAGGTATCGCCAAACATGCTCAAGTGTTTATTCAAATACACATATACTCGTGTTTGTTTACGCGAGCTAACAAATACACTCGCCTAAAGTGTTTCTCAAACATTAATATATTATTACATGTACCAGAGTTCTAGGAGTAAACATTTGAAACAAACAGTAAAAATATATTTTTTTACCTATCGTCGTCTCCGTCGCAGAATTTCCTTTTCTTCTACTGCTTACAAAACCTTCCCTTTCTAAAAATGTATCTTTTGCATAATGTCCCTCTCCCAAAATCTTTTTGTATTTTTTCTTTTCGCAAAATGTATCTTTCTCAACTTGTTGCTTACGCAATACGTCCTTTTCGTACATTGTCACATTACCCTTTGTTTTGCAAGTAGTAGACATTTTGCGAAAGTGAAATTCTGCGAAGAAGTCCAATCGTTCAATCTTCTCTCCACTTTATAAAGACATACACTGTTAAGTAAATTGTACAGAAAAATGCTATAAAGTGCGTTACACTAAACTTGCTACAGCGCTATGCTACCTACGACGATGCTACTGAACTATGAACGTGAACTATGATGCTATGAACGTGGAGACGTTCACTGTGTCTACGAAGCTGAAAGATATTGAAATTGCTTTCAAAAGAGTATTATTCTTTTACTAATGATTTTATGGTATTATATTTTTTCTAATTTGCAAACAAATACACTCGTGCTATGAATGTACTACTGTACTGTACTTGCTACTACGACAATGAGCCGCGTAGTGTGTCTACGAAACTGAAAGCAACTGAAATTGCTTTCAAGAGTATTATTATTCTACCACTCGTTCTTATAAACAACAGAAAAGAGCAATGAAAGTGCTACAGTACACTACGCTTGCTACGCCGCCACTTTTGCTACGTCGACGCTACGCCTCAAACGCTGTGTCTACGACACCAAGATTTGGCTCTGAAATTGCTTTTTAGTCATAAGATATCGATAATTGGATGTTTAGCAATTAAGATAAGGTTACAGATTAAGAGCAACATCAGAGTTGCAATCCGATATCAAATGAATATTTGTATAAATTGGTTGGTTATTCTTAAACATGGGTTGCCGTGTATTGTAAATTCTGATCACATATTAGTACCACGAGTTCCAGACAATTACTAATACATGCTTGAGTACTAAGACAATTACTTAGCACAAGGGGTGGCTGAGATCTGAGACAGAGCAACTTCGTCAAATCATCTTTAATTACTAGAACCTCAAGCCATCTCGTTGTATTGCATTAATAAACATCTATTAATATGAGTTGTATTTAACGCCCATAGTTTCTCAAACTAAAATATTATTAAAATGAATAAATAACGCTTATATTACAAATGCATCTCTATGTCAGGGATGTCATAGAACCCATGGTAATTAATTACAAAAAAACTTATTGATGTGTAGTGTCATCAATAATCATCATAACATCATTTTTACCCGACTATGAAAAGGGAGGGTTATTAGTTTGACAGTGTATGTATGTAAGTATGTTTATATGTTCCCTCTAATATTCTAAACCGCATATCAGATTTTGACAAGATAAGTGTCTATCGATGCGTCTTCAAACACTCCGCATGTTAAAGGCTATACGAAATTATACTAAATCCAATATGGCAGAATCTATAACAAAATTAATAAACAAAAAAAATACTTAGTGTTTTTCCAATTGAAAATTGAAAATTGAAATTGAAAAAGTTTTGAAAATTGAAAATGAGTTTTAAAGTCCCTCTACGGTTAAAGAGACTTTAAAATTCATTTGAAAAACACTATGTGCATTAAATAAACCATGCCATTTTGAATGTCGAATAATATTTTCTTGTTTCATACTTTTACGTAGGCGGGTTTTAGTTTTTGAACTTATATTTTATTGCTCAAACAATAGGCCCGGCCTATTGTTACTACACTATTATAATAGTTTTGTTTCTATTATTGTTTGAGCTTTGCTAAAGTTATTGTCTAAATTTTATGTTGTTGCTGTAAACATTAAGTACCTTAGATAGTAGATTAATTAAGTAACGATTTTTGATATATAAACTGTAAAGTTGATATATTTCATAATGAAGAATTGAATGGAAATTTTGTAGTTTCAAGTTCCATGCTATGATGCCGTCGTGCCATCATGCTGGTACCTTAGATAATGCTCCATCGATTCATATATCTCGCGCAGGCAATAACTCGGCAGCGCGGTAATTTCAGGTAGGCTGGTTACATAACTTGATATCACGTAAACAGATTAATGCCTCCCTCACCCGGCTTGACTTAATGCTCTAATGAAAATAGCAATACCCTCTTCCCGTTACTTACGAACGTAGTCAGGATATCAAATTGGGGGAACGCAAGGCTAGGTAAACTTAAAACAGCAGCATTTCATAACAGCGGGTTTGAAAAATTACCTTTGTTCTTTCTTGTTCTAAGGACAGTATCTTTATTTTATGTTTTACTTGTTGGTACCCGCGTCTTCGTTAGCGTTGACATAAAGATGTGTCCTATGTCCGTCTTTGTAACAAACAGTAACTCCTTATCAAATTTTATCAAGACCCGTTCAGCTGAACGCGACAATCATCCAGACAGAGAGACAACGTTACTTCCTATAGTTCGCTAGATGGCGTTGATTCATTTTTGATATTCCATTTCAGAACTACTTACATTACTAGTTCTGAATCGCGTAAGCGAGGTTTTGTCCTCGAGACGAACGTATACATTTTTATACCTCGAAGCTTTATTGGTCCTGATACGACTGCGGCTATATTCCTCTTAATTAGAATATTACTAAGGAAGTAAGGATAGGATAGTAAGGATTAGTAAGAAAGTAAGGATTTTGCTTAGGCGCCAGCTAAAAATCCGCCTACTTGGTAAATTATTTTTCAACCTGATTCAGCCCCTGCATTAGTAACGCCCATACACGAACTTGTTTATTCCTATTACAGTTTTATTATTTTGCTTGGCTACTACATAAATATCATTATCGTCAATCTTTTGTGTCAATAGTCATAAATAGCGCAAACTTTATGGGACAGTAAAAATAATGAGTGTTACTCCCAAGATTTTGTTTAATCGAGCAGAAGCCGGCAATCAGATGGGAATTGATTAGAAAAACAAATACGAACAGCAATAAAGTGACGTAACACATAGTCGTGATAATAAAAGAACGAATTGATGAATAAAATGTATATAACCCTTTCATAAAATACGGTATACGGGTGTATGGAAGGCATGAAGGCATATTAAATCTTCATGTCTATAAAAGTTTTGTGTGACAGGATTTTGTGTTTCAGTAATGTATTAAGTAGGTAACGAAATTACGAACATTATAGTAGAGTGTCGAGTTTAAATGTCTGTTAAATTTTGTCGTGACGGGACACAAACAGTAATATTAATTCAAATTGTCCTCGCGATACATTCAGACGGCTGAAACGAACGTTAATAATATTGCTTGTGTACAAGTAATTTAATAATAAATATTAAAATTGCTTCACATTTCTGTTTTGGTGCCAAGAAACTGATTATTATCACTAGCACAGAGTCAAGTTTATTAGCATCAAACCGCAGTATTGTACATCCAGATTGAATATAATCCATTTAAAAAATTCTTTAAAGTAGTAAATTATGATTAGATTCTGAAACATGTTAGAAGATATTTAACTATGAGAACCACAGAAGAGATTTTTTTTTTACTTGAGAACCGACGTGATTTTGACAGAATTTTTGGTGTGCAAGACTAGAAGATTTCTTGCGCTCGTCACGCTTATGATATTCCTTGAATAAGATCAACACGTGTTTTCGAGACTATAGTGGGATTAACCGAATCGATTCAACGTCAGTATTCCGGTTTTATAAAAATAAAATGAGAAGAGATATTGAAATTATGTTTGTCACTTTTTCGACAACTTTATCTCCCGAAGATATGACCATCATTACCGGCCGGCGGATCTGCACGCCATTCCAAAACGGTTTATCTTGAGCTAATGCGGGAGAGGAGCGTTCACAGGCGCGTATTCCACAATGGTTTCAAGTGGATGGTTGGGAAAGTGCGCATGTACGGGCGCGCCGCACCACGCCGGAGGCCGGCCGGAGGAGACCACTCCAGTCCGCGAGCGGGATCCGAGTGCGCCGCGTCACGACACACGGTTTCCCGCCAATACAAACCCGCAAGTGCAAACACGACTAATCGAATCAATTTTAATTGTGCAACGCTGCGGCGAGTGAAGAGCAGTGCTAAAAAGTTTTTCAGAAAAAGTTTGCGAACGCTACTAAATAAAGGATCACTGTAAGCGTCTCTATTATAAAACTATTAATTAACTTTTATTTTGTAAGCCTATTTATAACATATCATATTTTCATTTTTTAAAGGAAATTTTGATAATAATTAAAGATAAGAAAACTTCACAAAGTCATACAGAAAGAGAATAAAACTGCTTTCAATGCGTATTGCGGACATTAATCACGAGCCTTATCACGCGACCTCACTTTTTTATAGCTTAAGTCTTATTTTAACGTCTCTTTTTTGCTTTGTAATAATCATAATAGCATTTACTAGAATAGTCGGGGTATGTGTTGTCGGTCGGGGTTATATGTAGTATATTTAAGATTTAAACAAGTATTTTTTTTTTTTAATTATCCGTCTACATTTTATAGCCGCTATGTATGCGTGTGTGTGTATGTGTGTTGTGTGTGCTGTGTATGACGTGTATGACGTGGAAGTGTATGACGTGTAAGTGTATGACTCCGGACGTAAGAAGAAATCCAAAAACACTTCCCTCGTCAGTTGTCGGTCAGGCCGTTTAGGGTACAGGAGGCTATATAGGAACACACAAACATACATACTTATATATAAACTTACATAAATTAATACTTACATACGCCCCAAAAATATTACTCTCTTTCCTGGACAGTTAGGTAAAAATGATGAAATTTAAGCGTTTTTTCTTAACATGTCAAAATAATGTGTGATCTACAACTGCATCTGCAGAACATAAATTAAGTAGGTATATAGATTAAAACAGTAAAGCTCATGACAGTCAAACTTTTCTTTTTATCCGACTGCCCAAGAATGAACGCTTTTGGCCTTATGTTATTTGCAGCAAAGAGATGTTTGAGATGCATCACACGGTTTCATTCGCTGTATGCTGAAGGACCCAATTTTTGAAAAGTTGCCCTAGTTTTAATCCATAAAAAATATACATTTAATCTGTTTAGCCATTACGGAGTTGAGTGGTAAGTAATGTATAGAATCTGTAATTTTCCTTTTGGCCTTAATCAGACATAATCTATAAGTAATAAAATAGTAAAATATTATAAATGTGAAAGCTTGTAAATGGTTAGAATGATTCCACTCAACTCCGTAATGGCTAAACGGATATAGATGAGTTCAGCTTAAAATCTATAACGTACACAATAAATTCGTTTCTTTTTTCCCAAAAAAAAGTAGCGATGTCAATAAAATAGCAGATAAAAACGCGAAGCGATGCTAATGAAGAATACCTAATAAGCCACGTTTATGTATGTTTTGTAGGAACAGCCAAAAGTTGGCTCTTATATTTTACATACAGGTATATACAGAGCTTAAAAACGTACGCCACATAAGTACACAAAACTCCGCTGATTCAGCTATCTCTTTCGCACTATTTCCATTTTTTTTGTTTTTTTTTGTTTTTCGCGAAAATAAAAAACAATAACATGAAAGTCGCTAAAACATCGGTAATGGTATTCTGAAGGTGCTAAATGATCAATTTTTTTTTTAATTTTTACTTGTTATATTTATACTTAAAAGTGTTGATTATTGCGAAAGAGATAGCTAAATCCCCTGAGCTGGCCATTAAATATATATATATCTAAAATACAAATATGTGAAATAGATATTTACTGATGGAAATGCGTCGCCAATTACTTTATGTCTCGTTTGTTTCCTAATTTTCATTCTTATACGAGTCCAGCGCTTACTACTGGTACATAGCCATCTTTTATAAATGCTTGTTATAAAATTGTGGTAAAAAAAAAGTACACAAGATCACGGTGATTTCAATTAGAAGAACAGTTAGCATAGTTATTTATATAACTCTAAGCATAGCTTAATTAGTTATGTGATATTAAAAGCTTAGTTTGCACAACATAGAATATTAGGTGCATATACGGACTCATTAAATCATGCTACTTTTGTTGATAAACAAGCACTTGTCTACAAAAAAGGTATACAAGGTCAGAATAATTTTAATAAGCAAGATTAGCAATTCATTAGCATTTAAATTTTTCCTGTTATCGGTCCTTTAAACTAGAAGTCGATGATGAGCAATGTCTTCTTTTATTTCTAAATCAGCTTTTAAAACAGTTTTGTGCCGTTTTTCCATGTAAAAGAAAGATAGCTGTAGAGTAATTTGATTTGGTGTAAAATGGTTATCATTATCATTTGACTACGATAATAATATTATTTTAATACAAACGACAGCCTAATACTCTTACTTACACATAAGCGATTACATCATCATGTGAATCTCGTATTCGTAACTATGGTGGTATTTTCATAAAATTAATCCGTAACGGGAACCTTCTATTTTTACAGTTGATTGAAAAGATAGAGATTTCGAATAAGAATAATAGTTAGTAGTTATTATGGACCACAGAAACACCGATGCTGGTTCGATTCGTAAAGTATAATGACGTATCAAAAATAAAAGAAACAATATTCAAATATAAAAATAAAACAATATAAAATCCTTATAAAAAGAAGATGGCCAGTATCAAAAAAGGAGTTCGTCACAGTTATAACTAAAGTAATCTGCCGCAAACAAGCCTCTATCAGCAATGGTTATTACCTGTAATTTTAGGATGTAAGTATAATTATGTAGTTACCTACTTATTTATACTGACTTTTTCTGGTATCAAAAATATTTTCATGATGTCACGTAACTGAACTCTTTGTTGTCATTATGTAATTAAACTACTAATTAATGAAGGGTTGGTAATGAAGGAAGGATATAGAATACCACTTGAAAAGGGTGCAAGTAGGTACTTAAAATTAATAGAGGCCTATATTTATGTTTTTGAAATTCATACAAACAAACAGCTACAAACGACTTTTACATGTCTACATATATAGTTTCATTTATTTATGGTGTTTTAGTTTCTCTCGTCAATAAGAGGAACGCAATCTGTATCATGTGTTTGTTGACCGAGCAAAGCAAATGTCTTGGAGTGTTTGTAAGTATGTTTGTATGTAGTAGTTCGCGCCGAACTGAGACCTCGCGACGCCTAATAACTTCAAAACCCTTTGACTACTTTTGCTCATACTCATATAAACATTGTATTGAATTGAACTACTTGCCTACAAAACTTTCTGAAGATCGGATGAACGATTCCCAAGTTATTGTTAATGAAATATAGACAAATACAACTATCGATTTGCTCCCGTAGACTCTTAAGATCTTCGCTTCGCTCGGTCTATAAAAAGTAATAGTAGTAGTCTAAATGAAGTATGCTGTATTGAATTAGGTGTCACCAACATGACATAAAACACGACAGAAGTGATGCGTTTTAAACGTTCCACATTGGCTATAGCGCAATTTGAATAACAAAAAAAAAATAACAACAGTAAAAACTCCAGTGATAGTGCGCACGCCAGCTATAAAGCCAACATATATTTGAAATAAATGTAAGGCTGCCGTCCTGACAACGTGACGCAGTGCAAGCACCGCGCTTTAGCTAATAATGTCGAGTGGAATAATATGAACCACGGCGCACACCAAGCGTGAGTCCACTTGGCAGATTGAGCGCGCGTCGGGATTCAAGACGTGCTGCTCTCGTCCCTCTACGTCTACTGAATCTATCCTGTCGCAGTTGCTTTATTTCTAACCTGCTTTTGGTTCAGTCTCTATGCTAACGTAATAAAAGTGTTTTATGTGGTTAAAATTTACGTATTCTGCAGAAAAATAACCAACTCAGCCGCTAATCAAGGCTGTGCTTTCACCAAAAAGCAACGTTCCCTGTTTACGCTACTCTAAACACACAGTAAATCGCCATTTCGTACCCTACTGCGGTATCAACGCACCAACTCTGGCAAACAATCTGGTCCCACAAATAGTAACAGTAATAGCTGTATTTATACATATCCGCTGTGGTTAAACGCAGCTAGTTGCTCAAGTTGGTACCCATAGTCCGGGCACAAGTGTGCGCAACTTTGGTACAAAGATGTAGTTTGATTTCAAGTATCAACTCCATACAATTTGGAATGGGCTGGCTCATGTGATACGAACACTTTTTTATAAATACATTTTTGTAGCGATGATAGCGATGCTCGGTAGATAGCGCATTTGAATCGTACGCCGCAAGACGTGGGTTCAAATCCCAACAACGCTTTGAGGAACCGATGAAAAAAATTATAGCATGGTGGTAGGCTGCTTTCTAGTACTCGGCTTACTAGCTACCAACCTCAAGTTGAAAATCAGCTGCCAAGCACCTCATTGTGTTCCGGCAGCCTCCCTTAAAATATATACCATCTTAAGATGTATCATAAGATATGTACCATCTTCGAGTACACCGTCACTTCACATCCTGAGTTGTAGCCTCAGAAAAGAGATCTAGAAGTTTAAAAAAAATCTCTTATGTGGTTGTGGCCAATACTAGTAGCGACCTCACGTTCGAATTTGGAACCGCTTCCGGCCGCGATACCGCGAAATTGTTTTTGTGACGTTGACAGGTCACGTACTAACTAGCGCCAGCATCTTTGCGGGAAATATGAAAGGGTTCCAGAAGAATGAAACTTGGCACTGTTGAAATGTAGATTTATCTGGTAGACCAGCAACTTTGTGCCTACTCGAAACGATGCCAGTTCTTAAAAATAGTTTTATGTTTAAGGCTACAGTGTACTTTGAATTTACGTTCGTCTCGTTGTCTATTGATGGATGTCTAATCTATACCTAATAATATCATAATTCAGAGAAATACAGCTGAAGTCGTTACAGGAACGATCAAAGCTATACACATGCATACGTTCGTCTCGAGCAAAAAATTCCTTTGCGCGACTCAGACCTCCCTATACACCATCTACCGAGCAAGATGGCTCTGTGTGTGAAAAATTTATTTTATTAAATATTTATTTATTTTTATTCATGTGAAAGTGTGTTTGTTTGTTCCTCTTTCACGCAGCAACAGAGCAATATATCGACCTCAGTTTTTGCATGAATATAGTTTAAGGGCCGGAGATTGACAAAGGGAATATCCCGGGAAAATGTATGGTTCCTGTGCATTAGTAGCGCTATCTATCGGTTGCTCAGTGTCAAGTCAACACTCTGAAAATTCTCGCAAGGTTACTTAGAGTGTTGATGCCGAGCAACCTATTTATGGCGCTTCTAATGGACCGGAGTTTTTCTGTCTTTTTTCCCCGTCTTTTTTGTACTAAATTAATTTTATATATTAAATATATAAAATAATCGAATTGCTTTGTACTTCTTATTTTTATCAAGTAGTGATTTCGCCAAACAGTAGTGTGCAAACAACTTTGCCCTGCAACGGAATTCGATGTAATTGCTATGTTTCAAAGGAAATTACTGCGCAAAATTGATTTCACATATTTACATCAGGGTTACGACCACAATGTATTGCCGCGCAGGATTATGACAGATGATGTTCAAAATTTTGCTAGCACTGAAATGTTTAGGTAAGCGTGATGCTTACTATCAGGCATGCGACATCCTGATTTCGTTTACTAAGTTGCATACAAAAAAAACTATTAAATAATTGGTGCTTCTGAGTATTATCATAAAGGTTAAGTAAGTAATTAAATAATACAATACAATATTAATCTACACATTTATTTTAAGCATCAAAGGCTGATACACACACACGGTACAACACAAATCACACTCAAATTTAAAGCAGTCAAATTAAAATAGCTATAAGTAGACAATTAGTTAAAAATACTTATTGGTTTTAGGCTAGTACACATAATTATATTAAGATCATAAAGGTCAAAAAATTGGCTATTTATAAATTGTAGGATTCCACAGCAATTATTTGTGTCTTGTATAGTTCAAAGTTAAACTTCCATATAATTACTGTCCATGTACAACAGGGTTAAATGTATAATGAACTAAGTTTTTACCTATCAGATAGATATTTTACTTTTTCCGAAATTATAAAATCAGAAAAACCTCTTTGAATATATAGACAGGTACATATTCAAAGGTTTATGTTTATGACACGACTATTTTTTTGAAGTTCTTTATAATATAACTATGGAAGCATAGTATGCTTTTTTACCTGACTGACCAAGGAGGAGTGTAATGTTTTTGGGGTGTATGTATTTTAGTGTGAACAATACAATACAATATAACTTTATTATACACCAAAAAGACAATTAAACTTAAAAAATGAAAAATAATAAAATAAAAAAAAACACTAGTGTAATGGGCCAGACAACCTTTGGATGGACATAATTATGACTTATAAACTACGGTCGGTGGTGTAGATACATACAAAAATAAAAAAGTATGTATGTAAGTAGTATGTACCTAACTATGTATTACTATGAAAACTGACGTGGTTTTGACACAATTTGTTTTAACAAAACGGGAATAATCAATTTAATTGAGTCGATTATTCTGACTATAGTTTCGATCACATTCGGTGACCTTTATCAAGGAATGCTATTATCGAGACAGGAGCGTGACCTCGTCTTGCCTTGTCTTGCCTTGCTTTTGCTTGAGTGCAACAGATACTTGTATAAGTAATTCGACCTACAAATGAATGGTATTCTATTCTATTCTAAATTTTATTATTCTAATCATCTATTTTATGCGAAAACTAGAAATCTAGAAACTCGAAATAAAAACGTCTTTGTGACTTTGTTGAAGATGAAGAACGATATAGCTGTTTTCTTGGTAAATAAAAATAAATGTGTTGCATTGATATCACGATTTGCATTATCTCCCCACAAGGTTGTCGTGACCCCCTGACCTGTATCGTGTGCTCCAGACTCTCCTCGTAATACAGAACGGAATAATAAAACGCAACCAAGAATACCTAAATATAAGATAATACAAACTAATTAATCGGAATAAATACAAGCTAATGAATATTGATAACTATGATAATAAAGGTCTATCAGTAATACAGTCTATAAAAGAGTCATCTCATAGGATGTATGCGGAGCAACGTCACGTCATCCTTCGGAGTTCGAAGGTTCGCGGCGATGCACACAAATGATTGTCCGTGTGAGTGTGCGTATATTGTGTGTAAGTTTTTCGGGGGGATTAAGGTGGATCAAAAGCATATGGTGGGAGGTAAATTATTCACCTCACTCTTTCGTATACGTACCAGTAAAAACAACAGGCCTGACCTTTCCGTCGTGACCAGATGTTGGATTCCCCGAGTTTTTATATAATTATTCATCTGTTTTAATTTTAATTAGCGCTTAAATATTGGAACTAACACCATATAAAAAAAAAACAATTTTGTTATATTTGGCAGGATTTGACCATAAAATGACGTCTAGGGTGGTTAACACACACTAGCCTGCAGGGCTAAAATTGGGCTAAAAGGGCTAGTGAAAAATGAAATAAACGTATTGTAACGTTACGCCCTCTAGAGGGGGGACGTAATGTCAGTTTATCTAGGACCTAGGAACCTATCTATGGGAGGACCCTAAAATTGAGGAAAAACCAAAGAGAAATTTAGACAGAATTTAATAACAACCAATGATTTACACTGTTAAAAAAAAAATACAATTTTGTAGACCAATTTGTAAATTTTGACGTAAGTAAGGTTTTATAGTTAAAACTGTTGTCGATAACCTTGGAAAAATGATGGACCCCTTCCTAGATGACTTCGGGTATGTTTTTCTGGTTCACTTTTATGTTTTCTTGCGCTGGAAATGTCCTCTTTTCGTCAATCGTGTCAATAAACACTTCACAGTATTTTTCTTACGAATTTGTAGTCCCTTTGGATCTAGGAACAAATCTGAAATATTAGATCAGTAGTAGTCAATTCAAATCGAAATCCATTCGTTGCATCGGATCCGGCTTGTTTTCATTTTGTCGGAGAAAAGTTTTGTTCCTCTTGAAGTTTTATGGCCTTTAAACTGCTTCAAATTATGACCTTCAAGCTTCGAGCCAGTCTTGAGTTTCCCGGGCCTGCCTGGCCCGGGAAATGGCCTTAAAGATTTTTAGCTTCAGATGGTAAAATCAGAATTGAAAAGCTTTTTCCAGAATTTTTGCCTTTTATACCTTTCATGGTGTTCCTTACGTCAAAATTTGAATAATACAATAAGCCAGGGTTATTTTTTTAAGTATTCTAAATTAAAATTTAGATCATCACAGAGATTGTAATATAAAATTCGGCCAAAAAAATCCTGTATAAAGAGAATTTATATGAGATTTTAGATATAACCTTAACCTAAACTTAGAATCTTACGACATAGACGTATAAAAAATAAAGAATTGACACATCTACTTTTGACAATGTTTCAAACGAAAAGTAAACAAACAAACTATTTGTTTTCAGGTTTTCTTTAGAAAATAATAAAGAATTATTCAGAAATATTAAAAGGAAACAAAACAAATAGCAGACAAAACAAAGAAAATTGTCTGAAAAGCAAAATAAGTAATCTGTTAGTATTTTTATACATTAACCTAGAAATAAATAATCCATGTAGGAAAATTTAAAGTAGCGATTTTCCTACAGTATATATAATCGTAGCCTTGTCCTGTTCTTGCATAATAAAAATATTTTTTCGCAGTGCGCATGCTAGCCCTGCTGGAATGGGAGCTGGCTCTCAAGTCAGGCTGCCGAAACACACCGTTAGGTCCTTCGCGACAGATTCTCAACTTTGTAGCTAAATAGTGTAGGAAAATTTAAAGAGTACTTACTAGATTGTATCGTATTTTTATGGTTTCCTCACGATATTTTCTTTAGCTTAGTTACACCACAATTTAGGCAATTTGAATCCAGAATGCCTAGCATGTCTAAATGACAAATCAAATGGCAAACAGTTTAACTATATACTAAATGTTCTGTATGCACTGTTATAAGGTTATAAAACAAATGTGGCATGATATTTTTTTTCTTGTTTCAGCGCACTTCAAATATAAACTCCGTGAAAATTATGAACATAGTTTAAAAGTGAATTGAACTATGAGAAGTGTTTATGTGTATTGTGACAAAACAGTAAGGTGAACAGTGAACGCATGATGTGAAGATATTCCTTAAAAATGTGGGCGGCCGAGCTGAGCTGTATCTTTATATTGTTCGGTAAGTACGAATATAAATATATTGTGTTTTTTTTTTCCACAATGTTGTGATGTTTAAGTTGACTAGATAAAGAGAGCTGCCACCCTTGCTCAGTGGCGTAGATAAGGATAGGCCTACGTACAACAACGGGCAATAAAACGCTTATGATGATGATAATGTCTAAATAATTAAACTAGAAACCGTAACTTGCTATCACAAAGTTTTAATTAAGGTGCAAGTTTTACTCAGGGCACCAAATTAAATATTTCTTACGTTTATTTGTAAATTACAGCTTTAATTACATAAATTAAATTAAAAAAACTGGGACATTTTTGCACACTCGGTCATCTGACCCCAAACTAAGCAAAGCTTTTAATATGGCTGCCAGAGACTGATATACGTACATATATATTTTTAAATACATACTTATATATATATTAATACCCAGACATAGAACAAACACAAATGTTCATCACATGAATGTTTATTCTAGATGGGAATCGAACCCACGCCCCCAAACACAGAAGGTAGGTTCACTACCAACTGAGCCACCGGGCAGTCAATTACTCATAGTGGATTAATTAAAACCAATTCTGCGCCAATAAATAAGTTGTATCGATAAATTACGGCTAAAATGATCACCTAGATAATATTGGTTTGGCTACAAATCTCGATCATCTTCATCACAATCTCAATAATTGTTCTCAATTATTATTGTTCTCAGTCATTTTCATATTGGTTTTTGGTTTAGTGAGAAGTGTACTTAAACTAGCTTTCACCGTGATCTTGATTCAACTTGTTTTTTGGCGCAGAATTACCATGAACCCACGATGAGTATTTGAGCTGTAATTGACAAAAAACGCAAGAAAAATTGAATTTGGTGCGCTGAGCGTAACGTTGCATCGTTGATATGCGATTATTATAGTCGAGTGGCGAGTAATTTCGTAGGCTATGTCCGAATATGATTTTGTCGAGAATCTTAATAATCGATACTTTAGAAACTAAATCACTCATTACTCTACCGAATCATATACAGAATATCCAATTAGCATTAAGGAAGCCTTATTCGGTGTATTTCTATTGTATGTACGTATATCATATTTATTGTATATATTTATTTATTTATACTTATTATGTAGTAATTTAGTAGATAGGTACTTACCTGAATTTATGTACACCACCGACCGTATTTCTCATAAAAATTCTGTCCATGCTAAGGTTGCCTGGAAGAAATCGCTTTAGGCGATAAGGCCGCCCATTATACTGCCGTAGATATAATTATTGTTTAATTTTAATTTTAATTGTATTTTCGGTGTTTAATAAAGTTATATTGTATTGTATTTGGACTATATACGCGATTATTTTAGTCTAGTTACCACTTACTAGCCAGCTTATCCGAGCATCAAAAGTTGTGGAGTAGCGATACTTCTTACTCGACTTAAAGCTGAAAATATAATCACTTGTTACTCGACTAAAACTGAGGCTGTAATCTAGCAAGTCAAATTAACCACCACTTAAACGTGCAAACTATAAGTGATAAGTCGCGAACGGACGTGATTAAGGACGCTCGGACGTCCGACAAATATCTGGTTCGCCGAGTCTTTTCATAAGTCGTCAAAGTTCGATACGACTGCCAGTCCCAACGTACAGTCGCGTTCGATGATTTGTTTCCTGATTTATTCTTCTATCTTTAGATAACTTGTATGCGAATTTACGATTGGCGTGCAATGCAGATCCTAACTAATACTATAAATGCGAATATAACTGTCCGTCTCTCTGTTTGGGTGTTTGTCGCGCTATCACGGCTAAACGGATCGAGGTAGATTTTTGCATAGATATAGCTTAAGGGCAGGAGAAGAACATAAGCAACTTTTTTTATTGGTCCATGGGAACGAAGTCGAGGATAACAGCTAATACATAATAATTATGTAAAGATGTGCCAGCAAAATGTGCCACCAGACAAATCTTGAAGTGTCAATTTTAATAAGTAGGTAACCGATCCTAGACCTAAGCCCTCGAGGAGCTTTAACTTTGAGGAGTTTTGGCAACAACATGAAAAAACATGTAACGACAAATATAAAGTAAAATGCCCAACTTTCAAACAAACTTTCATCCTATAATTAACCCTAAAGAATGCAGTTTCAATAATCCTTTCTTAGTACCTACGTTCTAAAACGAACTCCTGTGCAATATTTCGTGCTTCTAGTCCCACTGGCTTAGCCAGTGAGTAGGTGTCATCAGGTGGTAAGAGTTTTATTAAGGCCTTAGTCGCGTCCAGTATCGCAAATTTTCACATTATTGAAAACAACGAAAACACTGAGCGTAAATTTCCGAAGACGTGTATTTCGTCTGTACAAATAAAATGATTTAAAAAAACCATTAAATCATTTTATTTGACGGAGGAGGTCGAAATAAAAGAAAGATAATTATTTATTAAACTAACTTTTTTGGGTGGATTTTTCTTTGAGGGACGACACGAAAAATCTACCCAAAAAAAGTTAGATGTTTTTTAAGCCGCTCTTATATAAAGTCCTTAAGGAAATAAAAATAAATCATAACTCTTAAACAACGAAAAATAGTAAACATACATTAGGTATTCTCGTCAAGCTCTTGGTATGAGAAAACTAAATTTTTCGGATTGACGTCACCGTTCGGACAAAGCGAAAAAAAAAAGTTTTGTTTATTGTTACGACATGCAGCAAATTAATTAAATGATTCTGAAAATTCACACTTACTACAAACATTTTCAAATGTATATATTTTATGAATGCCTGTGGCACGTCTATAACCCCCTTAAATAGAAGATGCGAAAAACTATTTGCGGACTATTTCATATACCGACATATCGGTAAACTGTCAATATGATTGACAGCATGAAAAATGTATGCATCCCGAATTCCGTCCCGGGCAGTCATCCGAGGCGTCGAATCCGATTTTACCGGACATGCTATTAAGAACTGACAACCAGTGCTATGGGTGACATAACTGTGGTTACGAATTTTCTTTTTGAATGTGTTTGGGTTTCTTATTTTCAATGTTTGCTTCGCTCATGTTATATTATGTCAATTGTAAGTATATTTCACAATAAATAACTCTCAGACATAGTCAAAATCTCGTCACAGTCCAGTCCATGTCATGCTTCTGTAAACTCGTGGAGCTTTACTGGAAGCTTCCACGGAAATTCAGAAACAACAAAAAAAGGCATGATTAACCACTTTATACAATTTGCCCACACTCGTGCACACCAAACACGTAATTGAAACAGTACATTATTACACAATAGCACTCGAAAGAGCACACATTTTGGGAAATAATTCAAAGCGACGACATATTTTTTTCACATTGTGCCAAAATCAATGGGTTCTACTAAGATGTGAGTTTCAGTCATTTTAGTTACTATAGTTAGAATATTGTTTTAAGAGCACACTTCCCTCACAGGATGTCTCGTTTAAACATTTTGAAAATTTTTGAAGATTAAAAATAGGACTGGCTATTGCAAAATCACAAGAAAAATAATCGATAAATAAGGTTTCGAATAGCAATGCCAATGTTTAAAACATTTTCTATTGTGACGAAAAAGAAGGAAAGAGAGAAACAAATTGTTCGAAATGTACCCTTCTTCTTCATAAAAAAAAAACATAAAAATACATGAAAATTGCTATTATAAATAGTAATAGTATTGATGTCAATTCCGTTGCACCATTCTCTAAACTAAATTCATCAACAGTACTAAAATTATCTGCGTTTATTTGTATTTCAATATAATAATATGAGAAAAGAATAGCAACAAAATTTAGAGCTGTCAAATTTAGTTTAGTAAATAGTACAGCAGGGTTGACGTCATTGGCTGTTTATTTTTTTACTGGCCTCGGAAACGCAGCATTAATGTAGCGCTAGGTTAAAGTATTAATTGAGTGACTTAAGTGTAATAGACGGCTTAACTTTAACAATACGATTTGAATACGATTTTAAACTAACTTTAAATATTAATTTACGTCGTTTACATCACAATCACTTTATAACACTTATGCCCGTTTTCACTAACCACGAACAAGGCGACGAATAATTAACCCAGATAAGCCTACTGTCTTATAAATAGGCTGTTTTTTTTTATCAGGGACAGTATGAGCTTATCCGAATCCTTGTGAGATACGGGAAAACTGTCTTAGGAACCATTAGGTCTTTTTTTGTAAAAACCATTTTGGCGTAATCATTTGGTCAAGCTCCTATGGTTTCGGATTTCTTCATAGATGCCCATTGTGTCATGTCCAGGTTAAAAAAATGATTTTTTTGATTGATTTGTAATATCGAAACTATGTGCTTTGATGGTAAAAATATAAAACTATAGTTTTTTTTTACAATTTTATATAAATAATTATTTGTAGTGTGCAATGTGAGTAACAGTAATGTCACATTACAGGTGTACTTAAAAAGTTTTTGTATATGAGTAAGTTACATTTTTTGAGTTTAAATAATTATTGTTGCTAACCTCTTTGCTAACCTTCTTAATTATTTACAAAAACTTTATGAATAAAATAATTCGGAAAATGGGTATAATTCGTCTCAAAATGCGGTGTCCTACATATAGGACAGTAAGATAACACGAGAAATGAAGGTTAGTCGGCCGCGACTTTTTCTTTAATAGACCGAGTTGTTCATGACAATTTAAATACCTTGGAAAATATTCCTGTTAATGAAGATGATCAGAGAGAAATCATAATCTGTCACCTCCTGATGACCCCGACTTTCCCCTGATGAATATTCGGGGAAAATGGATAATGTGAATCTGAACAATTTGCCATAAAACATTTTTTACTTCAATTTGCTAAAGTATACTCACGAGATCCTCACTAGGGTATCACTATACCTATCACTTAAAGGAACGTGCTGCAGGTCGAACTAGTACCTAAGAATAACACGTGGCCAAAACGGGACTACGAAAACTTTCCCTTCCCTTGACCTGAGCTCCTAGGAGCTTTTCAAGATAAGGAGCCACACATGGTTAGAACGAACAACCACATCGGAAAAGAGAACCAATCAGACGACAACATTTCTCATTATCGATATGGCAAAAGAGGTAGCAAAGGTACATATCGTTACTTCCACGTAACTATGACTGATCTGCTAAGCATATAGCATGGCAACTGTAGAAAACTAATCACTGAAAACATGATCACCTAGACTCTTCCAGGAAGGTTAGCAATAGCCTTGGTTGAATCAAACAGGAAAATCGGAAAAAGAAAGCTCAAACCCGTTCCTCCCAATCCGCTGATAGATAAAAAACAAAACAAATCAAACACGCTATTATATGTGTTATAAAAAAAGTACAGTACTCGCTTCAATAACTGTCGTGTTAGAGTATGTGTGAAACGTACTGAAACCGTTTTTAAATATATAATTCGTACTTAATCTACCTACATTATGGCAATTAGATAAAATCATTTACTTATCTAATGTAACTCGCGAATTTTCAAATTGTGGACGATTATAATATGCTGTTTTCTCATACAAATTTGTTTTTTACCTATTATACCGGTCCTATATATACCGGCTACTATCGGCTATATCCCTGAAACCCTTTCAGACGATTTATTATCCAGTATTTTTTTTCATTTTACTTAAGACCCATATAAACAAATATTATCAAAATCCAAGCAAAGTTCTAAGCTTAATATTATGTTTCATCAATCCATTTTTAATAGGTGACTATAATTTTGAGAGTTACTATCTATGTTTTTAACTGTTTGGTTGTCAGCTTGCGCTTTTTAAGTTTGAATTATATTATAACCTTGAAAAGAGGTATTTAATCTAAGCCCTTACATTATGGTACATAATCTAATACCTAATCTAAAACAATAGCAATATCTCTTTAAATGAGTGAGTGACTGAGCACAGCGTGGGCTGTTAGTTTTAGGGATAATAATAATAAATAAATTGGTAAAAGGGGTAAATAATAATAATAAAAAATAAATATTGGTAAAATAATTTACTTATATAACCTAATTTATCGGGGTTGCCTTTCATTAGGTACCCACGAATCGGTGTCGCAACTTTAAGTGACGCCTAACGTCACTATAGTTCACCTAAAGTTTGGTTAAATGTTTTTTTGCGCTAAGCGACTCCCAAATATTTAGGCGTCTTAGGCATCTTTAGGTTTAGGCGATTTCTAGGGTTAGTGGAAACGGGCATAAGTCATAAAGCACATTGTTCGCTTTCTGGTGAACAATAAAGAATACAGTCATGACCTAAACGCAATTTGGTTTCCAATTCTAACAAAATGAAACCCTTTTATCTCGGCAACAACAAAAAATTCTTTTTCAATAGGCTGACTTCGTAATGAAATATTTGCAAATACTCCGGTTAGCTGGAAAAAAGTGGGCGAATAAAAAATAAGAGGACGTGACGGGAAACAAAGCACGTTTTTATCGTTGGAAGGGATCCGACTAATGGAAGCTGGACTCGGCCGGGATCGGCTATAATCGGAACGTTTCCAAAAACTTTCGTCGCCATTCGGTGAATTTAGTGAACGAGGATCAAAAACGTTTCCGGCAAGTTTCCGGGCGACGCTGCCTTATATTATCCCAAAAGAAATGTAGATAAGGCATATTTTCCTTCCTGTGAAGCTTTGTACTAATACCTACCTACTTATACTTATTTAATAATAATCAATGGTTATACGTCACAAGTTACACAAGAGAGGCAGGAAAAAAATATTTCATAGCAACTAATCATCATCATCATCCAAAAGATGAGAAACTAGCACATCCGATGATCTTTTCCAAGGAATGCTATAAGCGTGACGCGCGCGCGACTTTGTCTTATCTTGCACTGGCAAGACAAGACAAGGCAAGATAAAGTCGGTAACGTGATTATTCCCGGTTGATTAAAATAAATTACGTTCTTTCAGATACAAGAAATAACATATTGTGTTATTTAATTATGTACCTCCAAACCGAATTTAATCAGGCGAACAGGATTGAGACGTATATATACTGAGTTTTACTTGCTTATTGACCGAGCGAAGCGAAGGTCTCAGAGTTTACTGGGACAAATCGGCATATGTATGTATTTTTGTATGTTTGTGTGTATATTTGTCCGATGATAACTTGCGAACCGTTGATCCGATCTTCATAAAATGTTGTAGGCAAGTAGTTCATTTCAATACAAGTTTTTAGTTCGAATATAAGCTGAATCGGTCCAGTGGTTGTGAAGATATAGGGATCGCGAGGTCTCAGTTCGCCGCGAAGTACTATAGTACGTATTGGTTTTCATAGATTCTGAGTAAAGTACCATAAGCACTCTGGTCATTAAAGTTCTTTAGTCAACACACGATCAACACTCGTGTAGATATGTATTACTAATGTAACTTTTAAACTTTCGCGATTTGACCACATAGCACGTGTCAGCTCGTGACCACGGCCATTGAAACTTGGCCGAAACGTCGAGGTATAACAATAAACTAGTTTTAGCGTGGTTAAGTCCTGATACATTAAATTATGTATTACTAAGTTTAGGCTTACTTATTTTAGTGAAAGTATTTCTATTCGCTTACCAAAATATGTAATTAAGCTTATACATTTTCTTAGACAGATTAGGTGCGCTTTAACTTTCAAAACTTTTTAAGTACATACTTAGTTTTATGGCAGATAAAATATATCAAACTAGCTGATGCCCGCGACATCGTACGCGGGCTTAGGAATGGGCTACGAGGCTCGGCTTTCAGCCTCGCATATACACAGTAAAAATTACGAACTTCTATACAAATTTGAACCCCCTATTTATTACGGAATTTTCAAAAAACCTTTCTTAGTTCTGACCTACTTTATGTAAGGAATTACTTTGCAAAATTAAAATTCTTAATTATAATATATGCAAAATTTTAAATAAATTGAAGTGCTTAAATTAATTAAATAAAAAACCAGCCTAGGTTGTTCGTTGTCTGTTTATTATGTAGATATCCTCTGAGCTTAAGGTCATCAATAAATGCTGGTATGTAGAGCTTGAATCTTATTATTAGTATAATCTGTGGAGACTGCTGGGCAAAAGACACCGCAGATTGGGTCCAAAATCAAATCGAAGGTAGCGTGACGATCTGAAGTCGCACGACAAGCAGTGGACCACCAAAGTCTAAGACCGAGCAATCTGGATGGAGGTAAGTGCCCAGCAGTTGAAAACTTTAGGCTGAAAATAAAATAAATACCAACCCGGAGTTTGGATGAGAAATTGCAACTGGCACAACTGAAAATTCGTTATTCTGGTTACGGACGAGGGATCACGATTGTTTGTTCTAGAATCTAGAGCAACAGTGGTCATGCCTAAGACTTTTGGGCTGCCTAAAATTCTGACACTAGAATAAAATTCGCCAAACAAACACAATCAAAATGCGATTGTACACTCGTCTATAATATAACTTCACCTACACACTAATAATATCATAGCGAAAAGAATTCCTACACACTATGTGACGAAGCTTCCGTCGTGGAAGGATGAGTTTAGTTGATGAAATTTGTATTTCGATTTCTGAAGGCTTGCGAGGGAAAAGTAGGTAGGTTAGGTACGTACCACGGCCTTTGATCCGCTACTTCTTGATTCCACCACAGTTTTTGGTTTGCGCAATGAAATTGCCGCGTCGCACGACACACACAAAGATTATCGTTCCCGAGTATGTATCTAATGTCCTGTGATATTGTTACTCCACTCTTGAAACAGAGAAGAGAAAAAAAGAAACGCCGGCACATGCGGTGATGTTGCAGTCGAACCCACTGGTACATCTTCCTTCTTAGCGCCCTCTGGCGGCGCGGTGTAACCGTACTTTTGGCGCGCGATTTGAATATCTTCAGGCTTGTGGTTTGGCCGAGGAAGATGTGTTTGGAAAGAAAGGAAAGGAAGTGGCAAGCCTCAACACTATGTAATACTCAAAACTAAGTTTTCATACGACTAACGTAGTTAGTTAAATAAGATAATGATGCAGCAATTCTTTTTATTTAAAAGTTCTAGTTAAATAATCAGGGTTTAAATGAATCTGTTCCATTCCTGAGATAAATGCCGAGTCAGGGATACTTTAACGATCCTATTTAAAAGCTTAAAGAGATAGCAATAAAATACTAAATCTGCTACGGAAATTTGGTGTCCTCTTTCATTCTAGGACAATTAATTCAGCTTTTGGATTCAGCCTTTGGTACTTTGGTTTAGTAGTGTGTAATTTTAAATATAAAAAATCCGACTTCATCAGAACCATTTATTTAAATTTGCTTCGTCATAGTCGCTTTAACTATCATCATATATATATATTGGCGCCAAGATAATCTTGATTATATATATATATATATATATATATATATATATAAATCGACCAAATCAAAGTCGGCTAAAAAGGAATATAACGAAACCTATTTCATCAAAATCGGTCAAGCCGTTTTGGCTACAGAACCTACCGGCTATAGAAGGTTTTATATGAACACACAAAAATACATTTATACTTACAACATTACGTATAATATTATATTCTAAAAACATTACACTCCTTCTTGGGCAGTCAGGTAAAAAGTACAACACCTGCTAAATTACCTATTACAACACAATAGTTGTTTGTCGGAACGAAATAGGTAATTAGTATTTGGTAATACAGACCCAGAATTACCAGTTTTAAACAGGCTTACTAATTAGTAAGCCATAACCTGCAAGCCACAACAATAATTAACTATACTAATTAAAATGCTTCATACCTTATTATTTAACCCGAGCTAAAACAATACGCATCAAAGTTGAATACGCGGTGTCAACACTGTCAACTTACTAACCGCCGAGTATTTTGTTACACATGAATTCATATTTTTTTCGACACTTGGGATTTTTTAACTCTTTTCGATGACCAATACCAACAATCAGCTACCAAGGTCCGTACCGTGATATCCTTATTGCGACGCTCGTTATGTTCAGCCACGGACGCTGCGCGACCGCGAATCGTATCGCTGCTCGCAAAGCTTAGTCAGTGTAAGACAAGGAACATAATACTCTCTGGTGTAATTTATCTGACGTGACTCATAGAATAGAGTCGTACATAGCTATATTCGCACTTTTTTTATTCATTCATAGAGTGCTCGTTTCATAGTATCATTATTTTACTAGTATTATTCAGTAGGTATTTATCATAATATATGTATCATAATGATTTTCACTAATATTAGGAACGGCAAAGTAACTATCAGTCCATCTCTGTTTTTCTATTTTTAATCAGACGGAGTAAACTGACAGATCTAAATGTCACTTTCAAAATAATCCAAAATAATAATCCGACTCGGGAAGTTCTTTTTAGTCCCGTCCAGGTCCGGCAACCATTCCAGTTGCCGGCTACGCCTGTGGAGACACTTCCTATAATACAATTCAAGATACTTAGTATCATTATCATCATCATCAGCCGGAAAAACCTCTACTGCTGAACAAAGCCCCCTTAGACCGCCACAGCGACCGACAACTTGCCAATTGATTCCACCGGTTGCCCGCGACTTTCACAATGTCGTCGGTACACCTTGCGGGAGGCCCGCCTGCCACAACACACACACACGTACACGTAATATAAAGACATAATACATATATGTGTAACTACCGATACCAAACAGTTAATTAGCCTTTAAACTAAAGCAGCTGAAGCAACCTTCATCAAATTTGACATTCTAAACTTCACCATCTGCACGTCGAGATCTAAGTCGGCGAAATAGATGTAAAGTTTCCCTGGGAGTCTCAACAGTGGCAAAGTTCCCCTAGGGGTACTGCCACCGAATTAGGAGTCCACTAATTCCTACGCCATTCACATGTGATTGTGTTATTAAACTTTCTACTTTGTATTCAGTGTGCAAATATGAGCACGTATCTAACTACGAGTACTTATTTGCTGTTAGCTCCACTCCACCAAAGCTTTGTTAACTTTGTGTCTTTCAGATCGTTTTAAGTCGTGAAGTTCATTAATACTACTTACAGTGTGTTGTGCTGTTGGTTTACTAACATAATACAATATATTCAGAACAATTTATAGTTCATTTCAAGCAAGCAAAAGATCCAAACAAAAAGAAAATCATGATGCTACTCATATTGGTACCAAGTTTTAAAATCCGTAGCAAGCCTATCTCACTTGGAAAACAAAGCATTTAGTTTTCATAGCCACCGGTGCAGCTTTTACATCTAACCTAACGGACGCGATAGTGACAGAGCAATCACTCTCGTCTTTTCGCACGCACTGCCTCTGCATCAGGCTGGATATCGGCCTACCCTCAAAGAGTGATTGGACCATTTCCATCACGCTGGTCTAGCGTTGGCGGATATTTACAACGAATATCCGCCAACGCATTCGTATAATTATGCTTCTCTGTGTGCGCTAAAATTAACTTTATTGTGACGTAGCTATATCACTACGTCTCTATTTTTATTGTTTTTTTTTCTATTATGTTTTTGCTCAACAGGTTGTGTATTTAACCAGTGTTAAGTATTGTAATATTTCAAGTTAAGTCAAATATTTCACATCAGTCATAGTCAAAGTCAAGCAAAGCAAGTCATGGTCAAGTCCACGTCATGCCCAAATAAAGTGGTGGAGACTTTACTAGAGGTTTCTTTGGAGTTTTGGAAACAACACGAAGAGTCACGTTTCACAACATTATACTATTCAACAACACTCGTGCACGTTCACGAACACTTAAAGGATAAAAAAGCACAATTTGTACATATTAACACTCGAATTATTACAAGTTTTACAAAATTATACAATGCCATAACTTCTTCACGATCCCGCCAAAAAAAACCTCTATATACTTAATTGTCATTTCGAATGTCTTCTATTTTGTGCTCTTGTTTATTCTGTACCTCAGAACCTCAGTGTAGTTTTGTACCTCAGCGGTTCTTATGAAACGCTATTTATTGTACATGTATTTTGTCAAAATGGCTGTAGTTGCTGTAGGTAATATACATACTCTCAAGTATATCGATCCTTTCCTAATTTGACAAAACCTTGGAGTGCAGCCAGCGTTTTCTAGGTTTGCGCTGTGTAACGGTCTTTGTCCACTTATCATAGAGCAGCAAAACCTTTCCACGAGGCCGGTTATCCACAAAAGCTGCTTGGTTAAGTGAGAGTTTAAAAAAAAAAAAAACAACGTCCCATAACGTTCCATGTTCACTCACTTCATACTGACTAAACTAAATTAACCAGAGAGGAATACTAGTAGATTGTTACGCAAGGGATGAAACTTCTTTCACCCTATGTAAACACTCTGCTTTTCATTTCGAATATGAGGAAAGGCAATAAAAATCTAATTAGTTAAACAAACATTATTTTATTAAAATATAAATAAAAATATTGGTAAGATAATATCTATTTTTAACACTTAACAATAACAACAATACACACAAATTACACACGGCTACACGGCTGAACGGATCAAGCTGTATCTTTGCATAGATATAGCTTTAGGGTTGGAGACGGACATAGGCTACTTTTTTTTAGGGTCCACGTGAACGAAGTCGCGGGTAATACCTAGTTTCTAATAAATATTTATTTCTTGTGTTTGTCTCCAGGTGTATCAGCCGGCGGCGGAGGCTGGGAGCCCCTAGGCCAGCCGTACTTCGACAACAGCACGAAGCGCGAAGCCACCGCCGCCGTGGGTCAGCCCGCCTACCTCCACTGCAGGGTGCGCAACCTTGCTGACAGAGCGGTAAGCTTGATGGAATGGACATTCCACGCCTGTACCTTTATTTCAAATCATCAATACTCAATCCTAATCCTTACTAACACTATAAACTCGAATGTTTCTCTGTGTCTCTGTCTATCTCTATCCGTCTCTTTCTCTGTCTGTATGTTTGTCGTATTATCTAGGCTAAACGACCGAACGGATCATGCTGAATTTTTGCATAGATATAGCTTAAGGGTCGGAGACGGACATATGCTAGTTTTTTTGTACGTCCACGCGAACGAAGTCGCGGATCATTATTTGCGGGTAACAGCAAGCTCAATAATTTATTGCGACATAATGTGGATACGGGTTGTTCCGTCTTCATCCCAGCGGTCTCATCCCGTTTCTTGACTCATCCCAAACACGTTTCACCAGCTCAACCCACACAGAAATTAATATTTTTTTCTTAAATCGCCCCAAGTGCTATTCTTGGCTCATCCAACGGCAAAAGTGACTAAAACAACATGCAGGCCTTAAATAACATGTTTTGGGTTAAGTAGTACATAATATGACCCTATTAGGGTACGGCAACAGTTGGTGGGGAGCGGTCCATTTGTATGTCGTCAAAGTTATCCTTTAAAAAAATGTCTAGACTGTAATAACATTTGGGTTTGGCATTGAGGCACTTTAGATTTTTAATAAAACAATCTTCATTTTCAAAATATTTAACATCAATTTGCTAAACATCTTTACAGCCATTGTATTAGGGCCAGAGTACTTGTCTAGATTGGACTTCGGTTCAATGATTTTATGCCAGATTGGTATCTAGTTTTGCGTGATTTGTATTATTATTATTTTATGTTACTCGGAGACGAGACGAGCAAGTCGTTCACTTGATGCTAAGCGTCACTCTTGCCCATAACAGTTCAGTGCCACCCAGAATTTGGAACTTCAACAGTTCAAAACTATGCGAATGCAAATGCACTGCGCTCGTCACCCTGAGATGTAAGATGTTAAATCTCTGTATGCCCAGTATTGACGCTGGAAACATTGCCCTCCAATCCGGAACACAGTAATGCTTGCACACTACTGCTTGGCAGTTGAATAACTTGCAAAGGTGTGGTCCTTCCCCAGGTGGACTCTGCGAGAGAGCCCTACCACTACACCTCTTCTGTTTTCAACAAAAAACGAGTTATCTATCAAACTACAAACTAGCAATACCAAAATAAAAAATACGAACAATTAGCTGAAACTATACGGATATCTATATAAGACAGAAAATTCATTGCATTTACTCGTCGCATGATATATTACACAATATCACCAAGATACGGTACAAAAAGATAACTCTAGAAAGAAAGAACTTGAACTTCTAGTTAGAAGTACTCTTCTTAACTCTACATCCACATCATATACGTCCATACTGTTATAAGTTTATGGTGCTTTAGGATTTACATTGTTGTATAAAGCTAGCTTAATTATATTGCAACATAATTATCAACTTCGGAAGTATTGTTGAACTTCGAAGGCATTCCATTTTAGTACTAACTGAACAAAGTTAATTTAAGGATAATCGCTATCTCAAAATACTGTATCAAGTTCGCAAAAGTTATGGGTAAAAGAGGGCTAAACTTTAACAAATTATTCTGAAACTTTCGCGTAAAAAATCGTTCTTGAGTAAAATCCAATGTTTTTGTATCTGTAAAATATTCTCGAAAAGTAAACAGCACCTAGCTTGTTTATAGTATCTGTCGAACTTTAATGTACATTTTTTTCTAAAAAAGTTGTTATTTTTTTTTCCTCTTAATTTTCTTGGAATAAATTCCAAATCTTTTAAAACCTTGTCGAGCACGTGGAAGTTTCGTGTAAACAACGATATTGCTACATTTATCTCTCGTTTTATTGCATCGATGATATATTATGTTTTCCTCCGGTCGCCATATTTAATTATTTGCTTTATTTGGCTATTTAAATTAGCAGGTTCATAATACTCCCAACGTCGTTTGTTCGTAACAATTATGGGTCTCACTTTCAAAAAAAAGTCTCACTTAAAAAAGTAAAAACTAAGACATTGTTGCCATAGACGTAATATCAACTCTACCTAACTTGACTGACAAGCTCTGGAATCTCCACAACCACTTTATATGATTTCCCCACACTGCACAAGTGTTTTAAACATTTAATGAAAAACAACGAATAATATACGAATATTTAATAAATAATATCCACCATAAATACATCTAAATAAATAGAGTTTTGAAAAGTAATACAAATCGGCGACATGATGTTTTTCGCGTTGGCACCAAAAAACTATTGTCACATAATGGCGATCCTTCTAACGTTAGTCTGTGGAGTTTTGGCGGGAACGTGAAGAAATCATGTCGTGTCATTTTATTATTTTCCAAAACTTGTGTTATTTCGAGTGTTAATGTGTTAAAACAGTGAATTTTTACCCGTTAAGTGTTCGTGTACATGCACGAGTGTTGGTGAATGGTATAATGTCGTGAAACGTGAATTTTCGTGTTGTTTCCAAAACTCCATAGAGGGCTCTAGTAAAGTTTTCACCACTTTACTGGGGCATGACTTGGACTTCACCGTAACTTGCTTTGCTCGCCTTTGACTGTGACTATGACTTATTTGACAATATTCACCAAAACTTGAAAAATATGAGTATACTTGACACTGGCAAATGCATAAGACGTGCGACGCCATAATCCTCTTAGGAGGAAAAAAAAAAAAAAAAACGTTAGTCTGTTTGAACTGTTTCATATTCAAGCGAGTGAAACCTCGACTCAAGACAAGTAAGAGTTTAACAAATAATAACAGTAAATGGATACTCTGTGGTAGTTGTCGCCAAGATTGATTTATTTTATTATAATTCTCCACAAGAAATGTTAATGTACCTAATATCAAAATGGAAATGAATATTAGCATAGCGGCAAAGTAAGGTTTCTTGTTAAATGTCAGAAGTAAGAATCAACCACCATATAAATTAAGTATAATTAAGTTCGTTGATGGAGACGAGAAACGTGGTTCAATAATGCTTTATACATTTTCTGTGCTATATTATATTATATCCGTTTATAATAGATTTTCTGAGATTATTATAGCCGTACCTGCAACTTTTAGTGAAGTAAAATGGGGTTTGTGTACACGTTAACGCTTATTGCTATTTTAAATTAAATATGTGCAAAAGATTCAGACTACAATAAATTTCCCGCAACACTTGCAGTAAGTGCCAATGCTTGTAACATTGGATCTTTGTCATAAGAAGTAAAGTTTTATTATTATACACAGGTATATTGATATTGACACCAAAAACAGAAGATTTTGATAAGAACTAGAGGGTGATAACAAGCGCTAATTTCATCATAACATTTAAGTAAATCACTAACTCTCTCTATCGCACGCACGGGAACAGAACGGCAATTGCGGTGGCTAGGGGCTGCAGAGTGAGCTCCTATAGCTTAATTCTTAGCGCGTCTGCTTTATTAACAGGAGGTTCCGAGTTCGATTCCCTGCCGGGCAGATATTTGAGTTAAAATTTCTGCTTTGGGTTTGGGTGTTAATTCAACCTTGTTTTACTGTGTGTATGGAACACACAAACCCCGACACAGGGAAACCTAGTGAAGATTTATTTATTTGTTAGCATTATTGTGTTTCCAATGTTGCGCTTAAACAAATCGGGAAAATGTTATTTTAACAACAAACGAAATAATCTGTTTGAGAAGCCGTGTATCGCCTAAAGCGGTAAATCTGCCTTTTTAGTTTTCCGTTAGAGAATTTGTAAAATTATGTTAAAGGCTGGCTTTTTACCGGAACACCATTCAGTGAAGTGGGCAATATTTGTGCGGTTTCCGATGTGAGCGCCAGTGAATGGTGCCCAAATTGCCACTGAGGGCCGACTCGTTCCTACCACCACTGCGCCAATTCACTTCAGTTAGTTCCAATTATATTCTTTCGTAAAATCGTCGTTTTAATAAAAGCAATAAGTACACACGAGCTTGAATTGCGCATAAGTTGTCGTGCATTGTGGTTTTTTGGAATACGTTTCGAATAAGGATTTTCGATAACTTTGATTTTTAAGCTTCTGTTGTACACCAAAAAACGGGCAACGGAACTCAACAACGATCTTATAAAATCGTTGTTTCGGTCCATCTCGTTGCGATAAATATAAGTACAAAAGAGATGTTTTTTTTAGTGGATATATGAATGGTTTCGATAAGATCGTTTTTTCCGTCCATTTGTCAGTCAGGATGACACAAAGTATAATTGAGCAACTCGGTACCGGCCCGAACGGCCCCGCCGGAGGCCTGTGTTGCTCTAAGCAAAGTATCATCATCATCATCATCAGCCGTCGTCCACTTCTGAACATAGACCCTTAAAGCGCCATACCGACCGACAAAGAGCCTCTTGCATCCACTCGTCGCCCGCGACTTTCACAATGTCGTCGGTCTACCTATAGTCATCATATACACAATTCTAAAATTTGCCTTGGTCTATTGAATTGCATGTTATCATTATTGCAAGGAACCCTATCAGTTGCATGTCTTGACAACGTATTCACAAACGAAATACGAATAAAATAAAAAGGAGTAACAGCCAAACTGTGTGATTTGCATTTCATTTTGTGAATCTCTCCTTAATTATTTATATATATATATTTTTAAGACAACCGGTGCCAATCTACAAGCAGTTTTGGCGGCAAATTGAGGAAAAATGAGGGCTCCCGATAATAGAAACACAATGTCCTCATTATCCTTAACTGTTATTGCTTTTTTACTGAAAGCAAAATGTACGCAGATTTGAGTCCCGCAGTATTATTAGAAGATTTTTAAAGTTCCGAAAATTGAAGTGGATTACAAAACATAAATCTGATCTTCTTTCGTGAGTACCGACTCATGGTTATAGAAGAAGATCAGAGAAATATTCCATAACCCAAATGAAATTTGGCAAAAAGCAAGGTTTTACAGCACATAAAAAGAAAAATTTGTACTTGTATCACATGAACAAGTTTTCTTTACGATTACAAACTTACATTCGTAGTTGGAGATTTCTCCAACCGTATATCGATGTAGGGATGTACGGGAGAATATTTTTTTTACTACAAAGTTAAGTTGGTCCTTCAATCTGACTTATGTTTTTGACAGAGTAATAGCTCGGTAGATTAATTGTTTTACAATTCTTCATTAAAAAGTTGTACGGAAGCCTCGGTGCACGAGTGACGCACCTTGTTTCGTCCAAAGACGCACCCGTGTCCAGTTTTTTTTTTTTCATCTTCGTCATTCTCTTTTTTTTCCCGCTCTCTTAGTTTTTTTTTTGGGATTTATCTCATAAACAAAAATAACACGTAATTTTGTGGCGAACATAAAACATTCTACACAAGTTTCTTTTTCTACCTCGTGTCTATAAAATTGGAGTCGAGATTTTATTTTCCAGAAGTCGTATATCGGTTTCTGAAAGTTTGAATGCACTGTAAAATTGAATGGGGTTTTGAACTGTCAACTCCAAGCTTCTATTCTAACCTCTCATGCTAGATGCCTTTTTTTGCTACGTATCTAAGCTTACGTAAAGAATTGAAATAGAAAAAAAGACTCAACACAAAAAAAGTAGGTCAGAGGCTGAGATATAGAATTAAATACTTTGAATATGATATCATTTGAAAACGGAGCTTAGCTACGAGGTCACTATCTAGTTATCAGGAGAGTACCTGATAGCAAATCCAGTTCAGATGCTTTGTTCTAATGACGTAACACATCAACACATTGACATTAATGAAATTACGTTTATGTTTCAATATTATTAACATCTCGATGTTTGTTTCGTATAATAACGACGCTAAGTTTAAAATTGCTTAGTGGATGAGTGGATGACGTTGCTTTCCCTGTCTGCGGATCTTGCCATCGCGTTTTAAGTGCATAGTACGCCATCTAGGATGTTTTATTAGATACGAATATTTGGTACAGATTATGTTCTCAGTTCCGTTCGACCCCAATATCTTTGCAACCCTTTGACCGATTATGCTCATACTCGAACTTGAAAATTGTATTGTCATGAACTTCTTGCCTGAAAAGTTATCGTCGGACTAATATACACACAAACATATAAACACATTTGTTCCCGTAGACTTCGAGACCTCGCTTCGTTCGGTCAACTAAGGCTGCGTTGCACCATAATACCAGTTAAAGTTACTGTTATAGTTTAAATTAACTATAACTTTAACCTTAATCATGAAGTTTAGCCAGCATGACATGTGTTGCGCCATCACATTTGTTACAGTACTAAGTAGATTTTGTTTGACAGCTTTTAACTATAACGTTTACTTTAACCTGCCGATCTTGCGTAGTTAATGGTACCGTTAAGTTATGATGTCATTTTGACCATAGTATAGTTAAATAGTAATATATATATAATAATATGGTTATTCATTAATAATGATCCAACATGATTTCTACAGATTCCTACTCCACCTGCCAAAATTCCTAAATAGACATGTCACTCTTTTCTTTCACTTCTTTTCCTCATATTTTTTCCTCTCTTGAATGTTGGCTTCACACTTTTTGTATTTAGCCAGTGTCAAGTTTTTTATTGAGGTGAAGTAAAATATTTTACAATTATAACAATACTCATTAATAGTCTAATTCAAGCAAAGTAAGTCACAGTCAAGTATAAGTCATGACCCCAGTAAAGTGGTAGAGACTTTACTTTTAGCTCATATTACTGAATTATGCATCTTGTCATTAATTACCTTGTCTTAGTTTACTGTTTTGCTCATTATTGAAAGCACAAATAAAACTTCCCAACTTAACCATAAATCAGAACAACAGCACAGAAATCCAAACAAAATTGTTGCCAAAAAAAAAACTGTCGACTTGAGAATATCCTCCTTTTTTTTGTAAGTCGATCAAAAAACTAACACTAATCTATTTTATTTCACCAGCCTTCTACTTCTTTCGTTCTGTCAATTTTTCAAGTAAATCCCAATCTCTGACAATGTTCTCAACCAATATCAACGAGTTAATTTACATAATGCAACCTACGCGATAGTGACAATACTGGTCTATTTTATTTCTCTTCGAGTTCAATCCGGCTTGATCTAGGCTTGACCCACAAAACTTCAACGCCGGGAAAAAGAATGGTCGGATATCCAGTTATATCCAGTTAGTTCTGTCTCTACCACGCTTCGGTTTAAACCACGTCGCGAAGAAAGTTTTTAAACCTCGTAGCGACTACTCTCGAATACAAATTCGAATGGAGCGCTCTCGTTGCTCACAACAAAACAAGCAACTGAAAAACAGGCCAAGAATTATTCACGGGTGCCTCGTAAATTACCACTTTTATTGTACCCATTTTAATTGGTTAACTTACTTATCAATTTAGCACTTCTTGAAGAAAATTTATTCTCTTTTACAAGTTGAATTTAGAAAAGGACGTCTCCTCAGGTTGTTCACCTACGTTGAGTATAAACATTTGTGTTTTATTGTCTCTTGCCTATGATCATTACTTTACTGAATGACAGCGTAATACCATTCATTTGATAGTAATATCATAGAGTTTATTGAGAATAAAAGGTTTTGTTTTCAGTTTTATTGAACATTCTAGCGCTCGTTCTACCAAATCGCTTTTTCAAGTAGGCGCCTCAATTTATATAGTAGTTTGCGCCAAAATGCGACCTGACAACCAATATAACTTCATAACATCATCACCAGATTTTGCTCGTATTTGAACTTGAAAATCGTTTTGAATTATACAACTTATCTATAAATTCGATCAACGGTTCGCAAGTTATCGAAGGATAAATAAACCAAGCCGCCTGCCAAGTGTAGGGCTCCTCCCTTTTAAGGGCGAAGCCCGGTGACGTCTAAATTATACGCTACTAAATTAGAAATTAAATAGCGAGGCCTTTGTTCAGCAGTGGCTTCTTCTGGCTGATGAAATATACAACAAATATTCAAACACACATACAAACACCGACTTGTTCCCATAAACTGTGACATTCAATTCGCTCGGTCAATTAATAGTAGTAGGTTTTGTGACTCCTATAATGTCACAACCCCTGAACCGATTTTGCTCAAATTGAAATTTTAAAATAACATTGAAAATAACTACTTGCCTACAAATTTTCATGTAGATCGGATCAATGTTTATAGAGTTGTCGTCGGACAAAAATACACATATACTCCTACAACTGCCATTTGGCTCCCTTAGACTTTAGCTCGGTCAATAAAAAGTCTAACATATGTCATATTTTGTCTGAACAGGAACCTTTGTCTAAAATATAGTTGATACTGTAGTTAACATAAGCCTATGTCTCATTTGATCCAGTAATTGAGTGCTCGTCTTATCTAGTCTGTAAGCTACAGGCATTCCTATTATAGCTGTAAAGCTACAGCGGATTTCAATGATACATGTAGGACTAGACTGTATGACTAGATAAGATTTTAATATTGTCAGGAGTGTACGAAAGTGGTTTTGTGACACAATTAACCTTTTAGTGACTTTTTTTCTGGCTGTTGATGATGACGTTATGATGATGATGGTAAGGCAACTGTAGTTGCCTTACCATCATCATCATCAGCCATAAGACGTCCACTGCTGAAATAGGCCTCCCCGTAGAGCGCCACATCGAACGACAACGTGCCACTTGCATCCAGCGGTTGCACGCGACTTTCACTATGTCGTCGGTCCACTTAGTGGGAGGCCAGTCAACGCTGTGCCTTCCGGTTCGTGGTCGCCACTTTGTCAAGAAACTCTGAAAGCTATATCGGTGACTTTGGTTTTTCGACGAATATCCTCGTTCCGGATTTTATCGCGCTAAGAAACCCCGAGCATTACTCTCTCCATTGCCCGCTGTGCGACTCTGAGTTTCTGCCTTACCATGATCAACTACAATATGATAACAAGCGTTTGTTAAAATGAGAAAATACTCCGTTTAAAATATTATTTGCATAATTTTAGTTTAGGGTATAGTCGGACTATGACCCAGTAGATTTACCGATATCTTATCAGTAAGACTCCGAATTGCCAATTTGTGACACAAGTGCAGAACATACGGTCAATTAGTATTCTTTCAGCGAACCGTTTAAAAAAAATACAGAAAATTCTACGAACGCGTGACGAGACTAAACAACCGGCTGCTACTAATGGACTACTCATTAGCCCCGGCGATGTTGCGTGTGCTGCGCTATTAACGGCATTATGTGCCAGTAAATAAGTCACCACGAACGACACGGATTTAAGATTGGTGCAATCGTGATCAGTTGAAAAAGGACGTTGCCAGTTCCACAATGCTTCTTACCTACAAATTTGTCGTATCCACAGTTGTCTCACTCACATTATCCTAATCCTATCTAATATTATAAACGCAAATGTAACTCTGTCATTTAACACACCATTATTTCTGGTCCTGCGCCGTTCTCATCCACGTCTTTCCCTGTGTCCTTATGACATCGAGAAATTATTCAGTAATCTTAATTAACTACATATTAAAACTGTATTGTGGATTATGCGAGTGAAAGATCATCAGTTGGCAAAAGGGCCTTAAAATTAAAATGCTAGTTTTGCTTTTAATATATCAATGGATTAAACATCGCTACGTAGTCGTGGTATCTCAGTGAGAGAACGCTCGCCTCATATTAGTGGGGCCGCGGGTTTGAACCCGGGCGGGCCCGTACCAATGAGTTCTTTGTAACTTACGTTCGGCTTACCACTGACTTTTCGGTGAAGGAAAACATCGTGAGCAAAACTGCATATTTTCAGAAAATAAATTCAATGGCGTTTGTGAGTCCGTCAACCCGCACTAGAAATGAACGGCAGCGTGGTGGATATGGCCCAATCACCCATCGAGGGTAGACCGACATCCCAGCAGTGGGATGTTAAAAGACCGGTGTTCTCAACGCCAAAGGTTCATTAAATGCTTTTTATCTCGCGTGTTATCGAGCAGTCAACTTGTGCATGGTTTAAAATTACCCACTGCGGATTAAAGTACATATTTTTGCTAACGTTTTACTTCATGGATTATGAAAATACTTGTTCATTATGCCAAATGGTCATTCTGGGTTGAATTTATTTGGCGTGGTATATAAATCTATACTATGTATTTAAACGTAATGTTTTAATTTTCATAATAGAAACATAACATAGGATACTTTTTTATGTCCATGCGAACAAAGTCGCGAGTAACAACTTATAATTTATATGACTGATGTAACCAATCGATTCTGAACACATTGATAAGACGTTAATTTTGTGTTTCCTCTGTCCCCAGGTATCTTGGATCCGCAAACGCGATCTCCACATTTTGACAGTGGGAGTCCACACATACAGCAGCGACGCGCGGTTTGCCGCACTTCACGCGGATGGCTCTGATGAGTGGACGCTGCGTGTGGCGCCCGCGCAACCGCGAGATTCAGGCGCTTACGAGTGCCAGGTTTCGACCGAACCAAAGATCAGCTTGTCGTTCAGGCTTACGGTTGTTGGTAAGTGATGGTTTATTTGACAGCCGTTTTTGGGAAGTTTGGAGTATTTACATTTAATGTTTGTTCTCAAATGACGTGTGAGTAAATGTTTTTTTATGCATTTGAGTGACGAGACGAGCAAGCCGCTCGTCTGATGTGCCACGCTTATCCATAACAATTCAGCAACTCTCAGAACTTTGAACTTCAACAGTTTAAAACCTGCGCGACACCCTAAGATATTAGACGTTAAAAATCTCTTTGTGCCGAGCAATTTTACTGAAAACATTGCCCTTTAATCCGGTATACAGTATTATTTGCTAAATATACTACTACTACACACTACTACTGCTATACTGCTTATAGCATATTTTGCTTATTATAAATAACTAGGTGTTACCCGTGACTTCGTTCGCGTGAACGTACAAAAAGAAGTAGCCTATGTCTCCTACCTTTAAGCCTATATCCTTGCAAAAATTAAGTTCGATTCGATCAGCCGTTTGGCCGTAATAAAGCGACAACCACCCAGACAGAGAGACAAAGTAACATTCGCATTTATAATATTAGTTAGGTAACGTTGGCTTCTAAGAGGCTGTTTCGAGATGTTGCGATGGTGCGCACTCCCGCACGCAGAGAAAAAATCATGCTCTAGTCAAAGAAATCTGATAATTAATAATTACAACCAAGGACATTTATTTATCTATGTTACAACTAAACCAAGACATCAATGAAAATTATATTCAATGCTATCCTATATATTCTTATTACCTATTGTATTTGTTATTATTATTGTAATTATGTATTGTATTACTACATTATTGTAATTATCACTTGGATATACACTAGGGGTTCGGAGCGCCAGCGAAAATTTTTTTTAAATCAATGTCTTTTCAATGATTTTTTTATCGACACAACGTCATGTAATCATGTTTTCCGTCTTGGTTAGACGATAGAACCAAAAAAAAACAATCCTCAAAATAAGATTTTTGATTTACATAGCTAAAAAGGTGCTGTGCAATGAATAGTATTTTTTTTTTCAAATTTGCTTCTTAAGTTTCGATTTTTGATGCAGGCGTAGGCTCATCTACGCCCGGCGGCTACGAGTATCTACGCCAGGAAGATACTGCGTAGCGCTTATGCAGGACTCCGCTAACCGTTCATTCATCTATTTTTGGCTGGAATGTTCAGCACTTACTATAAGCGATGGTTAGGGGGACCTCTGACGGAATACAATGTCGTTTCAAGAAGGTCCATTCTTAGGCAGAGCTCCAAAAACACGTTTACGTTTCGAAGTTGGTAAGTTCTGCATCTTGAGGTACAATATGTATTGGTACATATTACAATATACATATTACAATATGTACCAATACATATTGTACCTGGTACATATTGTACACCTCAAGATTGAATTACTTAAAAAAACTCGCTACGTAACTGCAAAAAAACATACGCAGATACAAAACTGTACGTAACCCAGCATTAAATAACAAACCTAAAAATTGAGCGTGTAGTTCCACGAAAGAAACGCTGCAAAAATATTCCATTACAAACAATACGACCTTTTATTCGACGTTTGTGAACTTAAATGAAAGTAAGCCTTTGATGTTACATTTGACCTACAAACAAAGTATAAAACCTTCAAAGAAACGAACAATCAATCTTTACGTTATTGTTTTATGTAAATATCATTACATTATTGTTTTATGTAAATGGATAATAATATAATGTAGTCGCACAAATATCGCGTCGGAAGCCATGGCTGTCAACAAGAAGATGAATTACATATTCAAGACAAACTTCCTTATCCGGTAGCTGGTTATACTTGCAGCTTAAGCTCGTGAATCTTCTTGTAAGGATAAGCATAAATTATACACTTTGTAGGTTCAGTCATATTCAACCACATTGTCGATAAATGTTCATTATTTAGTGTCATTTTCGGATTCGTCATCAACATCCTTTGAGCAACTCGGTAGCGGCCCGAACCCTGGTTGCTCTAAGTCAACATGAGAAAAAATTAGTCTTACATTTATTTTATTAGTATCTAGTTATAACCTGACCTGTAAAAATTGTGAGTTTTTATTTTTTAAGTGTTCGTGAACGTGCACGAGTTTTGGTGAATAGTGATGTGAACGTCACTTTCGTGTTGTTTTGTTTCCGAAACTCCATAGAAACCTCTAGTAAAGTCTCCACCAATTTAGTAGGGCATGACTACGACTTGACCGTGACTTACTTTGGCTTTGGCTTTTTGTGACTGGAACTAGAATATTTTACTAAACTTGAAATATTATACTAATACTTACTGTTACATTAAAACTTGACACTGGCTAAATACACAAAGTGTGGAGCCAAAATGTAAGAAAAAAAAACTAAAATATATTTCTATTAATTTTCGGTAACGGGCTAACTTTTTTAATTTGATATATAATTTTCCTAATATATAATTACTAGCTATTACCCACGATTTCGGTCGCAAGAACCTACAAAAAAAGTAGCCTATATACTATATACGTGCTAGGTCTATGCAAGTATTCAGTTTGATCTGTTCAGCCGTTGAGCCGTGATAATGCGACAAACACCCAGACAGAGATACAGAATTACATTCGAATTTATAATATTAGTTTAGATACTTAGGATTAGGATTGACATTTCGTGTCATTGACGGATCGAAGTTCAGAGTCTATGGAAACAAATTGATCTATGTATGCTTATGTCCGTCGATAAATGAATCCGATCTTCAAGAAATTTTGTAGGTAAGTAGCTCATTTTAATACAATGCCCAAGTTCGAAATTGAGCAAAATCGGGGGTTGTGAAGAATCTTGACTAGCCCTGGACAGACCTCGCGACCCCTATATCTACCATGAAGATCGCGAGGTCTCAGTTCGGTGCCAACGAATACTAAATAACTACTTCAGTGCTAACTATACTTATAATAATAATTTATGTACTTAATATTTTTTTTTATTAAATGTCAAATATTTCCGGAGTAAGCGAGCAATGGCACAAGGCCTATAAATACCAGTGCGTCAATAAAGGCTGACTATAAATTTAATGATGATGAACATTTTATGGATAAAAAGTGATTTTTACACTTTACCAGGTATCTACTAGGGTATCTTTTTCTACGAGGCATTAAAATATTAAAAAAAAAACACTGCACTAGGTTTATTTCTTTTTAAATATCCACAACGAAGAATAATAGCGAAAAATAGCAGAAACCGGGAAGAATCTCGACGTTTTTGTACGAGCTTTCCGTAGACATGCTCTCCAATGCCTCGTTTCACACAAGTCCGTAGTTTTCTACTGCATGCACTACTGCATTCGTTCTGTCGCATTTTGTATGGCAAATGGTTATTGGCTTAAATCAAGATATAGATTTATTAATACGATGTATTTTTAAGTCATTAGTTAAACTCAAACGGTAACGATTCATTGACTTTAGATTCCATTTGACACGTCTACGCTCAGTCATATGTTTTTCTACCGAGAGACGATTTCAGAGTCAACAGGAGCAAGTCGGCGTCTGTATGTTTGTTTCTGAGTTTGTGTGTATATTTTATCCGACGATAACTTGCGAACTGTTGATCCGATCGTCGCAACGTAGGTAAGTAGTTAATTTCAATACAAAAACATTTAACGCATGATTATTGCCTTTACAAACCATATAATAAGCACTGAAGTCTATAATAGCATACCTACTAGTAAAATATAAATCAATGATAAATAGTCGTCACAGACTGTCACTGAAATTATTTCGCTACGACGAAAGAAACCAGAGGACTGGCCCCATTCTACTATATGCACTTCGTTTATTCCTACTTCAGGCTGCCGCGCCGCCATGTCAAGGGCCGTAGTTTTATACACTGTGGTATGTTGATTTGTTTGTTTTGTTTCCTGTCATAGTTACCATTTTTAGGGCCGGAATACGGAAGGTATGCACTTTTATTTTGTAGCTATTTCAGGTCCTCTGAATTCTTTCATAGTAGCTTTGAATTGATATAGTTAGTTCGAGTAAGCTCTTCAAAACAGCAGTGTAAACAAGACACATGCAATTACTGACAGAATGACATTCCAATACAGCTATTTGCATTTTCGAATGTCGTACAATGGAAACGGAACAATATAAATATTGTCATAATTACAAAGAATATTTTCCAGCCCAGCATTACGAGTATAAAAGTAATGGGCAGAGATAATCGTTTACCATTAAATAGGCCACCCGCCAGCTCTTAACCGTTTTTCCTTTTTATAGAACGACTGTTTTAATAAACCAGGGTGAGTTACAATCACTGAAAAATCTTATAATGATAATTTTGGGTTTAAAAGTGTCACATAAACACCGTAATATTCCCTTAAATAAGTTTTATTTCGAAGTTTAAGACAAAATGAATAAATAAACAGTCAAGCTTGCTGTTAAATCAATAACCTCTCTATTTCGAATGTTTAAAGTACTGAGTAGGTAAAAATTAATAAAGAAATATACATTTATTATTTTGATTAATAAGCCTAGGGTAGAGGCTGCCTGAGGGACCACGCCTTTTATTCAACCACCAAGCAGCAGTGTTCAAACTATACTGTGTTCCAGATTGAAGAGCAATGTTTCTAGTGAAGTAACTAAGCATGAAATAACAGTATAATTGACCGAGCGAAGCGAAAGCCTCAGAGTTTACTGGGACAAATCGGCATTTGTATGTATATTTGTATGATTGTATGTTTGCGTGTATATTTGTCCGACGATAACTTTCGAACCGTAGATCCTATCGTCATGAAATTTTGTTTGGCAAGTAGTAAATTTCAATACAATTTTTAAAGTCGAATATCAGCTGAATCGTTCTAGCGATGGTGAAATTATAAGGGTCGCAAGGACTCAGTTCGGCGCGCACTAGTTATTATCTCAGACCCTTGCCGCGCACGATTTTGAGCTGATGACGTTCAAAGTTCTGAAGTTGTATTGTTGGTGGCATGAATTGTTGTGGCAAGAGTGACACATAAAAAAACTATGCTAGAAATATAGAGGCGTATGAAAAGGCGGTGTTGTGCAAAGTTTTGTAGCGATACCACAGCTCCGTGATTTCACACAATTATGAGTTTGAATAATAGCGACCCTATTCCGTTTTCCTTTACGAGCTTTTACAAGTCTTAATACCTCTTGGCGTTTTTATGGAAGTGTTTTAACAAATTGTATTGTTTCCAGTGTCAAAGGCCGAGATCCTGTCGGGGCCCGAGCTGTTCGTGAGAGCGGGGTCGGACATCAATCTAACTTGTATGGCGAAACACGCGCCCGACCCTCCGAGGTAACGGATTGTTTTCTTGGAACTACCATTTAATGAGACTTCTTTCTATACCTTTTTATCCAGTATGTCCTAGGATAGGCTAACATTATCTTAAAGCCGTAAATATAATAAAAAAAAATCCTAGATAACGGACTCCATCTCCCTCCATTTTGGAATGAGAGCCTTTTAAATTTTGTGGGTAGGTCTAATAAGACTCTTAAGTTAGTGCAGATCCAAAAGAAAACATACAGAAATAGCAGATAATTCTCTTTATTAAATAAGAAAAATAGATAGATTTTAAAATTTTTAAAATGGCATGCTATAAGAATGCCATTTTAAAAACTTTAAAAGTAATAAAATAAAGAGATTTTAAACAAAAACGTTTGAATGATTTGAAAAAAAACTGTTCTGAAACTTGTCTAAATACTGCCAGTACGTTCAAGATATTGCAATAATAATAATAATTATTATTATTATTATTGTATTTTGTTTTGTTTTTGTGGCAAATAAACCATTGTCTATTGTCTAGTGTTTAAACAAATGTCTTACTGCACACAAATGTGTCATTGGTGTGTGGTGCGCTTAAGATGCTATTGTTCGAGGGAGTCCAAAAGAAAATTTGAAAAAAATATTTAATCAGGTGATCACTGCTTAGAGAAACGATGCAAACAAAAAGCGAGGGGAAGTTATCTGCTTTATGGTGGAAGCATCACCAGTACATGGTTAACATTCACCACTCACTAAGCGCTTCGATTCCACATTTTTATACGAACATCGAGGATGTAGTACTTCTCTACCAGAATCTATATTTTCCCGCAAAGTACACTTTATGGGTGTCTTCATTCTTCAAATCATGGTTGAACTGTTTCTAGGTAAGCGGTGCTCCATCCTAGACCACTTCATTGCGTACTGTCAAGCAAGATGTGGTCATGCAATGGATGTGCAAACTTACTCATGATTGAAAAAATAAACGCTAGCTCATTTCAATAGTATCAATAGCATCAGCTAGAAGACATCCACTGCTGAACATAGGCCTCCCCCATAGATCCACCGGCTGCCTGCAAATTTCACAATGCAATGTCGTCGGTCCACATAGTAGGAGGCCTGCCTATGCAGCGTCTTCAGGTGCGTGGACGCCACTCAAGAACCTTTCTTACCCGCCGGTTATTGGTTCTTCGAGTGATGTGGCCTTCCCATTTCCACTTCAGCTTGCAAACTCTGAAAGCTATATCGGTGACTTTAGTTCTTCGACGAATATCCTCTTTTCGGATTTTATCGCGCAAAGAAACTCGGAGCATAGTTTTCTCCATTGCCTGCTGTGCGACTCTGAGTTTCTCTAAAAGGCCAGTGATGATGACGACGATGAATAACATATGGGAAAAGCTTATCTTTCAACTGATACTTTCTTCAAAATGAATATTGCTGAAATAACGGTTATTAGAAATAGTTTAAGGGTGTATATGTACATGCCCACCTCACCATGTAACATGTAATTTATTTACACAATGCTTGAATTGGGCGATATCAATCTACGCGCCACACCCACAGCTGTAAGAATTGTTCGATCAAAACCACATTAGAGGTTATGAAACAACCATTTGAATGAGGAATAACAGGAAAAACTATTTTTAGCTGTTTGTTACTATTTCCTCATTAGGGGGAAAATAATGTAATAAACATGTATTTATCGGTCATGGAGGTAAACATATTGCTTTTATGTTATTGGTGGCTCATAAACTAAAAGGTTTTTGTCATTATACAAAGTTAAATCCACTTTAACTAGTAACTATGCTATTTGCAGCTCATTAATAAAATGTTTCTCGTGATTAAAACAAATTTCACACAAATAATTAAGCCCTTAAAAGGATTAATTAAAGACCTTGTAATAATCTGCGTTGCACTTGATTTCTTCCATTCAGACGCTTTCTTGAAGGCGCCACTTGAAAAGCTCGAAGACAAAGGGGCGGGCGCTAGAAACAACGACTCGACAGCCTCGTTATAAAACTCTCCAGAACATCCTTATTTGCTAATTTTCCACTATCTCAAGGTTTAAAAGCAATCCTGAAATATTTTTTTCTCTTATTTTGGCTCCACACGTTGTGTATTTAGCAAGTGTCGAGTATAAAATAAGTGACTTTACTATTTTGCTTATTTTTGACGTAGTATCTCTAGAGAGATGTCAGTGTCAGCGTACGTGACGAAAGCGTAATAAGACCATCGCAACTCCTTCAGTAATAATTTCGTGGCACTCAGACTGCTCAAGTGCGATATTTGGAGAAGTTTTCCACGCTGGGATCTTGTACTTTAGTTTTTATTACACAGAAAAGTACTTTTTACTATTCGTCTGGGCAGCAATTTGATCATGATTTACTTAGTTTTTATGTACTGCTTCACACGACTGTACAGGGGGCGTACCATGAGGTGCTTAGTGCGATGATTGTTAGGTTCAGCCGATGACACTGCGCGACCGCAAACCGTATCGCCGCGTAATAAGGTGTATGGTCGCGCAGCGTTCTCGGCTGAGCCTAATAATCATCGCAATAAGCACCTCACGGTACGGGCCCAGGACATTTATATTAGTCTACGTAGTTTTATAAAGTTCTATTTCAAACAAAATTTAATGTTTGAGTTATTCATTCATTGTGTGTATTTTATTCATAAATGTCACGCTAACCTAGTTGGGTTTGTATAAACTCTAAATGAAATTAAGTCTCAATTAAATACTCTATTTTACTTCATCAAATACTTGTAATGACTGAATTTTAAGTAGGTAGATAGTCTAAGTAGTATGAATAACAACTCTTTATCTGCATATCACACAATCACCATCATTGCACACCCCGTCTTCTACCTCTTCTACGAATCCTCTCCATCCTAAGGTTGCCTGGAAGAGATCGCTTTCAGCGATAAAGCCGCCAGTTATAGCACTAATTTTTAGGCCTTTCTTTAAATTATGTTAAATTTTGTGTGAACAATAAAGAGTTATTCTATCTATCTATATCTCTTTAGGGCTGGTTTACTTCTCAAAGGCATAGCTGCTTACTAGTTTCTGCAAAAAGTTCGAAGCAATCGAGCGTAAAATGCTACAAATCCAAATGGAACCGCCTCTATAAAATTGGATTATCTAACGACTTCCCGAATCAACCTTACGCAATCGGAATAAGGTTTTTAATCAGACAAAAGTTTCGCAAAAGTACGTGATTTTCAGTAACACAAATCGTCAAGAGGTGAATAGGCGACCCACCTTACGATCTTATAATGGAAGTTTGCGATGGTAAAGGCATCTTTTCACACCGCATACCGGCCTTTACATTTAGTCTCGCATCCATAAACATGATAAGCTTATTTCCCAGATAAAAGGGTCGGCTGCCTCCCTAAGTGAGGCATTCTTTGCCTATCACCGTTTAATGGTGCCTGTGTCTGAGATCCATCGGTTCGGGGCCTTCAATTTGAATATTGATAGGGAGATCGCGCCGTGTGGAACGATGACATTTTTTATTCAGGTCATCTCCTCTCATAACTTATGGATATAACAACTTTCTTTATAAAACTGAATAGCGTGCTTCGTTACTACGATACGACGCTTCTTTACCTCAAAATGGCTGTTTTATATGACTGTGTTACGAGAAAGCACCGTACACGGTAGAGTTTTGATGTTGTGTCGTTATAACTTCTGCTTTATGCTATTTTCTATGCAGTTTTCGTTTTTATAATATTGGCAATCATATGTGAATGGCTTGTACATGCACACATCGTTAGCCACTAGTTATTGCAATCAGGTAAAGATACTTTATTGCGTAAATAATCAATTAAAACGATATTTTTTTTAATATCTGGGACATTTTTGCACACATGATCATCTGACCCCAAACTAAGCAAAGCTTGTAATATGGCTGCCAGAGACTGATATACGTACATAGATATTTTAAAATACATACTTATATAGATATTAACACCCAGACATAGAACAAACACAAATATTCATTACATGAATGTTTGTCCTAGATGGGAATCGAACCCACGCCCCCAAAACACAGAAGGTAGGTTCACTACCAACTGAGCCGCCGGGCAGGCTTTGTGAAGATAATTAATGATAGTGAAACCAGAATGTAGCCAACTAGTTTTTACCATTTTGATATAGAGCCAGTTTTACTTATCATAAATGTTAGTAGACGACGTCCGCTGCTGTCTCTGCCACTGAACGACAATCTGACAACCACCGCTGACCATGACTTTCACAGTGTCTTCATTCCAGCTAGTGGGAGGCCTACCTATGCTGCGTCTTCCGGTTAGAGGGAGACCTACCTACGCAGTATCCTACGGTTCGTGGTCTACGGTTCGTGGTCGCCACTCAAGTACATTTCTTCTTCATCGGTTATCGGTTCTTCGAGCGATTTACCTAAATGTGGACCTATGAATAAACTTCAAAACACGGATATTAAATCTGATACGTTTCACCAGATATTAAGAAAATTTTCCTTCCGGAATCTATTTTCGTGGAAATTGAAATTGAATAAGTATAACTTAGGTCGCTGTCCAAACACGTGTGGGACGAATAAAATATTCAAGTACATGAATACATACACTTGACATTTCCCGATATTTGTGTCGAATACATATCTAAGTAGTTTCAGAATGTTGTTATATATAGTTTCGCATAGCTTATTAATTTTGTTATGGTATTTTTTCATAACTCATTCGTGAATTATTGATATTCAATTTCGTTATCATGAGATCATAAAATCTGCTGATTACTCCGCGATTTTAATTTCACATAGCTAATGCCTAAAATCGTTTAATCTATAATTTTGTGACTACCTAGCATAACTAGTACTTATACATATACGCTTAAGATGTAGTTAAAGCAGGCTGTGCTCAGTAAATTAATTGACATCTTCGATATAATGTTCATTAGATATAATTAACGGACGCTTACTAGTGCACAACATCATATAGTTAATGTATAGATGTGTGTTATGTCACTGAGCGATAGATGAAATATTTAATTATATACTAATTCAGCTTTGCCTTTACAGTATACTTACATAAATACTTGTTGTTTGTTTTTATTTACAGGTTTTTTTTTTTAACAAAAGAATAAACTGTTCGTACTGAGTAATAAAAAAAAACAATGCTGCGGAAAGACACTACAGATTGGTTATTATAGACTCAGTTTGTAAATGAACTTCCACAAAGTGACGCCTAAAATCTGAGTCAATCAACTAAACTGTTCATATTAAACTGTGCATTAAACATATTAAACAGGACATTATGTGGTAATAATAATTCTATCAAGTATTATTATTAAACCAAATACGAAAACTGACTGCAAAATGTAGTCTATGATACTCCGAATACAAAGAAAAATTCAACAACATCTCGCAATCCAACATCGGTCAAGCCGTTTAGGTTCATGTAGTAACAATCAAACAATCAACAAGCAAATATGCATACTTAAAAACACCCGAAAAACATTAACCTTCTTCTGCGCAGTCGGGTAAAATAGTGTTTGTCCCCCTTTGACATTAGAGGCATTTAGAGGCATGCGACGTGTCATGGCCTATTATTTGGCCAGAAATAACTTTAAGCCTTTTGGCAAGAATTAGTAACTACACCCCGCGGTTTTAACCGCGATATTTTAGTTCTTCAACACTGCTAAAACTATTTATATTCATACAGCCAAACAAATAAGACACTTTTTCCATATTCGCGATATGTCTATAGTGTGCTTCCAAACTCAAAGATTTGTTTCCTAAATCGTAGTCAAATATTTCAGTCGATTTGTTGATGTGAATAGGTAACAGAAAAAAAAAGAGACAGACAGCGTTATGCATTTTTACTTTCTCTTTTCGCATCACGCTAATGTTATAAATGCGAAAGCTTGTGTGTAAGTATGTAAGTGTGTTTGTTCCCGTTAAAATCTGTAACGGCTGAACGTAATTGAATGAAATTTGGTATGAAGGTAGCTTGCATGGATTAGCACATAGGCTACTTTTCATCCTGGAAAAACAATCTATTTCTGTTTCGGGTGAAACCGCGGGGAGCAGCTAGTTTATAATATTAGTGTAGAAGTATATGGTTGTAAATGCACCAAATTTATAGCCTCTGTTCAAACTAAAGCAAGTATCTCCAAGGCTCACTTGTTTACCCAAGCATAACTTCTTATGAAGCTACATATGTTTATACAGAAATAATAAAAAAGTTCCATTCGTAAAAGTATATTGACCAAATACTGACTAGCAAAAACAAAAAAAAAAAACAATATTCAAATATAAAAATAAACAATATAAAATCCTTTTAAAGAGAAGGCGGCCAGTGCTCAGGAAGGAGTTCGTGACACTAAAAGCTGAGTGCGTGGATTCTCATTTAGCTTACAGAGATGAATTGGCATGAATACAAACTGCGTCTGGCTGCACTCATACGTCACTAGCACTGGTGCGGGCGTTGTCCTCTTTTTACTGGGAATTCGCTCCACTAGTGTGTGAGTCTGTCTACCGCTGTTTGTGTATCATGAAACATGACACGGGATATGTTAACTGAATCGCAAAAAACCTGTGGTGAGTTAGATGATCGCCGCGCTAACTGTGTTTAGTCCTTTTTGTCATTACTCCTATTGACTTTTTTAAGTAAAAAAAACGTGGTCTCTTTCAGTCTACTCAGATGTAACTCTACTAGCTTGCCTGCACGGCCTCGGTCGGCTAAGCTACAATAGATATGACACCCAATTTCAATACATAATTAAAACTCTAATTCCATCCATTGTTCACATAAACATAATGCTTATACAGTATTTACGTAATCTATGCTGAATATACGATAAATAATGACATTAATTACGTGTATTTTGTACTTCGTATATGTCGTGTATCTATACTTAGTACAAAAAATTAGACAAATTCAGTCAGAAAACCAGGGTTAAAATATGTCCGTCAGTGTAACGAATGCCTTACACCATCACCATTAATAAAAGGTCCTCCGAAATTAAGTGTCCCTTAACTCAGACCCTAACGTTTCTGAGATTTACGATTGACCTTTTAAAGATAAAATTAAATTTTGGTCTAAAAATATTTAGAGCTAAAAGAGGATTTTTGTTTCTTAAATCCTGATATTGTTTTCTTAAATTATGACTCCGCACATTGTGTATTTAGTCAGTTTCATATTTTGTAATATTTCAAGTGAATATACCTACTTATTCATAATAAAAATGTCTGAATCATAGTCAAGTCATACAGTATTGTAATTAATGGCTGCTTCACCGGAGCTTTGGAAACAAAATGAGTGTGATTTCATTTTAACCACTTTTTACGATATGTCCACACTCGGGAACATTAAGGAACACTCAAGAGCATACTATGCGACCGCTTAGTCCACGCAAACGTATTCTCCTGTTTACCTCTCTGAATAATGGCAGAAAATACTTTTGGCCATAAAATTTATATCGACCACAGCCATGCTCCTCCATGTTTTATTTTTTTAGTTTTATTAGTCTTTCGTAGTATTTTCTGTAGTGTCATTATTCAAGGAGGAAACAGGTGAATATGTTTGTATGGACTATACGGTCGCAAAGCATGCTCATCCGTCATTATTAAATATTAACTTTCGAAAGAGAAAGCAGCAAAATGATTTGCCATAGAAGGAAAGTTGGCGGTTGTAGATATACATTTTATGGCAGAAAATATTTTCGCCATAAAATTATTTTGGTATAAAATATTGGCAATTTTTATTCTAAAGAAATTAAATAATCTGAGATGTTTTTTTTTAAATTTACTCTGTATTTTTTTTTTAAATATTGAAATTGTTCGAACGAGATAGCTGAATCAGGGGAGCCGGCTCTTAATTTATGATGTTGAGGATAAATTGGTACCAAAACGTACCAATAAGTAACATCATCTGGGCGCCTTTTTACTAGGTTTTTTTTTTTACTAAGATGCTGAGAAAGATACAAACTAGATTTTTAGTTACCCCGCCTAGAAACGAAGAAAAGTACCGGTATCAATATGCCGCGCGGTTTTATTCGTGATCGAGGAACAGTATTTTTTGGTGTTTTCGTTTTAGCTTTAATAAGAGAGTAATTGACTGATTTAGGTGTAACTATGCGTAATATTATTTTCAAATTGAATCTATAATAATATAGATTCAATTTGAAAATAATATTACGTTAATCTATAATAATATAGATTCAATTTGAAAATAATATTACGCATAGTACAATACAATACATAATACAATACAGATTGCTTATGCAATCTGTATTAACTTTACAAACACTACATATTGGTTATGATTGGACTCAGTTTCAGGAGAGTAAAACTATTTCATATAAAATATTAGTAGATAATATGACGTACATATCATTGTTTTACCCACTATCCTGGAATCGTAAATTATTTTGAGGACAAAATCCAAGGTATAAATTACTTCCTAAGATACCCAAAATTCCATTTAGATCAGTGTGCCCAGTGCGAGTTTTTCAAATTACGTTTACCTATTCGATCGCGTTAACGTTAACCACGATTTGAAAAACTTGCTCTCGACACCCCTTCCAACGGTTTAGAATCAGATGGGACGAAACACAAAGAAGCACACATAAACTTTCTTACTAGTGTTACATTTTGTTACAGTTTCATTTACTGGTACCGAGGGGAGCAAGTGGTAAACTACGCGCAGCGCGGCGGCATCAGTGTGGAGACTGAGCAGCGCACGCGCACCAGCCGGCTGCTAATCGCGAGGGCCGCGCCTCACGACTCGGGGAACTACACCTGTGCACCCAGCAGCTCTGGTAAGCTTTACTACTGTTTTATATCACTTTATTTCTAAGTTAGATAATGTTTTAGGACAATTCAAGCATTCTGGTTGGAGGCAAATACACAAGTTGGAAAAGAAAGTCTAGTTCACTCGGATTATTACAGGTTCGAAACCTGGCGATCGATGATTTAAAAATGTCAAGCTTAGTAAATATATAATAAAATGTAAGTTTATATAGTATAAAATATAATAAAATACTTAAGTAATCATTTAAATTGGCCAATAAGTTCATCTTGAAATATATATGGTGGTAGAAGTTTTGAACTATCTTCAACAAGATTACATTACTAAGTAAAAATCTGTAGTTCCCTGATTTTTCCGCCAAACTGATTGATTGCAATCAACTCTCATCAAAAAAGTATCAGGGCCAAGAAGGAATAGCAAACAAGGTTCCGTAGCTCGTAGTAACCCTCACTGCTGAAACTACAATTATGCGACAACCGATTCTCGCAATGAGTTCAATTCGAGTAGTTATTACTCCGTTCCACATAGCATGGTGTGGATGACACACTGGTTTTTACTGAATCGCGACCACCACAAATATTTTGTACCTAAAGGTATATAGAATTTCTTTATATACTCTAGGGATAGCGGTAATATTGTTTTGTTTTTTACTATCGTATAATTACATTTTGCAACAGTGTTCTTCTTATATTTTGTGATACTTATAATAATAATAATCAATTATAAATCAGATCAAATTATTCTACAGATATACTTTCAAAAGCTTATAAGCGACAGATTTATGTTAATTCATTATTTTTTATTTTCAGGTTATGTTACATTAGTTTTATTAATATACTTTTTGTAAAGTTAAAGACAATTGATCCCTTGTTCCTATTACTACAATATTATTATAAATATTATTATTATTATTATTATTAATATTAATATTTATTGTGTTGTTGTACTAGACGTAATATTAAAGCGGAAAGACAAACAGAATGGAAACAGATTGGTTATTAGAGACTTTAGTAAAGTTTGGCGGTATCAATCTCTACGCTTTGTATATTTTAAGAACTGAAACAGCTAAGTAAGAAACAGTGGCTACTATACCTCTCCTCTCGATTTATATTTAATCATTCGTAAAGTCATAAAATTCTAAGTCTATTACACTTATTTTATCGTTCATAATCTTGCTTCATATGCATATTTTCGGTCGAGCTAAGTATACTACCGCGCGTCTCTTCAAGTACTAACTTATGTCAGTAAAGTTCAAGCATCAGAATCAGAACATGGTTCACGCTCGGTTTATGACTGGATCTCGGATCTCGGAGTTAAGTCCGGATTTTATCTTCAAGCTGCGAATTTTATCCCGCCTTGTTATCTCTAGCGCGGGAAGAGTTGGTGACTTGAGTCAGACGCCAAGCCAAATATTGGATAAGGGGACAATGGTGCATTTATATCTACTAGCTGTAGCTTTTAGATACGGTGGCTTGCAACTAAAGTTTTCCGACAAGAATTTGTTTAAAAACTTACTAGCTTAAAGTAATTGGACGACCAATAACATTTAAATGTTGAAACAGCCTTGTAATTGAAGCTATTTTCCAAACCTTGTAATTATTATTTTTCCCGATAAATTTCATTCTGAACTCAGATGTAGATACCGTAGGTAGCTATCGAGATTATTAGTTAGAGCTAAGTACTTTGTCTATACTCACTAGTTCAAACACAGAAACAAAACAATCTATAAAGCAACCTGGCAACCAAAATTAATTCTAAATAAAAAGTTACTGCTTTAATTGTTGTGACGTGGTAACCGCGGCTGGTGTCGTGACGTGTGTAGTTTTCGACCAAAAATTAGGGCCGAAGCATAAATTTTGTAACCGATTTATGTCAGGAAGGCAGGTCAATATTTCACTGCTCTGATGGTTGAGGCTATTGATTTTAACAAATAATTATTGACACTGTCACTAGTATGCGTATTTGGTTTTAAATTAACAATGACGATGTGACTCCAGCGTTATGCCTAGAGGTTAGGCGTTAGCCTAGCCTATAGATATGCCTATACTTATCCGCCTATACTTTGCACAGGATCCGTGCAGTTTAAAAATTCCAAATAAATTCCCCAGAAAACCTAGCGTACGCTCCGCGTTAAAATTTTCTCTATTCTTTTTGTCGTACAAAAACAGGACACCTCTACGAGTATGTATAAGTTTGTCTCATTTTCACACGCCATAAAGAGTAGAGAAGATTTTGTCGCGGTGCGCATGTTCGACCTGCATGAAATCCTTCCAAGTGTATTTATTCTGCATAGTGTATTCTGCACAGGTATTCTGCAAAAGTAAATTGTACCCAATTAATTGGGTACATTTACAATTATGAATCATTTTAATCCACTTTGACTATTCTGCTATTCAATAGCATTACTATTTTGCATTACTTAAGTAATCGTATTGAATAGCAAGCAAGTATTCTAAACTGAAAATACCAGACTTTTCAGTTCAACCATTCTTATCATTGATAAATTAAAAAAAATCTGATTAGAAATTACATTACTTATACTCATATTTATTACTAGCAATTTTCTTACTGCAGATTTACTCTTGAAATTTACTTGAAAACATCAGCTACCGAGAAACTCAAAGTTATTTTGCAGTAGGTACTGAATACTTTAAAACTGATAGAAGTTAATTACGAACATTGGTTGTACATCGAGCGAAATATCTATTCCCAGGAAAATCTCTAGCTAGTTATTTGTTCGGTATTAACAGCCGATTTGAAAAAAAATAATGTTTTTTTTATTCAGTGCTCACACAGAAATTTTATTTTGAGATATATGTTTTTTGATTCTATCGTTTAATACAACATATACGAAAAACCTGATCACATGACATTTTCTCGAAAATGTATGTTTTTTATATTCATATTGTTTTTTTTTTTATAAGAAATGAAATAAAAACCTTGAATAATAATAAAAATAAAATAGATTCGTTTCAAGCACATAATCCATAAGTTTACAAAGTCAAAACACAAAATAATAGAATAAAATATTTAATAATTGAATATACATATAAGTCATCGCCTCTTAGGATCTTTACTCTGGTGGACAGATATCCAATATTTATATATCAGACAACATAAAACTTAAAAGCGTTAAATCTGTTCAGGGATTGTGAAGTTATAGACAACAGGGATCGTGAGGTCCTAATTTGGGACCAACTACTTATACTAGTCTTTACTTTGTCCACAGAATCGGCATCGGTGATAGTCCACGTGTTGAGCGGAGAGCGGCCGGCAGCGATGCAGAGTTCGGGCCCAGCGATGCCGCCGCGCCCCACTCGCGTCATCCTCACCTCCATGGTCACCATCGCCACTCTCCGGCAACCCCGACAGAACATCCTCGTCATCCTATCACTACTCACGTACACTGTAGTCATATGCACCGTATACTTCGGCACTTCGATCACGAAGTATCTACTTAACTGCCTGGTAAGGATCTTTGGAATGAGATGACCAATTAGCAAAGAACTGTAAAATGTAAAAATGATGTAAATTATTTTAATTGATTAAAAAACAGCGATTATTTAATGAACATTTTGTTTGTGCGAGTCAGTGGGTAAAACCAAGTTTGACAGAGTTTTTGGAATACTCCATAAAATATATTATCCGGATTTTAATTTATTCGAGATAATAATTTTTGGAGTCACCGCTAGCAATATCTGCGGCATGCTTTTCATTTTTATTAGTCATAATAACATGAAAAGACGTGAAACGTCTTTTCGTTTAGTAGTTGGTAGATTTCTTCATGGGCAAAAAGTTTGTCTTACTGGCGAATTGTAAATTTCGGTTAAATACAAAACAAGTATTTCATATAAAAAATGCATGTAAATAAGTACGTTTAAATGTTTTTATGTACATAACGAGTACTTTGTTTTGAATATTTATTCATGATCAAAAACTCTTACGTAATATTTTGATTCCAAAATAATAATTGTTAACAATTTAACGATGTGCTGAACTGATAAAACAGAATAAAATTACCTGGTTAATTATTTATAATTACAAATTAATAAATTGAATTGTGAGTAAATTATTATTTTGGGTCAGATTTATCCAACAGAACAAAAGCTGTTATTGATCCGAGACTTGTTTTTCGTATAAGATAGTGAATTAACGTTTAATATTCTGCTCAGCTAACGTCTCAGTCTTGAATTGAGATTACAATCGAATCAATATCGCCGGGTATAAACCAGAATTCAATCGCAGTGGAGCTCTATATCATAGCCGGAGTGGTTGCTCTCTTTACCACTTTATTTGCGTTCAATCAAGCTGAACAAATAGATGAGCTAGTCTAACTACATAAGCATAGATACTATTTATAGTCTGCAAAGACATGTCGCGCGTAAAGAGTGCCGAACTTTGTTAATCTAGTATATTTTTGATTTAAAAAAATGTTCTAAAATTGAATAAACAAAAAAGCAATTGTACATTTGAAGCCTGATAAAAATACTTGATGTTAAAAATACTCGTTTTTATTTTTTTATATTTATGTAGAGCCAAGCAAAGAATAATTGTTACATTTGTGTAAATATTATACCCGCCTTAATTGCCAATATTGTGGTCTGAAAAATGTACGAAAAATCAAAGAGCGCACAAAACGCTAGTGTAGCTTAGTACTAAAGGATTCTTGTGATCAAATCTCTATATGATTTTTAGGCTTTCGGTAGAAACAAAGGATTTTCTTCACAGAACTTGTGCAAAAAACGAAGAATCTTTTATCCAAAGTAAGGAACCGAAACGACTCTTTTCTAAAGCTTTTCTATCAAATAACAGCTCAATCGAACGGAGTTGAATCAACCTGATTTCATGGAGACTTCGGAGCGGTTTCACTTTTCGGTTCCACATATAGAAATGGCACCAAGGACAGCAAGCGAATTGGTTGTCGAAAGGAAAGCGAAAACATGAAATGTTTTTGAATAAAGCAAAGCGAATTAAACCACCCACGACTCCATACGTTATTTGACAAAGAACTAAATAACCAAGAGAAATAATACGTCGTTCTTTTGTGATTCGTTTCATAATGAGAAAGTTGAAAAACCTCTGTCTCGGGACAGCTTGAAGCATTTCTTTTTTAACAAGTTTTATTGTAAGGTAAGACAATGAAACTTCTGAATTAGGGTTGCTTTATTAGCCGAAATAAAAGAAGCCGAGAAAACACTTTGTGAGTGACAACAAGAATACTACTAAGTACGAGGATCATACCCTTTAGAGTGTTTTTTTGTCAAATCTGAGACGTTACGGTTACAATAGGGATTAAATAGTTTCCAACCTTTCTTTGACTGTTTTTTTCTGCTCTCTTTCTGATTTCGTAAACTTTTTGTAAATAAAAATAGCAACCTGAGTTTTCAGAAACTTGTTAAAGACAGGTTCAAGTGTATAAAGTTATAAAACCATCTCTAAGTAAATACAAATATCATAAATTGTACTTATGTAGGTACATTCAGAGATTTCATAATTGAAATTGATTAACAATTTTAGATTGTGTAAATATTAGTGAAAGCCTTGTAAATAACCAACGATGTAAATAAAAATGTTGTAAATCAAATTTAATATTTGTAATTTATTATCAGCCAAAAATACATTTATGTATCGAGTTGATTTTTAAATTGGTGGGTTGAAAGCTTCACCGTTTTCGTCGAAGTAGTTATCGAAAGGGTTGTGTAATAAACTATCAGATGTAGAGTTAAAATATGTTAATTAACAGTTTATAAGAATAAATAGAACTAAATTGATGAAGGATATGGATGGAGTCTTATTGAACACCCCAGAATTTCAGTTCCTACTTTCTAATAAGTTCTAATAAGTTTGTGAATGCTTTTTGTTTTAATAAAACGGGAATACTCACGTTAAATTGAGTCGGTTATTCCGACTATAGTTTCGATCACATTCGGTGACCTTTATCAAGGAATGCTCAGCGAGACACGCGCGCGACCTTTTGAGTTTTGTGAATGCTACTTATTATTTTATATTTTTTACCAAATTTTTATTAACGCGCTTTCTTTGTTGTCTTACACAACTTGCATACACAATACTTTTTATTGCGTTTTGTAAGGTGTTGTATTTAATGCGTAATTATTTGTTATGTACTTACTAACGAGTCTATTAGTGCTACTTCGTGGACTTAGTGCAAATCGAGAAAACAGCATTATCTCTGAGCAGAACTAACGTAGTAGGTAGGTACTTATATGCAAATCGAGAAAACAGCATTATCTCTGAGCAGAACTAACGTAGTAGGTAGGTACTTATAAAAAATATAAGTCCAAAAACTAAAACCTGCCTACGTAAAATATTATTCAAAATTCAAAATAGCATGGTCAATATTTTTTTATATTTTTTATATATCATACCATAATATTTTTCCAATGAGTTTTAAAGTCCCTCTATCTGTAGTCTAATGTTTGATGTTGATGTTGTTCTTGTTTCATACTTTTACGTAGGCCGGTTTTAGTTTTAGGACTTATATTTTATTTATATATTTTTTGTGTCAGGTAGGTAGAAAGATACCTACGAATATATTATTCAGTTTGTTGCACAACCATTCGTAAAATTGTGTTAGTTGTATAATTATGGTCAAGTTATAAATATTCTGAATTCACTTATCAAAGCCTTTCTTCAGATACCAAACACGAAAGATTTGTCACAATTTTATAATTAATATTTTTCTTGTCTCCGAGATTTCCTATCCTAAAATTTTTATATGTAGCCCATGGCTCATACTTATTAAAATGCATGGGAGATCTTTTCGACGATAATAGATATTGAACGTTACTTCGCCTGGTACACCTATCCCTACCAAGGTATCCCTACTGGTAGGGATAAGTGAAATAAAAATCCACTTATCCCTACTGGTAGGGATAAGTGAAATAAAAATCCACTTAGATCTACTGGTTCTACCGGTTCTACCGGATCTACTAGTTGTGATAGGTTGAAACTATAAGTTCACTTATCTTCAGGTAAATTCGTTCGATTATACAATTTTTCTGTAGCGAATTTGAGTTATAAAGTCCGCCATATTAGATTTTGTATGACGTACAAATCGTATAATACATATAATACTTACAGTATTAAGACGGGGGAACAACGGAACGTGAAAATAAACACCTAATAATTAAAAAAAAAAACCGACTTCATCAGAACGATATATTTAAAGCTTCGTCATATCATAATCGAGATTATCTTGGGGTCACCCGTGAAATAGGTATAATTGTGGAGTTCCGGTAGCCATCTACCGGAACTGCCGGCCATCTGTGGTCTTTTTTATTAGTTCCACTTCACCAAATGATACTTGCTTAATTCAAATGCTTAGGATATTGATGAAAACACCAATCGACAAAAATTGATTTTGATCAAAATGGGACCAATATGGGACGAAACACTATATTCCTACCCCATTTTTTTTATTGGTGATTTTATGTTAGTGTCTGCCATATTGTACGCACTGTCCACGCATCGATGGAAACCTATTTTGTCAAAATCTGATAAGCGGTTTAGGAGATTAGGGGGAATATATGAACATACATTCATGCATACAAAGTCTGCCAAACTCAAAGCCCACGTTTTTCGTAGTCGGGTAAAACTATTACATATATCACGCTTTCTACTCATTCAGGTAGGATGAGTACGAAACCCTATGATACGTTTCAAGCCTCTCCTTGTGTATTTTCAGAAGAGCATTTGACTTGCTAAATGGTTGAGCTTAACATCCTTATTACCAATTATTAAAATTTATCATTCAAAAAAAATATATCAGCGAAATACCGCAGAATAGTCCATGCGACGTAATTACGTATAAACTATTTGGATGGTTTAGGTCAATTGTTACGATTCATCAAAATACACAGGAGTTAGATATTTGTCTCATTGATATAAGCTAGCAAGTAGAGCTTATTATAATTACATAGGAGCTATTTTCCTTTGGCTATTCTAGATTTAATAAATTCATGCACATAAAGATCTGTAAGGGACAAAACTTGTTCTTGAACAAAAAAGAAAATCATAACCAAATTACGCTTCTTGTTTAAACGGCCAAGTGAAACTTTTCTCAATCGTATCAACGTTGACTTACGAAATTAAATCCGGTCGCAAAGAAAGTAAAATTAAGCGGATACCACTAAAGTTTGCAACAAAAAATAATCTGGCAGAGCCAGGGCGAGTTAGAAAGGAAAAAATTACATTGTATTAAGCAGTGTGGCTGAGAAACTTGGGCAGATGAAGACAGGGTTGGGGAGTGGGGATAAGGATAACGCTCCAGTGTACGATAGAGTTCTAGCCTCAGACAAACAATGCTCGATGACGTACCGGCATAGAAGGGTCATTTCATTGCTAAAGTTGTCCTTAGCCTTGGTATTTTTTTGGTGACCCATCATCGTATCACTTTAAAATAACTAGAACTAAAATAGTCAGCCTTGACACTGCCGACTAAGACCGCTTAAAAATCTAGTGTTTTGACAAACATTTCAAAGAAATATTTGTTATTCTCTTTCAAAATATAAATCTTTATGTTTTTGGCCATGATGTGCTCTACGAGAAACGTGTCTGAACTTGGATACTGCCATGTACTTCTATCTACGACAATTCAAAGAGAAAGGAAAAAGAAAGTAGGTACATTTCTGCTTATCGCAAACAGATACGACGAGTGAGTACTGATGGGTTTATCCAAGTTGATGTTTTGGGAGAGATTATACGGCTATACGCATAGACGGTCGCTGAAACTTTCTTTTCATGGACTGCGTCGGTGTTTGACCCACTTTTGGTTATTTTTCACCAATATGTTCCAGACAAATAATCTACTTTATCTAAATGTCTATATATTTTGGAATATGTATAAGCGAAATCTTACGTTTGTTTCATAATTATGTTTTCTTTTCTTTTTTGTAGAGATACTAGCTCTGTGGTTAAGGCTTCCGGATCGTAAGCTTCCAGGCTTAGTTTCAGAACTTTTCAATGAGTTTGAGTTGCCGGTGGAGGGAAACATCGTGGGGAAACCATATCACGGTGACAGGGTCTTTTAATCGGGTGGCTCTCTTACCATCCTGAAGTTGAAAGTTTGTCGGCAAGAACATACTGTAACTCATCAGATGAGTTTGTGTTAAAAATATCTAGCCTTTGAAGACATTAAAAAAACCTCCAACTAGTGTTGATTTGAGCCGAAGACTCAAATAAAGAGTTCTTGTAAAAAGATTCTTTAGCAAATTAGGTGTATATATAGCTATATATTGAGTGTTAGCACCCGAACAAGATATTCTGTATCTAAGATTTAAATAATAATAACAATTTCACAATAATTTGATTAGGTACAATTATCTTGGTCAATTGGGTTGGTACAATACATAGATTTAGGGCGTATAATACACAAGGCGCCGCGGCGGCAGCGGCATCGCCGCCGCTTCGGTGCTGCTGTATTATGTCACCCTAGGACTTGTAATGAAGCCACGGTGCCGTATGTAACAGCCATTCATTAACTTATATAATATATTTTGACAACCAAAACAAGAACAAGAAATATTATTAAAAGAAAAACCAAATACTCTACTGCAAAATGTAGCTTATGTAACTCCTCTTCAGGGGTTGATTTTCGTAAATTCTGAGACATGCTTTTCGTTCTAAGTGTTCATCCATTCCGTTCCATTTGAGCAATATTGGGTCCAAATTTGACGTCTCTATCATAAGCGGCTCGGCCTGTGCGTTGATTCCTAGAAAAAGGATATACAGAAGAAGAGGGTCGAGACAACGTGACTTTTTTTTTGGACGAGTAGGAAAATTTCATAATATATCCAACTGCTTTGGAGTGCCACCGCGTTATGTTACATAATACTAAAACCTCTCAGTGGCCTGTGCTGTAGCTTGACTGAGGGCTCCGCGATCTACAAGGGAACGCACAGGAGCCTTCAGCACCGCGCTTCAGCTCCTACCGAGACGGCTAAGAGTTGTCTTGAACGGCTCCATTTACAACAACGACACTCACTCACTCGACGCTGTCGTCCTCACCGGGCTCGTTTAGGTATATAGTTAGAGCCTCAGCTCTAACCATACCCGAGCACAGAGGTCCCCGTTTAGTAGGCTCTTACTACAGGCGGGGGAAACCAATTCCGTATTTGTAGTACCTCGGCATCAGCGTCAACGAAGCGACTGGCCTAAAAAGCCAAGTTGCCCCGCTGGATAGCGAGATTTACTTTCTACCCGAAACACGCAAGCGTTATGACCACGAACAAACTCTACCAAGCATATTGTATTGTAAATTATTCGTATTTGTCTCATTTCATGCAGCAAATATTTATACAAGTATAAAGTGTTCTATTTCAACCAGACCGAACCATATCGTAAATGTGGTCGTGAATGCATACGTCACGAAAACTGAGTTCTCTAATGAGTGGTTTGGAGAAACTGAGATAACCTTGATACTGGTTGGTATTTTATATTTTCTACATACTCTTAAAATAATACAATGGATACCGAGAGGAGAAAAAGAAACAGAGGAAGACTGATTAGACGCTGGGAAGATGTGCTTAAAACAGGAAATGGAAATGAAAAAAAAAAAAATCTAAGGGCGAGGCCTATGTCCAGCAGTGGACGTCCTGTGGCTATGATGATGATGATGATGAATTTAATGTTGGGAAAATAGTTTAGTAAGCATAACATGCCTAAGTGTAATTTGAATAAAGGCTTTTTTACTTTTTACTTTATTTTACGTACTCAAACGACCCGAGTATTTCTGGGTATCTCCGGGTATACAGTGGCCAAAACCACCGGAAGACGGGCAGCAGTGTCTTTTTAGTAAACTGTGAGCGTTGTGCGATTCCAAGTCACCTTTCAAGCGTGGCGACCCACCCTATTCTAAAGAGGAGGCCTTTGTCCGGCGTCTTTTGACTGATGATGTGTATATGTCTGACATACTTATATGGCGTAGAGAAATTATTTAAAGAAGACTGCTAGTGGCCATAGAAAGATGCGTAGTCCCTAATGTAAGGAATTAAGATGTCGCTAATGCTCTAAGCTGTTACATGATCGTCACAATTATAGAAACCCAAGATTATATTTAATTTTCAATGGTACGGAGAATAAACGCTACATGTTTTGAATATTTCACATTAATAGTATCAGTAGAATTATTAATTTTATATTTTTATTTGCAAAACACGCTAAGTTCTTAAGAGATGGTCATTAAAAGCATTATTTTGAAAACATATGTTTTACGTCGTGTATTGCAAACTAATTTGAACTAAACCTTAAATTGCGGGAAATTAATTTAAATTAATGGTATGTTTTTATATTAACTATAATATTGTTATCGGCTTTTATAACAATTTGAATATTAGCTGACTAAATACGTAAGCACTAGTTTTTGCTGTTTTTTCGGGAGTTTCTCGTATAGTTTTTCTATGCTTATAGGTATTGGTATAGTTACTTTCACATAAAGCAATCTCAATCTTTTCGTTTCTTATACTTATATAAATGTGACAAATAGAAAGCAAATAGACATCAAAATAGAAGGGGAAAACCTAGAATATGTAGAAGAATATATCTCCTTAGGCAAACAAATATCCTTTAGAAACACAAATAATATCGAAGATATACAAAGAAGAATAACTAAATCATGGAACAAGTTCTGGAGTCTAGATGTTCGAAAAGTAGCTTACCACTATATTTAATAAGAAAGTAATTAATACCTGCATCCTTCCTTGCTTTACTTACGCTAGCCAAACGTGGATCCACTCAAATATAGCCCAACAAAAAATCAGGTTATGCCAAAGTGCCGTGGAAAGAAGCATCACAAAAATAAGATTGAAAGACAGGGTGAAAAGCTCGGATATAAGACAAAAGACAAAGATAGTAGATGCCCTACAACATGCACTAAAACTAAAATGGCAATGGGCCGGCCACCTGGCCAGAATGCCAGAGTGGGTGGACAAAAAGAGCAACGGTCTGGAAAGGACCACGAGGCAAAAAAAAAATTATGAAAGATCAAGTCGTCCTAGGTGGATAGACGAAATAAAAAAGAGTGTCAAAAAACTGGATAGATAAAGCACAGAACAAAAAAGATGGAATATGCTGGAGGAGGCCTTTACCCAGAGAGGGTTTAATCCTATTAATTGATATATGAGATTATTCACAAGTATAAGTAAAAAAAAGTAAATAAATAAATAAAATTTGATAATATGTAAGCAAAAAAACCAAATTAATATGTAATTAAAATTAATAATAATAATGAATTGTTAATTAAGGATTTGGAAATAAAAAGGCTTTTTATTTAATTAAGATAAGTAACGTTATCTAATCTCCATGTTGCAAGTGAAGCTGCGAATACATTTCTCATACAAATATTCATACTTAGCTTTCATCTATGTATTTACTCATTGCATATCTTTAATTTCGCAACTGGTTGCAGCGTGCTATAGATAAAACGCACACTTTGTGCTTCAGTTTAAATTGACTTCAATGTATCCAGGAGCTCTGTTTTTGATGAGCCAAAGTTATATATTATACCCAAAGTTACTGCTGAATATTCACTGACACTAAATCTTCGGATTTACGCCGCTGTTGGCGTAAAATTCACGGGTTGTATGTACGTACATTTTTCTAGCGTCCGATGGTATTTTCGTATATATGTCATGTTCGGACACTGTCTCTTGGGAACGGAAAGTTACGGTCACGTATGGGAAATGTATTTTCACTACGCTTTGTGACCTCTCTAGTGTTTGAGCCTTTTCGTGAAATTGGAAAAACATTTTGGGCTCACATTCACTCGAAAACTTTTGGTAAACACGCCTACGAGAAAAGTGAATGCTATCACGTGAATGGAATATAATATATAATAATAATATAATAATTTATTAATATTTAGGATTCCGTAACTGACTAGGAACCCTTATGGTTTCGCCATTTCTATCACGGTCCTTTTATTCAGATACCACACATGAGGACCACAGGAGCCAAGGGAGGAGAAGGACGACAACGTTAAAATTTCGTACACGTATATAGATGAGATTAAACACTTTACCAGAACAAACATATAAATGTTGTCAAAAAATAGGGCCCCAGGGGGACACGGAAATCATGGATACAAAAATTAGCATGAAGATTAAAGAACTCGGCTGTGATTATAAATATTATTTATTTCTAAAATAATTACGGAACCCTATCATGTTCGCATCACGACTGCACTTAACAATTTTGTAATACAAATTCATCTTTTTTATCTCGTTCTCAAAGGTCTCGATGCAATTATGCAAAATAAATTTAGATACTTATAAGCTACTTTAAATACTATGCAAAATAAAATACAGTCAGCTCTACAACATCAACAAACTATATTACATTATTATTCCATATAATTTCAAACTGAATATGAAAACTTTATAAGAAAAACATCTGCTTCAAATCAAGTTACAAATGCTACACTCATACGGCTCTCAATACGAGACATTGAATGACATCTAAGCAAGCGAAATGCAAAGCAATTTCATGCATAATTTATATGAAATTGCTTTGCAATCTGCTAAAACGTCAAGGGCATGTACGAGCACGGCACGCACTCGCGACAAAGGCGATTGTACTCCGGTTTCCACATTTCAAATGCAATAACCGTTCTTGGCTTCCCCCAAATTTTATTGTGAGCCACAAACTGGCTGTCGTGACGAGATAACATTAAGAGCTCTTATGATGACGGTTGTCCATTTTGAAGGTAGAATAATAAATAAGATAAGCAATAAATCAGGTTCAAGCGGTATTCTATTTATTTTGAACATTGAGTTATATGAGACATTTTGAACCTGAACCATTTGCTTTTGAGAAATTTAACATAATTAGCCTATCCCTGCAGCCACATGCTATGCTTCTCGCACATCTTCTCGCGCTGCTCCTCGTGCTTCTTATCACGCCTCTGCTTGGGCTATTCATTGCCGCTCTATTGCTAACTACCTATCTATCTATCTGGCCGGTCCAATGGCTCGCGATCAAAAAACAGACATATTCGGGAGTGGTGGGCAAGGCGAGGAGCATGACGAGCAGTAGGACGAGTAACGAGGCCGTACTATATCTCTGCCTACTTCCCTCGCCAATCGTCTTGTATGTGGCCACAGATTTGTGGAAGACGGCTATCACCTGTTCGTGTTATAACTACGTATATAAGAAAAAGTGCTCACAATGGCTCAGAATCCCGATATAAGCGAGTAGCATTAGTTTCGTCCCTCAACGCCCCAGTCACTACACATACTATAACAAGATTTATAGAATAAAAAGCCGTGTCCAAGTAACGTCCCACGGGACTCCGGGAACATCTATTTCGTTAGTTTGCGCCGAGTCACCGGGCCGCTCGTTTGTCATCCCAGCCTTATTGAGGAGCAAATTTCGGTGACCGCCTCATGCCTCCAGTTATCTATCCCTGATATATTCATAATTTCTCTTGAAAGACATATTCGGGCTTTGCCCCTGGGACGTCGTTTGTAGACGATAACTTGTACATGGGCGAACGCTATCTCGGTAGCAATTATGTAATCCTAATGCGTGGGTAAGGATGAGGGAGCACGGGTTCACAGTAACAAGCTTTAGTTGTACGGAATTTAATCTCTATGCACGCCAAAGACTACAATGTAGGTAAACAGAACATGATCATACAGATTCCAACCCCTCTTTTTAAAGTAAGTAGATTTATCATTTTGCATTTTCACAACCCTTATTAGTGGAAAAAATATCCCTACCTACCAATTGGAAAGCTTTACCTGCTACGTAAATACATATTCCCAGCAATTTGACATACATTAAGTAGTGAGGCCTCCGACATGGCTAAATGATTGTTATTTTAAAACCTTCCGGGACTAATAATGCCGTGCTAAGAAGAAAAGGCACATATAACTTTTTTTTTTTAAATTAAGTTAAGTACATATTCTGAATCACAAAGTCTTCGTGATTCAGAATATGTATTTAACTAAATTTTGAAAAAAAAAATAGATGTGCCTTTTTTTATTAGCACGGCAGAATAATAGGTGTTAGGTAAGACGTCAGACATATTCTTGGATAAAAAAGTATTCATCATTATCAACAACTTTTACTATGGGATTAAACACGCATTGCGAAAAAAATTGTTGTTTCATGGAAAATGTAATTCACCCTCTTCGAAATGCGTAAGGAATAGCAGTTTTTTTTTTTAACATTATGCGAGCGACTTGCTAGTCTCCTCTCTGAGAATCACCAAAAAAATATGTTAATAAAAACTACAAAGGTACATATAAATATCGTACATTGAGAGTAATATTATGTCAGTGTAATATAATTCTTATAGCCGCGTCTCGGTGGCCTCGTCCACAATTCCACCATACCTACCTATTAACTGATGTATGAACGATTTTGTATCGTTGAATATCTAAATATGTGTGGGATAAATCGTTTACATATAAATACAAGCAGGTGAGATACTTATCTAGGAGCTAAATTCTCATACATAATTTAATGGATATTTATTTAAAAAAAATTGGAACAGCGGTTCCTTGACTGCTACCTACATTGATGGTGATTTATAAATCTCTTTCACACTTCAACACTACTTTGAAAAGTAGGTCTGTCTGCAGACTGCTGACTGTAACCTTTTTACCCGAGTGCCTAAGAAGGGTAAGTAAGTCAGTATGTAAGTTTGTGTGTTCCTATATTACCTCCTGAAGACTATAAACGGCTTCACCAATTTTAACGAGGTGTCGTTAGGTTCTTTTTTGCGTCTGAAATGTCATATGCTATATTCCGGGGCACTAGAATACGGCATCGGTATCCCCTGCCTGTAGTAAGAACCTACTAAAAGGGGAACCTCTGGGCTCGGAGTTGGTTAGAGGTGGGGCTCTATCCATCTACCTAAATGAGCCCGGGGAGGATGACAGCGTCGAGTGTCTGACGCTGTTGTAGGCGGAGGCGTCTTAGGACAGCTTGTAGCTGTCCCGGGAGGAGCTGAAGCGTGGTGCTGAAGGCTCCGGTGCGTTCTCTTGGAGATCCCGAAGCCCTCGGTCAAGCACCAAGACAGGCCACCGTAGGGGTTTTAGTGGGTATAATCCCATATAACCCGTCTGCAACCCAAAGAGATACGGTATCTTGTGAAAATTTGCCCCTCGAAAAAAGAACTATAGTATACTACTATAGTATACTTTGTATTCGGGGTTTTTTTTTTTAATAATTGTACTTTTTATAAACTTATTTTGATGATTAACAAGGAAACAGTAAACCTCGGGTGTGCGTCGCCACGCCGTAAAAAAAACATCCGTCTTTTTTTTTACCCGACTTAACTGCATACGTAACGTCATGAAAAGTAAAAATGTTAGGTATGTTCTATTTAGAAATATAGCGTCTGCAAAAACGTTCTGTTTAGCTAAGAAGGTGTGTGTGTTACTAGTGTTGGCGCTGGCGTGACTTGTCGCATTACCACAAAATTTCAGGTAGTCACAATCTCGCCCGCGGTGTTGCGTTATTAGTCAAAGGCGACAGTAGGGTTTTTTACCTTTGAACTGCGAAACTAAGCAACAATGGAATTGTTTTTATTATCCGAATATAGTTTCTATCATATCTGGTGATCTCTTTGAGTAATTTTTTGAGAGTTTTGCCTTGCACAACTTAATTTCGACAGTATTCCCATTATATTAGAACAAAATATATTGGTGGATATTGGTAGACGTTTTTCACACACAGCGCTATGTAGCCCCAAAGTAAGCAAGCTTGTACTATGGGAACCAGATAACTGATAGAATATATAAATATATTTTTTTTGTAAATACATATATAGAAACACCCATACAAAGAACAAACATCAATGTTCATCACACAAATGTTTGTCCTGGGTGGGAATTGAACCGACAACCTACAGCCCAGAAGGTGGAAATCCTCCCACTGCCACTAGGCTAGTCAAAATAAGACAGAGTGCGGTCCAAGCTATATCTTTATCTCAATAAGCTTACAAATAAATAAAAAGTCTGGCTATGCCATTTTTTTTAGCACATAACAAACCACTTATGATAGTCAAGTCAAAAATCTTTATTCCATAGGAATTTACATTCGCTTGGACACGTCACCTTAATATTAGATATATCTACATTTGACATGCACCTGTTTGTATGGGCAGGTTCCAGACCTTAGTGTCTTTCAGATAATCATCTACTTTATAATATGTCCGTCTTGTCAGTGTATCTTTTACAACTTTCTTAAATTTTGTTTCATTTAAATTTTGTATTGCACATGGGATTTTAATATAGAAATCAATACTACATAATAAGAAAGATTTTCTCACCCTGGTACCTAAGTCTAGTATATGGAACTGCTAGCCTACGACTATGCCTTGTATTGCCTGCATACCTGTCACCAAGTGTTTCCAGTGAATGTAAATTTTTCCTTACATATATTATGTTAACATATATAAACAAAGATGGCATTGTGATAATATTAATAGCCATGAAAACATTCCTAAGAGATGTCCGAGCCTTGAGACCATAGGCTGCTCTGATCGCTCTTTTTTGGCCGTGAAGAGAAGTGAAATGTGAATCCAACGCACGTCTACGAGCTAGACCACAAAAAAGAGAAAGATATTATTTTTTTCTGTTCTTTGACCTAGAACATTAACCGTTCACCGGTCACCTAGACTCTAGGTGAACAATAAGAACGGATTTTGCGAACGTCACCTCTAAAGGGGTAAAATGGACCCTCAAAGTGTGTATGGAAATAAAATCTTTTTTTATGCTAAGCCAATGAACGTTGAGCAATGAACGTCGGTTTGTGTACTAAGCATAAAAAATAAAGAAAACCATGTCTCAGGATTTTTCGAAGATTAGCCCCTAATGATAGACCGAACGCAAAACGCGTACGCGAAAGCTAACCTTATGCCGCATAGTACAACTCCGTTTTTTATTCATACGATTGTAAGGCGAGGCGGCGCTGGTCTGGAGCGGAGCTGTTGAAAAGTAGACGAACCCTCTGGGCTACCCGTAGCTCTACGATATTGCTTAACGCCTATTATTCCAGAACGTCAAAAAACCGGGACCTACATCCATTGTGATATGCTGGCTAGATGAGCTACGCCACGAGCGATATATATGAACTCAGAATAGTTTCTCTAATCTGAGTATAGGAAGTAGCTCTGCTTTCAGATTAGTATATTTTATTTTTTATGCACCTTGGTGACGATACGAGTTAGTCGCTCGCCTCATGTTAAGCTTAGCGCCTGGCCATAGCAGTTCAGTGTAGCCAGAATTTTAAATTTGAACTTCCACCGTTCAAAAAACTACGCGGCAAGGACCTGCGCTCGTCACCCTGAGATATTAATCTTTTTAAATTAATTAAAATCTTAATCATGCCGCCAGCATGCTGGGTACGTTGCCAACTGGTAGTGGGCTAGAACATTTGGATTATCTATAGACCTTTAATGGTCTCTGGATGATCCATCTGTTATTTTTGTGTAGTAGGCTAAGTAGTTTAGGTAGTTGTAGTTTGTATGTATTTTGCTTAATTAAAATTAATCTGTAGATAACGTATATGGATGATGATGTGTGGGTAGGAAGTACGAGAAGGGCGTTGCTTCACACTTCAATACGCGGATAACTCTCAGGGTTGTAATTAAAAAGTAAAAAAATTTAATTAAATTAAAATTATCAGGTCCAGTGCACGATAAACAAACACTATAATCAGCACAAACTAACATAAACACTAATAACTCTAGACAAAACTTATTGTATAAAAAAATAACTAAAAAGCGTTTCGCGAACGGTGTGGACTTTAGCTTGACCGAAGGCCGTCTGTCGAAGGGCGTGAACGCGGGAATTGTCCTTACAGCGTCGCCCGCGCATACGGTGACGCAAAAATGGTGATACTGATCAGACTAGCAGATCCTCGCGCTACAAATATCTTTATGGTCAGTAATTTTGCTGGAAACAATGCCCTTCAATCGGAACACAGTAATGCTTGCACACCACTGTGTGCCACTTTGCGGTTACATAACTGGCAAAGGAGTACTGCCTCAGATGGACTCGCAAGAGATTTCTACCACTACATTTTTTTTATGGCTTCTCAAAGGAAAAGAAAATAGTAAAGTTTCAATCTCAGTAACTATGTAGTTATTTCTACCTTATAGTTTCAAAACTCAGTCATAAAGTTGCCTCAAAAACATGTGGCAACACAAATATTTGTGCGAAGCGCAAATTAAAACTGAGCCGGGTCTGCTGCCACTACATTATGTAGGTAATCCTATTGTAAGCACATCTGATATTAGCATTATATGACCGTTTGGACCGCAGTATTCTCGTCCCCGCTTCCCGCTACAGTCCTACCAAATTATTTGTAAAGTCGAATGCTGGAGCTACTATCTTATTTTCGTAATAAAACCGCCAGCCACCAGTATAAAACTTTTAATTTCTTGATGTAGGTACTTTTATAGATAACTTGGGCGCAACTACGTCGAATGTAGCTCATTGGATTACAGAAGAATTATCGCGGGTTTTAAGAAACGTGTTTGTTTTGAGTTCTGTTGTGTATAAATATCTGACGAATTTACGAGGTTATTGTATTGATAATTAACTAAAAGCTAATCAAGTGAAGATGGAAAAGTGCCATTTTATCAGTCAAGTAAAAAAATGTCCTTTGATTCAGAAATTGCGATGAGATAGTTTCGATATTTTGGTTTTGCCTGAAGTACATCATCAATGCTTGACATCAGACAGGATGTGATGAAACATAATAATCTATTTTGAATTAAAATTAAAATCGCCAGTCATCAAATTACATGCGCATAAGTATTTCCTGACTAAAAATACATGTAGTTTATTTTCTAATTTAATAGCTGTACAACTGACAATAAGGAATAAGGAAAATTAATAATAATAAGGAAATAGATAACTAATTAAAACTAACACAAAACCAAAGCTAAGAACTGTACAACTTATACTAACCAGAATAAACTTAAATTACTTCATTAATTAATTTAATAGGTTTACAATCTGTGGGAAGTTCAAACAGATTTTCTTAAGTAAACAGGTTAACGTAATTTAGTAGTAAAACAGAACTGACCAAGTAATTTGGAAACAAAGAGATTTTGGCAAACGGAGTGCAAAGTTAGTCGAGCGAATTCAAGTTACGTAACTTAAGGTATTTATGTGCCTACCCATCTATGAACCCGCTGGTTTATTTGCTTACATTTGAATGAAAATACTATATTTCATAGATTCGCATATGAGTAGGTAAAATTGCGAGTTCGAATTGTCATTGACTGACTATCTAAATTGACTAATCCTCTCTAGATTCCGCAATCAGAAGCGCACCACGCATAGGTCGAAATAGTAGTTCATTGCCAGGCGCGAGCAGGCATTTCCCTGAGATATTCAATGTAAACTCTTGGTCTCAGTCCCCGCAACCCGCTGCCCTCTAACTTCTGCGCGTTTTTATCAGAACTAAGTTCTCGTATTGCGGTATCTATAAGAGGTACCCCTGTGCTCGACCTAAACAAAATTTTTCAAAATGTGATGTACCATTTATTCCTTTTTCACTTTTTTTGTGCCTACATCTTTTTTGCTAAAATAAATATTGTTTTCTGTTATTATTATATTCTAAATATTAAAAAAAATAACATAAATATAGGTACGAAATTGGTGTAAAAAGGTTATGAGTAAGTTAAGAGTTATGCTTTGTGTTATTTCATGATAAAATCTTCGGATCCCAAACAAAGGTTTATTTTTCTCTCGACCCGTTACACCTCTATTATTTACCTATACCATAGATAAAATACAGGACTGTTCCTTTTTCTACACTTAGGTAGCTGATGAGTGCTATCATATTAAATTTAATTTATATTGCGAAGATGGCAGTAATGCAAAAGGCTAGTTAACTTTAGCAAGTTGCAACATTGCAATTTAAGATTCCGCCCATGAAAGAAAGCAAGGGGAAGTGAATTAAAAGAAAAGGTCCTGAACTGAAAATACTTTTTTATTCAAGCAAGGTATTCTAGCTTAAAAAGCTTCCAGACTTCTCGAAACTTGCTTGAGTTTGAACGGTGCCACTCGTCGCTCGGAATTCATTTCTTATTATTGCGGGCCTGGGATATCATTTTATTTCCATCTGCAGTTTATTTATTAAAAGACCTTGTTTATTCATTTTTGACTTGTTTGATTTTAATTATTCTCTGTAAAGTTTTCGCAAGAAGCCATTATTCCTATGAATTTATATTACAAGTTCATTTTATACCAACATGAAAAGATACTTCGTAAAGACAGTACACATTATGCAATATTTTTATGCGAGATCAAAACGGTTCGTCATTTACAGAGTCAGTGGAGCGAAACAGATAGTCGATTAGTGAGATTTTCGCTTTCTTTTGTGCTAAAACGGTAAGAAAAATTGGTCGAGGGTCGTCAGACAATTTGCTGATCGAGCTCGAATCCGATACCTATCGTTTGATGGTGGTAAAAGCCGATTATTGCCGGGGAAGCCCGAAGATTGCCCCTAAAACTTTTAATGTTCCTACTAAATTACAATTTGGGAAGTAGGAGAACTTTCTCGACCTATTTAATTTATCGCACCAGACGATGTGACGTTCCATCTCGAAAACATAAGCCCGATTGGCAACTCGGTCATGGATTTGGGTCACTATAAAAAATAGATTACTCTCGCTTTTGGGATCTGTGATATCCAATGGAATTTTATAGGTATTTAGATTGCATATACGAGTTCACACCATTTACGTACACGTATATTAAAAAGGTATTTGTAGTACATAACTTTTTGATACTGTTCATATAATATGGATGATAAAATTCGCATGAGAACTTTTCACACAAGAAGATCGATTCAAAATTACGATCCATAACAAAAGACGCATTATCCTACCTTTTTACGTTTGCTAGAATAGAATAATACGAAATTCACTTAAAACTTCGCGAGCCCATATGCTTGTAAAGGGATCTCGCATGGATTTGTTTGAGAATTGTGTTATTTGTATCGTCTTAAGCGTAGTCATTGTGATGGGAAAAGTTATAAGTAGGCGGAGGATTGAAAAGTTACGAAATAAGTCTCAAGGAGGCAATAAGACAGGAGCGTTTTGCAAGCATTTGTTAAAAGTTCCGGGAATTGTGGAGTTTATACTTTCCGAGTTTCGTTCCTGCTTGTTATTATACCGTTCAGTTACTGCTCCAGATAACTTGAAATATGGAGTACACTTATAGTATACCAAAGTACATTTAAGAATGGCTTTCTTTTGTCAATGACCTGAAACAAAAAAGGAAATTTTACCAAGTCATTATTAATTTTAATGCTCCAAGAGGTACCTAATATAGTAGAAACATCCGTGTAACACAAGGTTTGCTTTACACGTAATCATATTATTAAGTTACATCCGCAATTTTATCTCATACTTATATAAAAGAAAACGGTGCTTACCATAAATTGTCGTTCCCCATTGTCGAGCGAAAGAAAGCGTTCCAAATAAAACGTAAACATTTCTGCTCGTCCGGTTTAATTCGGTGAAATTTTTTGTTAGACAATTTACGTAATCCAATCACAAATTCTTAGTTCTTATTTTCGTAAACATCTAGAGATGAGCATCTGAGTAGGTATTTCAAATTAATGGACCTACCTGTTTCGGATTATCAATGAAACAATTCAATTAAATCTGAGAGCGCACAGAACTGCTATGTTCGAATTTCGCTATCCGATTCGAAATTTAACTGTAATAGGCACCAATTAGTACCTGCCAACACCAAATAATATCAAATTAGTATAAACAGTTTCGAACAAATTTACATAATTCATATTGACATTACACTGACCAACAGGCTTTCAATTTCACGGTCCTCCAGTTTTCTCCTACATGTGTTAGCTCATTACTATTAACAATCCTAATCATTATAGTCTCTTCGACCGTTTATTTTATACACTTTATAGACAAACTATTGAGCGAACTTCGTTTCACAACATAAAGACACATTAACCCCTCTTTAATCGTACCTAATAAATGCCAAGTTCAGTTTAAGTCCTGATTGAGAAAGCTATAATTCGATTATTTGTATAACGAGTTACGTAGGTATGCAAGCGAGTCGTTTGATATATCATTCCCCAGAGTTATTGCTTTATCATAACAGGAAACTATCATATTAACACAGTGGATGTTCAATTCGGTGGAGATGGCACTCAAATCGACAATAATGTTGCTGTTATTGACTTTCATCACAAAACATACGAATGTACTTGTACTGTGTACACGAAGTTTTGAATAATACATGAGCATAATGCACACATTCTCATGCTCTTCCGCAGTTTTTATGTATTACAGTACCCCCCCCCCCCCCCACAATGACAAACAAATTTAGCCCACGGCCCCCAGTCCCCGGCAGCTCCTCTATTCCTGGCCTAGGTAGCGGGTCAGGTAACGGAGGAGTAGGGGGTGCGAAGAATCCCCGGCAGATGCCCCGCTACCACCCCCAACGGACTTTGGCCCTGGCAACACACAACATCCGCACGTTGCGTACCGACGAGAGGATATTAGAGCTGGAGGAAGAATTGAGCAAGGTGCGATGGGACATCATAGGACTATCTGAAATCCGACGAGAGGGACAGGATACGATAGTCCTAGATTCCGGCAACATGCTCTTCTTCCGGGAAGGAGATCAGAAATCCCAGGGTGGTGTTGGGTTTCTCGTCCGTAGGTCCCTCATCAACAACGTAGTCAAGGTCGATAGTGTGTCGTGCAGGGTAGCATACCTTATACTCCGAATCACCGATCGGTATTCGTTGAAGGTCATACAGGTATATGCGCCGACCACGACACACCCGGACGATGAAGTAGAGGCTTTGTATGAGGAGATATCCGAGGCGATACATGCCTCCGAAACTCACTTCACCGTTGTTATGGGGGATTTTAACGCGAAGGTGGGCTCTCGGAATGTCGATGAGTTGAGAGTGGGATTGTATGGGTACGGGCAGCGGAATCGGAGGGGCCAGCGGTTGGTCGACTTCATGGAAAAGGAGGATCTCTATTTGATGAACTCCTTTTTCCAGAAGCGACCATCCAGGAAGTGGACGTGGATAAGCCCCGATGGTTCAACCAGAAATGAGATAGACTTCATCATGACTACCAAGAAGCGAATATTCAGTGATGTCTCCGTGATCGCCAAGGTAAAAACCGGTAGCGATCACCGCATTGTCAGGGGCACATTGAATATCAATGTCAAGCTTGAAAGGTCACGTCTGGTGAAGTCTACGCTCCGTCCTGGTCCTGCCCAAATCCAGAACCCCGAAGACTTTCAACTCGAACTGCACAATCGCTTCCAGAGCCTAGCCGAATGCGAGACTGTGGACGAGTTAAACAATGGGTTGGTGGAAACTGTCCAAGCAGTGGGGTCCAAGTTCTTTAAGACCCCACGCCGGAAAAAACCTCAAAAGCTCTCAGATAGAACCATTAAGCTAATGGAAGACCGGACTGAGATGAGACTGCAATCTTCAGCTGACATGTCGGAATATGGCAAGCTAAATAGGCGAATCTCGAAATCAATGCGACACGACTTGCGATCCTATAATACAAGCTGTATTAAGGAAGCAATTGAGCGGAACCAGGGCTCCAAAGTGTTCGCAAAGAATTCGTCTATCGGCCAAAGCCAAATGACGAAGCTGAAGACCGAGAACGGCAGTATCATTACGTCGAAAACGGAGATTCTGAGAGAGCTCGAGAGGTTTTACGGACAGTTGTACACCTCGACACGAAAACCCATTGTCAGAAGTGCTCAGGACTCCAGAGCCGAACTGACCCGACACTACACCGAGGACATCCCAGACATCAGCCTGCACGAGATTAGAATAGCTCTCGAGCAGCTTAAAAACAACAAGGCGCCGGGTGATGACGGAATAACCACTGAGCTTCTGAGAGCGGGTGGAAAACCGGTACTTTTAGTCCTCCAGAAGTTATTTAATTCCGTCATACTCGAGGGAACTACGCCAGAAGCATGGCACAGGAGTGTGGTGGTGCTGTTCTTCAAAAAAGGTGATAACACCTTACTGAAGAATTATAGGCCCATCTCGCTCCTGAGCCATGTTTACAAGCTGTTTTCGAGAGTTATTACGAACCGTCTCGAACGCAGGTTTGATGACTTCCAGCCTCCCGAACAAGCCGGGTTCCGTAAAGGTTTTAGCACCATGGACCACATACACACGCTCCGCCAGATTATACAGAAGACCGAAGAGTATAATCGGCCATTATGCCTGGCGTTTGTGGACTATGAAAAAGCCTTCGATTCCATCGAGACCTGGGCGGTATTGCAGTCCCTTCAGCGATGTCATATTGACTATAGGTATATCGAGGTGATGAAGTGTTTGTATAGAAACGCCACCATGTCAATCCGATTGCAGGACGAGAGCACGAAGCCAATCCAATTGCAGAAAGGCGTGAGACAGGGAGATGTTATATCTCCAAAACTGTTCACGACCGCATTGGAGGACGTTTTCAAGCTCTTGGACTGGAACGGATTCGGCATCAACATTAATGGCGAATACATCACTCACCTTCGTTTTGCCGATGATATAGTAATCATGGCAGAGTCGCTAGAGGACCTCAATATTATGCTCAACGACCTCAGTAGCGTTTCCCAACAGGTGGGTCTTAAAATGAACATGGACAAGACGAAAATCATGTCGAATGCCCATGTTGCACCCGTACCGGCGGTAGTTGTTGGGAACGATGCGCTCGAAGTAGTTGACCATTATAATTACCTTGGACAGACTGTCCAGTTAGGTAAGTCCAACTTCGACAAAGAGGTCGCCCGAAGAATCCAACTCGGATGGGCAGCGTTCGGAAAATTACGTGATATCTTCTCGTCCAAAATCCCGCAGTGCCTGAAGACGAAGGTCTTCAATCAATGTGTGTTGCCAGTGATGACATATGGAACTGAAACGTGGTCCTTGACTACTGGCCTTTTGGAAAAACTCAGAGTCGCACAGCGGGCAATGGAGAGAGCTATGCTCGGAGTTTCTTTGCGCGATAAAATCCGGAACGAGGATATTCGTCGAAGAACCAAAGTTGCCGACATAGCTTTCAGAGTTTGCAAGCTGAAGTGGCAATGGGCGGGCCATATCACTCGAGGAACCGATAACCGGTGGGGAAGAAAGGTTCTTGAGTGGCGACCACGAACCGGAAGACGCAGCGTAGGTAGGCCTCCCACTAGGTGGACCGACGACATTGTGAAAGTCGCGGGCAACCGGTGGATGCAAGTGGGATGCAAGTGGGCCGTTGTCGGTCGGTGTGGCGCTCTAAGGGGGAGGCCTATGTTCAGCAGTGGACGTCTTATGGCTGATGATGATGATGATGATGATGACAGTATCGTGTTCCTACCTAACAATGACTATCTATGTAGGTAAAGATGCAGTATTCGTATAGTCCATGAAAGCCTTCGTGGCACAGGATTATTTAGACTGGTTTTGTACCACTGGTGCACTGTTCCCGTGTTCTGATTTGAAAATTTGATTTAATATGGACGTAACATATTGAAAATGTCTGAAAAAAGGATTTGAATCGATGTTTATCATCATCGTCATCAGCCAAAAGACGTTCAATACTGAACAAAGGCCTCTCCTTATCGCGCCATACTGCACGACAATCTCTAGCATTTGCATCCACCGGTTTCCCACGACTTTCACAATGTCACAATGTCATCGGTTCTCCTAGTGGAAGGCCTACCTACGCTGCATTTTCCGGTTCGTGGTCACTACTCAAGAACCTTTCTTCCCCAATAGGCTATCGGTTTTTCGAGCGATTTGGCCTGCCCATTAACTCAACTTCAACTTGCAAACTTGTGGAATGGCTGACCACCTTCGGTTTTTGAGTAGAGTCTAAGATAGGCAACGCACTGTCAGTGCGCCGAGTATTGGAGGTGTTTAAAGGCGGCGGTGGCCACTCACCATCGGAAGGCCCATCGTTTGTTTGCGGCGTGTCGTATATCATAAAAGAAAAGGACACATGAAAAAAAAATTGCAAATTTCACTGGTAACCTTTCTGTATAAATTAGTCATGAATATCGCTTAATCTCTTTATAAGCAAAAATAAGCAAGCGTGGGTTGACAAGGGTCCCCTGTGATTTTTAAATGAACTTTAAAAACATTTAATTTGTATGAGATACCCCGTTTTTTTCGCATTTTGTCGTAAACAGAAACTGGGCCTTCCGGGGATTATGCGGGACGCCTTATTTTTCTCATCTAGCGGTCAAAAAAGTATTACTGAACGGAAATATAATATTTTAAAGCTGGTCTTTCAAGTTGAGTAAAAAGCCTTTGAAGTTAGGATCGGAGTATTTCGGTAGCCTTACTTAAGAACAATAACTAGATTTCTTCGACCACACTAACTTGATATCATTAGAATTTTGACCAGACTCAGCTTCTAAGCTCACTAAAAGCTGAAGAGCACCAAGATATCTTGTAAAAATAAAGTATTTTTTTTTTTTAAATTATCTATATGACGAGTCGAGTAAGTCGTGCATGCCCATAATAGTTCAGGGTCTTATTCTACAAGAAAAGTAAACGCGCAGGTGAGGTGATACGCTAAGTGAGCTTGCATTTTTCTTGCACACCACTGCAGAGAAATGTTGAAGTATAGAATAGCCAGGATAAGTAACCACAGCTTAATGTGATCGCTACTTATTTAAAATTTCTTATACTGTATTCAACAAGAAAAATGCAGGTTCACTTAGACATCTTAACACTTTTTTAATATGTACAGGATTACCCCAGATTGTAACTAAGCTATACTGTAATGAGGAGTTATGAGGGATCAGATGAACGTTCACACATACATAAATAACGGTGAAAATCATAACCCTCCGTTTTCTTCGCGTAGTTGGGTAAAAACACCCACGTACAACTATCGTATTTACGTATGTATGTATGTTTTGGTTCCAAACAAGAGTCATCAAAAACCCATCTATACCTCGCTATTATACTACGCAGTACAATAGAGATAGATGCAACCACCTAATGTTTTTTTTTCAATCTCTAGGTTAAAAACTCTTACTCAATAACTCAAAGTCGGATTTTCTTACAATGCATAAAAATAATTCTTCTCTCCAGCGGCCGAGCGGTAGATACAATCGTGAATCACGTAGGCCGTCCATTTATCATAGAGTTTCAGCGTCTCGAGACGTGTCACGATAAGAGCGCTCTGGTCTGTGCACAATCCACCACGGAATACGTTATCACAAATTATATATGGAAACCGCATTACGAGATTGTTGTTCCGACAAAAACTCACCAAATTTTGAGGAAAGTGCGGGTTACGGGGACTGCCACTGAGCGTTCTCAATTGCTATCTCAAGATTACGCTTTCACCCAGAAAACAATGAGAGTAAATTTTTATAGGTATATTTTGACCGATGCGTAGTGCGCTTCGATCGTCCTGAGCGCGGGATCTAGGGAGATGATCTGTGGTCCAAATTTGCTACACGTAACTACGTATTTCATGTTACTTATTATTCTTCAGGTTACATTTATGGATCTTCTCTTACCGAGCATGGGAACTATTTCAGGCTCCCTAATTGTCGCCGGTGCGTTGGCTTGGAGATCCGGAGACTTCGGTCAAGCACCAGGGTATGCCACCGGGGGGTTTTAGTGGATATAATCCCACTTTGCCCGGCTTCAACCCAAAGCAGTAGGACATCTTATGAAGATATCTCCCTCGTCAAAAAAAAAAGCTGGCTATTTGTAACATATAAATTTGAGTAACACGTCAGAAAACGTTTCGCTATCCCTAATGAGATACTTGTACATTCTCAGATGTAATCTAAGTGTACAGTCTACAAGGTAGTCTTATGTTCACATACTTTGACATAGCTGGACATAACAATGGTATAATACTAAATAGGTATGACACAGTTACGGATATCCCTTTGACCAAAGTTAAATGAATGGACCGGACCAAATAAGAGAATATTGAGGACTGTAAAGTGAGCGCCAGCGCTCACTTTACAGTCCTCAATATAATCACTTTCCGTCAGTCACTCTCAGCCTGTGAAAAGTGTGATACGAACGTTCGTCGATACATGCGATCCAAATATCCGCAAAATATGCCTGCATATTATACCTATTATGATATTGTATTCGCTATCTCTTTTTTGTGACAAATGTACTATACATACTACATACTTTCAATTACGTATTGAAGCCTAAGTTCGATTGTTTTTACTTGTTATTTTTAAGGAAGTTGTCTGGCGAGGAACCGTCCATTCAGTTTTCTTTGGTTGAAGGATATACCTACAAAACTTTTTTCGAAATAAATAAAAACTTTTTTGTAATATAAAACTCGAGAAAATAAATTTTGTAGGCTCAGATAAGTTAATCTCGAAGGTTGTAGGTAATATTTACCAACTTGCTTGCAAAGTAATTTTTCGGTCGCAATAGCCGCAAATCCTATAATATAATATTATTTGCTGAATTTGGAGTTTATAAGATGAAATATATTCGTATAATATAATAATATATTAACGTTATATATATCTACATGTATGTTTAGTTTTTTCACCTGAATTCTGATCTTTTTGTAAGCTTTACAGATTTTTTTCGTAGTATAATGATGAAGTGGATGTTTTAAAACTCTGTTTAAAAAAAATCTTAAGTATTAAGTTTTTATTAAAAATTGGAAAACATAGATGCTTGCTTCTTAGCGTGATGTAGAAAAGTTCGCTAATAAAGCAACCTATGTTCCGGATTAAAGAGCAATGTCTCCAGCGAAATTACTGGACACAAAGAGATTTAACATCTAATATCTCCGGGTGACGAGTGCACTTCATTGCCGCGCATGGTTTTGGACAGTTAAAGTTCAAAATTCTGGGTGGCACTGAACTGTTAATGCCAGTGGCGTAGCTAGGCGTGGGTGAAGCGGCCTACGCTCACAGCCATCGCGAGGCCCCTCTGTTGTCGAACTCTATATAGTACGAAAAGACTACTGATTGTGCACTCGGAGTGCTCGAATAGCCCTACCCCCAATTGGTGGCAAAAATAACTGCTACAAACGCCAAAAACCATCACATAGAGCTTATATTGCTATTAGAATTATACTTACTATGCTTGCAGCTTCCGCAGAAAGAAGGTTTTCTAAGTTAAAATTTATTAAAAAATATTTGAGGAAAAGTATAAACGCTATAATAGTATAATAGCTTTAGGAATACTTCAAAAATGTACTACAAGTCCTTATTACAAGTCTCAGTCATAGGCTACGTCAAACAAAGTGAGTCACAGTCAATTCCAAGTCATACTGCATTAAAGTCGTTTACTTTTGTATTCACAAAGATATGGGGTAGGATGTGTGCATTAATCTTTTGAATAGGTACTGAAAAAAAAGAGCCTCGCTGATGCGACTTTGCCCTAGTCTAGATTAGTCCACGCTACGCAACTGGTTAAGTTGCTTGTCTCGTCACTCAGTATCATAATTATATTTTTTTTTTAAACTATATATATTAAAATTGTAAAGTTGCAATAAAAACTATTTTATTTTTATTTTTTATTTTATTTTATAGAATATGGATCCCCAACAGAAGTTACACATTACATTCACATTATGAAACATGTACTGGACTATGTACTGTATATAGCCATAACTTTTGATAACCGATAGACAAAATTTTATAAGACGCAAAAAAAACATTACGAAATGAACTGCCAATACGTACCTATCATAATAAAGTTCTAAAACAATGCTAGGTAACTACTACCTATAATATTTACGGTACATAAAATATTACCGCAGCAGCTAGAGTTCTCATTTGCATTTGTAAATACCGGCAGAAAGCGCCAAAAAGAAGTGACGAGGGTTCCGTTTGAAATACCGTAAAAGTGGCAATCAGCCCGGTTTACTGACTTTTACTTCAAAGTGAATTTTTTGTTCTGGCCTTTTTATACACCGCGTTAGAGAACGTAAAGTATTCTCAAGTAGTTCCTTGTTCGGAAACCTTACAGATGCCTCTAATGGTCTGCCGAGAAACACGGGGAGATTTTACAACTTCTTTTGGGGAAAGTAGGATGTTACCTACGTGATACCTTGAATTTATCCAGACTCAGGAATGTTAAGAAGCTCCGTAACCATAACCGAAACTATCGGATATCTGAAATAAAAATCTACCCGTAACCGTAACCAAATCCGATATAAAAGTTTTGGATAGGAAAGGAGTCTAAATGAGACACGTTATGACAGGCTTTTATGTAGATAACACCTACAATTGAGTAAGTAGCTGCAGTAATTACTTATATGACTGATTGTATACAAATGATAACTTAGAAATTAAGTTAAATGATTAGCTAAGTGTTTTACTTTTACAATTTCTTAAAATTTTTAAATCCGTAACCGAAACTATCCGAACCCGGTATAATATCCAGATCCGAAATTTCATATCCGTAAACATCCCTGGATCCATGGAAATGTTATTTTAATGTGTGGTTTGGAAGCTTCATAAAACGAGCGAAAATTTAATAATTTAAACTCACTGAATATAGGTTGGTGTGTAACGTAAGCTTCGAACTATGCGCCAAACATAACTAAGCCGAATAGGTACATACTTACGCGGATATTACTTCTTTCATGCACTGTACCTGTAATCCTGTTACGTCACTTTGAAGAACTTTTTTTGTGGATTATGCCATTGTAATAATTTTATTGTAAGTGCTTTTCTCATCGATAGGTTAAAAAAATCAAAAGATTTGTTAAAAAGTTGTGGTGCTTCTCAACGGCGATGGTTTTTTCTTCTTCTTCGAATGAAATAATTTAAAAAACCAAGATAGAAATATTTCATAAAGCGACGTGTGAGCGTGAAGGCAATATCTGCATAGCGTGTGAACCATGGGGATGATTGGCAACCACGAATGAAGACTGAAGAAGACGCAGAGTAGTCAGGCCTCCCACGATGTGGGCCGACGACATTGTGACAGTCGCGGGCAACCAGTGATATAAGTGGCTAGTTGTCGGTCGTTGTGGCGGTCTAAAGGGGGAGCTTATGTTCAGTTGTGGACATTTTTTGGCTGATGATGATGATGATGATGACTAAACATGTAGAGCCATAATTATTAAAGAAAGACAAGAACAAAAATACATACACAAAAACATCAGAAAGACTCAGAGTAGTCAGGCCTCCCACGATGTGGGCCGACGACATTGTGACAGTCGCGGGCAACCAGTGATATAAGTGGCTAGTTGTCGGTCGTTGTGGCGGTCTAAAGGGGGAGCTTATGTTCAGTTGTGGACATCTTTTGGCTGATGATGATGATGATGATGACTAAACATGTAGAGCCATAATTATTAAAGAAAGACAAGAACAAAAATACATACACAAAAACATCATCATCTCTTTGTGAATTGCGATAGAGATAATCTTACTAACTTCGGACAACGTGCAATTCGAGCTTTGCATAAAAGTGCAGCGATTTATTAAATCAGCAGTGTAGGCCGCCAAATTATTCTAATCATTTTATATGCTAGAGTTAAGTTAACTGATTACTAATGAAAATTAATTCACCCTGTAGCAATCATTACAGCTGATTTTACTAACTAAGTCAACTGAACTCCGATCAATTGATCGTAGTCAACACCAGGCTTACAACCCGGAGGTCGGATACCGGAATATTCATGCTACGAGTAAATATCCCGTTTCTAACATTGTGTAAATCAAACCCATAACAGGACTCGCATAATTTCAGAAACAGTTCCCTTCAATTTCTCAGTCAACTTATTATTAATACAAGTTTGTGAATAGTGGGCAACTCGTGAACTAATTTAGGGCGTGTTAGGAGCACTAATCGCACACAAGAGGGATGACGGCGGTCATTATACGGGAGACAATAGCGGCATCGGGTCTCCATTCACCGTACGAGCGGACCATGACAAATGGCCGCGTGTACGGCAAGGATGTACGTAATATTAATATATGACCCATTGAACAACTACCTACAAGCAGGAGTTGATGGTATTTATCATAAGTGTGCAAACTCAGGTGTGACCTGTACCTGCATGTTGTACAGTTACCGGTGAAGGAAAACATTAAAAATCAAAATTATTTTATGCATAAAAAGTAGGTACAAAATCATTTTAGGTTGTGGCGCTAATCCGCAAACTGGGTAGGTACATTTAAGCACCCGTATCTTGCGGGCAAGGCCTTCTGGTTATAAATGTACTGTTTCTAAATAATTATTTATATAGGATTATTATTTTCTTATCAGAACTAATCAGAACAAGAACATCGTGAGGAAACCATAGCATCGAGGTATGCTACTTCTAGTATTCTTGATGGAAGTATATTTCCAATCAACTAAATGTGTTCGGACAGCCGCATAAAAAATATATATTTAAATATTTAAAAAAAGATAATTACCGCACCTAAGAATGTTCGCCCTATACGTTTATTATGTAATAAAGTTTCAATCGATAGCATTTGTGATTCCCAGGTAACCAAAATGACAAATTTAACTATTGGTACCTACATCTAAACATACATATAGGTTGATAACTATGAAAACCAACGTGGCTTTGAAACGTTTCAATAATACGGGAATTCTCAGGTAAACGATTTAACGTTGGTATTCATGTTTTATTATTAAAACAAAAGGTTTACTTGTACTATAAATTCTGGATAACAACACCTATCGTTAAATGCGTCTACCTATGAGCTGCTTTGATAGCAGTTTTAGGAGGAACTTTGTGTAGCGCACGTCTTTGATATTCATAGCTTTATTGCTCGTTTTCGCAGTTACGAACTCGGCAAATTTGAAATGTTGCATTAGGTACTTATCTACTTAGTTACGTGTTGCCAGGCTGCAAGGTCATTTTGCAATGCAAAATATCTCAAATACGAGCAGTTATATACATAACATTGACAGTTTCATAATAAATCCACGTGTGAATTTATGAGAAGTATTCTAAATATTTATTTCACATCGTGAGGAAACCGCCCAACCCAACCAACCCGCACTGGGCCAGCGTGGTGGATATGGCCTAATCACCCTTCGAGGGTAGGCTGATATCCCAGCAGTGGGATGTTTAAAGGCTGATATAGTATTCTACGTGTACTTTTAGACACAACATTTGATAAACTTTAGCAGCTGTGATGCTTAAAATATTGCAATTGTAAGTATTCAGTAACAATGTTATTTTCATGTAATTTTAATCTCCAATGTTCATTTTTCGGCGCATATTTTTCGGGCGCCACAAAGCGTGACTGTGTGAACGACATTTGCGACAAATTCGGTGCCACGCGTCAGCGGAATATTTCCGGTTCTGAATGTGCCCGAGGTCCATTTTGTACGCCATTATTTTTATTACCCCTTCAGCGGAACACCGGAATAAAATAAGGACGCTTAAAATCGACACGTAAATTTTATTATCCACTATGCATAATAAGTGGAAAATATTTAATATCCACCATTCCTTGCATAGTATACAGACAGGGTTATAAGAAAAGGGGTATGCTAAGCCAAAAGGAACTCGTAATACTCATGATTATGAACAAGTTTTACTGTGGGACCAAACCTGGAATCAAGAAAAAAAAAACAGCTGTTCCATACATTTTGTCGAGTGTCATTGACATATTTCTATGGAACAGCTGGTGTTTTTTTTCTCGATTTCAGGGTTGGTCCCATAGTAAAAGTTGTTCATAATGATGAGTACTATCAGCCCTTTTCAGCTTAGCATATCCTTTCCTTATAACCTATGCCTACAAAATGTGAATTACGACACTAGACATACCGAGGAGTCCAAGGACACCTCACTCGTCGAAAAGGGTCAAGCCGTTTAGGCTACAGGCAGTATTATAACAACACACATACATAATACATACTTTAGAACTTACACATACCCAAAAAACATTACTCTCCCGGGCAGTAAGGCAATTATAACGATGAACCATACAAAATATCATAAGTGATAGTTTTGTTGTTATAAATATCTTAATTATATAAAAAGCCATGTATGTATGTGTATGTATTTTTTACTGTATAATATAGTTGTGTGTAAAATTCTTTACTCAGAGAAGAGATCCACTGTTTCCCATTGCTCGTATTGCTCTGTTGCGTTTCCTTTCAGCCATCATAGGTATCGAAATCACGTAAATTGACCAATAAGATTTCGACCTGTCCAACTGAAATTAAAAAAGTATTTAAATAAAACTGAAATATTAATATTCATTCATATATATAAAAGGCGATATCTGTCCTCTAAGTATGTATGTATGTTTCCAAAACGGGTGGACCGATTTTGATGAAATTTTCAGTGAATCTTCAGATTAGTCTGTGATCAGCGGGTGATCCTGTGAAGACCCGGATACCGGATCTTCACAGGACTGAAACCTGAATACACTGACCTTAATATGAAACAAGATCGGGCTCCATAACTGCGGGGGATATCTATGGGTATAATTGGCAGTTGGTAAACTGCTCCAGTTTACTAACAACAGTATCGAGGATTTACTTTCAGGACAGATATTAATGAAATTGCGGCCCAAAGCCCGAGTAAATAATTATCAGAAACTTTGTTCATGAAACGTCAACTTTTCTAATTTTCAGTTCGGTACAGTTATTACGACCCTTTTAATTGGATGCATAGAAATACCAAATATTTTGTGATTGAGGCTGAGGTTGTCAGTAAGTAATGCATTTTGTATTATTAAGAGATTGTTTATGTTTTTTATTTATTACTAATGATATACTAGACGAAATCCCTCGCCTGATGGTAAGCGATATGCTTGCCCATAATAGTTGAGTGGTAGCCAAAACCAGTACAAGTCCCCTGGACGGCAATGCGCTAAACTCGACAACCTGAGATATTAGTTGTTCCATCTCTTTTTGTTCAGCGATTTCTCTGGAAACATTGCCCTTCAATCCGAAACAGTTATGATAATGAAGTATATCCTATAACTGGCCAAATTTGCTATCACCGGTCCGTATGTTGGTACTCGCGTACAATTCGTATTTTTTCAATCAATCTTGACGAAACTTTGTATAAAGGTTCTATAATTTTATAGTTTTTTTTTACGTCAGCGATTTGTGGTTGGGAGTGGTATTTCCCCAAAAAAGTGGAGAAGTTTGCTGCGGAGCCATTCACGGGCCGATTTTTATAATATTTGGCAGAAAAATTCGGTACCCAATTCTAAACAAGAATTTAGAATATGAGAAAAAATTATCAAGAGATTTTAAATACATCAGGTCGTGAGGTCTTAGTTCGGGACATTTTGACGAACTTCCTTCCCCCTTTTGTGGTTAGTGGAAATATACCCTTCCAATCAAAATCACCGACGACAAAAAAGTTCTATGAAATTGTAGAATTGAGCCTGTGCAAAACATTTTGTACTCGCGAAGTCTAATGTTCAAAGAACTCTGAGAAGTTAAAACTTCTGAAAGGCAGAAGAACTATTAGTTTTTAAAGCTATACCTTTTTTGTGACCATTACGAGCTAAAATGCCAAAAATCTAGATCAACTCCGTTGCCTGTTATTTGATATCAGTGTATTATCGAACAAATGACTTGTGAGTCCTAAGCATACTTAGATAACTCCTCCCTTTGTGAAGACGTGACAAACTTTTTAGGGTTCTGTACCTCAAATGGAAAAAGAGAACCCTTATAGTATCACTTCGTTGCCCGTTAGTTTCTCTGTCGGTATGTCCGTCTGTCCGTCAAGACCCTTTTTCTCAGAAACGCGTGAAGGTTTCAAGTTGAAATTAATCACAAATATTGAGACTTACAGTCCCTTGGAACAGAAAGCTACTAAGTCAACGCGATCGGCCAAAAAAAACGGCCATTTTTGCCGCATGTGTTGTCGCTCTTGCCGCACTCGCAAGTAAATCAAAACCTATTCCCGATGACCTAGAATCATGAAAATTGGCAAAAAAGGAAGGTCAGCGCAAGTAAATGAATATATCTGAAAGTCGTTAATTTATAGTTATATACATTTAATAATATATTTTTGCGATTACAACCTTAAATTTTTAGTTGGAGAAATTACCGTGACATAATTATATTGATGTATGGGAGATATTTTTTTCAACTACAAAGATAGTTTTTCTTTTAATCCGACTTAAAATTTCGTTAAAACAATGTTTGGTGCTTTCCTTAAAGGTAAAAAAAAATTGTACGGAAGCCTCGGACCGCGAGTAAAGTCACACTTGTCCGGTTTTTTTATTATTGGGTATTTGATAAAAGTGCTGAATATATAAAAGTTTCCACAGCAACAGTAGGCACGTGTATATTTATTCGAATCCCTTTTTCTTTACATGATTATTGCATTGGAAAAACATAACATCTCTTTTCTTTTTCTCATACAAACTTTACACAGAACGTGAGCTGAAAGATTACAATTTGTATTTTTATGGCATAATAAAAGCTCTTTGCAAGTCACGTTGACCTTGACTCTCTCTCTCTGTGGTCGGTACTACATGACTGAAGATCGTGATCACTAGGACGTCTTTGATATACTGGAGTGGACGGCTTGTCTCCAGCGGCTTCTATTGGCAGCCATCTGCACCACATCATGAAACTTCATCTTCCCCTCTCGACCTTGACCTTGACCTTGACCTTGACTGAATAAGTAATAATAGAGCACATTATTTTTTTGTACTTTGTGGAAGGAGACGATCAAGTCGCTCACCTAATGTTAAACTTATTTTAATTACATTTGGTTTTATTAGTATAACTACCTATTGTGTTTTCTACTATATCAACTAACTTCGTTAACTAACAAATGTGTCCTATAACAAAGAAAAGATTTGTTCCGTGAATAGTATAACAAAGAAAATATTTGTTCCGTGAATAGAGATACATACACAGTTAAATTAATTAACAAAATACTGATAATTAATGGATAATCCATTCATTACGACATGATGTGTGAATGTGTCTGAAATAAAAAGATTTTATTTTCATTTATTTTGTTGATATTCTTTTAGTTGTAATTGTACCTATATAAACAGTAAATAAAATAATGTTAATAAATTATTATTAAAAGAAATCAACAACTACAGACATACTACATACATACAGACATCTAAATAAAATATGAATACTTATACGTACATACCATAAATAGTAAACACACAAAAAATACTAAGTATGTAAATACTTGAAAAATAATAATATACTTAAGTACCAATTAACATAAAGAAAGAAAATGTTTATAAACGAGGTTCTTAAAAATAGGAATTTGAAAGAGGCTTAACTAGACGCAAAGATACTTATAGGGTATGAAAAAATAAAATATACTGAGCGTGATGTTTCATACTCACTGAGTTAGTAAGTGCGTTTACACCACCGAGTGAACTGGTAAAGCGTTTGAATTCTTTTTTCTGTGATCCCGCTCGTCTGTTACAGGCATCAAAGAGGCTTACCTTTGCGATCTATTTAGATGAAAAATTGCCTTCTGTAAATTTTTCTTACTCAGCCTACATAATAGTTTTTGAGAGAAATGTGCTCAAGATTCCACTTTATCTGATCGTTTTATTTGAACGTCTAGCTCAATGTGTCGTAAGTTTAATAATATTTTTCAGAATATAATATTGCAAGTAATTTGAAGTTAATTTGAAATAAATATATCCTACGAATACTCAACCTTTTAATATTGCACTGCTGGGATATCGGCTTACCTTCGAAGCTTGATTGGGCCATGTTCACCACACTGGCCCAGTATGTGAGTTAGTGGGTTCACATACGCCATTGAATTTCTTCTCCGGATATTATGCAGGTTCCCTTACGATCATTCACCGGAAAGCCAGTAGTATGTATTATGGGATAAGAATTGGGGGTCCTCATCATCACCAGCCAGAAGACATCTTCTGCGGAACAAAGGCCTACCGCTTAGGAAAATGTTGGGTTTGCTATAATCGCCACGCTTGGGGATTGAAGAACATGTTACTAAAAGTTACTGTTTACTAAAAGGACGCTGCTGCCCGTCCTCTGGTGATTTTTGTCTCATTTTTAGGACATATTAATTCGTAAAAAATATATAATTCTAAACCTAATTTTATTTTTCTGTACATTTTGCCTGCTACACTCTTGCCTGAATTTGTTAATTCGTTATTTTACTCATTCGGAAATTTAAAAAAATATGCATCACCACTTAGCAAATTAATTTAACTTTAAAATTTTGTCAACTAAAGACAATACATTTTGATTTTGCTATATATTATGTGGGCAATCATCATTTAGGTCTGTGCCAAATTTCAAGTCAATAGATTTTACAGTTGCTGAAAATCGGCTATGACATACAGACATACACCGGAGTTTTGATAGGGAACCTAGAAAAACACTGCTGTGAAGATAGTAGAGATGAAAACATTAGCTTGAAATGTTTTTGAACGAATAATATCAATAAAATTAGCAGACTACATCTATCCCATTCACATCTAATAAGTATTATATTTTGAACATTGCAGTTAATAAAGAGATCGTTAAAAACGTTAATCCAACAGAAACGGCTCTCGTTCACGCGTGTTATCGCGCCATGACAAATGTTTGCGTAGGTTTAAAATGAACAGTATTTCAAAAAAACCTTTATAATCTCTGATTTACGCACCCGCACGGTTGCGGCCGAACAATAACAAGAATAAAAAGCAATTTATTTTTTCCCGCACAGTTTTTTTCATTAGCAAACAAGAATGACATGTAAAACAAGAGCTCGGTGACGAGGGTTCCGGTAAATAACCGAAGGGAAGTAATTATTCGCTTATGTGTGGATGTACGGTATAATATAAGAAAAAGAAAACCGTATAATAGGCCGCTTGCACAAGTACTGTCGCTCACTTTAAATTTCTTCAAAGCAATCATTGACCTGTCTTGTTATCTTTGCGGCCGACACGACAACAAAGGAAGGACATATGAATGGAAAATAACTTGAAAGTTAGACTTTCGAAAATAGAAAAATGTATCTGATGTTTCGTACCTACACATTTTTCTCTATCTAAAGACTGGTACTCAGTTTTAAAACACACTTGACTTGAGCGACTTTTCTTTTTTGTTTTTGTTAGGCTCAAGCGCCGACGCTGCGCGACTGCGAATCGTATCGATAAAGTTCGAGGTTGCGCAATGTTGGCGGCATGAAACATGCGGGTGTTGCCGCGATGAAAAGGCTAGTATTTGGTACCTAATAATAATATAATAATTATAATAATATCCAATACTAAATCATTGTTTAATACTCTAAGCAAAAAAAAAAGCACTTAATATTCTTATTTTACAAATTTACACAGTAACATTTAATCATAGGTAAATGGTTATTTTCTGCGTGTGATCGGAGCATAGAAGCAAACGCCGGTATTCATAATTAGTTTTTGTGGAAATATATAATTTTCCAGACAAGAATTTATAAAATCCTTCACTGATACTGTACGCTGATCAAAATGAGTCCACACTCCATCAATCTACTGTTAGTTACTGACGAGTTTCGTTTACCACCTTCCGACTCCCTCATCAGATCAGCTCGCTCTCATAATCATAATAATAATAATAATAATCATAATAATAATCATTATTGTCATCGGAACTTGACAGGAATGCTAAATTTCAACTCAATTGAACAAGGGGGACTGGTCTCAAATTCAGTAGCAAGATTTGACCCAAACATACATGCTTACGAACATACATAAAAACATAGCAAGTTACATAAAAACTTGTAAAATAAAAACACATGACGAATGATTGTAATTTCCTTCTTCTTTTTACACAGTCGATTTTTATCATTTAGATATTTACAGGTATTTCAAAAAAACCACACAAAACACAGCATGGATGGGAGGAGAAGGACGGACAGCAGCGTCTTTTGAGTAAACAGTGAGCTTTCTGCGATTCACAAGGCGCCTGGGAAGCGTGTAGATTATGCCCCCCTCTCCTTTGGGGGGGATGCTTTTATTCAGCAGAATTATCATCTCTATCTCTCTCTCTCTGCATCAGCCTATACACATCCTACTGCTGAGATATCAGCCTACCCTCGAAGGGTGTTCGGGCCATATCTAGTACGCTGGCCCAGTGCGGGTTGGCGGATTTACATACGCCATCGAATTTCTTCTCCGTAAATATGCAGGTTTCCTCACGATGTATGCCTTCACCGAAAAGCCAGTATATCCGTACGTAAGTGCCAAAGAACTCATTGGTACGGGCCCGCCCGAGTTCAAATCCACGAACGAATTTGACCTTAGGTTTGAATTGTCATCGCTCTGTTTTAAATAAAGAAATATCTTACTTCTTTTACTACAAATTCTTGATATAATTCGCACTGCTAACAACAAGCAAACAATGCATCTGACACGTGATAAATTTTTACCATTGTTAGTATTCGAAGTTTGACGCCGCGACAACATAATGTCATTGTTGTCACATTCACGCCGCTTATTCAACGCATTCAACGCTTCGATAAGCCTATTTGATTAATTGCTTGCTTGAAGACAATAGTCAGGTGGCTATCTAATGTATTCAACAATTATAACTTAATTGTTTTAGTCTAAAAAGGACTCCCTCATCACTCTGCCGATAAAAAACATATCACAAATAAATTCGCTTTTAGAATTTGAATCGTATGGTCAATGTCCCTTAGCAAGTAGTTGAAAATAAATTATCCTTTACAGCCAATAAACATAATGTTGTAAAATTTTAAGATGTTCAACGGAATGCATTTTTACATGAAGCTTTATTTAACAACCGCGTTTATTTATTCATTCATATTTCGAGAGCGAGAAGCTCTTTACCGCTCGTCATTTTTATGACTTCATAACATGCCGTATATTTTTTCCCCATGGTTTATTCATCACGATAAGTAAAAACAGTAAAGAAGATAGTGGAATTGCTAATTTTTCATAATAATTCAGAAATGATGTCACAAACGTTATTCCCAAACATAATGAAACTGTTTCTAATTTTAAAAGGTTCCGCATATACTTAATCGCTTATTGCATAAATGTTTAACTACTGTTAAAGATCAATTTTTATTCCATGAAAAAAAAACTATATAAATTTGAACCGATAGTATGACCACGAACCGGAAGACGCAGCGTAGGTAGGCCTCCCACTAGGTGGACTGACGACATTGTGAAAGTCGCGGGCAACCGGTGGATGCAAGTGGCCCGTTGTCGATCGGTGTGGCGCTTTAAGGGGGAGGCCTATGTTCAGCAGTGGACGTCTTATGGCTGATGCTGATGAGTATGAAGATATAATATATTTGTTAATGTTAGGTTGTCTGAGATTATTCGAATTTCCATTGCCATTTAATTAGGTATAGTATGTTCCATCATAGTTAACTAGTCTCTCAGATATTTCTAGAATGATAAATGGGGGTGGAATGTGATGTTATGCTGGGATTCTTTGGACAGAGAAGCTGCAGTATATGTGCACTGTCTTGCCGGTTATCAACGAGGACACAGTCTTACTAGAAGAAGTTGAGAAATAGCTACTTAAGATGAACTTAGAAATCTTTTTTTAAAAGGCTGTCAAGTGCGTGTGAGAATTATGATAGGGCTCAGAAGACTGGTCGCAATTTTAGGATATTCCGGTTCCGTACTATAAATGCGTACAGAACGGAAATATATCCATAACGCATTTTTTATTTTCGATAATTGTTATAATACTCGTAATTGTCTCACTTTTAAAGTTTACAATTTATAAGTTCTTAATAAAAAAATATGTATTTTCTCTTATAATATCTTAAACCAGATATTTTAATACGTTTTGTATTAATACTAGTTGTGCGTGTTACTCGTAAATCCAAGAGAATAAAACCATTTGGTGACAGAACACAACAAGAGCTTTGCTAAATGGGAATCATATTTCATTTTACAGGAGGGAGGGATTTCGCGACCCCTCCGCCGAGACATTATACTCGCCAATGTAGGTCTACTTACAATGCGAAAATCATGTTAATTCAAATATAATTATGTACTTTGAAATTAAACATCGTTTCATATACTTCCAACCGAAGTAAACGTACAATAGCTGTTGTGGCGTTTGTTTATTATTTTTTTCGCACGTTTTTTATACATTTTTAGAGTAAAACAAAATCACTGAAAAAGAGAAAAAAAACATTTTTTTGTTAAAAAATAAAATATTTCACGAAAAAACAATTGACCTCTCTGTTTTTTATCGAGACTCTAAAAGTGTTCAATTACACAGCAAATTCAACTATTTTCACTGAGTTGTTATCTTCAATCACAGGCCGTTAAATTAAAAACAATATACTTTTATTTCAATAAAAATGTCGCAAAAAAATTAGTACCAAATACGTTATCAAATACGTTGACCAAAAATATTTCTGAAGCAATTTTGCGGCAATTTGACGTAGAATAGAGGCAAGATCATGCGCCGCGACGCGTATCCATTACAGGCGGTGGGATAGGTATAATATTTTACAATTTTTCTGTGGAGGATAAGTACCTAATCTCCGAACAAATTGTAAAATTTGTACAAATGGAAGTGGCCGTATAAGTTTAAATTACGGCAATTCTTGCAATTGAAAACATTTATAAAAGTGCCCAGCAACAGGAGCAGCTGTAAAATAGGCTCTCGGTGAACAAAGTAATACGAATAAGTTTTTCGCACCTGCTCACACTTTGACGTCTTCTTTGTGATATTGTGTAAACAAACTCAAAGAGCAAGATATTTTTTGAAATCGTTGTCATGGATGTCCATTTTGTTAAGAAGCTAATTTGAAATAATGTGATTTTTATTTAGCACCTCCTTAGTTATGTAGATTTAAAATTTTTTTTTTGAGATTTTTCTATCCAAAGATTACTGTTTATAAGTTAGATATAGGGATTATGATTACATGTCTTACGTAGTATTTATATTCTCTTTGATTACATCACATTATTTCGATAAAAATAATAATTTATAAGACCTCGATTTACACACATTTTCCGCTAGATCTCCGAACCCCTGGTGCGTGAGTCAGACTCGCACTTGTCCGGTTTTTTAATTTTTCAAAAGCCTAAGTAACCTGATTTCAAAACGTACGTACGTCTTTGCCAAACTAAAAATATAACAATTTAGGGTTCCGTTGTAAGCTAATTCCAATGTAAAAAAGGTTCCCATAATTATTTTTTTACATTGGACAGGCTAGGCATTTGATCACAAGCACACCTGATGTAAGCGGTTGACTATGGTACAAACACACCTTGTTCGGAAACCACAGGCTTTGTAAATATTTATGTACCGCTCTTTTGAGGAAATTTTCAGGAACTCCTCAAATTAGCCGGGTGATCCTGTGAAGTTCGGTAGTTCTCTATAAACGGCTAATCAGTTCGACAGTGTGAAATCGTATTGTGTCTCTTTATTGGGCTGAGTATAAATCAGCAAGCCTGTTCGACTAACGATAGGGCAAATTGCGTTCTAAATACTAGCTGTAAAATACTAGCTGTAAAATGCACCAGCATTGCAGATTGGTTTAAACAGAATTCACAGAATGCTAGTTCATTATCGAAACAAACTTTACAGCTGGCACAGATATTGTTAGGTAAGTTAGCTTCAAATTGGTATAAATTGAACTTACCTACAATACATGAACGTAATAGCAGCAGCAGTGACCGTTTGGCAGCCTGCACTGCTGAATCAAGAAGGTTAGCCAATCTTATGCACAGCTCGAAGTGCGCGTTGTTCAAGTTAGTAAAGTCATTTGGACCTCTTAACAACTTTAACTAGAATCCACGGACCGACCAGGGCGTTCAAAATGGAGGTTCAGGTGGAAAGAACGGGTTAGATAATCTTACCAACTTCGCACAAAGCGCGCTACGAGCTCTGCAGAATAATGACACTACCTCCTTGAATCGGCATTGCTAACGGTACCCCGTTTGATAGCCTTATCAAACGGGGTACCGTTAACAATAAACCAATCGGGAACAGAACTACCTTTAAACTACCTGCTCGCAAAACCAAATTGTGTTACATCAAGCTCCACATAAAAACCCTTCACTTTGAAATTAAAAAGGAGAGGAAAAGCAAGCTATTTTCAATCGACATGTTTTCCCAGTTGTTTCAAAAGTGCACACAAATCAGTGACTCTACAAATCGCGTGAAATCGTTTTGCGTGCGACGTTAATGGGATCGCGGCTGTTCCTCACGTCGCGACTTTATTGGACGATATATCAGCTCGAGTGAGCACTAACCAACGGAACGCATAGGATTCTAAACACTGTCTATCTGTGTACGCTTCGACCAAAGTAAAATGAATGGACGGGCCTTAAACACAACGTCTTTAAAAATAATAAGTCAAAACAATACAATTTAGACTTCAATACGTAATTAAAAGTATGTAAAATACATTTGTGACAAAAAAGAGATAGAGAATATATATTATATTTTTGCGGATATTTTGATCGCATATATTGACGAACGTACGTCTCGCACTTTTCACAGACTGAGAGCAACTGAAGCAAGGTGAGCGCCAGCGCTCAGTTTCAAGTCTTCGAAATTCTCTTACTTGGGCCCGTCCATTCATTTTACTTTGGTCGAAGTGTATTCGTACGGTATACGTAAACCAATGCGTTCGTGAAAAGTTTCGGAGATATAACATGTTTCTGTCTCACGCCTTTCTGCAGTTGAATTAGTTTCATGCTCTCGTCCTGCAACCTGATTGACATGGTGTGGCGTTTCTATACAAACACTACAGCACTTCGATATACGTTACTATAGTCGATCTGACACCGCTGAAGGGACTGCAACACTGCCGAGGTTTCGATTGAATGAAAGCTTTTTCATAGTCCACAAACGCCAGGCAAAATAGCCGATTATACTCTTCAGTCTTCTGTATAATCTGGCGTGGAGTGTGTGTATGTGTTCCATGCTGCTAAAGCTTTTAAGGAAACCAGGTTGTTCGGGGGGCTGAAAATCATCAAACCTGCGATCGAGACGGTTCGTAATAACTCTCGAAAACAGCTTGTAAACATACTACTATTCCGAAATATCGGACACTCAAAAATAGTAAAAACTGTAGTAAATATCCAGTGAGTATTAATTTAAATTTAAGGTAAGGTAAGGTAAGGTTGTAAGTTTTGTTTTCTCACGATGTTTTCCTTCACTGAAAAGCTAGTGGTATATTTATATCCGTACGTAAGATCCAAAGAACTTAATGGTACGGGCCCGCCCGGGATCGAAACTTCGACCATACGAATATGAGGTGAGCACGCTCCCACTGAGCTACCATGCCATCACGAAAAAAAACACTTTACGTATTCAACACTTTACCGGCTGGACATTCGATATTATATAGAATACCTGGGTAAAGTGTGGAATAAATGATGATATTTTATACATTGCCCGAATGTTTTAGGTATTCTATAGAATACATAAGTAAATAAGTATTCTTTATAATACCGGATTATACCGCAGAAAATAAATCATAATGCTATAAAGAATCATTAAATCCTTTCGTACGTTTCTACATACAATAAGGTTTATGGGTAAGTAGGATGCAATGGTCCTCAAAATCGACGGCGTGGGGAACTAGTGAATTCGAAAGGCGCCTCCGGCTAGCTACGAATTCTAATATGACTATTGGAATCACAATACAATATATCTCGCATGGATAAACGGTAAATTGCTCCATATTCCGCATGAATTTACCTGAGTGAATAAGTAAAAGTCAAATTTTCCGGAATTCCTATTATAATAAACATGCCCGAGTGAGGTAGAACCGATAACAGATTTTCGATGATAGCTGTTTTTACTGTAGCGGTTTTGTATGAACAGATTAAGCAATACTTGGTATAACGGTATATTTTGTATTGGTAGGGCTCTCTTGCAGAGCCCGCCTGGGGAAGTACCACACATTTGCCAGTTATTCAACCGCCAAGCAGTATTGTGCAAACATGTGCAACAACAGACTTCAAACACAATTAAATTATTAAATATAATATTAATTATATAATATATATTAATTAAATAACAAAACAGACAATTTAAGATTGTTGTTGTTGTTCGAGAGTTGCACAACTAACCGCCGAGAGCAGTACAATTAAGGACGACAGCTGGGTTAGAGGAAATAAGCTATATTTTTATTGAAAAAAGTACTCGTACTGGTGCTAAAACTCGAAAGACAGTCCCGGTGGAAGCATTAATAACTCTTTGTTAAAAATGTTGCGAAACGTAACACTATTTGTCAGAGAGACTGGCGTCACAGACGATAATTTTTCGTTGAGAAATCTCGCACCACCTCTTTGTCACATTTTGCAAAGAAAAAGTGTAAGGTATTTTATTTTTATGTTGTATTTATTTACTTATAAATATCAGAAATAAAATACACAAAACTGTACAAAAGGAGAAACTGAAAAGGTCATTAGGCAGAAGGCTTAGAATCTGAAAGGGCACCTAAAAATTTGTATTTATATCTCCGTCAATCAGTAAATTCACTTTCATTTATTCATTCAATACATCTGGAGAAGGAAGAAATCTCATGGATTGGGCTCGAACACGCGAAAAAGATATTGGAAGCCATCCGCGAAATAGGAACAACTCGCTTTTATTCCTTCAGAGATTATCCGCCCATACATTTAGAGACAAACGTGAGCCAAAACTCACAGCTTTATTTTAAAAACGCTTTTCTCAAATCCTAACTTACTTTACTATCTACAATTTCCTTATTCCTTCACTCACTCTTTCCTTGAGATGTGTCAGCGTAACAAATTCTTCCCTTTTGCTAAGACCTCTCACTTCCCCTCGTCACTGATATAAATTCTTTTCTTTTATGACGTTCGCGGATTTATTTTTATTCTCAGACACAATTTACTGTGTAAAATACAGTTCCCTCGTGCAAAGCAGACTTACTACTTGCATCTAAATCTATCAGAACAGTGAACGAAGTGGATGTCTTTATTACATGAAGCTACGTTGTGACCTACTTAACCTACAATTACTGGTGAATTGCTAGACACCTGGAAGACATTATTACCATCTCATTAAGTAAAGTTCTTAATTACAAATTCATGTTTGTGTGCTTTCCAAGAAATTATTCCGACTTGATTAAATTGCAGTAGGTTGGCAAATTCACGTTTGCAAAAAGAGTAAAAGGCGTGGGTTGTAAGCTACATTCCAAACACAAAAGGTAAGGATCGATCACAGTCAATTTGACTAAAAATAATCATTCAACTGTCCTATTTGTATTCATAGAGGAAATTCTTTTGAATTGATAAATGCATGAAGAGGGTTCCAAATCATATTGAGGTCTGAAGAATGAAAGACAGACCTCTCTCGGTAAATGTAAAGGAGTGCGTCGGAATGCTTGACCCGTTTTGCCCAGAAACTTTCCCATACCAACTTTCCTAATCAATTTTAACTGCCTACTTTGTGTGGTAAATCTCAAAGTACCGAAATATATACTTTGGGATTTACTAACGGTACAAATTACCCAATGTTGAGCGCATTGTTTCAACCGTTACAATCTAAACACGGCGAATATTGTGCTCGCTCTCGACTGATACCAGCAAGCCAGTTTATTGTTTTAATTGTTTTGTAAGGTTTCTTTTGTTTTTGGTAATTGATCCATCATATGAATGAGTCGGTTATTAAGATTTTAGACATTTTGGCGTGCACGCAGCCAACGCAACGGCGGGCGGGCCAGTCTGACATTCACAAGAGTGGCTACGGCTAAAGACATGTAGTCATAACAGAGGACAGACTGATATCAAGCTATTGAAAATGTGTCTGGAACAAAACCAATATAGTTCCATATTTTTCAGTTTTCATAAACTAAGTACTTGCCTAATTTTTTTTTATGAATATCGAATTTTAAGCTATCTTTGGACAAAATATACAAACATACATACAAAACAGACTTTTTTCATTGAATCTAAGAATTTTGCTTCGCTCGATTAGTAAAATTTGCCGTGAATCATACTGCAAAAATTATTATTGGTTTTTTTTTACATAGTTTTGATAGAAGAGGGCAACATCTTTAAAGTTACGGAACGTGGTCAATTGGAATCTTGTCTATGTATGTTCCCTGTGGCCTCCAAAGTGACTGGACCGATTTTAATACAATTTTCATGAAATCTTCAGATTAGCCAAGCGGGTGATCCTGTGAAGTTCGGTTCTTGTGCGAAGCCGGGGCGGGTCACTTCATATAATAGAACTTGGTTGAATTGTATTCCTCTTTTATATTTAAACTTTTTTTAAAATATTAACGTCAGAAGTTCACGGGCAGAAAATTCTGAATAAATGTATGCAGATTCAACTTTGGGAATAGGACAACTAGTTACTATAGTAGATTTTATTGGGAGCTGTATTTAAGTAAAAGAAAAAAAGAGTTTCTTCTCGCCTCCTACCTAGTTTATAAATTTTTCGCGGTCTCATCACGGGAGAGCCACGCAAGAATTTATATTCCGCACTGCGACTCATAAATTTGTGTGAATGTCCTCCAGCTACCGCCGCTACTAGTTGTTGTACGCACATTGCAATTTATTATCACAGCTTAAGATTTCACAAATAATAGGTACTTTGGAAAACATTGGCTGAAACGTCTTTGATCTTTAGCTCAGTGGTTATTCGTTAGACTCTGAGACGTTGATTTTGATGTGCCATTTTCTAGACTAAATTAAATTTGAAAGCTCCAAAATGTTAGCCATTCTTATCCCGTATTGATATGAAAAGAGACGCAGATAGTTTTAGTCCAGTCAGATTAGTTTAGTTTCTGGTGCAACAGAATCGACGCCATTGTAAGTTCTAATCTAGGGAACCCAATAGGTAGGTAGGTCAAATCCCAATGCCGCAGGTCCAATACTATATGGGAAGTTAGTTTAGAAGTACCTACGTGACTATAGGCAATGATTGAATTGTCAAATGTACCTATCATTTATTCATAAAATATTCAAAATAGTAGGAAAAGCATTTTCACAATTTTCTTTTAATATAATTCACACAGCGTATTCGGGAAAATAAGTACCATTTTCATGCAGTGCGAAGCGCTTTCAATAAAATGCTTCACATAAACTTCTATATTGAAGCAAACCCCCAATATAATTTAAGTATTATTTGCTCGCCAAATCACACGAAAAATATTACATTTCATTCAATTTGTCACGTTTGCGATGGAGATAGCCTGCTGCCAAAACAGTTTATTACAATATCTTTAAGTTAGTAACATTGTTAAAACACAACCTTCATCATCAGCCAGAAGACGTCCACTGCTGGACATAGGCCTACCCCTTAAAGCGCTACACCGATTAAAAACGTGCCACTTGCATCCACCGGTTGCCCGCAACTTTCACAATGCCGTCGGCCCACCTAGTGGGAGGCCTGCCTACGCTTTTTCCTCCACTTCGTGGTCGCCACTCAAGAACCTTTCTTCCCCATCTGTTATCAGTTCTTCGACTGATGTGGCCTGCCAATTTGCCATTTAGCTTGCAAACTCTGACAGCTATATCGGTGACTTTGGTTCTTCGGCGAATATCCTCGTTCCGGATTCTATAGCGCAAAGAAACACTGAGCATAGCTCTCTCCATTGCTCGCTGTGTGAAGTTTCTCCAAAAAGCCCACATCAAGGACCATGTTTCAGTTCATATGTCATCACTGGCAACACTCATTGGTTGAAGACCATTGTCTTCAGGCACTGCGGAATTTTGGACGAGAAGATATCACGCAATTTCCCGAACGCTGCCCATCGAGCTGATTCTTCGGGTGACCTCCTTGACGAAGTTAGACTTTCCTAACTGGACAGTCTGTCCAAGGTAGTTATAATGGTCACAGCCTACCTTAATAAAACACAACCTTAATTGAAGTAATATATTTTTAGATGGGATTTTATAAAAAATATATTGAACTATTGAACAATACTCACAACAGTACTACTTGACCATTGAAATGATAAATGTACTTCAAATCCTTTCCATTATTTTTGTTTTGTAACGTGTAATCCGCGTAGTTGTTTTTCTATTCGATAGTTTCCTTTTAAAATATTACTTTATCTAATGAACTTTATTTTTATTTATCTAATGAGGTAGAAACCTGCCAACTATTTTCACAAAATTACATTAGACAAAATGTATACATTTCCAATAGATAAAAACTTAATAACTACAAATTAGCTCTAACGATAGAAACAATTTTCATATCTTCAAAGGTACTTTCCGTAATTAAAAATTATTTTCGGGTCTTAAATCCAGGGCGGCGGCGCGGCAAATATTTACACAATACACAGATTCATACCGCAACGGTAGCTATCATATTAGAGTAATAAACTAAAGATACGGGCTAACTTGAGTAAGGAACATAATACTTGAGAGTACTACTAGAATTTTTAATTTTTTTTTGCTACTGACATCTGGCAAGGATTATAATGATAGTTTTATGAAATACTCTTAATGCGGTCAATATTCTTTCAATGAGTTAAGTACTAATATGTCTCTCATTTCCCTGAATTAGTTTTCTTTAAGAAATAAAAAAATTACTTCGTTATTGTGTTGGAAAAGACATATCTTTCTTTTATAATAAATCAATATCATTTACAGAAACGAAACGAGTGTTCGAGAAATAAAATCCAATTCTCTCCAGTTACACTTAATTATCAGAAAATCACGCGTCCCAAGGCATCTTAATGCGGAGAATTGGTAAAACTTAATATTCTTATTTATAATTTCGTGAGCTCAACGATTTTAATAATAAAGGCAATTAGGTATTATTATATTATGTTTGCTGTATGCCTCTGCTGCATTCCAGCTACGCTGCCTCTACCTTGAATCTTGAAGCAAATCGGCCAGTATTTTGGGCATAATACCTAATAGTATATTAAATTAATTCTATGTTTTAGTTTTTTTGTTTTCTATTGCTATATAATATCTTTTCTTAAATAATTATTTCCTTTTAGGTACATATTTGTATTATTATTTCAAAGAGAAAAACAAAAACTCGACTGTAAATTGCCTATGACAATCCGGGCATAATGAGGACGATATTGGTGTTAAGTCTGTTGTACGTTTTTCTAAACTAAACTAAATTTGACAGTGCTAAAATTATTGCCGTACTTTTCACGCAGGTTGAAAAGAAAAGAGACGCTAATAATTTGAGTCCTGTCAGATTGATTTGGTTTAGTGGCACAACAGAATCAACACCACTATGTAATCAATTTTGTTAAAACAGCCTTCCGTCTCTTTTATCACTATGTTTTATGGTCTTTATCCTTTAAATTAGTTTAGTTATTAAACATTGCAAAATTTAGCAACGTGAAACAACTTCAAAGTGAAAGTAAAGTGAAGTCCCTAATTTACAATATAATTGCTCATAAGGTACTTGAGATGGAAATATGCCGCTGCTCTACCTACATCTACAAAATGTCACGGAGAGACGGCTGACACAAAAAGTTCTCATGAATAAATGACTTAATACCTTTCTCCACACAAAAAGGACTTCTAATTTAAGTAACTTTTTCCCTTTGCTTGTGCCGTACTATGTGCCGGCCCTGCAACGTGTCGTTTATTTTCATACAGTGACCAAGATCAGCTTTTACCTATTAGGACTAATAGATCTCAATTGAAGTATTACAATAGTATGATACAAGGAAGTGATAATCCGTCAAAAGCAATGTGGGGAATTGCAGGTACAGAGAGAGGTAAATACAAAAGTGTCCCATCTAATCAAAGGTAAGGCAAGCGGGAAGATTTAAACGGATACAGACCTGTGGGCTTATCCCGTAACTCTGAAAGCGATAGCGAGAGTTGCGCGAACGGGACCGCGCACTGTGTGACTAAGTTGGTACGAGCGAGATGGCATGCTCGCGCAATCAGAATCACGAACGTTTCAAAGTTAGAGGATAAGCCAGCAGTATCGATGACACCGGAGACAAAGTGTTCGAAAACGTTCAAGGTTAGGGGCCTACCGACTGAACGGTACCTGACGGGAACTGAAGCCCTCTCCCGTCAACACACGTATCGGGACGGGCGTTCCACAACCTCCTCAACCCGTGACATGGTTCGACGCGTCTTGATCGCTCGCGAACAGAAGCAGCAAGTAGCTGTTCTATTTATCCAGGGCCTTCGATTGTCTTTCAAATCATTCCACGAGACCACTAAAAGTACTGATATATGGCGTCTTGGTTGAACAAAGTTCAACGTACGTTCGAAGTACCACCTTCCTAGGGTTCGAGATCGACCGCAGCATGACGTGGGAAACGCGCTTGCAGCGGGTGTTGTCGGATGACTTACTCTGAGATGGCAATGAAATAAATAGAGACTCTCTACGTCATAATAAAGCTAATTTAATACGCTTTAAACGTCCACGATAAATACCAACAGGCACGCAAAGTGTGCGAGAAAGAGTCCCTGTCACTTTCGAACTCTGTAGGTTGGACGTAAAAAGCCCCCGTCTGGCAGTGGCGTATAGCTAGACGTGGGCGAAGAGTCCCCACGCCCACAGCCTCGCACATAAAGGGGCCTCGTGCAGAGCCTAGTGGCTAGTTGTTATCAATTGTGCGTTCGGATAGCACTACTGTGGCAGAAATATTTTTTACAAACCCCAAAATCAATTGAATGAATCGTATATATTGCTATTAGAATTATGCTGACTATGCCTAACCTGTAAGTACAGGTACCGCAGAAATAAGTTTTTTATGTGAAAAGTTTTAAAAATATTTTTGAGGAATAGTATGAGCGAGAAGAATGGCTCATAGAGTTCGCTTCAAAAATCGACTACAAATCCTTATTACAAGACTTTAGCAAAGCAAAGAGCCAAAAAACATTATTTTGTAACAATTTATAATATAAAAACTTTTTTTAAATATACGCCGCGCACTTATTTTTTTTCTCTCTGATATGTATTTTGGCTCTACACGTACCTAAGTAGTGTATTAGCCATCGTTAAGTTTTGTAATGTTTCAAGTGAAGTAAGGTATTGTAGAATTAAAACATGTCCCAGTCACGGTCTAAGTCAACTAAAGTGAGTCACGGTCACGTCCAAGTTATGCCGCAGCAAAGTGGTTTGCTTTTGTATTTACAAAAATATGGGGCAGGAGCACTGCATTAACCTTGTCAATATATGCACGCATCAGCAAGGCCCTTTTCATAATTTTCATTTGTACTTATAAAAAAACGAAAATTTGAAAGAAAACGGCCAGTACTGAAAAAACGGGGCCTCACTGACGCGACTCGCCCACGTTTAAACTAGTCCACGCTACGCCACTGCCGTGTGGTTTATAGGTAAGATCGCAGAAAAGAGAAAGGTATTTTTTTTTCTCTTCTGTGGGTAAGTAAGTGGTTAAATCATTTACCTACGTGCGTGCCTAAAATAAATAGCATCAAGTCGTTATGTACATTTTTTCAGTATTGGTACCGTAGGTTGTGTTCAAAGAAGAACCACTGACTCATATTTACATTCTGCCGAATGGTATCGTTTTCGAGGAGATTTAAAATATTGCACGGTTAGAGGGATAGTAAGTTGTGGGCGTTATGCGTAAATAAAAAAAAGGTTTTGCTGCCAGTTATAACGTACCTCACCAAGGTATTTTCCGGTTCATACTTTTGGCTACATTTTCTAAAGGCACATATTATGTACACATGTTAGCTGCTTAACTTTTATGTTTTGGTAGCCTATTTACTTTTCTTTCGTTACTTCTGATGAAAAACAACGACCGAGTGCTCATACTTCAGGATATATCGCAGCAAATGAGTTTAGCTTAGCAGGTATATAGGACGCAACATATCAGTTTTTTGTACGTATAATCTGCCTGCCTTTTTTATCAATTGAACCTGAAACCTAAAATAAAAAGCGAGACGTTAAAACAAAACAGCTTACAAAAACAAATCTTCAGCGGCAGCGACAAGCGAGGTAGGTAGTAGCGTAACACTAATTAGGTCAAGCGCGAGCCTCGCAAACTGCTCATTTTTTTTTTTTTTTTTTTTTTTTTTTTCACTCGTCGTCGTCGTTGTCGGATAGACATCGTTTAGTGTTTGCTCCTAGAAAAATAATCATTTATGTGGTAAAAAGTTAAGTTCCTGCAAAACTAGTACAATAGGTTCCACATACTATGTGCAGTGACTCACAAACAGTGATTAAATTGTAAAATAAAGTAGTTAAATAGTGAGTAATTAACAAAAACAATAAAAGCTTCTCATATTTATAACGGACATTGAACTCCGCATCGCTATCGTTGCACGAATGTGTAAGTGACACGCATTTCATGGCGCTTATGACTTTCTTCTCGCACACATTTTGAATCACAGAAAATAGAGTGCTGTCGCTGGTATTATTACACGACTCAATAGAAGGACGCTGAATAGCTGGTACATTATTAAATGGTGAGCATACTTAAAATATTGGAATAATAATTACCTCTGAGCGCGATGGCACCTGCAACAGACAGGTTACCGCGAATGTGTGATAAATGCAATCATAAAATTACAAACAGAGATTACTTAATATGTGTCCAGTGTAATCTCACTTATGATCTGACGTGTGGAAATGTTTCCATTGCCAGATGGCTACGACTGACTAGTGAGCACAAAAAAACATGGAAATGTGTGCCATGTCTTGAAAAAAGACTACCAATTAAGAAAAAAGTTACACCGAATGGCAAAATGTCCAAAGTACAAAACAGCGACAGTGAAAACATAACATTAAGAAATCGAAATAAGGCGTTGCCAAAGATTTCAATTGACGTATTACTCAGTGACTCAGACGAAAACTCAGAATATGCAACATTGAATAGCACCTCAAACAGCGTACAAGAATTGTCTGCAAATAAACACACAGATAGCAACCAACTTATGCTTGAAAATGAAGAACTGACAAGACAATTAATAAAAGCAAAAGAAGAAATAAATGCGCTTCTTTTAATAAACAATGAGCTAAAAGAGAAAATGTTTGCACTGGAAACACAGAATAAAAATGCGAAATGCGAATGTAAACGAAAAGTCGGGAACGAAAGTATTAAAATTAAAACTCTACAAGATTTAAATGTAAGCTACGTAAACAACATACAATTACATCAACAAATGAAGAAAAAAATGAAAAATAACGCAAACACAAATGATAATCACAACAGCAACAAAGAAGAAGAAAATAAGAGAGTTAAAAAAACACACGATAATAAAGAAAGCGAATATATAAAAGTTAACAAACCAGATAACGATAAAAATTTGACACAAACAGCAGAAGATGGTAATATCTTAAAACAAAACAAGATATTAATTATTGGTGACCAAAGCTGTAGAGACTCAGCATTTATGCTTACCAAGCTTAGGACTAAGAACAAAAACTCTAAAGAATACATAATCAGCTGCAATACTTACCCTGATGCATCCACTAGTTTTATCATATCTAACTCCAAGGCAGAAAACAAAGAATTGAAGGAAGACGATTGGGTTGTACTCTCTATGGGGGCAAATGATACAAATCCTACAAAGCTCCTTATTGAAGTATCTGCTCTATTAAAGAAAATAAAACGGCCTCAAATAATATTACTAGGAATACAACATAACCCGTACTTAAATGAAGGCAAACTAAACCATAGCCTCAAAATGATTGCCAAGACATTCCAAAACTGCCAATATTTAGAAGCTTTACCAGCCACGTCATCCAGAACACACCTTAAAAAAACATATGAAATATGTCAAAGCATAAACCATATGATTAACTCCTGCGACTACAAAAACTGTTACCTAGGTAAAAATTTAATGCGTGCGTCCAAGCAAAATGCAGAAAGCAAAGCAAATCCCGAAACTTCTCAAAAAAGCACAGCTCCTGCACGAGGTACTATTCCGTATTACTTCAATAAACATCGATCAAAAACTTCTGCATCTCCAAACTACAAACCAAATGACATACAAATCACTCTGACGCACGAGAATAATCCGCTGAAACCTGGCACTATACCCTTTTTCTTTAGACAAATGCAGGAAAATCAGACTCCTTCCAAGATCACTCAAAATAAATTAATAACCAGCACACCTCAGCTTTTTCGTAACTAATGACGTAGAAAATAGGAATGACTTTACTTTGATGCACCAAAACATCCGAAGTGTAAAAAACAAAGTAGGAGACTTAGAACTATGCCTCGCAAATGAACGAAGTATAGACGTGTGTTGCTTAACAGAAACTTTCTTAAAAGGAGATCAAGCTGATGTGTTACAAATAGATGGCTACAAAAAAGCGGCTCATTATTCCAGAACTAAAAGATCACGAGGAGGTGTATGTATTTATGTAAAAAACTCAGTTAAATTTAAAAAATTGGATTGGGTAGCTGAAATGGGCATTGAACGACACTTTGAATGCTGTGGTATAAATATTAGCGAATTAAACTACACCATAATAAGTCTGTATAGGTCACCTAACAGTAACTTCAACATTTTTTTGGCAAATCTCGAAACTTTGCTTTACAAAATCACCTTGAGAAAAAGACATTGCAAAAATAAAGTGATTATAATGGGAGATTTCAATATAAACATTCTCCAAAATGATAAAAGAACGAATTTGTTTAAAAATACATTACAATCATTTAACTTAAATACAACAATAAAAGACCCAACCAGAATAACTAAAAAAACACACACTTGCATTGACAACATATTGACAAATATTAAAAAATATAAATCACAAGTTATTAACTTAGGTCTATCAGATCACACTGCCCAAATCATCCAGATACCCACCAGCCTGAGTTTTAGAGAACAGTTTTGGTTCGTCAGGAAAAGAAATGTGATAAAATACTTTGAAATCTTTCATAAATACCTAAAACAAATCAATTTCTGTAAAGTATACTACCACAACAATGTAGACAGTGCCTATAAGGAATTTATAGACCTTTACAGATTGGTATTCGATCTTTGTATTCCTGAGGAACGAATAAAAATTTGTCACAAAAGAAAAGCTAACTGGAGAACAAAAGGGATAAAAATAGCGAGCAAAACTAAACGGCATTTATTTATGAAAACAATGTATGGTAAAAATAAAGAAAATCTAGAGCATTATAAAAAATATTGTAAAGTAATGAAAAAAACCATTTATATATCACAAAAAATCGCTAACATTAAACACATAAATCAGAGCACCAATAAAAGTAAAGCTACCTGGAATGTGATCAAACAAAATACATCTCAGACAAATAGCATTCCAGCGACTATAGAAAAATTGAAAATTAACGAAAAAGAAATCAATGATCCATTGTCTATAACCAGAGCATTTAATGATTATTTTATAAATTTGAATAAAAATCATACCCAGTCATCTCATCATAAACCTCTAATATCTACAAATTGCAACAGTATATTTATAAATCCTGTCAGTCCCCAAGAAGTGATAAATATTGTTAGTGAATTAAAAAACAAAAAAAGTACTGGATATGATAATGTCCCAATGGAATTAATAAAAAGTAGCATAAATGCCATAGCGGAACCTTTAGCTTATATAATTAACCTATCGATTGAAACCGGCCATTTCCCGAATGATTTAAAAAAGGCTATACTAAAGCCACTACATAAAAAAGGACCAAAATATGACATGGCGAACTATAGACCGATAGCTATTCTCCCCAGTTTCTCAAAAATCTTCGAAAAAGTAATATTTGATAGAATAACATCTTTCTTAGACTCAAGCAAAGTCCTAAGTTGTAATCAATTTGGATTTCAAAAAGGCAAAAATACCACATTAGCTATATTTAAATTTCTAAAACAAGTATGGGAGGATATCAATAAAAAGAAAAAGGGCGTGGCTCTGTTTTTAGACCTTTCTAAAGCGTTCGACTGCGTCAACCATGATACACTTTTAAATAAATTAGAAGTTATAGGTATACGGGGAAAGGCACTCTCTCTTATTAAATGTTATTTAACAAACAGGAGTCAATCAACTGCCATAAATGCTTACAACAAATCTACTAAAACAATCGAACAAATTCAGTCAGGTTTTGATAAAGTCTCTATAGGAGTACCTCAAGGAAGTATTCTTGGGCCCTTGCTTTTCCTAGTTTACATCAACGAATTACCGCTAGTTACTAAGCATCTCTGTGTCATGTTCGCAGATGATGCCACAATCTATATTCAACAACAAAAACTAAGTGAAGCAAAACTAGAAGAAGAGGTTAATAATACACTTAAAGATTTAGTAAACTGGTTAGAATCTATAAACTTAACTGTCAATGTACAAAAAACAAAACTTATGCAATTTCGAAATTACAAAGCTACACCTGTTCATTTAAATATCGTCAATAAAAACATCAAAATTAATGAAATAACAGACACAACATTTTTAGGCGTTACCTTAGACACTCACCTAAACTGGAAAAAACACATATCACAAGTAAATGTAAAGCTCTCAAAATACAGTTATGTTCTGTCGATGTTAAGTAACATCGTTAATAAAGACACTGCGAAAAGTGCATACTATGGCTACGTTTACCCTCATTTGACTTATGGGATTATCTTCTGGGGAAACTCTGTAGATGTAGAATCTACATTTAAACTACAAAAAAGCTGCATACGGGCCATCTACAAACTACAAAGTAAAGAAACTGTTCGTAATGTCTTCAAGAAAAATAGCATATTAACATTAACTAGTATATATATATTAGAGATATGTCTATTTGTCAAATATAATCACGATTACTTTTTTGATCAAAAATCTGTACGCTTTGAAAGTTTACGACGCAAAAACCAACTAAATATTTGTATACCTCAAATCAATAACACAATGTTTCATAAAAGTTCATATATTACTGCAATCAAAATTTATAACAATTTGCCAATACATATTAAGTCTTTAAATGGAAATAAATTTAAAATGTATCTAAAAAGGTGGCTGGTATCTAATGTATTTTATGACATAAATGAGTATTTCGACAACACAAGCCCATTTAAACATTTATTTTAGTAGAGTAGTGAAGTACATAGCGATTCATGTTTTAAAAAAAGAAAAAATAAGTAAAAAGTTTTTGTGCGCCTAACCTAGTGCCATCACTGATCTCAATGTTAAATCTTAGTTCCTAGCTAGTTAAGTAGGTACATTTTTTAATAATTATTGTACGTCCGAGAGGATAATTACTGTTGATACTTATTTTGTTATTTTAAGACCTTTGTAACCACAGTTATTTACAATAAAAGTTTATCTTATCTTATCTCTAGGCCGCGCGACCTCCTAATGAACTGCTCTAACGAAACAACGTTTTTTCACAACTATCCTACCTTTTTTCCATCCCAATTGAAGTGTGAAGAGACTTAAATTCGTCTCAGGCTTGAGCTCCAAGGATTTAAGAGTTGGGGGCTAATTCAATGATAAATGAAGAACTGAACTTCAGCGGCGAAGTTTAAAATAATGGCTCAATTTAAAACTTATTACACTTTAATGGGAGCTGTGAGCAGAGCAAAGCTTCCATTCACTTATGTCAAAGCGAATGGGATTTCAAAAGTGTAAAATTCATTTAAATTTTTATGACAAAGTTTTCAGACAGTTTATTATACAAAAAGATCCTTCTCTATTTAAGCACCAGCGGCAAGTGTACTAATCTCAATGTATTTTACATTTCAAAACAATTATCAAGCAAACTTGGACGAGCGCATTTCCTTCTTTCATACACTCCATCTCTCAGTTCCAACTTTTCCATTAGTACTTGGCAACTTTTCACTTGAAATTTCACTTAATCGCGAACATAATATTCCTTTCCTCAGACCACACCGTATAATAATTGTGTTAAGCGGAAATTATTAATTTGAATCTTAATAATTTCCCTACTTTAAATTCCTATTTATCCAGAAGCTTCTGCTAAAATGTTGAGAAAACAACTTAAAACAAGCATGACCCAGTTGGATCGCGCAAAGATTCCGTTTCAAGATTCCGAATTGGTCCTAACTTAACTATTGTGATATAAAACGTTCAATCGCGATAATTTCGACCCTAGAACTAAAAACATACAATGTCATCATAAAGCTTCGGTACTTAAGCTGTTTTAATGTCGTGTTTTGCAAAACCAGAAAAAAAGGTCGTGGGTCTCAGTTCGATGTCCCAAACGGAGACCTCACGATTTTATATCTTGACAACCCCTTCACAGATTTAGTTAATATTCAAAATTATTGTTTAGAATTGAATACCAAATGTTTCTGCCAAATATAATCCAAATCGGCCAGTAAATGGCGCAGCAGCAAACTTCCCCCCTTTTTGGGGGAAATACCCCTCCAATCATCGCAGACGACAAAAAATAAATATGTAATATTATATATTTATGATAATGAGTGATAAAAATCTATAATATTGTAGAACCTGTGTACCAAGATTTATCAAAATTAGTATTAAAATACGAACATTACGCGAGTACCAACATACGGACAGACGAAAGCAAATTTTTCAGTTAAATCAGAGACTTCGTTCGCTTTGCTCACTCGTGTAGAATGGCCAAACTTGTAAAGATGTTTGTAATAGTATTTTATGTTACTTGCCATGATTCAATATAGTTTTGTTGAGTCATCTTAATAACTTCAAAGCTCGTGTAGCAACGATACGCAAATACAGTGCTTATAATGCAAATTACTTTATTTCGAAGGATCATATTTATCTGTTGGTCGCGACCTGCCCAAGGGTACGGCGCGGCGACGCTTGCCATATATCAAGTGGTCCGCTTTTAATCTCTCAAGCCCTATTTATTCACATTTATTCCAAAGATATTTTCCTACCGGAATTTCCCCCTTGGAATTGGTAACGTTTCCCGCGTTTAGCTGATTTGTACCGTTCTTGTTATTGTGGTTTATTTTAACAAAAGGACCTGAAATAATTTAAATTTGTCAAGAGATGGTGATGATAAATTAAGCGAGATGGCGGTATCACGGCCACGCCAAATCTCGGGAAGGGTGGGGACCGTTTTGTATCAAAGAAAATGTGTTCCTAAAGGGTTAATCGAATAGAAACCTGTTATTAATGAACAGCGGTCTATTTTATTGTTTTAAACCTACAAAGTAGAAACAACAACATCATGCTACAAAATGAAATCGTTCTCGTTCCATTTCACGCGAGAAACGGTAGATAAGCTGGCAACCTAAGCATTATTTTTAACACTATAGCTGTATAGTCACTGAATGGTCTAGACAACTTCATTTAAAGTTTAAGCAATAACGCTCTTATTGTAACTAAATGTACCGAAACAAAACGAGATAAGTGCATCAAGGCCCTTTAGAAAGTTTCGTCTCCCGACACTTGTGTGTATTCTCGATTCATTTCTCAATTCCATTTTTCTTTCGTTTCTTATACTAAGAGGCCGATCCATTGAATTCTTGTCGCTCTCTTTGGTTCATTTGCTTCTAGGTGTTTTTCTTCGAGTTAATCTATTGCCCCATTGTGTTTATTCTTCAGGTAAGCTTCGTGTTTTGTTTGGAAAAGTGTCTGGATATTTTTCTTTTGAGGCAATATCTTGTACAAATAAAATATATTGAGCTGTGTTTATTTATATCGGAGTGATGTTGTTTGTTTAGGTACCTACTTTCTAATAATTGTTTGTTATAACGACTTGGTTGGCGCCGGCCGCCGTCTAACAAACGAGAGAAAAAAGAGGTAAATATAATATTTTCCTCGTATTGCCTCTTGTTGATCTGCTGTGCTTGGTTGTCAGGTATGTTAGGGGTCTACGACAGAAATACTTACAAACTAGATACACTTCAGACAATATTCTTTTATAAATATACAACATAAAGATAAATATCTACCTGTTTGTATTTTTTTTCAGTCTGATTATCACTACTGGACAAAAGCCTTCCCTGACTTATCTAGTATCTACGGTTTTGTGATGAAATAGGCCATCTAGGTATTACGGGAAACCTAGATGGCCTATTTCAGATGACCGCGTCGCAATTGAACTCCACTTGGAGTTCATTTAGATCTAGCTAATTAATATTCGCTTCGTTAATCTACTAGCTAGACCTCTCGGTTTCACTCGCCATCATGCAGGAACCGTATCTTTTTCCGGTAACAAGCCTTATCTAAGCCTAAGCCATGTCCTAATCGGGTGTAAGCTACCCTCATACCAACTTCATCCCAATCCATCCAGCTTTTAAAGAGTTGAAAATAAATACACACAAACATTCGCGTTTGCAATATAGTTATTGTGATGTGTTGTATTAGAAATCACTTGAGTGCCATTGTGTGAGATTATTCTTTTTGAATCATGTATTTTGTCTCATAAACTCAAAAAATATTACTTTGTATGTAGGTATATAACAACGATACAAAACAAAATATAAAAATAATAGGAGGTAAGATAAAGCGAAACGTAATTTCGATAAATCAAACCGACATAATATATCGCTCTCTCGGCTCTCGCAAACGGTGTTTTAATCTTTATAACCTTTTGTGATAATTTATTCTTTTCGCAAAATCAAGCCATTCATGTGTGCTTTAACAATAGTTAAACTGCTGTTTATCAAAACAATAAAAGGAAAAGATTTATCACGAATCTAGCGGCTGTATTGAGAACTAACTGCGAAGTGAGAGCGTACCGATAATACTGTATCGGAAAAATAATGTAAAGCAAAAAATAAAGCAATTTTTTTTTATAAAAGTTATCTTGTACATGACTGCAATAATAAAAAATAAATAAAAATAAAAGCCTTTATTGCAAATACACATTTCAATTACATTTTAATTAATACATTATATTCTTAGTTATGTCAATATTCAATTTTATTATTATTTTATATCCAGTATTATCTGTTAGTCAATTATTATTATTATTTTTGTATGTTTGACATTTAATATTATTACATTGTTGTCTATTGTTTTCGTTTTTGTCTTGTGTGTATGTCGCGTCATTGGCGTAGGCCTCCCCCAGTTTTTTCCATACTTTCCTGTCTCTTGCCGTTCTCATCCATTCAATTCCAAGTTTTTGGTCAAAAATATCCTCCCAACGTCTATTTGGCCTTCCTCTGTTTCGTTTCTCTCCCCTTGGTTGCCATTCTATGATTTTCTTACTCCATCTGTCGTTTTCCATCCTGCATATATGTCCTGACCAATTCCATTTCAATATTCTAGTAGTTTCTGTTATATCTCTTACTTTAGTTTTTTGTCTGATGGTTTGGTTATTTATTTGATCTGACAGTTTTATCCCTAACATACTTGACTTATACATGACTGCAATAGTGACCTCGAAATATAATTTGGCATTTTAAAGAACTTTCAAAAGCGATTTCAAGAAATTGATATTGAACAAGTCTTTCTTTTCTAATATTCACAATTGAAGCTTAAACAACTTTCCTTAATCACATCCTAACATGCTAACAAAAATTATAATGCAAAGTTATATAGCCGCAGTCGTATCAGGACCAATAAAGCTTCGAGGTATAAAAAGGAATACAATAATATAAAAGAAAAAACTTCGTTTGCGCGATTCAGAATTCACTACATGACAATTGTCAGTCCATACAAAACGTCAAAAAATGGATCAACGCCACCTAGCGAAAGATAGGTATCATCAACTTTGTCTCTCTGTCTAGATATTTGTCGCTTTTTTGCGGCTAAACGGCTGAATGGATCTTGATAAAATTTGATAAGGAGTTACTGTATATCACAAATACAGACATAGAATACTTTTTTTATGTCCACGTGGGTAACAACTAGTAATATTTAAAACAGAGATAAAGTTTCTTAATCCGCTTAGTCGCACAACGTTCATAGTCCAGAAATCTAGTTTTATTTTGCAAAGCATTATCAATATCACAACAACATAATTATATGCTTATCTATCAAAGAGGCTAACTGCCCACTTGCAGCTAACACCGCTATTGCGAGCTTTCGAGTGGTTCTTTTACGCGTTAGAGGTCAGCTGTGCGCGAGAAATGCGTCGCACAACAGCGAGCACTGCACTCAGCTCGTCCCGCATCTGTGTCAAGTGCCCTGAATTGGTGCGCTGCTACTGTGAATTACTAGACTGCACCTACAAGTATTTCTGTACAGTAGAGATGCATTTAATAATGATTAGTGCTCGGATTGAAGGTTAATTGGATTGGCTTTTGTCAAAGTACGTTCATATTTTGAGCCAACTTCATCTTTGTCTGCCTAATGTTATTTTTCAACGCGTTCATTACAATAATACACCGAACTATGCATGATTTCCAAGTAGTATTAGACGCATAATGCCTAATACGCAAAACTCCAAATGTACGCAAAACACCAAATTCGCTTGATGCCATTTAAGCAAAACGCCAAATTAGCGTACGTAATTACGCAAAATACAAAAAAAAAACACCAAAATTGCTAGATTCGAGTTTATTGTGCCACAAGACAGATGGGACAGGAGCGGAATGGGAGGAACCTAGGAATAATATTGGAGCGGGATTAGAATTGGATATAGATGAATGACAAACGCGATGAAACAGCGGTAAGTATATGATTTTTTTATACACGCATGCAGTAAGTCGCGAGCAAATAATAAAATCATAAAGATTCATTCGATTTCACTCCGTTTTCTTTTGATAAAATAAATTCAAGTCATGCGTGACTTGTTGATAAAAAGACCAAAATTGCTATATGTACGTTTATAATATTTGAGGAGCTCCCTCAGTTCCTCAGGGATCACATTACCAGAACTAGAGTTTGATAAAAATGGGACCATTCTGGAAGTACCTCTTATCAAATTAAAAAGAATTTTCAAATCGGTTCATAAATGACGGAGTTCTGAGGTAACAAACTTTAAACACAGTCGAATAGAGATCCTCCGCATTTATTTGAATGTCGTTTTAAAAATATAGGGCGAAGTACGAGGAGCGAACTGCTACTACGAGTAATTAATCAAAATACTCCAAATACTTACATTCAATCAAAAAAAAGATAAAAAAGTATCCATGACACGCTTGTCTCTAGCACCATTTAGCACCATCAAGTCGCAAAATTAAATTATAAAAATAGCTCAGTATTATTTCCAAAGAATAAACGTAGCATTTTAATTCACTCCTCCGCAAGCTGCTTGTCATTGCCATATAAAAACATACTAAAGTAGACGATATTTTTCACGGAGGCCCAAAATTAAACCAAATTGGATTGGACACCTTGTTTGGCACAGGCACATTTATAGATGAATCAGACGTGACATATACTCTGGAAAATCCTTTTCTATTATCGAATATCTACTTGTTTTTTTTTTTAAGGAATTGCAAAGGACTATTACTACGTTAAAAAAAACAACAGCCCAACTGCTAATTTATTGTCACCCCCAACGAAGTTATACTCCTGTACCGAATCCTAGCTATTACTACGTAAAAAAAACAACACCCCATCTGCCAATTTATTGACACCCGCAACGTAGCAATACTCCTGTACCGAATTTGTATGTAGTTTCAGGGTGTGGTAATATCGGTTCAACGAGGGACATTTTCTAAGCATTATAATATCATTGTACTTGTCACAGAGGCGTAGCGAGGGTCTCGGTCAATGTTTCTTATAATTACTTCAAAACGCTACTTATAATGAGTCATCATTATAACTATAAGAATTTTTATTATGTGACAATCCTGAAATCGTAAAAACAAAACACTGTACAGAAAAATGACATTCACGGCGAATGATATATTTTTAAAAAGATTGTTGGTAAATACAATGATATTATAGTATATTTCCGTCGTTTGACGGAACACTAAGTATATTATATTAAATAACTGATCGAGGAAAATATTACAACAGAGTTAAATATAGGAATGTGAGTAGGCTAAGCAGAAAGTGCAATAAAAATGTTATTTAACTATATATTTTTTAAATTTTATCTATAAACGTACTCGTACAAATCACAAAACAAAGGAACATTTTTTTAATTCAAATCTCTTTTAAGTTAAAAAAACAAATTCCATTCATATAAAGTAGCTAAGCCTTCGGGAAGTATACAGTCTCAGAATTCTTTTCACACATTAATGAAGATTGATAACTCAGTATGCTAAAACGTGACACCCTCTTTTTTGTGGGTATTGTGTGCAACTCTGTTTAAAGCCCAAATATAAACAATAGATTAAAAAAGCTCTCTCATGCTTTAATTTATAATTGTAGATGTTCAGTGGTGATCTATGATCATATAGCTATAGCCAATGATATTTTACTTAAGATAGGGTTTTACTTTCAAAAAGGCGCTTTGAATTCGGCTCTGTTGTTTCCTGTGTACAGCTCATTGTAACCTAGCAACCAAGTTCCACCAAAGAGTGCGAAAGAAAATAAGAAAAGTAATAGAGTAAACGAGAAAGCTATAATGAAATCTGTCTTGGGCCATTTTAAAGCCGCTAAAATCGTATCTCGAATAAAATACCACTGCCTACAACCTATAGCTATAATTATAATCAAAGATACAAGAAAATGTGATGCGTGTGACATGCAAATAATCAATAAGTCTCCACGACTGCACACTTCAATAAAAGCTGCAAACCAATAGATGAACAAAGGCTTCTATGCAGTTGTTTATTTGCACCTAGACTAAGGTGGATCGCTCACCACGGCAGCACTTGGCCACGGAAAATCTATAACGCGACTATATTGTGTTATGATATGTAATTATGTTTTTATTATGTTATGGGTGTCAACAGTTATGTACCTGAAATAGACATTATTATTATTATAAGTAGGAGATCTTGACGCGAAAGCGAAGCGGGACGGCGCGAAAACAACAAACAGTATAACCTTTTGAAGTACATATTGAATTATCCTACAACAGCGCGAACCTCAGTGCGGTGTGACCCTAAGCGAAGCGAACGCGAAAATGATAAACGTAACGTCCATGACGGGGTTTTTGGCGGGAACGTGAAGAAATCATGTCGCGTCTTTTTATTATTTTCCAAAACTTGTGTTATTTCGAGTGTTAATGTGTAAAAACGGTGAATTTTTACCCGCTAAGTGTTCGTGAACATGCACGAGTGTTGGTGAATGGTATAATGTCGTGAAACGTGAATTTTCGTGTTCTTTCCAAAACTCCATAGAAGGCTCTAGTAAAGTTTTCACCACTTTACTGGGGCATGACTTGGACTTGACCGTGACTTTCTTTGCTTGACTTTGACCGTGACTATGACTTGTTTGATAATATCTAACAAAATTTGAGAATATATTATGTATACTTGACACTGGCAAATGCATAAGACGTGCGACGCCAAAATCCTCTTAGGAGGAAAGAGAAAAAAAAAAAAAAACGTCCATGACAAATAAACAGTAACCATTGAAAGGCGACGGCGGCGGCATAGATGAATGTATACTAGGGCGGCGGCGGTGGCCGCCGCTAGCCGCATCCAGAGCTAATCAAAGAAAAATAATGATTGTGCAGTGCAGTGATGACTACGATAATTAGAATTATGAGGCTATTGCTATATTTGCAAATATTTTAAACATTATAAGTTATTTCGGACCGGGGTAAGTATGTTCTAAAACTGCGACCAGAACCACGGGAGGATGGCAGCAGCGTCCTCTTAGTAAACGGTGCAAATTCTGCGATCTCCAATCCGCTTGCCATGCGTGGGGATTATGGCAACCACCTCCCCAATAGGGGTGAGACTTCGTCCAGTAGTGGACGTCTAAGAGCCGATAAAAAGATGTAAATTCTGTTGAAATTATGAAATAATCAAAATTTTGGTTTAAGTGGTGATTATCTACAAATGCTTGTAGATGTTCATATAAATTGATTTTAATTCCCAAACAGTTATATTTTAATAAAGGAAATTCTGGAAATTCTTACAAAGATAAACTCGAACTAAGCTTTGAGCAAGATTAAAAACAGATTTTTCATAATAAAGTATTGGAGTTATATTTTCAGCAAAGTAGAAACTTTAGCTGTTTTTCTACCTAGTAACCTACAAATTGAAACATAAGTTTTGCACAAATTGAAGCCACATGGAAACTGCTAACATTTATACTTAATTTTATAATATCTTAAATACTAGTAGTTCTGGGAACAATAGACTCGCGAGCACAAGCCTTTTTCGCCCAACCTCAATTATTATTCTACAATTTCATGGTTTTTTTTTTTGTCGTCGGCGATTTTTGATTAGATTTTTGTTTTATTTCTCGCAAAAAGGGGCTCAGTTTGCTGCGGCGCCATTTAGCGTTTGATTTTGATAATAATCTCATGTCTTGACAACTTCTTCACCGATTTCGCTCATATTCGAAATTCTAATCATAATTCATAATATATACATATTATGTTCTGCCATATATTATCAAAATCGTCCGGTCAATGGGGCCGCAGCACATTTTCCCCCTTTTTGGGGTAAATCAAAAAACCTCTCCAATCAAAAATCGCCGACGCCAAAAAAACTATACGAAATTGTAGAACCTGTATACCAAGTTTCATCAAGATAAGTTCAAAAAAACGATCAATACCAACATATTATGTGTACGGAGTGGTGAAAACAAATTTTGCAAGTTGAAGTAGAGACTTTGTTCGGTTTGCTCATTCGGTCAGTTAAAAGTAGGTAAACAAAATCCGTGTGTGCTGTCATATCTGATTGCCACCATTTTTAGTTTGTTTTTTATTATCAGTGTAAACAGTTTGAAATTTTGAAAATCATTTTCAAAACGACACACTGAAGAACTTTTTATGTAGAAAGAAAGGTCCAACCTAAATATCCAAATTCAACCAACCCTTTTCACTATCTCGAGGAAATGGAGAGTTTTCTCATTTCCTAAAAGGGCGCTAATTTTCCTGCGGGAGGTTTCGGGATAGTTCCCCGCTTATATTGATTTAGACGGCAGAAAAGTTAAATGAGAGGCATACCTTCGCTCATCTGTCGCTGACAATTTCTTAGCGAGGATTTTAATCTTGCACCAAGGGAAATCTTCTTGTTTGAGTTTCGGTTGATTACTTTTTATGATGTGGTGCAGACTCTGCAGATTACAAGTTGAAGTCAATTTCGAGCTTATTTATGTCGATATAATTGAAAATTACTATGAGATATGTGCAAACCGCACAATATAGCTTTAAGTCAATTTATAAGGAGAATTCTGTGCTTTAAGTCAAAGACATAAAGGGATAGACACCTAATCAGCAAATCAAACTATCTTGAAATAAAGTACATCAGATTGACGGGAGAATTCTGTGCTTTAAGTAAATTTTTCCGCGGGTTAGGTTTTCACGATATTGCCACGAGGCAACTATCAGTACAGGCAACGATACAGTGCCATAAACAACTGACTTTTAACCTACATTACTATTAGTACTCACGGGATATTTAGCACGATTTTTAGTTTTGTTGAGTTCCCGATATTCCGGTACAGTTGCATACGCCATTTTCACGGGTAAACTGAACTGATGATAAAAAGTTACGAAAATTAGGAGCAGACAAATATAGTAATGTAGTAAACAACCACGAAAGTCTAGAAACAGTGTTTAACTTTTAACCTCGTGTACTCATTACTATAGCGTACATCAACAAACTACAAAAGTATACTACTAACATTCAAAATCTGTAGCGTATGCACCAAAACGGCAAAATGACGAGCAACAAAACGAAATACTACCCTAATCATGTGCTCATGTGCTAATCATTTACTCCCTTCTCAATTTTCCTGTATTTGATTTCAGGCAATTACATCGATTATGTTGTACCATTTTCTAAACTAAACTAAATTTGACAGCTCTAAAATTATCGGCATCCATTTCACACATACCTAATTGAAAATAAAAGAGACGTCGATAAGTTTAGTCCTATCAGATTGGTTTAGTTTAGTGAATGCTACAACATAATCGACACCACTGTGTACTTTCTGCAATGACGTTCTAAATTGAAGACGGCGGCTGACAAGCCCTTTTCTAGGAATCAACGCACAAATCATACCGCTTATTATATTATACGTTAAAGGACCCAATATTCCTCAAATGGTCTAGGTCACTCTAGGTGAAACCATCATCATCATCATCGTCATCATCAGCCATAAGACGTCCATTGCTGAACATAGGCCTCCACCTTAGAGCGTCACACCGAAAGGCAATGGGCCACTTGTAGTGGTTGCCCGCGACTTTCACTATGTCGTCGGTCAACCTAGTGGAAGGCCTTCTTACGCTGCATCTTCCGGTCGTTGGTACCACTCAAGAATCTTTTCTCCCCATCGGTTATTGGTTCTTCGAGTGTAATATGGCCTATATATTGTAATGTGAACAATAAGAACGGATTTTGCGAAATTCCATCTCGAAAGGAGTAAAATGGACGTGGAGTAAGCTTATATGGAAAAAAAGCTTTTTTTTCGTGCTAAGCCAATTAAACTCGGTTGTTGCACTTAACATAAAAAATAAAAAACGCGTGTTTCGGAATTTTTCAAGAGTCAATGCCTTAAGAGGTGAAATTGATTTTTAAGTTACTGGAGCCTATGCGAGCGAAGCCATGCTGGGGCGCTAGTCTCGACTTTTCGCTACAGCACTTTGCGACCGAATTCGGTCGCTATGACGCAAAAATTAGACAACGAACACGAATTGTTGCATTGAATTTTACGTTCAAAATTCAACGCTATGTTTGCGTTTTTTCGTTAACAATTCGTGTTCGTTGTCGAATTTTTGCGTCATAGCGAGCAAATTCAGTCGCAAAGTGCTGTAGCGAAAAGTCGAGACTAGAGCCCCAGGCAAGCTATTCTAAGATAAGTTATGATCAGATTGTCACTTTTTTTGCTACGTAAAGTTTTTCTTACTAAATAATGTAGAGTATAAAAGTTGTAGTTAAACTCATAATTAACTCTGAGATTAAGGGTTTTCTTCCACGCCTTTTTACAACTATCGAACAAATGTAAAAGTTAATTCCAGATTAAGCCACTGGATAAGGCCCGCTAGCGAAGCGTTTGCGCTCTAAGTTTACACTTCAGATTAGGTTAACCTCTGTGTCTACAACGTTCTTCCGTCCCAAGCTTCATTCTATGTACCACCTTCCTTCGCTGCGTAAACGTATGTAATGTACATCCAGAGGTGGATTTAAGGACTGGTAAGTCATCATCATCATCAGCCGGAAGACGTCCACTGCTGAACATAGGAATATTTCATTCTGTCCCCCTGATTTTTCTTCTCGGGGGGACAACCAGGGAAAAAACGTTCGATTTGTTCCCTTATTATCAACAAGGGAATAGATCGATGTAATTATTTCCTGTTTGTCCCCTGCTGTTTCCTTAGGGGGGCAGATAGGAATAAAAAGTTTGTTTTGTAACCTTAAATCTGCACATAAAGGGCACGGGAATTATGGAGACCCCCTCCGGTTACCATAATTCCCACACTTGGCAGGTGGCAAGGGAACTGGATCGCAGAACACTCACCGTTGACTAAGAGGACGTTGTATTGTGAGCACCAACTCATTTGATTTTAAATGGGATGCTTTTAAGAAAGATAATTTAGAGTTTTAAATTAACCAGTCAATAATATTACAATTTGCAGTATTTTGACAGTTCAAAACCATGCACTGCGCTTGTCACCCTGATATAAAATCTATATAGGTAATATGCCTTGTTCCGTCTGCATCCCAATAGATCTCATCCCATAACGTCAATTTCTTAAATCAACCCACTTTCTATAATATTTTTTGCTCAGTTTATTTTGGCTAGAAACATTTCCCCAATCCGGAATACAGTAATGCTTGCACACTACTTTTGGCGGCTAAATATCTGGGAAAGCTGTGGTGCTTCTCTAGATGGTATCTGTAAAAGAGTTTTATCACTATACAGCTAACTATAACTGTATGAAAAAAACATTCAAAGATTATGTTGCCGTTTCCCAGCTCTGTAGTGTGCCCTATTTGCTAGTGAAGTACAAGGCGAGAGTGGTGCCCTCATCAATCTTCTATAATTAGGTAGTGACGTTCCCGACTACACTAATGACGAGAAGGCGTTCTCTGCCGACGCCTACGCGAAAATTACGACATTACGCACCGCAAATGGGTGCTACCTCGATTTTCAACAAACGTCTCAATGCATCTACGCGACGCATAAGAACTTGCTACACAATGTAAGTAACCAAAATAAGTAATTGAGTATTAGTCTTAACTACATCTTTATATATGTTTTTTTTTTCATTTCTCTTATCAATATTTTTTTATTTGTCCATTAAGTACATGATTTTAATTACACAATATGGGTCCAAAATACAACTATAAATACTGGTTGGATCACGGATCTATGGGAGGAAATTGCTATTTGATAACAGTTCAGTATCATGCAAATCTATGTTTATTGTGAAAATGGTCCATCCACCATTATGATTAAACTAGCTCTGCTCTCTCCGCTAGCCGTATAATTGCATAAACGAAGAAGCCTGCACGTTAATATGCACGACCTGCCTCCAACTATGATACAATATTAACCTAATTTGCTAAATTTATACCAAACTCTAAATTTGCTAATGGGATCATACCTGGAAAGCGTTAGTAGTCAAGCCAGGTTATGAAATTTCTAAATACAAAAAAAGATATACATACTTTGAAATAAGTAATTAATGTCGATTGTCGATTTACTCCTCCTTTGTTAATTTGGACATATTTTAACATTTAATAAGTTGTACATTTATCAAGTTAATAATTTTAAAAAAATATCTGCCATGGGTAGGTATTTTGTATTAATGACCGAGTGAAGCGAAGGTCTCAGAGTTTACTGGGACAAATCGGCATTTGTATGTATGTATGTATGTTTGTGTGTATATTAGTCCGATGATAACTTGCGAATCGTTGATCCGATCTTCATGAAATTTTGTAGGCAAGTAGTTCATTTCAATTCAATTTTTAAGTTCGAATATGAGCTGAATCGGTCTAGGGGTTGTGAATATATAGGGGACGCGATGTCTCAGTTCTCCGCGAACTACCAGTTATTATATTCTGCAAACGGTACATCTGATTGAAAAACTATGTATCAAACACTTCCTTCATTTTAAATGCTACCCCACATAAAGGTGTGCACTGTGTAGTCAAATTTGTTTTAAACTCTTTTTACCTTTCTTTTTTTATTTATTTTTACCGCATATAAGTCCGCGTTTGACCGCCAACTCGCCTGTTGGTAAGCGACGATGTGCTCGAAGATGAAGAACTTAGTCTTAAGATACCTGTTTACTCTGGCCTTGAAAAGCCCTAATAATAACGTTGATTCTAAACGTTTTGTATATACGTATTGTATGGTAGTGATGCGTCTTTCTACTTGTCCTGCAGTAAATATGGGATTGTAAGATGAGGTCATGTAACTGCGATGCACATTTTAAAATCCTGTAAAAGATTGACAGACTCGCTACCTTACGGTGGTGTTCCAGGCTTAGAAGTTTTTGGCAACCAACTTTTCATCGCCAATAAGACGAACAGCATGCCGTCCAGCGATTGTCTACCGATTCAAGAGCTTCAAGCTGGTATTTGGCCGAGCCGTCCCAAAGTTGGCAGCAGTATTCCACACACGACCAGACTTGTGCTTGATAAAGAGTAAGCAACTGCCCCGGCGTAAAATACCGCCTAATCTTATTTAGTACGTAGGCTCCGTAGTTAATTAGTAAGGGTTAACCCAAGAGGTTCAAGATGGTTAGTTGCAATATTGTATTTTAATGACGTCACTTATTCAGTGACCATCTATGAACATTCACGAATCTACAGTCTATTTATGAAATTTGTTAAATCGTTGTGACTGTAAATCACAACAACCTACCACCATTAAGGTGGTAAGGAGATAACATTCAGACATACATCCACGTTAAACACAACATCCTAATTTGGCTTCACTGTTGTGGAACTGTACTGGCCGGTACTGGCCACAAACAAAAGCTAAACGATCAATGCCTCTCCATAAAATCAAAACACGCCGCGGCTACGCTCCAATTAACAGCTGATTTGCGAGTCAAATGTAGTTTCTGCATGAAATGCAAAGCGTATATAAGTTATCATTAGATAACGGCAATAAATCTTCATTAATCAGCCGCTCGCGTTAACTTTTAACGACTTGTAATTATGTAGTCTCGAGACTAATACGTATCGATTTTTAAGCTTCGTTGAATTCTCCAAGTTTTGGCAAGCCCAGTTTATTTTAGGCTAGCGCTCCCAAGTTTAGGGATTAAGTAAATACTACTGCGTCGGCTAAGTCAAGTCAAGCTGGTTATTAAAAAGCTTCCTGCGTAATGAAATTGTTTGCTCAAAACGTAATAATATGCTTTCTAAACGTGTCTCACATATATATATATATATATATATATATTGCAGTTATACTAGTATACTATTATTACAATACTATGATATAATCATAAACAACTTTAAAAAAAAACAATAAACTGAGTGCCTACTTAGACTAGAGGCTCAATGTGCTCTCAATGCTCAATCAAACAAGTGTTTGCTTAAACTGGAATAATATATTACTTTTACTACTCATTGCTCTAGAAAATGCAGGGCTTATACCTGGAAACTCAAAGCATAATAAAATTTCGGTCAAACTACGGAGAATACCGTCGTGGGGCGCGATTCACTCGCTCGCTTAACCTCCCAAACTGATTCGAATTCTTGTGCGTCATTATTTTTAGTTTCTCAATAGGTAAAAGTGTCTTATGATATCGAAGCTGAGGTTTTGCTATAATTAGCAGTAACTGACGAAAAATTCCTAGGTTTGAGGAAGAAGAAAAGAAAATGGGTCCATGAACTGACCATATCATATCTTATTTCTTATAATTTTTTTTTTTTTTTTTTGTGGCTAGGATCTTGTTTTTTTTATTACTTTTGTTAAAATAATTCCATGTTTAACGCCATTTCATAAATCACGCTTTATCCCGCTTATATTTCGCTGAAACTCCCGCGTCAAATTCAACACGTCCATACATACAAGTAATTTGACGCAATCGGCGCGAGCGAACCTCGTCCTGCGGCGGGATTTGCCTCAGTTTGACCGAAGCTTAATCGTATGAATAGATGGTATTTAGATATAGTTCCACGTAGAGTCACCCTTCGAGGGCTGGCCGATATCCCAGCAGTGGGATGTTTAAGGGCTGATGCAGGTATGATAATTACGTACGTACGATAATTATGAACCATATTTGGTTCATATTTGCATCCATATATAAATAAATCATTTAGCATAAATATTTGAAACTATGTTTTTGTTTATGAAATAACTACTGAATCCTGTGAAAAATACTTAAAATATGTTAAAAATTAGAGCTTAGAACTACCATAGATTTCAAAATAGTCACTGCTCAAGTGGTCATTTATCTTACTTTTCCTCGAGGCTAATTAGTTGAAGTGATGGAGTCTTTGAAGACAAAGCCTAGTTGGGTAGGTATAGATGCTTTATTAATATCATGATTACGCTCAACTTCCTTGATGCGAGATTGATCGCTATGATGGAAACTCACTTTAATTTCTCAATGAATTGTTCCGACAAAAACTCACCAAAGGAAAGCGTGGATTGCGGGGGCTACTACCAAGCGTTCGGGTTAAAGAAATTTATTTCTCAACAAGAAATTATAGTTATATTATAGAAATTAAGCGTTCTCATTGTCTATCTCAAGGTTACTTCTACTTGCACCTAGCAATGCACCAACAAGAGTAAATTTATATAGGTGTATTTTGACCGATGTGTGATGCGCTTCAATCGTCCTGAGTGCGGAATCTAGAGGGGGTAATATGTGCTGAGTGTCTTATAACCTCGCAGATTCAAATAATAGCTTCCCAGAAACATCTCGGCCGCCGGTCTGCGCATCACTAATGTGCGGTAATGTAGGTAGACAGGATGACGCCGACCGACGACGATTGACTTTAATTAGTAACTAGGTTCACACATCTGCGATGTAATTATACTTGTGGTTTGATTGCTTGTTGGAATTGGCGTTATATATTTATTGTTATGAGAGATCTAAAGTTAGGCAGCAGATACTGAGGAAAGCAGTATAATTATATGTAGTGCGAAACGAAACACCACAAGCTGGATGTCAGGGCAAGTCTCATCACCCCCCATGTATAGATAAAATTAGATGCAGAGCGAATAGGTTCACTGAATGATCAGAACCGATCATGAAAAACGTTGGCTTCATTACTGCTTTAGAACTTTAACAGCTTTAAAACACTGGTTGAGTAGAGCAATCGTACTCAATAGTTACTGGGTGGTAGCGGCGTCGAAGTGGCCCCGACGCCCGCTGGTGTGGCGAACAAGCATTCGCGTGTTCGCTGACAGATAGCAATCAGGGGGAGGCACCACGCGTTGTTTCTAATTAATGGAGGCAGATCGCGTGTAAATGACCCATTTGTCTCGCCCGGCGTCGGATGTTCACAGAAGAATTGTAAGCGATACAAATACCTTAAATGTCTTCAAACACTTACCTCGCTGCTACCGCTGAAATTTCCACTGTAGCGATCTGCAATTATAATAAGCGATATCTTGATTGTAAATACTGGTGTGATATCGCGTGGAGTTCAACGCAAACGTTGATATATTATTTGAACCTGATGTACCTACAGTTTGGCTACTTGACTTGAATTGTATTCTTGTGACTTTTTTTCGCTATAATTCGTCCTTCAACCAGAGTACCGAGTGCGAGTTTTTCTAAATGCGTTTGCTTACTCGATCGTGTCAACGTTAACTATAATTTGTATGAAATAAGAGCAGCGCTGTCTACCGTCATCTAGATGCATGGCACTGCTCTTACTTTATACAAATCATAGTTAACGTAAACGCGATCGAATAGGTAAATGCAATTGCAAAAGCTCTTACACGGCACGGCACTGATTCTAGAACCGTTTATCATGACAGTAATAGTACGCGCATCTCATTCCAAACGGTGTTTATTCTTCCGCATCAAATAAACAAAACAATTGTAGGCATAACAATTGAAATCCATATTACTCGTTGTTTGTGAGAACACGTTTTTCATTTCTCGCTCGGCCTGCGTGAACAGTGATTATGCAAATTTAACCGCCTCCCACTGAACCACATAAATCGTTTTATATTTTATAATTTTTTCCATAAAAATATTCTGCTTAAGCCACCGATCACTCAGCGGCTGTCGGGCTTGCAAAGAATCTTCCCATTTGTGTGTTTTACTTAATTTTCTACCACAGTTGTTCACGAATATGAAATAGCTTAGTCCTGATATTATTATTTTCATAAAATACTAGCTAATGCCCGCGACTTAGCTTGGCCTTTGGCCTGCTAAAACCTTTTCCTGATAATTAAAAACAAAAAAAAAACAAATCGGTTTAGCCGTTCTCAACTGATCATCATATATGTGGTAAATTACTTTTATATATAAAGATATACTCAATGCTTCAAAGATCCTTATATAATATACCTACGTATCTATCACGACGTCTATTGAATTTATCCTTTTGACATTAAAATGCTCTACTTGGCAAGTAACATATGAAACGCGCTCCCGCTTACATCACAAGGAACCGTTCCTAAATTCTCATAAGTAGCAGTGTCTTAGCAGTAGGTAATACTGACGGGATTCCGATGAGTGGCAGAGTGGATGATTGCGCTAAGTGACAGACTGACAGTTATATTATGAGTATTTGATAGCAGTACATGTGCCTTTATCCTGAAAAAAAAAAGTCAGGTCGTCGAGTATCCGTGAGTGGTTATATTTTCATGAACTGTCTGAAGACAGGTGTGTAAATAAAACGAAGGCATCTTATCACCACATGAGATCTATTAAATAAATAAACTACTGATTCACCTAACTAGATACACTTTTGGTGCAGACCAGAGTGGTACAAATTATTTCTTCAAATGAACGTTTAGTTGTTTTCCATTAACATGCATCGTAGTTGTCCTTATTAGCTCTCATTGGAAAATTATGAATATTAAGAAAACTCTTTGAAAACACAATTAGTCGTAGTTAAGAGAACGGGACCTTTCTTATAGCCGTAATTACATTGCTGTCGTAATTATAATAATTGCTTTTGTCGACATATTAAATTTAACTCTTTTAAGGGGAAGCCTGTTATTTGAAAAATAAAATATTATACCAAAGAAATTTTCCGAACCTAGCAATTGAGTGCCATAAGTGCTTCAGTTACTTTGCATGAAACCGCTATTGTAAAAAGCCTAGTAAAAATATGGAAAAACTTTGCCAGTTAACCAATTAAAGGAGTAGGTAGATAGATAACTATATTATTCACGCCAGAAATTATGTACATAGGACAAAAATGACTTAACGAATAAAGACTTCATCGCTAAAAGCCATCTCTTCTAGACAACCATAGTATGACGTAATTCAAAATAACGCGTTTTTTTATCCAAAGATAGAAGTAAAGCAACACATATCACAAATAATGTATGTAAGCTATAAATAAACACATTTTATTGACCGGTAACACACAAATCATAAAGTCAGCAAAGTATCGTTTGCAACGCAGACTTACTTTTATGTGTTGACACTTCATATCGAATCGAACTATACAACTATATGCAGTGGTTACTCTTGAACTATATAACAACGAGGGGAGAGAGAAGTGAACTGAACAGTAGTACTGCCCTAAAATAAAACCCAACGAAGCACTCGTTGTTTTATCGTCCTACTTTCATTGTTTACTCTATTTTGCATTATGTTAATTTAATGAATTCGTGTGTAGACAAACTTCATTTATCCGTAATACAATCTAAACTTAATTAAAAGAGCCAAAATTACAACCAAAATTATTATAAATTAATTACAGATAAAAAAAACAGAGCTCAGGGCACTATCCGCAGGCACCCAAAAGGCTGGTGACGCTACCTCGTTGAATAGCAATGCTAATTCTAAATTCTCGTGTATATATCGTCGTATATATATATCTGCCAAAATCTAATTGTAACTTATTGAAAACTTAATAAAATTAATCTATGAAAACTGCCATGCTTTCGACTATAGTCGGAATAACCGACTCAATTGAACGTGAGTATTCCCGTTTTAAGAAAATTATCCCCATAATTAAATGAAATAGTTAATTACAGTCGTACTAGATTAGTAACACATGGATACTTGCTAATTATTTGAGTATTTAAATACTGCTTAGGACATAGCAATGTAAATAGGCTTTGTAAGATTTATTTTAAGTTAAAAAGAAATTTGGTTTTCAAGTAATTCTTCGAGATTCATAGATTCATTCACCGAAATACTTAAATTGCTACCACATAATGCCCTTAGTAGTGTCTACAGTTAAATCTTTCTGGCGTATTTTCATATGAATAAACATATAATATCACTAAATACGACTATCTAAGAAGAATATGTTGCGAGAAGATTACAGATGTTTAAACATTCTCTCGTTTTTATATTTCTCAGTTTGATGAAGGAGACCGAAAAATCTCGGAAACATCGATTTCTTACGTCAATTTAAAAGATATCAAAATTAAACTTTCCTTAAAATATTAATTTAGAATATTATAATACAAAGATAAACCATACAATTTTGGAAATTCAGACTACAAAAAATTGCAAATGTACGAATAAAATTATGATAGCGGTGGCACTATTTGTATTAGTTTCATTGGTACGGTATTACACCAATTACTTTAATCATAATCTGATTAAAATACACACAAAAAAAACTGTAAATAGGCACTATATATCCCTTAACATTGTGACTCATGAAATAATGTACAACACACACTTAAATACCTCTCACATTCCCTGTGAGGAGCGCCTTAGATAATACGATGAGCTACACGAGGCATTCTGAAATTACCAGTCAAAGGCTCCACTTGTATTGAATTATTGGTGCGATGATTGAGAATTTCAAGAAGAGATTGAGTTTTCTCGCTCCGTTCCTTCCGTACGGTGTCATCGAATCATGGCACGATCTTAACCCAAAATTGTACCACGCAATTCACATCTACTGGCTAAAATTCTATGGGATGTGGTACAATAGTTACTCCCCTAAAAGTATCAAGTACTGGCTCCAACTGTTATACACAATGGCTGTGTTATGGTTGGTGTGTTTTTTGCCCGGCATCGGAGAAGTTGTCTATTTACTGAGGCGAAGGGATAATATTGGAAACGTCGCGGAAGGGTTAGCAAGATATTTACTTACATTTTGTTCGAATAATATTATGTCCGAACAGGCTTTATTTCATTACACGGAAAGTTTCTGGCCATTTTTTTTGTTTGTTTGTGTAAGATAATAATGTTTACACGTGTTTACACGTGGTTAGATCCTTGATTTTTAATGCTCTTGCAATTTTCCGGAAAGAGTATTCTGTATCTTAATGATCATTATCTTCTTGATTAGTTTACTTATAAAAGATAACAAACGGCAACAGTAGAAATATAGAGCAGAGTTATCTTCGCGTATTTAATTGTATTGTATTTACAGGTTATATTTATTTCTGAGTGAAATGTACACCTACGTCAAAATCGCAGTGTTTTGGTGGAACAGAAAAAAAGTGATTGTACTTTTAAGTTACATGCATTGTTCAGAATTCAAGCCCAAGGAAAGAGAGCATGAGGATGTTTTCCGCAAAAGTATTAAGACTGCAAGATTTGTTATGACCTCTTATTCCGCTATATGCGTTGGCGCAGTTTCAGGTAAATGTGGCAGTTTTTAATTTTGATCTACAGTTTAGTTGACATATATTGTAATGATAAGAAGGCTCACATGAATACTTGGCCTAGTTTTAGATCAGCAGTATCAAAAAAAAAACATTAAATTTGGTACGTTATATTCGTACAAATATGATCAAATACACGAGTGCTTCAGCGCTGCCTGGAATTATGAATTTTGAGCAATTGGGTAATTAAAAAACTTGGCCAGCCTGATATTTCCCCAATATCTAAGCTGGCATTAATAAATTCTATTAATAAATTTATCTCGATTTCTCTTTATCTCTTTTTCTTTCTTGGCAAATTCAATATGGACCCGAAAATTTAATCTTCTGTATTTCAGTGGGAATCATAATTCCTTTGACGGAAAATTTTGATATTTTACCGACCAACGTTGAATACCCATACATCGATGTGTACAAATCACCTGTTTATGCAATTTTGTACATACATCATGTGAGTATCTGACATCTACTAATATTGAAAATGCGAAAGTAAGTAGGTACCTGGTGTGTTTTGTCCCTCTGTGCGTCTGTCTTAACAACTAAACGATAGAACCAATCTTGACATATAATTTTGGTACCTACGTGGTCTTTGAGCAACTCAGTACCGGCCTGAACGGCCCAGTCTCCGCCCGGAGACGTATGGAGGCTGTGTTGCTCTAAGTACGTGGTGCATGGTGACATAAATACATAGAGCAATACTGGCCTCCGGCCGACTCTGAGCCGTTCGTGCTACCACATACAGAACCAGAGCAGCTATTTAAATTCATCATTTAAGCATCTGCCCGGCCGGGAATGGAACCAGGGACCTCCTGCTCATAAGGCAGACGCAGTACTTATATTAAGCTAGATTGTAAAAATGAGGGAAAAAAGTTAAATCTAAAACTACAGGACGCAGCTATTTTAAATTTTCGAGGCAAACCGATTTCGAAGTTTGTACTTAAACCTGAAGGTAAGCTTCTATCCTAATAATATACAAGGTGTTACTGAAAGGTGCAATAATACTGAATCGTATTTATGTACTCATCATTATGAACAACAGTACTGTTACTATGGAACCAACCCTGAAAACGAGGGAAAAAAAACAGCTGTTCCATAGACACTCGTCAAAATTTATGGAAAACATGGTTTGTTTTCGCGATTTCAGGGTTGGTCCCAAAGTAAAAGTTGTTCATAATGATGAGTATATACAAACTTTCCATTGTTGTTGCACCTTTAAGTAATACCCTGTATAGAGACCGGCAAAAATCTTGAGCAAAAAGCGGCATAGTGGGGCATAAGTTAGCGGTTGTCCTCGCGCAACCTTTGCTCCGCCAAAGAGACCTAAATAAATAATAATTAGATTTTTTTTTAAATTTCATTACACCCAACAACTGACTGTTGGGCAGATGACTTAATTTTTCTAGATTTTTGCCTGCTAATGCACGTCGAGTTAGGTACTGAGCAATGACGTATTACTAAATCATTAACGCCCATTCTAATAACGGTAATGCAGCGTAAAATTGGTTCGATAATTTCCGCAGATTTACTACAAACCAGCCACGTGTATAATCGATGCAGCAATGGACACTATATTGGCCGCTTTCATCGCCTCCGCTAGTGAGTGTTGTATTTCGTGGCTTGTCCATAAACAATTCAGTGTTCATGAACTGAAAAACATTCTTCCGATGGTTTTATTAATTTTAAAAAGTAATGTAGGTACAATACTACAATACTACTAATATAGTATGTACGTAGTATTGTACAATTTATTTTATTAATTATAAGATTAAAGCATCCTAAAATAACTATCAAATATCTATATTTACAAACTTATTTACTTTTACTTTTTTTGTAGTGGTAACCGCTAAGCAGCTACGTGCAAACTATAATGTGTTCCGATTGAAGGGCAACGTTTTCAGCGGAATTACAGTGCACAAAAAGATTTAAAATTTAATATCTCACGAGTGACGAGCGCAGGACAGTGCCACACAGTTAAAGCTATAGTTTAAAATTCTTAGTGGGCTTGAACTGTAATGGCCAAGCGTGAAGCTTACCATCACGCGAGCGACTTGGTCGTCTCATCAATCGTCTCATAAAAAAAATCTACTAGCACCTCGGTGGAAAGAAAGGTGGCTAGAATGCTGGCAGCATTGCCACGCTGTACGGCCATGTTGAGTTTTGGACGAAAATAGGCGCAAGCATTCCGGTTACCTGTCGCTTCCACCAAACGTTTGGCCAGGTCCTTAAAATATAACAATATTTTTCTTGACGTTGTAGTTCGATATAAGGTCAAATTTGTATACCTTGTAATTAGGGTCTACCGAGCCATTTAACGCAACGCAATACTAATGTACTCTTTGATAATACGCTAGTATTGCGTAATACCAGACACAAGAAACATGGGGCATCAATTCCATTATCTTTGAGAAGTCATTATGAAAGCGGTGTACGCAATCCTAATCCTAACTAATATTATAAATGCGAAAGTAACTCTGTCTCTATCTGGGTATTTGTCGCGTTACCACGGCTAAATGGCTGACCGACCTAAATTTTTGCATAGATATAGCTTAAGTGTCGGTGACGGTCATAGGCAACTTTTGTGGGTTCACGCGAACAAAGTCGCGGGTAACAGCTAGTAATGTATACATAGACGTCTAATCGAAGTTCTCTGCTAATTTATCAATAATAATTTCAGTTGGACAGATTGAAATCTTATCGTTCAATTTACGTAATTTCGATATGATGGCCGAAAGGAAACGCAACAGAGCAATACGAGCAATGGGAAACAGTGGATCTCTGACTAAAGAATTCTACATGAAGGACATTCTAAACGATTGTATCAAACACCACAACTATATTATACGGTAAAAGATTTATAGTATCACAATAAAACATGACGCACTTATGTTCAAAAATACAGAGTTATAAATCGTCTTAGAATTTGAATTTTAAAAAACGTTAGTTTTCATAAAGAGTGCGAACAAGATTTATCGGTCGCTCAAACTGCAGTTTAGCTTTCACAACGGAAACTGATGAGTTATCTTGACTGTAATGCAGATGTGTAGCGTAGATCAGCATATGTATTCTGCAAGCTATTTAACCCCGAAAATGAAGTAAGACGTAAACAGAAAAATGCAGGTTAACATAAAACCTGCATTTTTCTGCTGATTACTGTAGAATAATGTCAAAATATCTATCACATTAGGCTGTAATTTTCCCTCAATCCACTGACTCCATCCAGCAGTGGATTGTATACCACTTTGGAGTTCACTGTGATCCACCATTGGTCTGGGTGGTTCCTGTAACACTACAACTCCATTAGGTTTCTTATCTTAACAATTTCGTTATCGTATCAGCCCTTTTGCGCGTTTACTCAGCTTGTAGAATCTGGGTGCTTAGACACAGACCATGGGGATCGATTTTTAAATCGCTCATATGATATATCCTAAGAGCGAAATATAATGCAGAATAACTGACTTTCGAAAGAAATCCCAAAAAGTCTTTTATTTGAAATATTCATCTAACACGCTAACGCAACGAGTGGCTTGCCGTTTTAATTTGCTTCTCTATCAATAAAAAATATTTCATTTCGTATGATATTTTTATGCGAATTATCAACTCGAAAATCGCGCTTCTGACGCTTAGCATAGAGCTGTCGTAGAAGAACTACGACGTAGATGCGCGCGTAGAGGTATGCGTAGACATAACAACGTACCGTAGGTACCGCGACTAAAGAATAAAATAATAGCAATGAAATGGCAATAGTCAAAGAAAAGAGAAAGATAGATAGATCTAGAAGTAAACAATTTTTCTCTTCTGTGGTAATAGTGCAGAAGACATACTCTGATATGACAAATAAATAGAAACCGGAAATATATAGGGTTCCTCAAGATGTTTTTCTTCACCGAAAAGCCAGTTGTATATCCGTACTGCAAACGTAAGTTCTAAAGAACTCATTGGTACAGGCCCGCCCGGGTTCAAACCCACGACCCCAAGAATATGAGGCGAGCGCTCTCTCACTGAGCTACCGCGACTTTAATTAGTTAACTGGTACAATATAAAATTGGTAAAATAAACTACTGGTACATAATTATATTCGTTAATCTTTATTGGCATCAATCCTAAAATAAACTTTTATAGGAATAGAAGTCAGTCCACATAAATCCTACGTTCATACGACCCGCACTGGGCCAGCGTGGTGGATATGGCCTAATCACCCTTCGAGGGTAGGTCAATATCTCAGCAGTGGAATGTTTAAAGGCTGATGCAATGATTGTGTGATGATGATGTCATCATCATCATCATCAGCCAGAAGAAGTCCACTGCTGAAGATAGGCCTCCTGCTTAGACCACCACACCGAATGTGCTACTTGCATACACCGGTTGCCCGCGATTTTCACAATGTCGTCGGTCCACCTAGTAGAAGGCCTGCCTCAACTTCGTCTTCCGGTTGATGGTCGCCACTCAAGAACCATTCTTACCCACCGGTTATCGGTTCTTCGAGTGATGTGGCCTGCCCATTGCCACTTCAGCTTGCAAACTCTAAAAGGTATATCGGTGACTTTGGTTCTTCGGCGAATATCCTCGTTCCGGAGTTTATCGCGCAAAGAAACTCCGAGCATAGCTGTCGCCATTGCCCGCTGTGTATGTGTATATACGGCACGCATATTCGCAGCCCGCAATGAAGCCTCATATGAAGCACCTTATTTATATTCTTCTATTTTTAGTACGATAAAACGTTAGCTTTACGTGACTTCATTGTGTATTATTTTACCTGGATAGGTATACGTGTTAATTTGTTAGGCACAAAGTAATAAAAAAATATATATTACTCATTATATTTTGAACAGAATTTTAATTTGAGGTAGCCTATTGTTTTATTACAAAAGATGTTTTTACATTTTAGGTATCAAAAGAGGTTTTATAAGGGGTTAAACGATAAACGATATCTCTTGTGAAATGTCCATTTGTTTAAGAGTGAAGTAAACCAATCTAGTTTCATCACAGACTTTAATTTTGCCCAACGAAGCCAAATTATGAAAAAGCTTTCGTTATTTTAAAAAGAAAAACATTTGATCATACTGAGCATTCGAGTAGACGACGGACATGTTGTAGAAAATCATTGCACTCCTCAGTAAGAACCACTTTTACTATAGTACCAAACCAAACCTGAAATCGCGAAAAATAAATATTCGGTTCCATAGGAAAATGTCATTCACCCTCGCCGCGATGAAATGATTGGAATAACTGATTTTTGTCGCATTTCCAGCCTTGGTCCCATAATAAAAGATGTTCATAATGATGATTGTACTCATCCTAGAAACGGCTTATTATTACCAATAACATATATTATGTTCACCTGTGTGATATCATCTCGGTCAAAATAATGGTATATAAAATCATCTCATTTGATCACCTCGGAATCAAAACACCGGTGATACATGTCAGTCGTTTAACCAAAAATAACTCGTACCGAGTTTTACTTTGACTGTCCAAGTACTTAACTAGACACTATGCATGTATATACTATGCATGTATATACTAGGATATATTACTCACTAGTCAATGAAGATACAATATAATTTGTTCAAAGTAGCAATCAGCGGGTGACAGTTTAAAGTTTTATTTCCGTTTTACGTCTTCCAGTGATATAAACCCAAGAGAAAACATTGTTTCAGATACGTGTCAATGATTGAAAGCGCTTTCAGCGTCGCCTCAGCGCTACAGTTTATGCTGAGCGTAATGGTTCTCTGCCTAGTTGGCATTCAGTTTTTGTCGGTGAGTTACAAAGTTAGCAGTTGACAGATAAGTTTGTTGTTACAATGTTGTTAACTGCTCTACTTGAAACGTACAATGTTATGGACGTCTTCTTAAGGGCTTGCTCCCCTAATTCAGCTATCTCGTTCGCACTTTTTCAACAGTTTATAAACATTAAAAAATATTATGTGGGAGTTAAAACAAATAAGCCTCATATATGTTTGGAATACCTTTGTCTATTCTTTCTAGCAATTTTCGTGTTATTAATTTTTATTTTGGAGAAGAACAAGAAATCGAGACTTTTTTTTACAATCGCATTGAGAACCTTTTTTGATGTCGGTTAAAAATGTTCAACTTCTTCAACAAATAGAAAAAATTGAAATAAAAATAGCTTTCAAATATTTACGGGCATATAGGGCCTGGTCGTCCCACAGCTATCTCACCCGCACCGCAGTTTTTGTAGATAGAATGTAAATTTATAAGTATATTTATTTAAAATACTACTAGTAGTTCTGCGAACAGTAGACCTCGCGAGCAGAAACTTTTTTGTACAATCTCAATTCTACAATTTTTGATTGGTGGGGTATTTCCCCCCAAAATAGGGGAAGTTTGCTGGGCTAGTTTGTTTGATGTGTCCAATCAAAAATCGTCGACGACAAAAATGTTCTACAAAGTTGTAGAACCTAAACACCGAATTTTGACAAGATTTGTTGAAAAATACGACCTGTACACGAGTACCAACATACGAATAGATGAAAGCACATTTTGCCAGTTAAAACTGAGACCTTTCGTTCGCTTCGCTTACTCGTTCAATTATATGGTCAACAATGAGTTTATTGTTTCTCAAAATATTCGTAAACACACTCACTTTTTCCTCAATAGTTACATCTTCAAATGTTGTAATTACTTTTAAATATTGTTTATGTAAGTGGCCATTTCCTTACACATATAGTGCGCCTTAGGTATCTGTGAGTTTGTCGCTCACCTGATGCTATGCGTCTCGCTTGCCACCCAGAACAAGAACTTGAACTTGCTTGGTGGTTTGTCAGAACCACCCAGAATTTAGTACTTCAACAGTTCAAAACCGTGCGCAGCAATGCACTGCGCTCGTTACGCACAGTTATTAGATAATAGATCTCCTTATGCCCAGGAATTTCGCTATAATCTCATCATAAACAGACACAACATTATACTTTTTGGACATTAACAACTGATGACGCGACTAAGGGCCTTAAGCGATTTAAAATAAAGAAAGATTCAGTTCGTCGCACCTGTCTTGAAGCAGTTCCCAATAAAGAGTTTATTTAACTCGATCATCTTCCATCTAGTGAAAGATTCACAGACTTCTCATCTAGAATGCAGTAACAGTATTAAGTAAAAAGTTCCCCTTTTTATGAAATGGCGATCGTTGTACGAACGTCGATAGTCAGCTGGTAAATTGCTAAGGTCGGAGCTCTACAAATGACGTTTTTGTTCAGAGCCCTCGGTTGAATAATGCTCACATTAGACCATTTTTTCTGACAGATCGAGGACCCGACCAGTCATCCGATGCAAATAGTGTGGATGGCCATTTATTTAACTTGTATGCTGATTGAGGTATTCATACTTTGCTGGTTTGGCGACGAATTGATATGGAAGGTTGGTACTTGACCCATTTGTCACGCCCTCTCTATTTTTTATTCGTCTGCACACTCTGATAATGTATTCTTGAATAAAGTACCGCTTAAGTCAGCTTTTTAGCATCACAGACATCAATCCTTTTGAATTGATTCGTACAGAGTGGAAAAAGTGATAAGGTCTGACTTAGCGTACGTCTCTTGGAATAATGGTTGGATGTTATTTCTTCATAATATTATTTATGATCCTTATGCGTACATATTATATATGTATATATATTTATAACCTAAGTAAGGAGTCTCTTAGCTCATAGGTATTCTGACACTTTTATTATCTCGCGGGAGAAGAGCATATAAAAAGAAGTAGTATAATTTGCGACAGTAATTACGCGATGACATAGTAAGGCTATATTTTGTAAAGGTTTCTTGAAGTATTGCTTGTCTTCTTGGTTGTATCTTGACTTTACTGATAGGTACTTAAGGTATCTCGATTTTTAGTGAGGCCTCTCCAGAACATCCGCTACAAACCTATACCAATCTATAGTTTCGGTTAGACGATGGACATTTCTAGGATATCATTGTATCGATTCGTCATTATGAAAAAGTTTTAAAACAGCACAATCCCTGAAATTGCGAAAATCAACTGTCCCATACATATCGTCGAGGGTGAATGACATTTTTCTAAGGAACAACAGTTTTTTTCCCCGCAATTTCATAAAAGTTATTCATGACGAGTAAAGTAATATCCTATAATGATCTTATAATAAATCCGTCGTGTAACCGAAAATGTAGATCTATCCATCTATCGATAAAATAAAACCATATGATTTTCAGAGCATGGATCTATGTCTAGCTGCATACCAAGGGCCCTGGTTAAAGATAGACCGCAAGACGTGCATGCTTGTCATAATTTTCTTAGAGAGATGCAAGCGCCCCTTGAGAGTCACGGCTGGGAAAATATTTACGCTGTCTCTGGACACATATACTGTGGTACGGAATTATTCATATTTTGAAAAGTCCCTAAGCTATCGTACATACCGTTTCTCGACCCTCCTAGCTTAAGTTAGAGGTAGAATATACTTGGGTCATGTAAAATGCAAGTCATTGTTATTCCTGAATTTATTTAATCTATTTAAAGCTAATTTGTTTCTCGGAACGAACCTGTTGTTTTTTTCATTTAAGCCTACCTATCGTGTAGAATATTGAAATAGTTTAAAAGTCAATCAACTTTATTCATACCGCGCAGTCCTACTAACCTGATTAAAATGTAGGTTGGTGCTTAAGAGGGTTATTACAAGAAAATGCGTGGATGCGACGTTTTCGTCGTCAAAATATAATGGATTGTCTTAATGTCTACAATAATCCAAGTATAATCTATTAAAAAAAACGTTCTGAAATTGCGTGTGAATAGTTTTTGAATTGAATCCGACAACATTTAAATGAGCTTTGTATTTTATTTGCAGCTCATCAACTGGTCATACAAAGCGTTCGCCGTTATGAGAAACATGAAGAAATAAAACATGCGCAAATGGCAAAATACATTTTCGGTTTTGTAATTACCTTGCGCTCTCGCACAACTCAGTTCACCCCGCTTCGTTTCGCAACAAATTAAATTAAAATTAGTTCGCAAAAAGATCCGTTTGCTTTTAATTTTCACAATATCGTCTGACTGGCGACTCTAGACTTTTATTACTTGTTTATCCCGTCTAGGTACATATGCTGGAGAATATAATAGAATCGTTGATTTTATAGAATTGAGCTTACTCGATCCTCGCGCAGCTTTTCTCGGAATAAGAAATTGTAGTTAAAATGGGTACATACTTACTCTGATTTCTGAACTGAGCATTTGTACAGATAGCAATGCTTTCTTTGTAGCGAACTAATAAGCCCTTATAGTTTCGTCGCCGTGTCCGTTTGTCTGTCCGAGTATCATCCGACTGTTTGTCACATTACTTATATTTAGATATGGCCTATTGTGCAGAAACACAATACGTACGTTGTGCGTACGTTGTACGTACGTTGTACGTACGTTGTACTATACGTTGTACGTATAGACAATTATACCGGCTACTCACCCTATGATGATAATGTTTTTTTCTAAAAAAACTTGGAATTATGATAACATTTTTCAGTTTTTTTTTCTTCGTAATAAAGTAGGTATATACTTAATCTGTTAATTAGCTACTTTCCGATTAGTGTTAATTGACAAGTAAAACTCCAAGTAAATATCTGACATTTTGAAACTAATAGATACTTAAGTCACTTGACACTTTAACAGGAGAATAGCTTACTTTGGACTTAAATTGGTGATGATAAAAGAGGTCCTTACTGATTAAAATAAATCGGAGGTTTATTATAAGAATCGTATTGAAATGCATCTTTCACAGATTTATTATTTTGATTGAATAGCTATAACTTTTAAACGTAACAGAGTACCTAATGCAACGGTGTAATAAATATAAAGTGACTTAGTTCGTGACGATCTTAGCACAGTGGAAGTTTTACGTCGCATTGCCAATAGGTAGGTGTGGGTAATCCTAGCGCTGCCGCCTTGCCTCAACTTTTCCAATTCCGTTCGCCCATTTCTCAGGGCTGCCACTAATCCCGGATTGTCCCAACTTTCATACCGAGAATATTCAAAAATCTTTACAAAGAGACGATGACAAAAACTATAAAGCAGATGTCGAATGCAGGTTGTTTGCGAACTTTTTCAACTTTGCGATGTTCTTACAATGCTAGCTTCTGTAGTCGTATTTCGGCTGATCTTTTCTTTTCCTCATTTTCCTTAAGAAGGACGTCCTGCCACGAGATTTTGGCGCAGTAGATATTTGTTAATTTAATTGTTGTCTTTCGTGCGTGCGATAGGGTTAGTGAATTTACCTACATTTTTCGATGAAATTGGCGTTTCGGGGAAAACTGTTTTTATACCCTAAATCGTATCAAAATCTTTTGTTTCAGGTGCAATTGGCTTGGATAAATAATATAAATAACTGGTCGGTTTTGGGTAAATCAAATATAAATAAAAATAGTTTTGATTTTCTGATAAGAACTACTTTACTTCGTGATAATTTCAACGAAAAAAAACAAATTAATTTTAGGTGCATATAACTAAGTACGCAGATATTGCGATTTATTGCGAAAAAAAAACCTGTAAAGCATAGTTTTTACAATAACATTTAAAAAAAACATCTAAATCGTATAAAATTAAGGGGTATGAAACGGATCGCTTCGCTTATAGACAAATTAGTACATAAGCGGTATACTCTGCTCTTAACTTGTTCCTTTCCCTGCAGGTCATATAATATGTTCATTAAATGTTCAGATCATCAAAATTCACAAAGCTATTTATAAATTATTGTACTAGGAGATTAGAGAATATTATAGTCAGAATTCGTTCCCATGGTACGTATTTGCTAACTTAAACCTGCAGTTATAATGAAGTCAATTGTTATCAGAGACCCAGTGGGATAATAAGGCCGTATTTGCCATGTATGCCACGATAATCATTAGAGCGCTGGGAAACTAAACGCTTCGTATCCACAGATTTGTCAATAATAATAATTAACGTGACCGCAACGCGGCTAGATACGCCCGTTGTACGCCAAAATAAATACGATTGATTGCAGCAAGAAGTCTAAAAGCTTTTACCTCATATTACAAAAATAAAATACATAGTGTTATTAGACTAATCACACTAATATTATAAATGCGAAAGGCTGTGTGTAAGTGTGTAACTAAGTATGTAAGTGTGTTTGTTCCCGTTCAACTCTGTAACGGCTGAACGGATTTGGATGAAATTTGGTATAGAGGTAGCTTATTCTCTGGATTAACACATAGGAATTTATCCCGGAAAAATATTCGGTTTCTGAAGATTAGCGGGTGAAACCGCGGGTTGCAGCTAGTGTTTAATAAATGAGAAAGTTTGTAAGTAAGTACGTTTGTTTCCACCCTCCGCTAGCACTAGCTCCGTAACAGCTAAATGGATTCGAATGAGGTATGTATATAGTTTATACCCTGGATTAACACATAGGTTACTCTTTATCCCGGTGAAGCTGCAGTGCGCTGCTAGTTATCCATATTCTGTTCGAAATAAATGAATTTTGAATAGCTAAGCACTTAATTATACATCATGAAGTTTCATATTGTACGCGGGATTAACTTGAATATTGGAAACTTCTGAAATTCACGTCATCTCGAGCTCATCCCTCAAACTTTGTAAAGGCGCATGCATAAAAAACCAATTTCCTTAGGCAGCGCAGACAAGGTTTTATAAGTTTGGGGTCGTCAATTAATCACCTGAGGTTTTTAGCAACTTTTGATACGTGTAGAGGTTTTAGACTGACCAAGCAGCCTCCCCCCCCCCATCCCCCTCCTAACCAAAATCATGTGTTTTTTTTTTGTACAAATTTCTCAAAATTTTTCATTATTTTCTTTAAATAAATCCTAACTAATATTATAAATTTCGGACATAGGCTACTTTTTTTTTTGTTGGTCCACGCGAACGAAGTCCCGGGTAACAACTAGTAATATATAAAATATATAAAATCTAATTTAATTCTGGAAAATTAAGCACCGTCATAAAAATAGATAAATGAGATAAATAGATAAAAAAGTTAAATATTAATTAGAAATAGCGCGTTCAACGAAAAAATAAAAACTCGTACATAGCCTTTCGTGATTTTTTTGAACCCCCTCCTCCCCCGTATAGCCTCATATCATTAATGGACTGCCCCTTTCCGGAACGGGAAGTCCAATCATCGAACAGATAAATAGAAATATCTTGTCTCTATATAACGAAACAGTTTTCAATTTATTGTTTATTTGTCATCAATGCTTCATTGAAGAGGTAGGTTTCTAACTAATCCAGGAAAAATCTTTGTAGACCTTGCATCAAGAAGTAGCTGCACTTCAAGAATTAGCACACTATTCTTCAGTAACTGAACGTTTGTTTTAATTCGGGATTTAGGGTACCTCAAATCCACAGCAAACATCGAAATCCATTCAGATAGAGGTTAGCTAAAACATATAATCAAACACACTTAGAAACTTTCACAATACGCAGGTAAGTAACTTTATAGATACATACTCATATACGTATTATGCAAGCATTAGGTAGATAGCTGCACATTGGAGCGTGATTCCAACAGTCATTGTGCGTTAACTATAATTAAACAGAGTGCACGTTTGTGTCACAGAAGCCACACTTCGTTCCGCTTCAGTGTGCAGTGCAGGGTGAGCCTTCATTATGATAGAAGATCGTAATGTCGGTGTAGCTATACAGGGTTATAAGGAAAGGGTGTGCTAAGCCGAAAAGGCATTATAGTACTCATCATTATGAACAACTTTAACTATCGGAACAACCCTAAAATTGTGAAGAAAATATCAGCTTTTCCATAGAAAAATCTCAATGACACTCGACAAAATGAATGGAATAGCTGATATTTTTTTCTCGATTTTTGGGTTGGTCCCATAGTGAAAGTTGTTCATAATGATGAGTACTATAAGCCCTTTTCGGCTTAGCATACCTTTCCTTATAACCCTGTATTGTCACAGGACCTATGTGGGTAAGTACCAAAGTATTGTCGTTGTTTATTGGACTACTCAAGTAATGACTCTTCACCACTAAACATAGTCTTCGTGTGCATAATATATTCTTGATTGAACAGTGGAAAGTAAATAGGTACTTTATACCTGAATATTCCAAAATTTGAAAGTGATGATGAAAAACGGTTTTGAAAACCTCACAATTACTTAGGTATTTTGAATTTCTTATGGAAACTCCGATAACTCTACGATTAGTAATTCGATTAAGTACTTTTTTCATCTTCGTTATTCATGTTGGGGAGCCATACCCTTAGGTTTTTTTTAATACGCATTTCCATATTTTTACCTGGTAGAGGGTATTTTATAAGTACCTAGTTTTCTTTAGTTATATGGTTATAAATTTAAGCCCAGCCTAAAATATTGGTTAATCGCTAAATCTTATTATTTTGAAGCAAATAGATCATTAGTAAGTAAGGTACTAATTATCATTTAAGTAATTTTTGATAAAGACTTAATTGTTTATGTATGTTAGGCTTATAATTATTTATTTTATACAATTTATAAAATTGTATGTTCGCGATGAACAAAACTTGTTACCTATCTATTTATCTTTACCACTTTTTACACAGCTTATACAATAAAGTTTTTCTGATTCTGATTCTATAATGTACCAAATTTTAGCGCTATACTCGTTATGTAGTCCCTGAATAAAAGAATCCTAAAAAAGTCACTTAGTGAATAGTCACATAATTATTCACGTCACATAAAATAATGTATGGGTAAATATTAATACGAACTGATGTATACTGAACTGTTCGGTCCGAACTTGCTGATTCAGAATCGATGTTCATTTAGCCAACTAAGTTTTTAGGACAAAATGTAGCAATCGAAAGTATTAATTTAACTTTGTTGTTTCCAATCTAATTTTGTTGTTTGTCAGCAAGGAGCGTCTGATTTGTAACGGCTCCGTTCGCAAACAAAGTTTGTTCTCAACACTATTACAGTTACAAGCGATTCAATTCTATTGAACTGAGTGGATACGATGCCCTCGCTGTACCAACCGCACAGCTGAAACTGGGAACTATAGGTGCCACCTTATATTTCTATAAGTACCGTGAAACAAACATCATTGGAGTAAGATTGTGTTTACTCTAATGCCCATCTGCACTAAAGTCAACACAGATAAAATTTAGCTAAGCATCACCTAAACTAAGTCAGACTTAGGCATGTAAAAGAAAAGGACGTCATCATCCCGGGTTCTTCTACCTCTACCCTGTGGGGAGAGGTAGGAAATTCGGCGGAGAGGTCTGGAAGGACGTGTATACGCATTTAGGCTACCTACTAAGTTTGGTGCAACGCATTTTTCATTGTTAGGTACGTCCTAGAGTTAAGTACGAACTTAGGAGCTGTCAAAGTTTAGTGCAAACGGCATAAGTTTGTAAAGGAGAAAGTAGAATAAGGTCCGCGGTGCCTTAATTGGCGCAAATAATGAGCCGGTGATTAAAATTCCCACCTAATAAATGACTGAAAACTTCCCACTTCTTTCTTTTCTTCTCGTTTTGTTATTTAATAGACGTTATTTACCTTAGCCTTCTAATCGAATTATTAGTATTTTTCATGCTTCGGAGCATCTTGCAAAATTTGACTTAGAATATAACTCCGTCAACGAATACGCCGAACCGTTCCCGGAACTTTTACGCCATAATTCAACTGAAACAAGAAAACGAGGTTGCAACCTCAATATGTGTTCTAGGTGTCGGTATTCAGTGAAGCAAAGTTAAAGGAGCAAACTTAGCGAATTCACCCCCGGGGCCGATCCAACTTCTCTGTTGCAATAAATAAGGATTTTAACGACAAATTACCACACGAAACGGTTTTACCCTTTCTTCGAAAAGTTTGAAACTTTCGAAAATTGGACTGCCTATCGAGAGTCGGGCACTGCGAACAAAGCTTTGAATCAATTTCCTTGTTCAATAGTTTAAATAGAAGCGGTTAGACTGGGTTTCAGAGAGAGCTTAGAACGCCTACGACAAACTACAAATAGTCGTCAGAGTCGAGAAAGCGTGAGGTAGGTACAAGAACTACAGACTGTACGGCCCTCGTATTTTGAAGGCGTTCGGGGATGATTTGATTCGAGATCTAAATTAGTAAAACAGTGACTTCGAATTGAATATTTTCTATTAATCTAGATAATACTATAGAGTCGTTAGGGGAAAGTGTGCGCATGCTACGTATCACGAAAAAGGGACTCGGTACACCGTGCAACGTCGTACTAGGCGCACCATTTTTTTTTTTGTAATTTATTTATGTTGATTAATCATGAACAATTTTCATCGTTTCCCGCTTTGATGGTTAATGAGGCGTTTTCCAAAAAAAAAAAGTAGTTCTAAAATACTCACTAGATGGCGTAACAGACCTATCGTTTTACCTGTCATTGTCATTTCTGTCGAAATATTTTGTTTATTTTTTTAAATCGTAAATTTTGGCTCCACACGTTGTGTATTTAGCCAGTGTCAACTATTGTAATATTTTTACTTGAAAATGTCTAAATACACATGTCGAGCCAAAAACACGAGAAAAAAAAGCACACGTACATTTTTTTGTCTTTCATGTCTTTACAGTGACAGTAAAAACTCAAGGTACATTTAACGCCATCTATTGGGTACTTTTATAACCAGGATTACTTTTTTTTTGGAAAACGCCTCATTGTCACACAAAAGTAGCGATTATAATGAGGCGTTTTCCAAAAAAAAAGAAGCGAATTTAGGCTTCGATACGTAAAAAAGTAAGTATGTGTACGCCATCTATTGTGTACTTTTATTACTAGGTTTTTTTTTTTAGAAAACGCATCATTATTACTTTCATCCCGCTCCTCAGACACCTTCAGGCCTACTTTCCGAGTAATGAAAAATATTTTTGTCACGCCACAGTACAAAACGGTTTGCATTTTAGTTCAAAATAACAAAGTTCACCATAAATTATTACTAACGAACGTGACTGGGCCCGATAGGGAGTGACATTGATTTTATGCAGTGCAAAATGTATTTATTTTTGCTATTAAATTAAGAGTTTTAGTTGATGGTATCTAAATAAACCTCTAGCCTCTCTAAGGACCGTCTTTTTTTTTGTCTACGAACTCGGTCGGTATTTTGAGTATTTTGAGGCTGGCAGCCCAAAATGATGCGTCACCGTGCTGTCAAATTCAGATGACAGACAGTGGGTGGACTGCAGCTGGCTACCTCAGTTATCTTTTGCGGTAATTTTTCCAGAAAAACGTTATAATTCTGCTTAGAAAGTTGAGAAAATCCTGATAACACCATGGGAGACTCCCTGGATGGGAGCGAGAATACCCCTGAGGCACAAAACGTCGTTGTCGTCGACTTCCAAGACTTCGCGAACTACCTGCGTAGAGCTGCAACGGTACTTTTACCTGAAGATGATATCGTTCCACCGTCGCTGAACGCCGCTTTGGACGACAAAGTGAACCAAGATTGTATAAAAAAGTTCATATCGGACCCTCAGGTGTCTGCGTTGTATGTGCAAAGATTTTCACTGAAAGGTAAGTCACGATATCGACCCATTTTTTTCTGCGGCTGCTTTCTACCTGCAATGCGGTGTAATTTATGCAAAATGCATTGCAATGCACCTCCTTGTTAATGAACAGTTGTATGGGTATCTAAACTCAACTAATTAAATTGTAATAACGATCTAATAAAAATTAAAATGTACTATTTGTATTCCTAGAGGACGACAACGAACAGCCTACAGAGGGTGAAGAAGAGAAAGAAGCAGTCACTTACCAAATCGGCAATGAGGTAGATTTTTTAAACATTCATTTTGATCTACCCTCCAAATTCAAAACCAGAAGAGACTAAATAAAATAATGTTCAAAAACAAATAGTTTAATGTAATGTTTATTTAGGTTCACTTCACCTCACCCCGAGTGGCAGCATTTGTCTGCATCAAACGCGGTGCTGTCATTGAAGCAGACAAGTCCATCCACAGCCAGCTGCGCCTCATCAACCTCTCCGATGGATCACCATATGAAACCCTGCATGCTTTCATCAGCAAAACTATGGCTCCGTTCTTCAAAAGCTATGTCAAGGAGAGTGGTAGAGCCGACAGGTAAGGATAAAATCTGTTGTATCTTTTCTCTCATCATCATCAACAGCCTGAAGACATCTACTGCTGAATAAAAGCAACTTGCATCAACTGTTTTATCCGCAACCTTCAAAATTTGGTCAGTCCACCTAGTGGGAGGCTTACCTACGTTGCGTCTTACAGCTTGTGCTTGCCACTTAAGAACCTTTTTTCGGTCGGTCAGTTCTCGGTACATCAAGCGATATGGCCTGCCCATTGCCACTTCAGTTTGCTAACCCTGAAAACTATGGCGGTGACTTTGGTTCTTCAGCAATCTCTTCTCTACGTATTATAAAATAGTTTCTTTCCGCATCTCCCTGTCTGTATATCCAGTAACTCTTAAACCATGCAACACATTTTAATGTCGCGTTTTCACCTTTGAGCAGTTAGATAATTTTTCATGGAAGGTTTATATTTTATAAATTACGGCTGTGCGAAGCTAAGGTAGTTTCCAAATATTTAAATCTAGAAAGTGTAAGTTTATAGTCCAGAGATGAGCAATCTGACCAATGTTGGATTTCGTAGTATATTTATACTATTTGTACCATTATTTCATGGTGTAGTATTATATTTTTCATTCCCCTATACAATAATTTTTGAGGTTCTGATTCCAACCATGAATCTGACAGTGCTGCCATTAACCATCTGAATTTCCTTTAATTTCAATGTTTGAGAAAGAGAGCAACAGTTTTACAGCAGCAATATTTGTAAAAAGTGTAGGATAAATTGGTGTATCTGATTGATTCATTTATTTATTTCTTTAGTAAGATATTAAACCAATTACACTAACTACATTACAATTAGGTACAAAAAAGCGTTAAGAATTAAACATTAAATAATAATAATATAAAAATCCATGTCAAAAAAGTAGTCAAATTGATAAAAATACATATTAAATGTCAAATATAAAATAAGAATAAAAAAAAAATGAAAAAGTAATTTTTAAGTTCATTGTTTTGATACTTGGCTTATGACATCACCAGTGACTCATAATCAAGTCAGGTTACAAGTGTATTAATATTCAATGCTGTTCATGACTTGCCATACTGGAAGGAACACAAAATGTATACATTGTAGAAGGCCCTTGAAATCGGATCATACATACATACTAATTAGATACATATTTTGGAAAATAAAACTACTCATCCAATTTTGATAAAACTTAGCATCTATATTTTAATTGATAATATAAATGCTTGTGTCAGTTAGCATTTTTATGTTTTCTTTTAATTTTTGCCTTTTTTAACTGTATCTTTTAAGGGTTACTGTTACTATCATTCAAATTGACAATCTTCTTCTATGTATATAAAAATAAATTGCCATATGTGTGACGGAGAATCACTTTAGAATAACTAGACCAAATTGGATGATTAAGTAATTTTCGTAATTGTCATGACAAGGTTTGCTAAGACGCGGGCATATACCAAGCTTAAAAAAAAATGATGAATGAGTCTTTTTCAATACATTTCATTGGTATATATATAAAAATTTCCCCTGGTTACTGTTGCTGATGGACATTCCTAACCATTAAAATAATGATGCATATTGTATCGTTAAATTAACAGAGATGGAGACAAAATGGCGCCATCGGTTGAGAAAAAGATAGCGGAACTAGAAATGGGTCTCTTGCACCTCCAACAGAACATTGACATACCGGAGATCACTCTGCCTGTGCATCCTTTGGTAGCCGCTGTCATCAAAAGGTAAAAACAACAAAAATCATTTGTTTTAAGAGTCATTTATCTTTTTTCTGTGTGTTGTTTAAGTATACGAGGGGTTTTAAAAAAATATAGCTGAAAATCGTAGCCACTGATCAAAGTAAAAAAACTTAAAACTTAACCACTTAAACGATCATCCTCTTTGAAATTCATTAATGAAATCCGCGTTAATTTTTAACCGGCTCGTAGGCGATTCAATTAACGAGTAGAGGATTTTTTGAGTGTATTCTTTTCATGAATATGTATGATTTGTCTACTGGTTAAATGGTTTATGATACTTCAATGATTGCGTGCATCTTTTTAACAAAGGGCTGCTGACGAGGGTCGTAAGCCGCGTGTCGCTGACTTTGGAGATAAAGTGGAGGACTCCACATTCCTGAACCAACTGCAAAATGGAGTCAACCGCTGGATCAAAGAAATTCAGAAGGTAGGCCACCAAAAAATTTAAAAGTTGTGTAAAGTTGTGTGTTTTGACTGCCCCGATGGCTCAGTTGGTAGTGAACCTACCTTCTGTGTTTGGGGGCGTGGGTTCGATTCCCATCTAGGACAAACATTCATGTGATGAACATATGTGTTTGTTCTATGTCTGGGTGTTAATATCTATATAAGTATGTATTTAAAAAATATATATGTACGTATATCAGTCTCTGGCAGCCATATTACAAGCTTTGCTTAGTTTGGGGTCAGATGACCGTGTGTGCAAAAATGTCCCAGATATTTATTTATTTATATTCATTCCCAAGTGGACGATACCGCATCGCATATCAGAATAAATACTTGGAGTAGTTATCGAAAATGCGTCTGAAAAACGCTGGGCTGCTAGCTTTTTACTTATTAACCAAATAATATCTAGCCTATCCTACTGCGAGCGTAAAGAGGTTGGCTCAGTTACTTAGAAATTATAGCCCGCTTTAGAAGGCACTTTTTCATCTAATCCGGCGAGTGCGAAAATGGAAGCGACTTTATATTGGTCAAAGCAATAAAATCTTGACGTCTATCACGCGTATTATTGCGCGCGCGATATATAAAAGCCTGCACGCGCGCTTCGAGCGTCTGTAGGCATTTCAAGTTTAATTATGCTTTGCTTTGTGTTAAAATTAATTTAATTGCGATGTAGGGAGACTTTACTAAAATATAATTTTTAAGCAAATGTTCTGTTTTTGTAGGTACACTAAAATCTTTTTGAGCCCTAGGAGTTATGCGCAAATCGCTGTGCGGTACGCGTATTTTAGGTGTCAGAGAGAGAAGTCTGCGCGGTACGATTTGCGTCACATTAACGAAGCACAGAAATATTAACAGTACCATTATTTGTTCTGTGACAATATGTGTATGCTTTGTTTCAGGTGACCAAGCTCGATCGCGACCCTTCTAACGGAACTGCACTGCAAGAGATCTCATTCTGGCTGAACCTAGAAAGGGCCCTTCATAGAATTCAGGAGAAGCGAGAAAGCATTGAAGTAAGTTACCGTTTGGTTTTTTATTTAACTCATAATAAAACGAACCATGCATACTTTTTTTTTAACTTATTACAGAATACATATTTCGATATTTTGACCCGACAGACCAAGAACGAGGGTAATGTTTTTGGGACTAAACCATCCCAACTCAATCACGACAGATCTCTGATAAAGGCGCGAGCTGTCGCGTCACAGCCAAAATCATCATCATCATCTCAGCCATAGGACGTCCACTGCTGGACATAGGCCTCCCCCTTAGATTTCCACGAAGAGCGGATGGAAGCGGCTCGCATCCAGCGCGTCCCTGCGGTCTTTATCAGGTCGTCTGTCCACCTTGTGGGTGGACGTCCTACGCTGCGTTTACAACCAAAATAAGTACAGTAAATGAAATGCTACTTTCGATAGTCACGATATTTATATAGTCACGTTTATTTGCTTGGGGGCGAATATCGTGTCTCTGTCACTTCAATTATTCTAATATCTAATTTCGTGTACCCAGGTGGCTCTGACCCTAGAAATCCTGAAGTACGGCAAGCGTTTCCACGCCACCGTGTCCTTCGACACCGACACCGGCCTTAAACAGGCTTTGGCGACCGTCTCGGACTACAACCCGCTCATGAAGGACTTCCCAATCAACGACCTGCTTAGTGCTACGGAGCTTGAGAGGATCAGGTAAAGTAGTACAAAACTACCACTCACCATTTTGAAAAATCGCGAAATTACAGCCGCTAGTCAAATCTGAACAAATCGACAGAGAATTTCAATAGAAACAAAATCTGTTTGAACACTAGTATTTTAAATGGTCGCGTTTCTGAGGCGAGAGCTCAAATAATGAAAAAAAAAAGATTTATTTTTTGTTAATGACTACTACAAAGGTAGCCCTTCCAAATTATATAAATGGTAACATAATATATAAGATAATTCCAAGAAAATGTTTTAATTTACACCCTTTGTTACAAATGTCAATCCTTTATATACCGTCCAGAATTAACCTATTATAAATTCGAAAATGTTTTAAACAGATTGGCAGTACAGCAAATCTTCTCGCATCTTCGCAAGATCCGCTCCACCAAGTATCCCATCCAACGCGGGCTGAGACTCGTCGAAGCCATCTCGAGAGACCTCGGGCAACAACTTTTGAAGGTAATTTTTTTTTTATGAAAGACGAGATGAGCAAGTCGCTCACCTGATGTTAAGCCACGCTTGCCCCTAACAGTTATATGTCACCCAATGTTTAGAATTTGATTGGCCACATTTTTGCTGATACTCATCTGATCTTTCTACACTACAAGATATTATTGACCGAGCGAATCGAAGGTCTCAGAGCTTACTGAGACAAATCGGCATTTGTATGTTTGTGTGTATATTTTTCAGATGATAACTTGCGAACCGTTCATCCGATCTTCATGAAATTTTGTAGTTCATTTCTATACAATTTTTAAGTTCGCATATGAGCTGAATCGGTCCAGGAGTTGTGAAGATATAGGGGTCGCGAGGTCTAAGTTCGGCGCGAACTACTAGTTAGATTAAGCAGATAAGCTGATGATTTAATAGACATTTCTAATGATTGTTTTCTAGGTCCTGGGCACTCGTCGCTTGATGCATATTCCATTCGAGGACTTTGAGCGCGTGATGACGCAGTGTTTCGAAGTGTTCTCGTGCTGGGACGATGAATACGAGAAACTTCAAGGATTGCTGCGGTAAGTTACTCTAATTATAGAAATTTGTACTGTAAAAGCAACATTGAAATGCTAAATGTTCATAGCAGATGTAACGTTCCTAGTTATCCTACGTGATCTTAATCCTAACTAACATTATAATTCAGATGAATATAGCCGCACTCGTATCAGGACCAATATAGCTTCGTCTTCTCGAGGAAAAAACTTCGCTGGCGCGATTCAGAACTCCCTACATTACTGCTGTCGGTCCATACAAAATGTCAAAAAATTCACAAAAATGGATCAATGCCATCTAGCGAACTATAGGAAGTAACTTTGTTTCTCTGTCTGGATGTTTGTCGCGTCATCAAGGCTGAACGGATTTTGATAAAGTTTGATAAGGAGTTATTGTATATGTCAAAGACGGCCATAGGATACTTTTTTTCTGTCCTCGCGAAAAAACTAGTACAGAATAATTCCTCCTGATATACCTGGCGCAGTAGTCCAATTTTAGTAGTAGCGCGGGAACTTCGATCTACCAATGACAAAGTAGAAATACTACGCGCGCTAAAAATCTATTGCATTTATATTTCGATCGCTTTCGCGGCAAAATTGCGGTCGACCGTGCGCCATCTTGTACGTGTCGAGTAAGCGGGACAGCTTAGAATGCGTAGCAAGCAATATTCTACCATTTGAGCTTGCAAATAAAGTTCAATATGTAATATAGATCATTCGTTCTTCTACTGTCGGAAACCGGTCTGCGCTATCCTGCGCAAACGAAAACTGCCGATCGGAATTATTTTTTGTGTATAACTGTTCTCTACCTTTTTTTTTTGTTCTCTTTCCTTCTAAGAGGAATATTTATGGCGTCGCACGTCTTATGCATTTGCCAGTGTCAAGTATACTTATATATTGTAAGCAAGCAAGGAAGTCACGGTCAAGTCCAAGTCATGCCCCAGTAAAGTGGTGAAAACTTTACTAGAACCTTCTATGGAGTTTTGGAAGCAACACGAAAATTCACGTTTCACGACATTATACCATTCACCAACACTCGTGCATGTTCACGAACACTGAACGGGTAAAAATTCACCGTTTTTACACATTAACACTCGAAATAACACAAGTTTTGGAAAATAATAAAATGACGCGACATGAATTCTTCGTTCTCGCCAAAACTTCACCTTTTGTGTTGTTTCCCAGTGAAGCTACGTAAAGGTGAAACCACACTATGAATACGCATGACGTAGTTACATACAAATTGATTTCTCACTCTCTTATAACTTCGGTTCGATAGGAGAGAGCCGGATGGTAATAAGAAGATATTTGCTTCCAATAGGTATGCAGAGTGGATGTTCCACCTTTACCTTTACGGACTGTTCGTTTCGGGGACCTGGAATCTATTAGGCGGGACTTAAATTAGACAAGATTCAAAATAAATTTTCATTGAATTTGAACAGTGACATAGTAAAGAAGAAGCGTGACGAGCATCTTAAGATGGTGTGGCGAGTGTCGCCCTCTCACAAGCGGCTGCAGGCTAGGATGGAGCACATGCGGCGCTTCCGCCGGCATCACGAGCAGCTGCGCACTGTCATGCTTAGAGTAAGTCCTAACGCGAAGATGGTTTCACTCGATTCGCTTTTTGTGAGGCAGATTTTTATTTTATTTTTTTTGGCTTACGTTCACCTTAAAAATGATGGCACGCTCACCTAGGAGAGACCTGTTTTCTCCAAATTTGAAGACACCAAAAGATGGACTCTATACTTATACTACGGTACTCCTTAATTATAACCGGTACAAAGGTCTTAAAGTACTTTCGAATAAGTCGCATCAGAATGGAACCATCCACACTGACGTAAGGAAACTAATAAAGTTCGAAATGGGAGGGAAACATCGAATGGCGCCAAAATACAAACAACAAATACATTTCAATTTTATTTACAAATCTAGCGGACGTGATAACATCAAGTTTTGAGTTAAATTTGTCTGTACATCTTTTAGCATAGTTTTGTGTTATTGTGCATACTTTGGCTTTTCGAAAGTGTATCTTAGTGTACCTAATTGAAATAAAGATAATTGAATTGACATACAATAGTCCCTGGTGCAGACTGATTATGAAGTAATCTAATGTGTATGTGTGGTGAAGGTGCTGCGGCCGCGCGCGACCGTGGCGACGGAGCCGGGCGCGGGCGGCGAGCCGGCGCAGCCTCACTCGCTCCCCATGGATGCTGCTGATGCTAACGCCATCGCCGAGGTAAATCTTATTAACTTGCTTGAAACGATACAATTATGGCGGTATTGAAGATATGCTAGATAGTTGTAATAGAAATTAAATAATTTAAAACTTAAAACGAACACACGCATATATTACGTATTCAAATGTCAGCTTATATTAGTATTAATATATACAGGGTTATTGAAAACTAAACACAAAACTTACTGAAATGCAATGTTTATTCCGCAGGTCAATCTGGCGTACGAGAATGTGAAGGAAGTTGATTGCTTGGATATTTCTCGCGAGGGCTGTGACGCTTGGGAGGCGGCTGTGCGCCGCTATGAGGACAGGATTGGTAAGCTATTAAGACCCTAAATGATAAAAATTAAAAAAAAATGCTGCTTCCAACGCACAGGTTGCAGATTTCCAGATTTATGTATAAAGTAAACAAGTCAACTAAGATGCCAATCATAATTAAATCTTACGCGACTACAATAGAGCCCGATCCCCAGATCGCGTGGAAACTCGCATCACGGCCCACCTCCGTGACCAGCTCGGGACAGCAAAGAACGCGAACGAAATGTTCCGCATTTTCTCCCGATTCAACGCGTTGTTCGTGAGGCCTCACATCCGAGGAGCCATCCGCGAGTACCAGACGCAGCTCATACAACGCGTCAAGGATGATATCGAAGCGTTGCATGAAAAGTTCAAGGTAACTGACGAAGATTTCACTATGCTATAATAAAATAAGGGAACAAATATTATGAGCACAAAAAATACTTCGAGACCAAAAATATTACTAAACTACTAGAAACGACACGTACCAAAAAATTTAATTCTAAAATTACAATGGTTCTTGCTGCTTTAGTCTTCACTGCATTTCAAATTGTATTTAATGACCAAATAATTCTAGTAAATGATCACCAAATCTTAGCAAGCAATTTAATGAGCTATTACCTAAATAATCCACTATGATAGGTATATCGCACTAATATTATAAATCCGAAAGTTTGTGTGTAAGTGGTAAGTTTGTAAGTTTGTTTGTTCCCGTTCAACTCTGTTACGGTTGAACGGATTTGAATGAAATATCATATGGAGGTAGCTTATACCCTGAATTAACAGCTACTTTTTATCCCGGAAAAATATTCAGTTTCTGTTAAATAGCGGGTGAAACCGTGGGGCGCAGCTAGTTGCGAAATAAAGTATACTGACGATGTTGTATGTAACCTTTCGATGTTTCAAAAATAGAAGAACCGAACACGGTTCTCAGAATTATCGAATTCCTATTTTTGTTTATTGAAAAGCATTGTTGTTTTAGGGGTGCGTTTTGTGGTTATGTTATATCCGTAGCGTGCCGCGGCAGCGGCCAGCGAAAAAATAAAATCTATTGTAACAAAAAATATAGTTGTCCAAAACACTAGTTTAGGTTATGTTGCGACAAACAACGCGCGAGCCGAGCGAGCGAGCGCTAAAAAGTAAGACTCATAAAAAGCTCTCACTTTAGTAAACATTTTACAATACTATATGGTCAGACTTAACTTAAAATTAACCATTAAAAGTTAGAAAACCATTACAAATTAAAATAAATATTAAAAATATAACCATAATAAATAATAAAATAAGGTGGAGTCAAACTTTATGGCGGCTGTGAAATTAAAGCGAGGCGCTGCGCAATAGCATACGTCGTGACAATTTACTACTGTCTTTTACATATCTCAATGATCAACCCATCTTATCGATATTTTGGTGAATGAAGTCTTCTATAAAATAATCTTCAGTAAGTAATCATTTTCGCCAGGTGCAATATCCTCAGTCGAAGTGCAGTCGCTTGTCTCTAGTCCGAGACTTGCCTCCCGTGGCCGGGTCTATCATATGGGCGAAGCAGATCGACCATCAACTCACTGCTTACTTGAAGAGAGTTGAAGATGTACTCGGTAAGAATAAGAAGCTGGTATCGACCGCGCCGACGCTGTTAACGATGCTTCTTATTACATCAGAGCCACAGATCACACTAGATACCACATTACGAGATTCGTTGTTCTTACAAAAAGTCACCAAAGTTTGAGGAAGGCGCAGGTCTCGGGGAGTGAGACTAAGCGTTCTCATTGCGTATCTTAAGGTTACGCCTACTCGCGCCTAACAATCAACCAATCAGAGTAATTTCTTATAAGTGTATTTAGACTGATGCGTGGTGCGCTTCGAGCATCCTGAATGCAGAATCTAGGGCGTAATCTGTGATCAGACCCTATTTCAGGCCCAGATGGACCTTGAAGCCCTGAATAATCCGACGAATATTCAAAGTTTATCATATGTTGGTGTTCCATGTCTTAGGCCTGTCTTATATCTTGTCACATGGTTCAAAATTTCCTGTTGTAATGTGAATTAAGCTTTGAGTGACTATTTGATCAAACGCCTGATTTGTGTAGTAAAATGAGTAACCGATTTATTTTATAGGGAAGGGATGGGAGAACCATATTGAAGGGCAAAAGCTGAAGGCCGATGGAGACAGTTTCCGCTTGAAGTTAGACACTCAAGAAGTCTTTGAAGATTGGGCACGCAAGGTAAATTTTACAAGAAATATACTTTTTGATATACATTACTGCAATGTACCAAGGTTCAATTCGATTTCCTACAGGTGCAAGCACGTAACTTGGGAGTATCTGGACGCATCTTTGCGATCGAGTCAGTACGAGCTCGGTCCAGCAAAACCATATTAAAGTTGAAAGTAAACTTCCTGCCCGAAATCATCACACTTTACAAGGAAGTGCGCAATCTGAAGAATCTAGGGTTCAGGTAAAGTAAAACACTAAATATCGTTTAAAAATAATAATATACCACTAACATTAAGAGAGTCGTCTCTTAATGTTAGTGGTATTTTTTCTATTAACTTCACTCTGAAGTTTTACATGCGATTTGCCAGTTTCGAACATTTGTGGTAAAGTGTACCCTCTTCCAGTGCTCATGATACACAACTGAAAAAAAATTGGTAATAAAAATTATTTATGATCAAAAGTTCAACCGAGTAATAAGAGACAGACAAACGCACTGAGCGGTACAAGATAGACAAAATGAGATGTACTAAAAAAAGGATCGGTTTTTTTTACCAAGTGCGTCAAATTGCCGTTGCTTTGCCAGCCCGGAGAGGTGTTTGTAGACACCTCTTTGAAAGCGATCTATGTTGTAGATTTTCTTATGTTCACATTTTATTCTTGTTTTTAGAGTACCACTAGCTATTGTGAACAAGGCTCACCAAGCTAATCAACTATACCCGTTCGCCATCTCTCTTATTGAGAGCGTGCGCACTTACGAACGCACCTTGGAAAAGGTATGATACTAATTACTTATTAATATATCAAAAATTTATGAAACTCACAATGTTCATGCACCGATAAACACAACACGTTTGGCACATGATTAAATGCTTTTGGACATGTTTGACCCACTACGCGGTTTATACGGTAACAAACACCAAATATAAGTTGTTTAAATTTATTAGTAGCGATGATGGTTCGGTGGTTAGCGCGTTCGGATCGCAAGGCTGAGGGCGCGGGTTCAAATCCCAACAATGTGCTTGAGCTACCGGTGAAAGAATATATCATGTGTTACCATAGGAAGATGGTAGTGCTGAAAATCTGTCGCCAAGCACGTCTGTGTTCCGGCAGCCTCGCTTGAAAGCCATTTTAGCCAGCTAGGTTTATTTACCATCTTCGATCAAGCCAGCAGTTAACATCAGGTGAGTTGTGGTCAAACACCTAGCCATTCAATCATAAAAAAGAAACTTACTTTACTTAGTCCAACAAAAAAGCAAGCGACTCAAGAATTGCATATCAACTGTGTTGTTTCACGCGCAGTATAGTATTGTATTTACAATATCATTGTCATAGCTTTTTTTTTCTCATAGCTTAGACTTTTAGTAAAAAGCTAATCACATACTTAGGCTATAGTAAAGTTCTAAATTTAGTAATATTTAAGGTTGTTTTTTTTTTTCATTTTGTATGGTGAAACATGTCCCCATTTTTGACACAATTTTACTCGACACTAGCGACTCGTTTACATGTTTGTGTGCGTCACTAACACTTGTGCGTTTTTATTTCTGCAGCTAAATAATAGGAATCATACGAAGGTAGTGAATTATGTGATGCATGCATTTGTCAAGTTTTAGATTTTGTCTATCCACTAGCAAATTTCGCTTTCAGGTTTTGGTCTGTTTATAATTTGTTTATTCAACAAAATAGATTTGTTCAATAATTCGAAATTTAGTCCTTGCTTATATCGTTTCTAAACGTTTTATTCGTTTTGACTATTTAGCTCTTTTTTGTACATTGTTAATTATAATTTGTTTTGCTTAGATATTCTACACTTAATAATGCCCGCTTTCTTTGAACAAATACTGGCCTTTTTCTGTTAAGTCGGGTAATGTTAAGCTACCAATATAAAGAGGATTGTTCGTGCGCGTTTTGAATTTGGTAAAGTACATACAATTTTAATAAAACGGGAATACTCAAGTTAAATTGAGTCGGTTATTCCAACCACAGTTTCGATCACATTCGGTGACCTTTATCAAGGGAAGCTATAACCGTGACGCGCGAGCGACCTCGTCTTGCCTTACACTCAATCCGAATGTAATCGGAATAACCGACTCAATTTGTCGTGAGTATTCATGTCTTATTAAAACAAAATGTGTCAAAACCACGTCAGAAACAGAAACACAGAAATGGACCACAGAAACACCGATGCTGGTTCGATTCGTAAAGTATAATGATGTATCAAAAATAAAAGAAACAATATTCAAATATAAAAATAAAACAATAGAAAATCCTTATAAAAAGAAGATGGCCAGTATCAAAAAGCCGTCACACCTGTCTTACTAAAACAAAATGTGTCAAAACCACGTCAGTTTTCATACAATTTTAAACACTAAAAATTTATAAAACGCACGCATTGAGATTACTACTACTACATACTATCTTGAATCGGCAATGTACGCTGCAAATTGGTCTACTTGTAATTATCGATCGCTGTTGATATCAGTATATGTGAAAAGTTCCAATACTTTGTATCCATTAGTTTACAACGCCACCGGTCGTTTCAGATTCGCGATAAGGCGTCCATTATTCCGCTGGTCGCGGGACTCCGTCGCGACGTTCTCAACCAAGTTTCTGAGGGGATGGCACTGGTGTGGGAATCTTACAAGCTTGACCCCTATGTGCAGAAGTTAAGCGAAGTCGTGCTGGTATTCCAAGAGAAGGTAGAGTTGAATTTATGTTGTAGCATTTTCATTGATAGATTAAATTTTCAAAGCAATCACGTTCAAATAGCAACATAAGTTCCCATACACAGGTTGATCAATTACCAATCTAATTATAACGCTCCCACTCCTAGGTCGAAGATCTGCTAGCTGTCGAAGAGCAAATCTCAGTGGACGCGCGCTCGTTGGAAACCTGCCCGTACTCGGCGCAGAGTCTCGCGGACATCCTGAGTCGGTTGCAGCGCGCTATCGACGACCTCTCGCTGCGCCAGTACAGCAACCTGCATCTCTGGGTGCAGCGGCTGGATGAAGAGGTCAGTCATTAGAATTTTTGTTGTGGTAGGGCTCTTCTGCAGAGTCTGCCTGGGGAAGTACCATAGCTTTGGCTGCTATACAACCGCCAAGCAGTAGTGTGCAAACATTGCTGGCAATGTTTCCAGCGTAATTACTGGGCATAAACAGATTTAACCTATTAGAGGTTAAATCTCAGGGTGACGAGTGCAGTGCATTGCCGGTCATGGGTTTGAACTGGCAACTGGTTTGGCACTAAACTCTTATGAGCAAGTGTGACGCATAACATGAGGTGAGAGGTGTTGTAGTGGAATCTGTCTCTTAAGGTTCTACTTAACAAACTTTTATGTGGACACAAGTACTAACTGCTTCAAATGTTTTCTTGTTTTACATACGCAATTTGATTGAATCTTTTTTAGGAGTGCTTTATTCTTAGGGTTATAAGGAAATAGTATGCTAATCAGAAAAGGGCTCATAGTACTCGTTATTATGAATAACTTTTACCACAACCATGAAATCGAGAAAAAAAAAACTGCTGTTCCATAGAAAAATCTCAGTGACACTGGACAAAAGGTGCGGAATAGGTGAGTTTTTTTCTCTCGATGTCAGGGTTGACTCCATAGTAAAAGTTGTTCACTATACACTACATACTACATGAGTACTGTGCTTCTCTCGGCTTTGCGAACCTTTTTTTTTTCTAATTCCTGAGACCACGGCTTGTCAACTTTTCCGCTAGTCTCTGAAATGTTATCAAGATCGATTCCGCAATTTAGCCGATAAAATATAACAATATAAAAAATAAGAAAAGTCAGAGCTGTTTTATGCTCTTCATTTTAAAAGTTGCTATTTATTTATAGACCACATAGATAAGCGTGGAAGCTAAAGTTGACAGTATGTGTAATACTAACCTGCCTGGAAGAGATCGCTTTAAGCGATAAGGCTGCCAGTTGTTACACTACTTTTAAGTTGTTTTTTGATCATTTGTATGTTATTTCTGGTGTGAACAAACAGTTATCTATCTATCTACTTGTGTGTAGGTGGAGAAAAGCCTCGCGGCTCGTCTCCAGGCTGGCATCGAGGCGTGGACCATGGCTCTGCTCGGCAAGATCAGCGAAATGGACCTCTCCATGGACACCTACTCGCCCGCCGAACCTACTCACAAGCCTGGTGGGGAGCCGCAGGTAATTGAACAACAATTTCTTGTAGTGGTAGGGATCTCTTGCAGAGTCCGCCTGGGAAAGTACCACACCTTTGCCAGTTATTCAACCGCCAAGAAGTAGTGTGCAAGCAGTACTCTGTTCCGGATTGAAGGGCAATGTTTCCAGCGTAATTACTGGGCATACAGAGATTTAACATCTAACGTCTCTTGGTGACGAGCGCAGTGCATTTGCCGCGCCTAGTGTTGAACTGTTGGAAGTTCAAAATTCTGGGTGGCACTGAACTGTTATGTGCAAGCGTGACGCTTAACATCAGGTGAGCGGCTTGCTCGTATAGTCAACGAGTAACATTAAAGAGAAGGAACAAGTGGTCAACAAAGGTTGAGGAAAAAATGACTCTTCTTCGTTGTATCGATACGCTGTCATAGTGGGACTCGATTCGTGTTACTATGATTGAATGATTTGGAGGACGTACGTTGGGTACGGCCTCCATTTCGCACCACATTCTTTTACTAAGCGAAAGGAAACATTTTAATCTAGTGGCCGTGCTAGTGGATAAATATTTATAAAGGGTTTCCCAAATGAATATTTCTGGCAGGTTTAGCCATTATACAGATTTGTCGTCTATAAGAAACGGTATCTTCATCGTTTTATTTCGACAGATCGGGCGCGTGGTCCACGAAGTGCGCATCACCAACCAGCAGATGTACCTGTTCCCGTCGCTAGAAGAGGCACGCTTCCAGCTGATGCGGCAGATGTTCGCATGGCAGGCCATCGTCACCAGCCAGCACCGCCTGCAGAGCACCAGGTTAACTCATCTCTTCATCTATCCGTATCTATTCCCTGTAAAGAGACTACAGTAAATTTAAAAAAATATTCATCATTATCATCGTCATCCGTAAGACGTCCACTGCTAAACAAAGGCCTCCCTCTTAGAGCACCACATTGAACGGCAATTAATCATTTGCATCCATCGGTTTCCCGCGACTTTTACAATGTCGTCAGTGGGAGGTCTGCCTACGCTGCAGCTTCTGGTTCTGAGAGATATGGCCTGCACTTTAACCATTAAAAAAATTAGACCCGCGATTTTGACAAAAGCTGGAATAAGCGAAGCGGCATTATGATGATACAGGACCATAAAAAAATAACAGACCAAAAATTTTATAGATATAAACTACTAACAGCGGCCCGCGGTTTCACCCGCTTTTCTACAGAAACCGAATATTTTTCCGAGATAAAAAGAAGCCGTTCAGCCTTTACAGAGCTGAACGAGAACAAACACACTTACATACTTATCTACTTACGCAAAAACTTACGCATATATTAATATTAGTGTGTAAACTGTAAAAATAAAAAAAAGTTGTAAGGTGTTTTTGATTTGTGTTGTTTTCGATAAAGCTACAAACATTTTTGCGATGGTTAAAACCGTTTTGTTTGTGTACGCAGATACCAAGTAGGCGTGGCTCGCGCTCAGACGGCGACCTACCGTAACTTACTGACGAAGCTGCCGGGCGGGTCCTCGCCCGTCGAAAACGCATACGACGCCATAGAACAGAAGATATCGCAAGTGCGCGAATACGTTGACGAATGGCTACGGTAAGAGCCTTATTTATGTTTACCTATATCACTCAAAAAAAAACTTATTCGAGTTCAAGTGCTATCCTTTGACTTCATAACAATAACACAAAATTTTGTTCTCAGCTACCAAGCCTTGTGGGATCTTCAGCCAGAAAGCCTCTACGGACGCCTCGGAGAGGATATAACTCTTTGGATCAAGTGCTTGAACGACATCAAGTAAGTGTAGTTACTCATTGTTGTAGTACTTTACAGTTAGCCCTATTTTATTAAATCTTATCTCTACGATCATCCGTTCCGTGAGGATCATCCATTCCGTCAGGATCTGTATTCCATACAGGCTGTAATTTTTTAAATATAATCGATGAAAAAATAACTCGTGCCCTTTTCCTAATGACACCAGGTCAAACGCCTAAAAGACGGCCGGTCTGAAAACTAAACCAAAACTTTACCGACACCGCAAACACGCTGTGCTGATCCCACCTAGTGAATGAATGAATGAATATTCTTTATTGTCATACAGTTGCATTCCTAACAATTACAAAATATAAAAAAGTTAAGAATGCTTCCATTATGGACTCGTCAACTTGCTACAATTTTTAACAATGTTATTATTATATTATTTATATTATTATATTAGGCATTTGTTGTCTCCCTCAAAAAACGTCATTATTAGAAGGATTTATCAATTCTATTTTTGAGTAAAAGTCAAATTCAAATCAAATTCAAATTTTTGGGCTAAAGTCAAGGTAATGATGTACCGTTCGTGTCCAGGAAGTCTCGCACGACGTTCGACACGTCCGACACCCGTCGCGAGTACGGTCCCGTGGTGATCGACTTTGCCCGCGTGCAGAGCAAGGTCGCCCTGAAGTACGACGCCTGGCACAAGGACGTGCTCGGCAAGTTCGGCGCGCTGCTGGGCGGAGAGATGGTGCAGTTCCACGGCAGGCTGGCCAAGTCGCGCTCGCAGCTCGAACACCAGACTATCGGTAACTAGATATGGCGATACTTTGTGATGCTCATATTAGTTCATTGTTGGACATAGGCCTCTCGATTAAGTCTGATCATCGACTTTTCGGTTCTATTCACTGCTAACTGCCTTACGTGTTACTCTATCGTGTTGTGTGGCGTCCTAAAGTGCGTTCGCTGATTTGTGTTTTACATTCTATTACATGCCTATACGCCGCTTGTAAGGTTCAATGTGTAATAATTTCCAGGATTTTCTATTCTACAAGAATTTGTAGTGATACGTATACTTATACGAAATGTGTTCGTACAGAGGCGGCCTCTACCAGCGATGCTGTATCTCTCATTACTTACGTGCAACAACTGAAGAGAGAGGTCTTGGCATGGGAGAAACAAGTGGACATCTACCGTGAAGCTCAACGCATTCTCGAGAGACAACGGTATGTTAATTAAGAATTAACTACCTAAAAAGTAAGGTTTAATATTAAATATAGAATAACGTTGAATGATGGTATGTTTTGATATTTATAATTAACGGTGCATTTAGAAGAAAGGTTAATTTTAAATATTTTTTTTTTATCAGGTTCCAGTTTCCTGCTCAATGGTTGCACGTTGACAACATCGAAGGCGAATGGAGTGCGTTCAACGAAATAATGCGTAGGAAGGACTCCTCTATTCAGACACAAGTACATCAAATTCTCCTATTTTTTGTAGCGCTACTGATTCTTTATAGGTATTGCTCGTATTCTCTAATCAAAGATACACGGACAAATGTAAAAGTATCTTATCTTTATTGTAGGTGGCCTCGTTGCAACAGAAGATCGTAGCCGAGGACAAGGCAGTGGAAGCACGTACGCTCGAGTTCCTCACAGAATGGGAGCGCAGCAAACCTACCGACGGCTCCACTCGTCCCGAAGACGCGCTCTCTAAACTGCAGGCCATGGAGACTCGATACACTCGTCTCAAGGAAGAGAGAGATAATGTGGCCAAGGCTAAGGAGGCTTTGGAACTACACGATACAGGCAGCTCCGTGAACAACGAGCGCATGACGGTCGCCTTAGAGGAACTTCAAGATTTACGCGGCGTCTGGGCCTCACTAAGCAAGATCTGGACGCAGATCGATGACATCCGAGAAAAGCCTTGGCTCTCAGTCCAGCCTAGAAAACTCAGGCAACAGCTAGAAGCGATGCTCAACGAACTGAAGGAGCTGCCTGCTCGTCTGCGCATGTACGACAGCTACGAGTACGTCCGCAAACTGCTGCAGTCCTACACTAAGGTGAACATGCTGATCGTGGAACTGAAATCGGATGCGCTGAAGGAGCGTCACTGGCGGCAGCTGTGCCGTGCGCTCAAAGTAGACTGGTCGCTTTCTGAGCTCACTCTGGGGCAAGTGTGGGATGCTGATCTACTACGCAACGAACACACCGTCAAGGATGTCGTATTGGTCGCCCAAGGAGAAATGGCCCTCGAAGAATTTTTGAAGCAAGTCCGCGAATCGTGGCAGAGCTACGAGCTCGATTTGATCAACTACCAAAACAAGTGCAAGATCATCCGTGGCTGGGACGATCTCTTCAACAAAGTCAAGGAGCATATCAACAGCGTCGCTGCTATGAAACTCTCTCCCTACTATAAAGTATTCGAGGAGGAAGCTCTGACCTGGGAGGAGAAATTAAATCGCATCAACGCTCTGTTCGATGTTTGGATCGACGTCCAACGTCGCTGGGTGTACCTTGAGGGTATTTTCAGCGGATCTGCCGATATCAAAACCTTGCTGCCGGTCGAAACTAGTCGCTTCCAGAGCATCAGTTCGGAATTCCTCGGGCTGATGAAGAAGGTGAGCAAATCACCGATGGTTATGGACGTTCTAAATATTCAAGGCGTGCAGCGTTCACTAGAGAGACTCGCAGATCTCCTCGGCAAGATACAAAAGGCGCTGGGAGAGTACCTCGAGAGGGAAAGAAGCAGCTTCCCGCGATTCTACTTCGTCGGAGACGAAGACTTGTTGGAAATCATCGGCAACAGCAAAAATATCGCTCGCCTTCAAAAGCATTTTAAAAAGATGTTCGCTGGCGTCGCTGCGATCATTCTAAACGAGGAAAACAACGTCATCAACGGTATCGCTTCACGTGAAGGCGAGGAGGTTTACTTCACGTCCCCCGTCTCTACCGTAGAGAACCCGAAGATCAACTCGTGGTTGTCGATGGTGGAACGCGAGATGCGCGTCACTCTCGCTTGCCGCCTGAAAGACGCGGTCGGCGACGTCAAACAGTTCAAAGACGGAAATGTAGATCCACAGAAGTTTATCGACTGGTGCGACAAGTATCAGGCTCAAATCGTAGTATTAGCGGCGCAGATTCTATGGTCTGAAGACGTGGATGCGGCGCTTGTTAGCGGCGGTGGTGATGGTCTGAAACGCGTGCTGGCTCATGTCGAAAACATGCTCAACATCCTAGCCGACTCGGTGCTTCAAGAACAGCCGCCTCTGAGGAGAAGAAAGCTTGAGCATTTGATCAACGAGTTCGTGCACAAGCGCACGGTGACGCGTCGTCTCATCGCCTCCGACGTGAACAGCTCGCGCTCCTTCGAGTGGCTTTGCGAAATGCGATTCTACTTCGACCCGAGGAATAATGACGTGCTCCAACAACTGACTATCCACATGGCGAACGCCAAATTTTTGTACGGATTCGAGTACCTCGGCGTTCAAGATCGCTTGGTACAGACTCCTCTGACCGACCGCTGCTACCTCACGATGACGCAGGCTTTGGAAGCGCGCCTTGGCGGATCTCCGTTCGGCCCGGCCGGTACGGGCAAGACGGAATCCGTCAAAGCTCTCGGCAACCAACTCGGCCGCTTCGTGCTCGTATTCAACTGCGACGAAACGTTCGACTTCCAAGCGATGGGACGAATCTTCGTCGGTCTCTGTCAAGTCGGTGCGTGGGGCTGTTTCGACGAGTTCAATCGATTGGAAGAAAGAATGTTGTCTGCAGTGTCGCAGCAAGTGCAGACGATTCAGGAGGCCCTCAAGAGTCACCAGGAAGGCGATAATACTGCCAAATCTATCACTGTGGAGTTAGTCGGCAAGCAAGTTCGAGTGAGCCAAGATATGGCGATCTTCATCACGATGAATCCCGGCTACGCTGGTCGTTCAAACCTGCCTGATAATCTGAAGAAACTGTTCAGATCTCTGGCCATGACCACGCCTGATAGGCAGCTTATTGCAGAGGTTATGCTGTTCAGCCAAGGGTTCAGGACTGCTGAGAAACTAGCCTGCAAGATTGTTCCGTTCTTCAAGTGAGTTTCAACTTCCATTTTATAAGATACTGATATTTAAAAAAAAAAATATAAGTATTACATTCTCGACTTTATGCCATCAGGCTTTGCGACGAACAGCTGTCCAACCAGTCCCACTACGACTTCGGTCTCCGAGCTCTCAAGTCTGTGCTCGTATCTGCTGGTAACGTGAAGCGTGATCGAATCCAAAAGATAAAGGTAATTAAGTCTTTGAATAATCGTAACTTAATTAACCCTTTTTAGTACTCTAGTGTTGTATACACTTAAAAGTAATTTCACCGTAGCGCGGCTTGATAGAAACTTGTGAAGTGGAAAATCAGTCGTTCAGGAATGGCGCTATTTGTATGATTGATCAAAAATTGTCCTAAATGCTATGTTTGTCCACAACTCAAGAACTTAAAGAATAGAACTTTAAATCCTCAAGATCTTCTTCTTTCTTCAATCTTGTGTTTTCTTACAGGAGAACTTGATAGAGCGCGGTACTGAAGTGCCCGACGAGGCGTCCATTGCCGAGTCTCTGCCCGAACAAGACATTCTTATACAGTCTGTATGCGAGACCATGGTGCCTAAACTAGTGGCCGAGGACATACCTCTGCTCTTCTCGCTGCTGAACGACGTGTTCCCCAACGTCGGGTATACTAGGGCGGAAATGACGGGTAAGTCTAACGCTATTTCCTACCCATGAAATGCCCATCAAATTATGGATTACATATGTAATTCTTGACATTTAGATAGCTAGGCCATGAACCGTTGCAGTGCTGGTCATAATTTTGTACTTCAGCGAGTCATAGTCCTGCGCGCAATGCACTGTACTCGGCACTTTGAAGGCTCTTAAATCTCTTGATGTTTTTTTTTTGTCCTTCGATAATGTTTGCATGCAAAAATCTAACAATGGTGTGGTACATCTACCAAGTGGACTCGTGAAAAAAAACCTACCACTACGTGGGTCAGCTCTTCTAAATATTGAACGTTAATATTTCCGTTCTCTCTACAGGATTAAAGAACGAAATCCGCGCTGTCTGCGCCGAAGAATTTTTGGTTTGCGGCGAAGGCGACGAGCAAGGCTCCACTTGGATGGAAAAGGTACGACCACACTTGGCTCATACGGTGGCTAGAGTTATATTTTGATTTGCGGGACATTTATCCGATTGAGAATATATTCATAGCTAGTTACATCTTGTACACAATCAGACACCTGTGACGTCATTACCACAGGCAACTCATCGAGCACTACATTTTAAATGGTGCTTCCCATAGGATCCCGTTCATTTAATTTAGTAGTACCGAACGGTCGCAGAACCCAGTGGGAAGTGCTTATGTAAATCATACATGAACACTAAACATTATAATATAACCGACCATCTAATGACATTAATTTGTAGGTGAAGGTATAAATATGATTTTGGTGTAATTTGTGGAATTATTATCTATAAAGTATTTATGTACTGAATATCAAATTATCCTAACCTTAACAGGTGTAACGTTTATTATACGATTTTGTATTGTATATTTTAATCTTCGAGACTGTATTTTGTTACATTCTTTAAACTGTAAATTCAACAACACAAATGTTTCCATTGTACAAAATTGTTCAATATAAAAACAGTAACACAGATCAAAAAACAAAATACAATCTCAATCAAATCAATATTATCCATAATCCAAGCACTCGTGATAAGTCGATATTTGATGAACCAACCCCTGAGGTGACAAGCTAGTCGACTTACCGCGAGCTATACGTAAGTGTGATGCGTTCCATGCTAACCCGCTAACGGCACGTAGAGACGCAGCCCGGCGTCGCGCGCGCAACACAGCACGTGGATCGAGAAGGTCAGTCACCGACCGGTTTGGGATCTACGTTATATGTGTTCGCCGCTCCTTATGTGTCTTACAACGACTTCTCATCCCGTAGACATCAGATAAGCATCGAAATCTTATTCGAGATAGGGGCCCTAAGTCCTGCACTGACGTCCCGCATGGGGTGTATTGTGCATTTCTCCCTGCCAGCATCTACCCGAGCCAACCCAGCTCCTTGAAGCAACAAAGTCGTTCACAAATAAAAAAAAAAATCAAGTAACTTAGGCTTACGGAATGGAACACTGAAGACTGATTAGTACCCTCAAGGTCACGATATTAGCCGAACCGTTCATGTATCGACAGTAAGTGTTCGCCCAGGTGTCTACGGGGTGCAAAGTCGTTAGTGTCTTTCATCAGCACATCACCAACTGATCCCCTTATCAAATGTTACCTTCCCCCATCGCTATATTTCGAGTTCGGAGGCACAGTTTCACTCACGCTTTGGTCGGTAAACGTGCGGTTTCATTTTGACAAATGCTAATCAGTAATCACTTGGCAAAAATGAAAAACTTTTTTTGCAGATACCCGTGTTCTTACAGTGTTGACAAACTATTGCTGTTAGCTTATATTCTTGTAGTAGTTGTTTTAGCATTGTTCCTTGATTTGATCAAGTGAAAGCTTATCCTTTATTTGATTTTACACGTTCCTTTTTTTTCGGTTAGTTTAGCTAAACTGAGCATTTGAAGTTTGTAAGGCTGATATTCAGAGATAACGGTTCGGAGTTTACCTGTATCTGTCTATTCTGAGTTCGGATGGTTTTTTATTACTTATCTGTTGGCAGTTTAGTAATACAGTCTGACCGGACTTTAGCGAACGCATATGGCATTGAGCCTTAAATTGCGGCGCGAGGGTGACTAGCGCAAGGGCACCGCTACGGTACGCACCTCGGCTTGGCCCGTCAGCCGGGAAAGGAACCGGATCGGGTTCGGAGGATAAAATCAATCTTCTTAAGCTATATTTTTTTATTATGTTGTTGGCAAATTCAATTTAAAACTTGGCTAAATGAAGGTAACATCAACGAAAAATAAAGTTCAGTGCTATTTAATGATGACTCAAGAAGCGTGCGAGTATTCCTAGCAACACTGAAAAATCAATAAAATTACGAAAAACATCTATCTATAAGTCCGTTTTGCTCTAAGATTGGAGTCAATTAATTTGTGCCACTTCTTATTTGAGAAAAGACTGATGCTGTTACAGACGGCGAGGAAAAATAATGGCAATGTTGACGAACATTAATTTTAAATTTCAAAGATGCTGAGACTGACAAACACGATTGTAGTCGTGAGGGATCGTGTTTCAGCTTTAATAAATTGCATAATTAAAATCGTCGACAGAAGCGGTACAGTATGGTTGAATATCATCAACTTACATGTGGTAGTAGCAGCATGACATTGGTATTAACATCCGAGAAAAATACTGGTAAATATCATTTAGTGACCTCTAATGTCTTTATAAAATATAAACATATGTTATGGAGGTAATTACAGTACAATAATTCGTTCAGGTAACAAGTAGAATGTGTATAAGGATCGTAGTGCATGACACGTTTTGCATGTTGGAATAGTTGTTATGTGATGGAAAATAAAATTGGTCGATAAAATGATCCCGCATTAGCAATGTGGTGTTCGTCGATGCCATGGCGATCATCTTCGACGCCATGGCGATCATCAAAGACTCTTTTAGAACCGTTTATCAGTACTTAAGCTATTATATTTTGGTTTCGAGTATTAATGTCGCTAAACATTCCAATTCTACTACGTTATCTATGTTGTATTTTAGGCCGAAAAAAATAGACAACTGAAAGAGACCTGGAAAATAAAAACAAAAGTGAGAAAAACAAAAATGGTTCTGACACCAAGAAAAAACACCGGAGCAGGGCCGTTCATAGTAAATGATATAAAACCGGAGGACGGTTCAATTTTACCTATATTGCCAAAAATACCTATACCTGCAGTAGAAGTGGTAGGAGATAGTGTTGGTAAGTTTGTGATAGATGAATAACGTCACAATTAGTACCACCTTGTTATGTACTAAAGTATAGCCAAATTAAGAAAACGATTTTGATGTATACAGTCTGTCTCGGAAATCAAAGTCAAACGGGCACGGGCGAGGGTGTCATACTAGTTCTGGGGAAAACAAAATAAAAATCAATGCCACATATATGTGATAATTTCGATATTTATGAAAATGTGAAAAAATCGACAACCTCGATCACATTCTTAGGTACTGTGACCACAAACTTCTTTTACAGTGTTTTTTTTCTCAATAACATAATCTTAAATAACCGTGTCACAAATCGATCAAAAAGTGTTGTTGGCTTAGTTAAAATTAAAGTAGTTTGTTTGAGTCGTGGTTTGAAAAAACTACGTCCTAAAAAAATAACATACCAATCCCTATGCAAGTTATTTCAAACGATGAAACACTTAGTTAAGATTCAAAATGATACAACACTTGCTACTTTTCTATCCATAACTGTTATTGCCAAATCTTTAAGACGTTTGCGGTACAAAAATCAATACTTTCCCTGTTGATAATATCGGTTGTACATAATGAAATATTATATTATTCAGCACTAAAGTCAACATTGATAAATACGCAACTTCATATCCACCTAAATCTTTCGAAATCTGGTTGTTAATTCGGCTCCTTTACGAGTATAATGATTAACATTTTGTTTTATTTACTACGCTAATATTTATCAAAAATATTGTAGATGTACGTGATACTAAAAATAATCCGGATGACGGTGGTGATAATTGGGAACAAGTAAATACATTAAACTCCAGTATAAATTCGCACCCATCTCTGCCTGTACAATTTACGAGCTTTGTCGGCGTCCCGTTAGAAGTTATAGAGACCAACACTTCAGAGATATCGATACATGCAGGATCCCGCAGTTCTACTGCTCTTATACCTTCCCTGGATCAATTACAGAGAAAAATGATCGAATGTGATCTAAAATTTAAAGAGCAAAAGTTTGAACTAGAAATGAGCCATGTAAGAAAAACACAGAGCATACAAGAAAAAATACTGCTTATCGAATTGCAGCACAAAAAGCGATTGTTAGAAATGGCGGAAGAAAAACATATAAAGAAACTATCCAAATACTGATTTTATTATTTATTTACATTTTAGTTGAATTTCTGTTAATTTTATAAATGAACTTTATTTTATTTGATTGTGATTAATGACTCGAAAATTAAATCTAAACATTGACATTTTTGAAATACTAATAAAATTTGATTATAAATTGATTTATTTAAATGCACCTTCTAGCAACTGCACCAATAAGTAACATTAATCACTGATTATATATGAAGATACCGCATTACGAGATCGTTGTTCCGACAAAAACTCGCCAAAGTTAGAGGAAAGCGCGGGTTGCAGGGACTATCGTATCGTCGTTGTTGTATCGAAGATTCCAGGTAATAACTCGAACTCATATCTGAATTTCAGCCTCAAATTACAAATGACTCAAAGAAGCAAAGTGCCTTATATTGGTTTTGGTAGTTCCTTCTTAGCGCTAACGTAAGTTTCATTTTGCCACTCTTCTATTAATTGTATTGTGAATACAGGTTCTACAGCTGTACCAGATATGCAAACTGAATCACGGTTTGATGATGGTCGGGCCTTCAGGCAGTGGCAAGTCTACTGCCTGGAGAGTGCTGCTCAAGGCGTTGGAAAGGTAAGAATCATCACATATTTCACAATAAAAAAAACTATGGCAATGGTATCCTCCATCATACTTTATACATAATCTTGACCAGCTCTTTTGAGATATATTTTTATTTAGGTCCCAACTGAACACACTATCCGTTGGGAGCAAGGCCTTTATCATAGCCATACTAAAGTTGTCACAGTACGGTTTGACCATATATGCTAAAAAAAAAGCCTTAAATAATTTGACGACTTATTTAACTTCACAGTCGTTTGGAAAGTACCCACTCAAATTTGAAAGAAAATATAAATTTTCAGGTTCGAGGGCGTAGAAGGCGTGGCGCATGTGATTGACCCTAAGGCGATGTCAAAAGAAACACTGTACGGTGTGCTTGACCCCAACACTCGCGAATGGACCGATGGTCTCTTCACTCACATCCTCAGGTCAGTTAGAAACTATTACTAGGAAAATGTAGTAGATAGATATGTATCAAAAACATCTTATATCCATTGCGCAAGTCATTGTAACAACAACACACACTTGCTTATTTATGCAGGAAAATAATCGACAACGTCCGCGGGGAAATCAACAAGCGTCAATGGATCATATTCGACGGTGACGTCGATCCCGAATGGGTTGAGAACTTGAATTCTGTGCTTGACGACAATAAGCTCCTTACGCTACCCAATGGCGAGCGTCTTTCTTTGCCACCAAACGTCCGGGTCATGTTCGAGGTGCGTATAATTTTGAAACCTATGTCTCTTCGTATAACTTTTGAAGTGTACTCATGTCGTGTTTTTGTAGGTACAAGATCTGAAGTACGCGACGCTGGCTACAGTATCGCGTTGCGGTATGGTCTGGTTCTCCCAGGATGTGCTTACTACCGAGATGATCTTCGAAAACTACCTGATGAGGTAACTTCTCACATTTTGCGACCATTCTTCGTAATCATAGTTAACTTTTACTTTTTCAAATGTTCATACTGCGTTTATACTACAGGTTGAGGAACACACCTTTGGAAGACGGTGAGGAAGATTCATTCAGCATTGTAATGGCCGCTCCTACAGCTGGCGGTGATCAGAATGCTACGGAAAATATTCTCTCTCCCGCTTTGCAGGTAAATACAAAATAAAACGCCATAGTATTCTATGAATAGTGACGTAAACAAAATTCATGTCATGAATGTTTTATTAATTCTTTTAGACTCAGCGCGATGTAGCAGCAATCCTTCAACCGCTGTTCTTTGGAGACGGTATTGTTGTGAAATGCCTCGAGCGCGCTGTGAGCCTCGACCACATCATGGACTTCACGCGCCACCGCGCTCTGTCGTCTTTGCATTCTATGCTGAATAGAGGCGTCAGGTAATAAAATAGACAACCTTGTGCTCTTGGTTATAAGGTTGAGAGTCGTATCTCATGTGTTAATGTTGTGCTTGCACTTTAGGAACATTTTGGGATACAACCGTCAGCATCCTGACTTCCCAATAACTCAAGACCAACTGGAAGCGTATGTGCCGAAGTGGCTCGTCTACTCCTTACTTTGGTCATTCGCTGGTGATGCTAAGCTCAAGGTAAAAAAAAAAACACCATTGTTAAACAACGTATTAAAATAAGGTGGGATAGTACTGAAAGGTGTGTAATGTATGGTACTCATCATTATGAACAACTTTTACTATGGGACCAACTCTAAAATCGCGAGAAAATAATCTGCTATTCCATAGAAACAATTTATTCAGCCTCGACGAAATTTATGGAACAGCCGATATTTATTTTGCGATTTCAGTATTGGTCCCATTGTAAAAGTTGTTCATAATGATGAGTACATACATACCTTTCAATATTATCCCACCTTATTGTAAAACGTTGTATATTGTCGTAATTTTTATGTAAGATATAACATTATTACTAAGACATGGATTTTTTAACAGGACCGTAACGAATTGGGTGACTTCATTCGTTCAGCGAGCACTATGCAACTGCCCAACTGTGGCGCCAACCAGCACATCATCGATTTCGAGGTGGGAATTATTGTTTTTTTTTAATTTCAGCGTCGTCTATCAGTTATACATAGAGGCTAATTAAATCTTTAGAATTTTTCGTTTCGCGTCATGAATGCATCCACAACTTGGGACGTCTTGTTATAGACTTGGCGTGGTTCATCAAGCCATATCAGAGGTGACAACACAGATCACCTTGCTCTGAAGCCCATCGAAAGCACCAAGCATCGGTCTAAATACACCTGTAAAAATTTACTCTCATTGGTTCATTGCTAGGCGCGGGTAACCTTTAGATAGCCAATGAGAGTGCTTTGCTCAAACTTTGGTAACTTTTTGTCGAATTATTGTAAATTTATTGTGATCTGTGGCTGACAAGGATAGCCAGATTATGCCCTATCTCAAGAGGCATTTTATTCTGTTCAGACAGTATTTCTGTTTACCAAATTACCTTCATGTATATTTAAGGTGTCAATAACCGGAGAATGGGCGCCGTGGTCGGCGAAGGTGCCTCAGATCGAGGTGGAAACTCACAAGGTGGCCGCGCCGGACGTCGTGGTACCCACTCTGGATACAGTGCGCCATGAAGCGCTGCTCTACACTTGGCTGGCAGAGCATAAGCCTCTTGGTACGTGCAATAAACTTCGACTTTCAGTATATTGAACTCTGTCTATTGTACAATATATAAGAGCTTCAATTTTGTCAATTATTCACGCAATCTCTTCCACAAACACCAACAAACATGATAACCGTGTGTGCAATAATGTCCCAGATATTTATTTATTTTATTTATTAACTCTCTAGCGTAATGCGCCACTAATGTCAACTAGTCCTCACCAATGCCAACTAATTTCGAAACCGATACCATTCAAATCATCGATTCAAAAGGCGAAACTCTGATTAAGCAACAAGATATTGACAAGATCTGACTTACTTGTTACCTGGCAGTGCTATGCGGTCCTCCCGGTTCCGGCAAGACGATGACTCTGTTCTCCGCGCTTCGAGCGCTGCCCGACATGGAAGTGGTCGGCCTCAACTTCTCGTCCGCGACCACGCCTGAACTACTGCTGAAGACCTTCGACCACTACTGCGAGTACAGGAAGACACCAAACGGGGTCGTCTTGGCGCCTGTTCAGGTATATATAAATAAATATTTTTTGTAGTGATTACATACTATAGATTCCAATGAATTTGAATTAAAATTGAATTCTAATGAACTCGTTAATTTTTTTAATGAATATTAGACCATTAAATTGTGTTTACACTTTGTAAATTCTCCGTTTTTCGTCATTCAGTTGGGCAAATGGCTGGTCCTATTCTGCGATGAGATCAACTTGCCCGATATGGACCAATACGGCACCCAGCGAGTCATTTCGTTCCTGCGCCAACTGCTCGAGCACAAAGGATTCTACAGAGCTAGTGGTAAGAATCGTTACATTATTTTTTAAATTTAAAACACCTATATAAACAGTCCGCGCGCAAGTTTAATTCCGAGCTTTCGAAGGCTTTTAAAGTGCCCCGACTGCATTCAACTTGCGCGCGGACTGTACAAAAGCGCACGCCGAAATTCGAAATTCTTGCAAACTATTGATATAAATAATCACCCAGCATAATAATTTAGGAATGAAGTGTTTCAAGAAATATTAAATAACACACTCATAACTCCACTAGGATTCCCTGTGCCCGACACAGGATACCACGGAACACACACAAAGGCAAGGACAACTAACACCCAGAGCTGATATTTAAATTTCTCGTTCAAACATCTGACCGGCCAGGAAACAAACCAAGCAGGTTATTTTGTATCAGAACTTCTAAATGTATATTTGTTTTCAGACCATTCATGGGTGCACCTCGAGCGCATCCAGTTTGTGGGCGCTTGCAACCCGCCCACCGACCCGGGACGGAAACCGCTCTCGCATCGGCTACTGAGGCACGTGCCTGTCATCTATGTCGACTATCCCGGAGAAACTTCCTTGGAACAGGTATTTTATCACTTTGTAGTCGAACTACATGATAGTTACAGTCGAGTAGCGAGCGCGTTAGTAGTTAACTATATCAGAACAACATTTTTTTTGTCATGTAGCTTAGTAAATGGCTATTTATAAACGAAATCACTCGTTACTCGACTAAATTACTAACACAGCCTGAACTAGACATAATACTTAACTACGTCTAAATATAGGTAGCATAGCAATAAACTAAATGCGAAAGTAACTCTCATCTCTCTGTCTGGGTGTTTGTCGCGTTATCACGGCTAAACGGCAGAACGGATCGACCTGAATATTGCATAGATATATCTTAAGGGAAGGAGAAAGATATAGGCAACTTTTTTATTGGTCCACGCGAAAGGACCATTCCACTAAACTTGTATTATATAATTTTTTTTGTATTTCTTTCGATATAATTTATATTTTTTTTTTTATTTTTTTTATAAATAACAAGCTGCGCCCCGTGGTATCACCCACTTTTCTATAGAAACCGAATATATTTCCGGGATAAAAAGCCTATGTGTTAATTCAAGGTATAAGCTACCTCCATACCAAATTTCATTCAAATCCGTTCAGCCGTAACAGACATATACAGAACAAACACACTTACATACTTACACACAAACTTTCGCATTTTATAAATGCGATAAATCAGTAGTATTAGTGTGATAAATCAGCCATGTAAAGCTGTCGTCCTCACTTGACCGAACCGTTCATTTATTCAGTTTTGCTTGGTCTTTTATGAAGAATAACTTTACTGTAATGTACCTCATTTTGATATAATACTTTTTTTTCTGTTTAGATCTACGGAACCTTCACGCGCGCCATGCTCCGCATGCAGCCCGCGTTGCGCGGCTACGCGGAGCCACTGACGCAGGCGATGGTGAAGCTGTACCTCGCCTCGCAGGAACGCTTCACGCAGGACATGCAGCCGCATTACGTGTACTCGCCGCGTGAGATGACGCGATGGGTGCGCGGGATATGTGAAGCTATCAGGTGACTTTACACTTTATTTCCAATGCAATAAGAGCTTAATCATCCATATGGTTTGGCAATTAAGTATGCGGAACTGCTATACTTGCTATTCCTCACTTCGCAAGATCGGTTTAAGGCGAGGTCCAATCGCAAAACAACACAAAGTAGTATTTTTCAGCGCTTTGTTCGAAGTGGCGAGATTACTTAATCAGTTGCAAAAAATACTGCGATAAAAAATAAAACTTAAATTACGTTTAACCGAATAAAATTTCGAAAATCTGTCTTAGTTACAAAATAAAAAAATCGCAAAATGACCCCTGAAAACCCCTTCTGAAATCAAATGCTCCAGGTCCAAACCAGGCTATCAAACTAGGTAGTTTTTTTTTATTTGATTTGTATATTTTCGATAATCGGCAAAAAAGCTTAGAACTTTGAGCGGGACAGTACTCGTTTGAAATGACGATCAGTCCTCGCCTTAAACAGGATATGCGGCTGCATTTCATAGACTCGCCGCGTTAGATGACGTGAAGGGTGGCATATATTTTGTGATAATATCAGGTATGATTAGACTTTATTGCGAATTTAAATTATCTTATATATAGAATATATACATATATAGAATAGTGTAATAGGCTTTACTCATATTTTTTTTTGTAATATACAAATATTATTAGGAGACTAAACCGAATCATAAAAAACAGCTCTTCTAAATAAAAAGTCATAACACTAAAAATAGAGAATGAGAAAATCACATTTTCTTTCCAAGGTTGCAGGGTTGATCTCATAGCAGAAGTTGTACTTCATTATAAGACCCCCTTTTCGTGCTAGCCCATCCGATCAACCTAAAGAAATTTGCAGAACGTGTCAGAAATAGAATGTGTATTTTTTTTTGCAGACCTCTGGATAATCTCTCCGTGGAAGGTTTAGTTAGGCTGTGGGCGCACGAAGCCCTGCGTCTATTCCAGGACCGACTGGTTGAAGACTCTGAAAGGCAATGGACGGATGAGAATATCGACACTGTCGCTATGAGGTTTTTCCCAGGTTAGTAAACGTAAACAGATGCATTTGTTTTTCTTTTCGTTGATTTTCGATATAGTTAGGCTACTTACTCTGTACTAACCTTTCTAAATGATCTGATATGTGCTATTTCTAACTCCTCAACATTACTATAGGTTTTCATTTAAACCTGAGCTGAATATCCATGTTTTTATGTACAGGTATAAACAGAGAACAAGCCTTGGCTCGTCCGATCTTATACAGCAACTGGCTAAGCAAGGATTACATACCGGTGCTCAGAGATCAACTCCGCGAATACGTGAAGGCTAGGCTAAAGGTAATATTTTTTCCTTCTTTTAAATGAAACTAAATCTTTACTGGAAAAATTAAACAGTTTTTGTATCACTTTTATTATTTGTCAGGTGTTCTACGAAGAAGAACTCGACGTGCCTCTGGTGTTATTCGACGAAGTTCTAGACCATGTGCTCCGTATCGACCGTATTTTCCGCCAGCCCCAAGGGCATTTACTACTTATCGGTGTTTCTGGCGCGGGCAAGACCACGCTCAGTCGCTTCGTCGCTTGGATGAACGGGCTTAGCATCTTCCAGATAAAGGTAAGCTATTTTTACACATACACACACGCACACACGAATTCACTATTATGAATTCTTTTCTTCAACTGACTAGGTTTATAGAAAACCGCGCTAAAATCTTGATTCGTATCTCGCCGTTTGTTTTTTTCGGGTGTAGAGCGGGACTATAAAGGATAGGTACATGTTGGCCACATTTGTTCTTTTACTCGCAGTGAGTACAAATAAATCCAAAATTGAATAGGACCGATTCGATTCCGATTTGATTTTTTGATTTGGTTAGGATTTTGGAAGGAGGAGTTTGTATTAGTTTTACACACTAATAATTCCGATCGGCAGACAGTAACCGAATGTGTAAATGATTATTATCCGACTGCCCAAGAAGGAGGTTCATGTTTTTGGAGTGTATGTAAGTATCCTATAATTCGTCCTGTAGCCTAAACAGCTTGACCGATTTTGACAAGTGACGTTTTGCTGGTTTTCTCTTTACGCCCGGAGTGTCATAGGCTACATTTTGCAGTCGGGTATTTCTTTTTCTTTTAACAATATTATTTACAGATAATGAACTTTATTTGTGCAAATATTAGTGTATTGCTTGCTATGCATTCTTAGCTCTGTCTCGCTTTTACGATTCGTACAATGTCGCACCAAGATGGCGTGATTTTGCCGCGAAATCGATCGAACAATAACAGTGCAAGATAGTCGCGTACTCTACTTTGCCATTGGTATATAGAAGTTTCCAGCCTGTCTAAAATTGGTCTACTGCGCAGGTACATCGAGAGGAATTATTAGTTGTGTAAACCTGTATTAGTTCGTTGACTTTTGTTCAACAGATTGTATACCCCTCAGGTCCACAACAAATACACGGGTGCTGATTTCGACGAAGACCTCCGTTCGGTGCTGCGCCGCGCCGGCTGTCGCGACGAGAAGGTCGCCTTCATCCTGGACGAGTCTAACGTACTCGACAGCGGCTTCCTCGAGCGAATGAACACGCTCTTGGCTAATGGAGAGGTAACAATTTAAAACAGCGGTGCCAGTCCCATATTTGTTATGTATACCTTTTTATGGCCTTATGGTTTCTGTTTCAATCTTTTATCAAGAAAAGAAATGAAAGAGGCTATATAGTTTTATATGTCATAGTTATATATTTTACAGACGTATAAAGTGTTAACGTAAATTTTGATTGTATTCTGTTTATTTGTAGGTGCCCGGATTATTCGAAGGTGATGAGTTCGCCGCTCTAATGACGCAATGTAAAGAAGGCGCGCAACGCGAAGGTCTCATGCTAGACTCCAATGATGAACTGTACAAATGGTATGTCGTATCTTCAGAAAAAATGTGAAATTAGTAAAGATCTAGACGAAGTATACTATTGTGTCATCTCTCTCTTTTACTCGGACAAATCGTTTCGTTTATCTTTGATTTTATTTATGTTTCAAGAGCTATTTAGAAACCATCTTGATTTCTTACAAATTTAAAGTGTTCGGAAGCAACTGCTGAAAATGTACCTTCGCTACCGATACTACGAGGGGCCACTAAATTCCGAGAATCCGAAGATGTTTTATTATTTTTTTACGTTTTATATCATCATCACCATCATCAGCTAGAAGACATCTACTGCTGAACAAAGGGCCTTAGAGCGCTACACTGGACGACAATCTACCTTTTGCTTCCACCTCTGGCCCGCGACTTTCACAATGCCGTCGCTCCACCTAGTGGGAGGTCTATCTATGCTGCGTGTTAGATAGATAAACCCTTTATTATTCACACAAAATTTTAAATACATTTAAAAAGAGGCTTAGACTAGTGCTTGTTTCGGGTGATGTTTTCTTTTATCAACAATATTTCCCAGGTTCACGGGCCAAGTGATGCGCAACTTGCACGTGGTGTTTACGATGAACCCGTCGTCGGAGGGCCTGAAGGATCGCGCGGCGACCTCGCCCGCTCTCTTCAACCGATGCGTGCTCAACTGGTTCGGAGACTGGAGCGACGGAGCCTTGTTCCAAGTAAGTTGTAACCGAACTATAGAAGAAACTTTCTATTGCAAAATTTGTGCAGAAAAGGTGTTTTACTGGGAATATATGAAGAAATACATCGCTTACAAATCTGGTGCCAGTTTATTATATGGTCAACGTGGAAAGTTATCTTCTAGGAACGCATCTTCCATATTTGCCATCACCTGAATTTTGGCGGAGCAAGGTCAAGTATGAGCAGATAATTATTTTAAAAATCTCCAGTCATGCATGACATCCCGCATTTAAAAATATATAATATATATCAGGGTTCGCCGATATATATCAGCGGATGTATATCACGATATATATCAATTGATTTTTATCTTGATATATATCAATTGATTTTTTCCTGTCTTCTAAACTAAAAATTTTGAAAATTAATGTTTACCCTGATAGCACGTAGCGAAAAACTACAATTCAGATTAATTTAGATTGTTTCCCAAAATGGCAACCTCATTTAAAGTTGGGGAAATCCCCTTTACTTTAACTTACCAGTACGGCTATCTTTTTATTGAAATTCAAACCTTAACTTCATATCATATAAGGTTTATTTTACGAGGTAATCAAGAATGAGGATTCTCTGGTGCTCCTAGCGTTAATAATTTTCACTTTCTAGGGAAAATTTGCTTCCTTTTCTTAGCCTCTTATATCCGATATATATCGAATATATATCAACAAATCGGATTTTTGATATTTATTATAATAATCGAATTTTTTCAAACCTTGATATATAAATATATTTGCAAAATGTTCGGTTCAGATTTGGGTACACCCGCAATCACTCGACTCCCTTAAATTGACATAATGCTCCGTGTACAGGTGGGCAAAGAGTTCACGTCTCGCATGGACCTGGACTCTGCGGACTACGTGCCCCCAGACATATTCCCCGCGGCGTGCTCGAAGATCAGCGCTCGGCCGGCGCACCGCGAGGCCGTGGTCAACGCCGCGGTGTACGTCCACCAGACGCTGCACCGAGCCAACCAGGCGCTAGCCAAGCGTGCCAACAGAACCATGGCCATCACACCCAGGTATTCTTCTAACTTGACCCGTGAAGGGAATAATCAGAAGAAATGTTTTATATCGCTATTTTCCCAACAGACACTACCTGGACTTCATTCAGCAAATGGTGAAGCTGTACGCGGAAAAGCGCGCAGACTTGGAAGAACAACAGCTTCACTTGAACGTCGGTCTGGGCAAGATCGCGGAAACTGTCGAACAGGTCGAGGAGATGCAGAAGAGTCTCGCTGTCAAATCTCAGGTAAGGAATATAGTTATAACTTTAATCGAAGAAACAACATTAATCACGAAATCTATTTTTACAGGCACGAGTATTTGCTTAATCAATACTTCGAGATTCACGATGAATTCGCTCAAGGAATGGTTTATCTGTGATGTTACAGGAACTCCAAGCCAAGAACGAAGCCGCTAATGCCAAACTTAGGCAGATGGTGAAAGACCAACAAGAGGCAGAAAAGAAGAAAGTTGAAAGTCAGGAGATTCAGGTCAGATACATTATTGATAGTTATTAGGGCAGTAAAGAAGACCAAATATCTTCACAGGAAAGAAATCGAAACGTAATATTTCTTGAATCGCTATTGTTTTTCGTACAGGTTGCTTTAGAAAAGCAAACGAAGGAGATCGAGGCGAAACGTCGCGACGTAATGGCAGACCTCGCTCAAGTCGAGCCGGCCGTTATCGAGGCTCAAAACGGTTTGGTCCTTTACTCTGTTCGCATGGTTTTACATATTGCGTTCCGGTGACATAAGTGCTTTAACATTGTATGAACTCGAGAGTATAAATTACCGCGTTTTACAATGTATCTGTCGTTCTGAACCTTTTGTAAGTTCCGTATGATCTTAATACCACTTTATGGATAGCCTGAGAGAACCATTGGTAAAGCACTCATGATTCCCGGTCCATTAGTTTTCCCTATCTGTCTTTAAAACCGTGAGTTAACAATTGTTTAGACAGTTGGTAACCCGTAGTACTCATTGTTGTTTTCCTTAGAATAGTACCCTACATTGATATCTTTGGTAGATTATCAAGCCAGAATGCTAACAGTCACAATTTGTTGAAAATGAAAATATGAAAAGATGCCAATTCTTTTAGAGTAATTAGAACAATCTTATTATCTAGTTTTATTGACGTATTGTGTTTCTGGACTTTTCGTATTTCTTAATATATTATTAATTTGCTAAAAGTCTATTATCGAGCGTTATCAGTAGCACAATACTTCAAACTCGAATTCGGCAGTCAGACACAAAATACCTAAGCTGAGTCTCATCCAGTGCCTAAGTCCACATCTAAAAGTTTGCAAATAATTTTGAAAATAAGTTATATTCGGTAGTCTAAGAGCACTGTGGTTTGACACCGGTGGTTTGTTTCCGACTAAGACCTAGTAGACCTTAGTATAACCCTGGCTCCACACAGCGGTGAGGTCGATCAAAAAGCAGCAACTGGTGGAGGTGCGGTCGATGGCAAACCCGCCTTCAGTCGTGAAGATGGCACTCGAGTCTATCTGCACTCTCCTCGGGGAGAAAGGAGACACGTGGAAGGGCATCCGCTCCGTCGTTATGAAGGACAACTTCATATCCACCATCGTCAACTTCGAGACTGAGAACATCACGTTAGTTTGCGACTTTGTAGCGGGGGTGACTCGTTGTGGTTACATATCTTTGTTCAGTAGAGCGTTTGGATTTTGATTTCTATCGGAATACAAATTGTGATACTTTTCAATTGACATTTACGAGCTAAGATTTCTTAAATCTGACAGCAACATGGCACATTTTTAACGGTTCTTGTAACATGACGAGCTACCTCTAAAATCTAATAAAAAATATTACTTTGTATTTCAATTTATTTCTTCGATAGAGATCAACATTTTAGATAGCAATCCATAGAAAATCCTTGTTATGGTATTTATTGGCAAAACATATATATTGTACTTTGAATGTTATGCGTAAAATTTTAACAATTTGTAATACACACTTTTACAACTCTATTGTATGACTGTTATGGAAAAAAAAATAGTTGACACATGACATGTATTGAATGAATATTATTTTAGTTAAGTTTGATGTTGTACATAAGCTAAGCCCGCTTGCATTATGTGACTGTTGTTATTAATATTTTAGAAATAATACCTAAGTAATGCTGTGATCACTGTATGTTTTGTAAAATGGCATCTATGTAAGGCACACTAATATACCGAATATTCGTGACTAACCCGCTAAGCATTCGAAAAGGAGTAATTAACATTTGTAGAAATAATACGATTCGTAACCTTCTCTTTTTCAGAAAAAGTTGTTTTGCGACTGAGTTGAATTGGGAATATTACGGTCTCTTAAAAAACTACAAAGAGATCTTGATATTTCCGCTCAGCGCAACGTAGATGCGTTCAGACTTTACTCATACAGTTATAACGCCGCCGCATGTACGTATCACAGACAGCAGCTAAACGCCTTTTTTTGTTTCTCTCTTTTTTGTACTCTCTCGCTCTCGCTTCGTGGTGGTGACGGACGCGGCGCGGGACCTGCGGCTGTTTTTACTGTACAGCGGTGAAAAGTATAAAGAAGCAGCATTTAGTGGAAGTGAGGTCTATGGGCAACCCGCCGGCAATCGTCAAGGTGGCCCTGGAGTCCATTTGCCTACTTCTCGGCGAGAATGCCACCGATTGGAAAGCGATCCGAGCCGTCATCATGAGAGAAAACTTCATCAATAGCATCGTCTCCAATTTCTCCACTGAGGACATAACGTGAGCACCGCCCCGCTTGATATCCATCCTGTATTATCCGAACCGTCTTTAGTTGGTCTGGTGGAGGTTAGTTTAAGTAAAAAGCTAAAAATGAATCTGCGGCCTGATTACGTAAGTTGTCACGCGTAATCACTAACGCGCCACGGTTGCGAGTGTCAACAGTAACTAATGTAATCGGGCAGCGGTACTGAGTTCAGTCGTCATTTAGTTGTTTACCTAAACGTGTTACAAATGTATATAATTTGTACTTTAATTTTAATAAAAGAATGTGAATGTGAATTGGTTGCATGCATTTGGTTCAATGTGCATTTTACTCTCTATTTGACGCATGTGTGTGCATTTAGCGCATGTACAGAATGGGCGCGGTCTGATTATTGAAATAATCCTCCCGATGCGAGGGCTAATTACCGGTCCGAGAGATTTCAGTACACTCACAGTTGTAGGCGTTCTACTATATCGGATCACTCACACGGAATTGAAGCGGTGCAAATGTGCGGAGCCTATAGCACTGTGAGCGCTAGGTGATGATTTCATACTTCTCATCAATGTCAACTGTATACAGAGCGCAATATGACCGTTTGCCGTGAGCGCTTGCCCAACACTTCTAATAGAACATCACGGACCGCGCCCAATGTATAGTTTGGTGGTGGTGATATTGAAAATTACTTTAGACAAGTCTTGTTAACGAAATACACATTCAAGGAACTAAATCACTATCAAGTAGTAGTAGTTACACACGTAGATTGACATAAACCCCAGTAATATCCGGCTATCGGTCCTAAAGTTTAACTAACCAAACAAAACGTTACAATTATCTACTGGTAATAACTGAACGACGGTAAAACTTCGCGTCTCTTCAATTATAAATCAATGAACATTTGTAAAAACGTGAACTTAATTTTGCTCGGAAACTCCAGATAACGTAGAACTTGGCTCGTTTCACAATTCTTGTGTAAATATAATTTTACTCCACGTCCATTTTGCATGAATGTATTTGCCAATAAATAACGTTCCTTTGTAAATGTTAAGCCAGATTCATCAATCCTGTGAAAGTGAGCTTTTTACTTTTATATTTTGTCATATTTTATTTTTATTTGCTATCTAATTTGTCTCCTTAGGGAGGACTTGGTGTTTATCTCTAGCGTTTGTTTTGCTGTGTCTTGGTAAGTGACGTCCTTTTAAAAATTTCTCTGATCTGTAAAGAATACTGTCCAAATTGGATTAACAATGAATGCATGAAATTCAAGCAATCTCTGGTTTAGGGTGGAGTGTCGTTCATTGAGATGGTCTGGTTCATTGGCATTGCACGAACAGCACGTAAAAATCGTCATGATCTTTAACCGTTTACATATTTAATGCGTTTTGTATGTGGCAGTGACGATGTGCGCGAAAAGATGAGGACTCGTTACCTCAGCAATCCGGACTACAACTTCGAGAAGGTGAACCGCGCCAGTATGGCTTGCGGACCTATGGTCAAATGGGCTATTGCTCAGGTAAGCCACTTTCTTTTTTCCTGAAATTTCTTTAACACGTTATATATTTATGCCTTTGTTATCCAGCCAAATGAAGATAAGCACCTAAAGCAGAGAAACAAGTCGCTATGTTTCATGTGTTTATATTTCATCATGTGGGCAGACCACACACGGAAGGCTGAAAACATTACTCCAGAACAAATGGAATGAAAATAAAGGATATTTTAAATGTTAACTAGTTCCCAATAATACATTCTTGTAACAAATTCCTAGATCGAATACGCCGACATGTTGAAACGCGTGGAACCTCTCCGGAACGAGCTGAAGGCTCTAGAAGACCAGGCGCAGACGAACGTAACGGCCGGCGACGGAGTGAGAGACCTCATCGCACAGCTCGAGAAATCGATTGCCTCCTACAAGGAGGAGTACGCTCAGCTGATCAGTCAAGCGCAGGCTATCAAGACCGATCTCGAGAATGTGCAGGCTAAGGTAAACTTTACTATTTCGACAATCATCTGAAAAACAAACTCGATTGCAAGTCATGACACTTCTTATTCATCATGGGCGTTACCTAGTCATGGCAACTGTAGATGTAATGCGCCTCAGAATGATGCAAAAGATCAACCGAACGTATTCCAAGAAAGCATGTTTGCGTAAATGTATAGCAGATGGATTCTAAGTTGTCATGACACAATTATACTATTAAAATTACCGTAATGAAGTTCGTAATATCTTTTTATGAATCCACAGGTGGATAGGTCGATAGCTCTTCTGAAGAGCTTGGTTATCGAGCGTGAGCGCTGGGAGTCGAGCTCGGAGACATTCCGTTCGCAAATGAGTACCATCGTCGGCGACGTGCTACTGTCTGCTGCATTCATCGCGTACGGCGGGTACTTCGACCAACATGTGAGTGATTGAACAAAACATGACTTCGAAAATCTAAAGCTAAATACAATATATAGTGTAATTCTTATTTCCGAGGTACCGAGAATATTGTTACTAAATTATACAACCAGGATAACAAGCAGGCATTGTTCATTGATATTTTGTTTCTTTATTCAATGCCCAGTTCTTAGACTAAACGACTTTTCAGTACCGTCAAAACCTATTCGCAACGTGGACCGCTCACCTGGCCGCCGCCCACATCAAGTACCGCGCGGATATCGCGCGTACTGAGTACCTTAGTAACCCAGATGAGAGGCTCCGTTGGCAGGCGAACGCTCTGCCCACTGATGAGCTGTGCGTCGAGAACGCTATTATGCTCAGAGTAAGTTAAACAAATTGTACATATGCATTTTTTTAACACATTCCAGCTATTTTAATCACCGAAAGATAGAATGAAACCGAGGCAGAGAAAGTCGTTACCAACGACTTCCCAGCTACTAGACACATGGTATAAGGTGAACACTTAAAAAAATAACAAATCTATTCCGCTCATGTGTAGTGTTGTCTACTAGTGACTCGCTAGAATCGACTTCGTGATCTTGAACGAACCAATCACTGGTCGGTATCCCATCTCAATATTATAACAAGAGGCCCGCTTGTTAATGATAATAAAAAGATATAATTCAAATGAAATCTGATTTTATCATACTTACTATGAATTAATTTTCAACCTGCTTTACTAAGCATACAATAAAGTACGAAGTATTACGAACTTTTTTTCTGCAGCGTTTCAACCGCTACCCGCTGATCATCGACCCGTCGGGCCAGGCCACGGAGTTCATAATGCGAGAGTTCAAGGAACGCAAGATCACCAAGACTTCCTTCCTCGATGATTCATTTAGGAAGAATCTGGAGTCTGCTCTGCGATTCGGCAACCCGCTACTTGTTCAGGTAAGAAAATGGCATAATTTGAGAACCAGTTGGGTCGAATATCATAATGATTTCAAACCAAGAACACAATGTATGCGTGCTAATGGACCGATCTACTTGTCCTGTAGTTAAAGTGTAGTCCTGTAGTGTATTTATATTGTCGTAGGATGTGGAGAACTACGACCCGATTCTAAACCCGGTACTGAACCGAGAGCTACGTCGCACCGGTGGCCGTGTGCTCATCACGCTGGGGGATCAGGACATCGATCTCAGTCCTTCGTTCGTCATCTTCCTCAGCACCAGGTAACATAAAACTCAACACAGTTTTTTAAAAGAAATATCTGTTATCATCAACTACGTTTAGGCGCTTCATCATAAATTGATAAAAGACAGAAAAAACAAATGCGTAAAATACTATTATTTTAAAACGCCTATTTTTTTGTACGGATATCGACCAAGAGTCAAGTTTGTTTAGCTTAGCTCGCATATAAACTAAGTTATTCGCTCTCGGTGTAACTCTTTTCAATCGACTTAACTCTTTTCAACTCCATACAGGGACCCGACAGTAGAATTCCCTCCAGACATGTGCTCTCGAGTAACGTTCGTCAACTTTACGGTGACGCGCTCTTCGCTCCAGTCTCAGTGCTTGCATCGCGTACTGAAGGCCGAGCGACCTGACATTGACACCAAGCGCTCTGACTTGTTGAAACTGCAAGGTATGTTGTATGTCGTATGACTATCAGTTAAGTATTCAACCTTTTCGTGTACAAAAGTGTTCGAGACATTTATTGCTTGAAATAGATCACATAGGTTTGATTGCGAAACGCCCTATGCAGACTAAAAGTTCGACGCCGTACGGTGCTGACCGTCGAGACCCAAACATTTTTTAACAGCGTGCCTTATATTTTATTTTTTCATTTTAGGCGAGTTCCACCTCCGTCTGCGTCAACTTGAGAAGTCTCTACTCCAAGCGCTGAACGACGCCAAAGGAAAGATCCTCGATGACGACTCTGTTATCGCAACACTTGAAACACTCAAGAAGGAAGCAGACGATATCGGACAGAAGGTACGTTTCCTAATACTCGCTTAGTTATTTTTTTGTACGAAAACAGTATATCAAAATAACCATCGTGATTTTTTGGCAGGTTGAAGAAACAGACAAGGTCATTGCCGAGATCGAAACTGTCAGCCAGCAATACCTGCCTCTATCTCAAGTAAGTATCTATCCAAACGAACAAATTAAAACGCTTTAATACAACTAACAAATGTCTTTTTTTGTTACCAGGCTTGCAGCAGTATCTACTTCACGATGGAATCGCTCAACCAAGTGCATTTCCTTTACCAATATTCTCTCAAGATGTTCCTCGACATATTCAGTTCGGTGCTTGTGTTCCCTCAACTGAATGGAGTCAGCGATTACGCTGCCAGGCTTAAAATTATTACCGAAGAGCTGTTTGCGGTAAGAATATATAATCTTTACGCTGGGTGCACATTTATTAATTTGTGTTGTGTATCTGTCAAAAGTTACAGTGTCGGCGATCCAATTTTGTAAATGAAGACCACATTTAAAAAAAATTGGAGCGCTCTTTTTTGGAACATTCAAAAGATTCAAATTTGTAACGAAATCATAAATGCCACATGCGACAATTTTTTATTGGGACCTTAGGACTAGGTAAAATCTGTCACTCATGGGCCATTGGAAGGCTAAAGATGATCCAAATAATCAAGCCCTCACTTGACGGCAACGCCGCAAGCACTCTGTGTCATAATTATACTTTTTGTTTGTTAGGTGATTTACGAGCGAGTAGCTCGCGGAATGCTGCACACGGACCGGCTCACATTCGCCCTTCTTCTATGTCGTATTCATCTGAAAGGCATGGGTGCCGAGGACACTCTAGAACAGACCTTCGCGACTTTCTTGCGAGGAAAAGAGGGCTTCGTGTCTCACTCTGCGCCGCTAGATCCGCTCACTCATCAACAACACGACGCCGCTGCGAGACTCAGCTCCAGGTAAATTTATTATAAGCAAAACGCATCGAATTAAAACCTGTCCAGACGAATCGTCATGAAACAAATGCATTTCTTCTGTTTCCATCTCGAATTAATCGAGTGAAGTCCTTTGTATGGCGTTATTCAAAGGGATAGGGAATAGGAGAAAAAAAACATCAGGCTCCCAAATACTGAGTACACGTTTGTTCTCCTATGGGTCTGCCAATTGACTGATGTTACACTGATCTCGCTCCTGCTTCCCATATCCCACCGAGTGTAGAGCTAATGATGGAATAACTGCCATCGTCATTCAGTCATTATCATTTGGTAAAATGATCCCTAAGCAAATGTTCCCCATAACAGGCTGGTAGCATTCCGTCGTCTGCTGGAGAAGGCGAGCGAGTTGCCCGAGCTTTCCGCGTGGCTGGCGCAGGCGGCGCCCGAGCAGTGCGTGCCGACGCTGTGGGACTCGGAGCCTTCCGCACCGCCCGCGCCGCACACCCTCGCCATGTACCGCCTGCTGCTCATACAGGTACTATGGCTCCTTCTTAGAGATGGGGAAAAGGTTCAAAAATGGCATTGAATCTCGAATCTAATGTTACATCTCACGGTCCAGTCACCGTGGGGTCAATTAATTTGGGTATCGTGTTTTCTAAAAAATATACTGCAATATGATGATGGTGACAGATTTGAATAAACCAATCTCGATTGCAAGTAGTACAAAAACTTAAAAATTCATATGTGAAAACGATTGAAAGTAATCTAAAGTGACAGTTTTTGTAACGGAGATATACGCGTATTGTTCTTGCTTAATAACATTATGCTTTTCTTTAGTCGTTCCGTCCTGATCGTGTGATCGCGGCGGCGACGCAGCTAGTGACCGCGGTGCTCGGCTCAGGATTCATGGCTAAGGCGGAGACTGAGCTGGAACTGGCTTCTATCACTGAAACGCAACTGAACGCCACCACGCCGGCGCTGCTGTGCTCGGTGCCAGGATATGATGCTAGCGGTATGTGAATATTTCATAGTTTGTTTTGTGTTAGTGTTTTATTCAATTTTTAAGTAATTTTTAATGTAATTATTTTATTTTCATTGCTTTTAGATTTAATTTGATTTTATGTTATGTGCCCACGACTATGGACTGGTTCCGAAATAAATGATTTTTAATTTAATTTAGTTTAATATTATGAAACTCCTTCGTAATTCTAGTTGAATATAAGCAAACACGCTTCACCGATTGAGGTGGTGGAATAGATGAGCCGAACAATATCGAACAGAAATCACAACATTGTTTTAGTGTCGCTGTCTTAGATGTGTGATGATGGGTATCATGATTTTGTTTTCACAGGCCGCGTGGACGACATGGCCACCGAACTCAACAAGCCTCTGTCTAGTATCGCCATTGGGTCCGCTGAAGGATTCAACCAAGCCGAGCGCGCTATTAACACCGCTTGCAAAACTGGCCGGTAAGTACATAAGATAAGATAATTTTATTCATTGGCCGAATTACAAAAATCTTATTAATAATAATAATAATTCTTTATTTCGGACACATGATCCATATGGAGAAAAAAAACATTAAGTCATAATAATTTAGAATTAAGTCACAACTTATGTTAATTAAAAAAAAAAACAAAATATAATAAATCTTATAATATCTTAATATAAATCTTAATTAAATATAAGAGCTGTGCATCACACCGTATTTCGTCATTAATACAATTTCAATAATCAAATACCATTTCACATACTTCTCTAATAACTTATGAAATGATAAGTATAGCTTCTTTTTATTTATGAGTTCCTACAAGCAGTCACAACCTACCTTCGCTGCTGATTCTTTAGATATATATGTGAGATTACCTCAATGAAACTGTTTTCTAATATATATATAACAAAAAAAACTATTGTTTTTTTAAACTTTCCAGGTGGGTGATGCTGAAGAACGTACACTTAGCCCCCGTATGGCTGGTTCAACTGGAGAAAAAGCTACACTCACTGCAGCCACACCCGAACTTCCGGCTGTTCCTGACGACGGAGATCAGTCCCAAGCTGCCTGTGAACTTGCTTAGGGCTGGCCGCGTGGTGGTCTTCGAACCGCCGCCCGGTATCAGAGCAAACTTGCTCAGGACTTTCGCTACTGTAAGTATATTGCGCTAATAATATTCGGGTTGCTGGGACTTCTTACAGAATAATGAGTGTAAATTTTAAACTTTCGCGATTCGAACACATAATTTAATGTTTGTTAAACAAAACGCTCGCACTCGCACATGCACACCTATACTCAAGAATGGCCGAAAAATTTTCTAATGCGGGCAAAGATTATGTTTCTCGGTGACGAGACGAGCAAGTCACTCACCTGATGTTAAGCGTCACGCTTGCCCACAATAGTTCAGTGCCACCCAGAATTTTGAACTTTTACAATGCAAAACTATGCGCGACTATGCACTGCGCTCGTCACCCTGAGATCTTAGATGTTAAATCTCTGTATGCGCAGTAATTACGCTCGAAACATTACCATTCAATCCGAAACACAGTAACTCTTGCACACTACTGCTTGGCGGTTGAATAACTGGCAAAGGTGCGGTACTTCCCCAGGCGGGCTCTGCAAGAGAGCCCTACCACTATTAAAAGGTCCCAAGTCATACAGAACGGTTTTTGTACGTTCGATCGATCGTCGTAATTTTTATGTAGTGTATATATTTATCAAATTATTTACTTGTTGAGCAGGTACCTGCTGCTCGCATGATGAAGCAACCTTCTGAACGCGCGAGGCTTTACTTCCTACTCGCCTGGTTCCATGGTAAGTCGCTAAACTAATGAATCCAAGCCATCCTAACTAATATTATAAATGCCAAAAGTAATTCTGTCTCTCTGTCTGAGTATTTGTCGCGTTATCGCGGCTAAACGGTTGAACGGATCCACATGATTTTTTGCATATATATACATATATATAGCTTAACCCGTTACCTGCGGGGAGGGAACACTATGACAATTCAGTAAAAAAAATGTGCTGAAAAATTTCAAAGTTTTCGAAATTTTGGTAATTTTAAGTACAATTTTAATTGAATAAGATTTAGAAAATGTTCAATAACTCGAAAACCGTGAGACTTTTACTGAATATAAATTTTTAATTTTCTGAACAGTCATGATGTCCCCCATCCGCAGGTTATGAATTGGAGACACATAGGCTACTTTTTCTGTACGTTTACGCGAACGACGTCGCGGGTAGCAACTAGTTTGAAATGTATTCATTGTTTGTTTTGAAAACCATTGTGTTAAAATAAGCCATTTGAAGTAAGTCCTTTGACTGATTGAGGTGTTTTAAAACATAAATATGCTTCCATTCAGGTATCGTCCAAGAGCGTCTTCGTTACGTGCCTCTCGGATGGGCCAAGTACTATGAGTTCAATGAATCGGACTTGCGAGTCGCTTGCGATACTCTCGACACTTGGATCGACGCTACGGCTATGGTAAGTAGTCTATCTCTACGTATGCAATTAAAAAAAATGGCATTTTATACTTGTTTTTTTTTTATTATTTCTATTGTTTTTTATTTTTTTTATTTTACTCGGTGACGAGACGAGCAAGTATCTCACCTGATGTTAAACGTCACGCTTGCCCATAACAGTTCTGTGCCACCCAGAATTTGAACTACAACAGTTCAAAACTATGCGCGGCAATGCACTGCGCTCGTCACCCTGAGATGTTAAATCTTAAATCTCTGTATGGCCAGTAATTACGCTGGTAACATTGCCCTTCAATCCTGAACACAGTAATGCTTGCACACTACTGCTTGGCGGTTGAATAACTGGCAAAGGTGTGGTACTTCTCCAGGCGGGCTCTGCAAGAGAGCCCTACCACTACAATCATACTAAATCCGACTTACAAGGCAATTCGTTGTCGGCTAAGCCGACGATGATGTCGCTCTTATGAAATACACCTGTAAGGTATTTTTTATTGAGAAATGCTTTCCAAGTTCAACTGGTCTTCACAGGGCCGCACCAACCTACCGCCAGAAAAGGTCCCGTGGGAGGCGCTAGTGACCCTCCTTTCGCAGTGTATCTACGGAGGGAAAATCGACAACACGTTCGACCAGCGTCTACTGCACTCTTTCCTGTGCAAGCTGTTTACGCCCAAGTCGTTTGAGGCGGACTTCGCGCTCGTGGCTAATGTTGACGGAGTAAGTATTTTTATATAACCTTTATTTTATCGCCTAGAATTCCGCGTTTGACCACCAACTCTTCTGTTGGAAAGTGACGATGTTGTCGAAGATGAATACGCAGAGTTAGAAGATACCTGCTCAATTGATGACCTTGGAAAGATCATCAACTCTTCTGTTGGAAAGCCAAGATGAAGCACGCAGACTCGGAAGATACCTGTTCAATCGTCTGACCCTGAAAAGCTCATCGACATTCAATGGGCCCTATCTTCGACATAAAATCCCCCATAACAACGGTAAAGTGAGTTTCGGAGGTATATATGGTGTCGGATATCTCCTCGTACAAAGCCTCTACTTCATAGTCAGGGTGTGTTTCAGCGAATACCGAGCGGTGATTCTGAGTTACCTTTTACTCAGAATCTCCTCCACGATACACTGTCGACATTGACTACTTTGTTGATGAGGGACCTATTAACTTGTACCTAAACAGACTGTAATATAGTTTTTTTTTTTCAGGCGACGGGCAACCAGCGTCACATTACGATGCCGGACGGCAACCGACGCGACCACTTCCTCAAGTGGATCGAGGAGCTCTCCGACCGGCAGACGCCTTCCTGGCTCGGCCTTCCCAACAACGCCGAGAAGGTAACAATATCTTAAGGGCCTAATTTATTTATTCATCCGACTACTGTACGACCCTGAAGCAGAACAGCAATTTCGATGTAGGCGATGGAAGGAAGAGTGAGGTCCCGTCACCGCCTTTTTCTTTTGTATGTTAAGCATCACGCTTGCCCATAACAGTTCGATGCCACCCAACATTTTGAACTTCAACAGTTCCAAACTCTGCGCGGCACCGCACTGCGCTCGTCACCCTGAGATATTAGATGATAAATCTCTGTATGCTTAGTAATTTTACTGGAAACATTGCCCTTCAATCCGGGACACAGTAATGCTTGCACACTACTGCGTGGCGGTTGAATAACTGGCAAAGGTATGGTACTTCCCCAGACGGACTCTTGCAAAAGAGTCCTACCACCGCCCGCACGCACGTTTATTTTACTCGCCAGCGAGCGAAATCCATTCTAGTCGCCTGATAATAAGGTAGCATTCTGATTCATGCACATATTCGCGTGCGGGGATCCTGAAGTTGTGCGAAGGAGTCGGAATACTTTTAACCACAAAACGTGTCGCAGTGATTTTAAATTTTGTCTGAAATGGTGGAATCGCTAAATCTTTTCTCTTTTTCAAAAATATCGTTTCGTTTGTAGGTGCTACTCACTACTCAAGGCAGCGACCTAGTCTCTAAGCTCCTGAAGATGCAACAGTTGGAAGACGAGGAAGAGCTCGCCTACAATGCCGCTTCCCAAGACCACGATCCCAGTAAGTTTAACGTTCTTGTCCAAGTTAACCCTTAAAACTATCTAACCAACTACAGCTTGCAATTGTATGGTCAAAAAAACGGAGCCAACTCAAACTTTATACAATACAAATGTATACGACGCGGCGTAACGGCTGGGACGATTTTTCTGCCTCTTATTTAGTAAAGCCTTGAATGCGTTTTCCGAATGGGCTAACATAACTGTTTTTAAATAGTACGCGCACAGTGCACGCAAGTTACAATCAGTACTAACGCCCATAAACTAACTTACAATCTGTCCAATTGGAAATCGAAAAATTATCACCCTTTCCCCCGAATACTGAAACGTTTGTTAACTTTGACGACAGATTAAGTTTATTGCTGTCTTTGTCATTTGCTTAGTGCCAAACAAAGGCAGTATTAGAATTAATCTGTTGTCAAAGTTAACAAACGTTTCAGTATTCGGGGGTTTAAGTCTTTACCATATTTCTTTCCTTAGTTTAATGATAGATCACTAAAATAACAATGAATTTGTTTACTTACTCCTCTCAGACAAAAATCACACGGATCAGCCGACATTCGGCGAGATTGCAAGTGAGTTGATTCGCAGTTTCATGCTGAACTGCTTTGGCCGAAAGACCGCCGACTGTGACACTTGTTCTTCAGCTTTACCTTCGTTACTCAGTGTTTCTGTGTTGTAGCCTTTCCAAGAGTTCTATGTACAAAGACTGCCACATACATACCTTTGCAACTATGAAGTCGATCACGAAAAACGTAGCATAAAAATATTGTAACGTGTCGGTTTAACAAGTATGTTGCCTCAATTAAGATAATCGATCGCAAGCATTTTGATTTCGTATCGTATCTTCTTTGGCAGGCTTCTTTATAGCTGTAAAGTTATGTGGAGTACAGACTGTCATGCATTTGTCAACGGGGTTACTATCTACCTATTGATCAGATACTAAAAGTGATTTGACTGTTTGGTGCAGGTGTGATGGTAGCTGAAGTAGGCGACGGTCGGCCCGCTTGGATGAAGACGTTGCAACAAACTGCGACCAACTGGCTGCAACTGTTGCCTCAGGAACTGCCGGTAAGGCCGATGAATAACCCTTTCGAACCTCGCTTAAAACTTACAAAAATGTTTTTGCCCAGAGCGCCAACAAGTATAGGCAACACTACTCTATTTTTTATTTACAGGTAATTAATAGATAGATCATTTTAACAACATTTTTATTGTCGTATCTAGAAGCCACTTAATTTATGTTGATAAAGTTTAAGCATGATCATCGGTATATGACTTAAAAATTTGAAAAATGGCAAACTTTTCAAAAACGACCTGGCGTAGAGAGCGCTCTGTTAATGCCTGACTTTCAAAGGGATAAAAGCAAAAGTCATCGTAGATTAGCATAATCGGAACAGTGGGCTTATCCCGTAACTCTGAAAGCGGTAGTGATAGTGCGCGAGCGGGACCGCGCATAGTGCGACTAAGTTGGTACGAGCGGGATGGCATGCTCTCGCAATCAGAATCACGAACGTTTCAAAGTTGGAGGATAAGCCCGCAGGTCTAAAAAATATTAACGAAATTGGCGAACTATAGTTGGATACTGATAAGCAATAACATGTCAACCCACAAAAAAATATTTTTTTGTTAATGATACAGAACGCTTCTTCGCTGACAAAGAACCGTTCTATGTATTTACAATATTTTTTTTTTTATTGCTTGACATGTTATTGCTTATCAGTATCCAGTTCAAGTACGAAGTTTTACGCATTTTGCGTCCAGCGATTCTCTCGGCTTTGACACATTAAAGTAATTACAAAATTGTACTATATCAGTTCTCGTGACGTACAATACTTAGTATAACTATAATTTTATCTATGTACAATAAAAGGTAACAAATAGACAGAGACGGACGCTTTCATTACAGTTAGTAACTAATATTATTTTGGTTGTTGTAGACCTTACGTCGAACTGTGGAGAACATCAAAGACCCACTGTACCGTTTCTTCGAACGTGAAGTGGCGGCCGGCGCTTCGTTACTGCAGAATGTACTGCACGACCTGCGCAACGTGATCTCTATTTGCAACGTAAGCACCTCCTACATTTTTTAAATATTCTTACTAAAACACCGAAAACCTAAGAAAAGATACTTTTACAGAATTAGCGAGATAGATGTTTGTGCTACGTATCGGTCCATGGATGTAGACCCTGCTTTCTTTTTCGCTCCGAAATCCACCCCGTGTCAAGCTAATCAAGGTGTTGTAGCGAGGTTAAAAGCTACGGTTTTTGCGAGTGGGTCCTTCTTATCCATACACTGAGATTCCCACCCGCATGCCGCTTGCATCCCGCACACAGCGCCCAGGTAGTTCAAATAAAGGCAGTTAAGCAGTGCCGTAGCGAGGCCCATGCGAGTGTTCTATCAAAAACTAGACTGAACCTGAGGGGGGACCCTGGGCTGGGCTGCTTACAAGATTGTGCTCTAGCTATAGTTATACTGTTCGACTAGCCTTGTGGATCACTGGTTGGATTACCGCCTTCTGAGCTGTAGGTTGTGGGTTCGATTCCCACCTAGGACAAACATTTTGTGTGATGAACATAGATGTTTGTTCTTTGTCCGGCTGTTTCTATGTATGCTATGAATGTATTTACAAAAAAAAAGTATTTATATATTTGACCGAGCGAAGCGAAGGTCTCAGAGTTTAATGAAACAAATCGGCTTTTGTATGTATGTTTGTATGTTTGTGTGTATATTTGTCCGATGATAACTTCCGAACCGTTGATCCGATCTTCATGAATTTTTGTAGGCAAGTAGTTCATTTCAATACAATTTTTAAGTTCTATTTAATTTTTAAGAATATGAGCTGAATCGGTCCAGGGGTTGTGAAGATATAGGGGTCGCGAGGTCTCAGTTCGGCGCGAACTACTAGTTTTATATGTGCGTGTTGTGCGCGCAGGGCTCGATGAAGCAGACGAACGAGACGCGGTCGATGGTGGGCGCGCTCGTGCGCGGCATGCTGCCGAGCGGCTGGCGGCGCTACGCCGTGGCGCGCGGCTGCACCGTGCAGCAGTGGGTGGGAGATTTCGCGCACCGCGTCACGCAGCTCGCGCAGGTGTCGCACGCCGTCGCCGACCAGGGCGCCAAGCGGCTGCAGGTAACGAGCTGCGGGACCTAGCGTCCAATTACCATCATTCTCATTAGCTCGTTTTTTTTTTCTCTTTCTTCCTAGGAGGATTATGGCGTCGCACGTCTTATGCTTTGCCAGTTTCAAGTATACTTATATATTTTCAAGTTTTCTTAAATATTATCAAATAATTCACAGTCAAAGTCGAGCAAAGCAAGTCACGGTCACATTAGCTCATTTTTTTTTTTCTCTTTCCTCCTAGGAGGATTATGGCGTCGCACGTCTTATGCTTTGCCAGTTTCAAGTATACTTATATATTTTCAAGTTTTCTTAAATATTATCAAATAATTCACAGTCAAAGTCGAGCAAAGCAAGTCACGGTCAAGTCCAAGTAATGCCCCAGTAAAGTGGTGAAAACTTTACTAGAGCCTTCTATGGAGTTTTGGAAACAACACGAAAATTCACGTTTCACGACATTATACCATTCACCAACACTCGTGCATGTTCACGAACACTTAAGGGGTAAAAATTCACCGTTTTTACACATTAACACTCGAAATAACACAAGTTTTGGAAAATAATGACGCGACATGAATTCTTCACGTTCCCGCCAAAACTCTTAGGTATTTTTACCCAGATGTTAGACGACCACATCAGGGCTAGCATGCGCACCGCGACAATATCTTTTTGTTATGTAAGAAAGGTACACTGCTATGATTATGTAGTACGTTTGTCTCATTTTTCACGACATGAAGAGCACAGATTTTGTTGCGGTGCGCATGCTAGCCGCGCAGGGCACTAAGCGACTGCAGGTAACGATCTATAAGTACTCAGGTCGTAGGAAGCAGCGTTCCGTCATCGTCACAGGTGCGAGTCCAGGCAAGTCTGCTGGGGACACTGCTTACTGATCTCTAACTGCAAAACTGCATTGATCTCAACCGTTACCTGCCAACTACATTGCATAGACGAGTCTGTCACGCGACATCAAACTCCACTCTGTACTCCACCTATATTATAAGGCCATTAGGGAAGGGGAATATACAAGCAATAATGCTCGCAACCCAACATCGGAATGCCATTTTTAAGCAGAAATCATGTAAAGTGCGACGTCTGCTTTATAGTCAGGTTAGGTTTAACTACTTGTGTTTTAATAAAAGCTTGTATATTATTTTAACATTGTCTGTGTGCAGAGTATCCCGGTGTGGCTGGGCGGGCTGCTGAACCCCGAGGCGTACATCACGGCTACAAGGCAGTGCGTGGCGCAGGCCAACTCTTGGTCACTTGAAGAACTGCACTTGCAGGTACTATATTCATATCTTTTATTTTTGAATTGCAAAAAAAAAATACATGTCAGTTGAACAATTATTATACATCAGACTTGGGTTCTACGGCATAATAAAGGTTGTTTACTTCTGATTATGTTACTCCAGTGTATGTAAATGTTACTCCCAATGGATCACTAAAAATATGCAGTGTTGTCACAATAGTACACAATACTGACTGTGTCAGCAGGTATCCTAGTTGAATATACTGATAGATATTTAACTAGGGGTTGGAATTAGTTTCAGTTCCGATTCAGTATATTTAAACATCAATTGACCGTGTTCTCAGGTGACGATCCCCGACCCTGGCACTCCGACTGACAACGCGCAAACAGAGTGGTCGTTCTCAGTGACCGGGCTGAAGCTGCAAGGCGCCAACGTGAAGGGCAACAGGCTGCTTCTTACCAACACCATCATGGTCGACTTGCCGCTCACTGTGCTCACTTGGGTTCGGTAAGTCACTGATATCATTGACCCAAGTCTGTACGTCTCCTATTAACAGCTGTTGGCGTTTCAGCACGAAGATCGTTTGGAAGCTAAACTATTGTTACTATGATCTTGTCTCTTTTAATACAGGCAACAATAAATAAAGCATCACATTACATGTAAGGTCACTTAAATAGGCGATCCCTTACTGTTCCCGATCCCATGGTCCAAACGCTCTCTGCATTGCCACGTTGTCTGGATGGAACGAGCCGGATCGGGAGTCACCTGACTTTTCTATCAGCCTACGCCCTATCTTGGCCACCAAACTCATCGCTTCGTCCCCTCTACTGCCCATGGTCTCCACAGATACCACTTATTTGAATTATATGTGTAATAAGATCTATAATAAGAAGTTCCGTTTGTGGTGTAATTCATACTGCAAATATGACGAGCATAGAATTCAACTTGACTTTTCACTTCTCGTTGCTTATCTGTACAGCCCAGTGCTTCGCTCCAATATTTCAAGGAGTCAAGAGATCTCTGCTACAATCTACTGACAAACGCACAATACAATCAGGGCATCAACGAAGGAGTTCTGCCTCCTACACAAATAGTAATATTAACTCAGAGCACAGATCACACCTCGAAAACGCTCGAGGCGCACCACGCATCAGTCTAAATACACTTATAAGAAATTACTCTGATTGGTTGATTGTTAGAAGCGAGTAGGCGTAACCTGTAGATAGTCAATGAGAACGCTTGGTCGCACTCCCCGCGACCCGTGCCTTCCTCAAACTTTGGTGACTTTTTGTAGGAACAACGAATCTAGTGTGATCTGTGAGTCAGAGCCATGTTCTCCATGTTACAGCGGGCCGGAGCAGGCGCCGGCGGGGCAGACGCTCACCCTGCCGGTGTACTTGAACAGTGCTCGGTCGGAGCTGCTGTTTACGGTGCGGCTGCCGATCGCGGCCGGCCAGGAGCCGCACGCCTTCTACGAACGAGGCGTCGCGCTACTCACCTCCACTGCTCTCAACTAGACTACGATACGCAAGGGCTTAGAAGAAAAAGGCATTCCGAATTTAAAACGCGCGCGCACGTCAATACCCGCCCTCTAACATTATGCGCGACACCTCCATCGAAATAGCACTTTTAGAGCATACAAGCTTTATGCCTTATCATCTGATTTCTGTACTGATTTGCAACATTGTTGTAATAATAAACTATCATACATGAATTATGAGATTGAGATTATAATGGTAGCTATTATTTTGCTTGAACAAGTTTGATACGGTTTTATTCAACGTGATATTTTGTTTATCTTTTTCTAATAGTATTATTACCATTCCCAGTTATGTGAACGCACTTATAAGTGTGATATTTATGCTTTCTATTTATTAAATATAAAAATAAACTAAAACTTTTTCTATTTAAATATCCCTTAGATGGACAGGTCTAGGAAACACGATGCATAAAAAACGAGCAGGATTTTTACTATTGTTTATTTCTAAAAAGAAACTAACTAGGATTTTTCTTACCCATCCACACTTCAAAACATTTACATTTGATCTATACACTTAGTTTAATACTAAATTTAAAGTTGGCTGGAACCTTGAATATTTCCTTTCATGCCGGGCGGTTTCTGCTTAGGTAACCTGGGAAGTAGAAAAGACCCGATGTGTAAAATCATATAAACACCAGTTTTAGTAGTATAGAAAAACGTAATTTTTTGTGATATCGTTGTTATTGTATATGCGGTACCTTGTGTGAATGATTTTCCGCGGCGACGATGGATGTACAAGATCATGCTGCCTTTCCCATTCTATGTACTTCTGATGCTGACGTTGCCTTCGACGATCCACGTAACTTATCTGTAAAATAGTAAAGATATTGTTAAGGCCTTGAAAATACTATTTGCGGAAGGGTCCTAACACGCTATTATTTTATACTGAAGTAAACATACAACCCAGGTTTTCTTAAAGATCTATGTAAAAACTAGCGGACCCGTTAGACGTTGTCATGGCCGACAATTTTTTATTTTTTTTCTTCTCCGCCTGCCGTTTTTAATTGTGAATAAAACCATCCAAGTCATCAAACGTTTAGGAGGAGTTCAGTGACAACACAGGTACAAAAGATTAAATCTAAAAATTTTGCGACAATGTTCAGAAATCTATATTATGCTTCACAAGATAAAATAAAACGACTCGCGCTCGTATGCTACGAGTTGTACGTAAATATAGATGACGTGACTCACAACACAACTGGCCGGGATCCAAACAAATGCGGTGACCAACACAACGACTCCGACGATGTTGTCCCGCAAGAAGCCCAGCACGTTGTTGATGTTTATATCCTCGATTATGTCCCAGAAACGCTCTACCACATCTTGGATAGTCTTTTCGCAGACACCCTGAAGAAAAAAAGATATGATTACTACAATAAAAAAATAACGAATAATGCGATGATCTCTCACGCTGTTCATCCCTTTTACGTCTTTGGCCTTGCCATCGCTCTATCTCGCCGGTCCTTTGACTCGTGCTCAAAAAACCTACAAAATCGGGAGCGGCGAGCAAGGCGAGAGCATGACGAGCGGTAGGTTTAGTCCACGTTACTACGTCCGCAATACGTCTCTGCCTCATTTCTAGTCACTCTTGGAGTATATGGCCGCAGCAATACAACAAACTTTATTATTAGTTTTTTTTTTTGGGAGTTTTGGCGGGATCGTGAAGAAGTCATGTCGCGTCATTGTATTATTTTCCATAACTTGTGTTGTTTCGAGTGTTAATGTGTAAAAATTATTTTATTTTATTCTCTTAGGATAACTTACAGCTAGCGCTTAAATAACAGGTTTAATATTTTAACTTAAAGCTAATTAAAAGTTACCACAAATAGGCATGTATATAAATAGAAAAAGTCAAGTCGAAAAACGTTATTTTAAAGATTGAATAAAAGTTCTAGGACAGAAAAATGTAGGTATACGTTACTGCATCATGTCTGTACGACTAAAGAATGCGTCAGCAAGCAATCGCTTAAGGTGCAACGTTTCACTCATCGCGGGAAATTCTAATTTTCTTGCGTTTTTTGTTAATTACAGCTTAATTACTCATCGTGGATTTATTGAAACCAATTTTGCGCCAATAAATAAGTTGTTTTAAGAAATTACGGGTAAAATGATCATCTAGATAACATTGGTTTAGCTACAAATCTCAATAAGCTGATTTTCATCTTGGTTTTTGGTTTAGTGAGAAATGTACTTATACTAGCTTTCAACTTGAATTTTTGGTTGGACTAATTTCTTGAAACAATCTATTTATTATCGCAAAATTAGTTTTCATGAACCTACGATGAGTAATAAAGCTGTAATTGACAAAAAACGCAAGAAAATTTGAATTCCGCGGGCTGAGCTAAACGTTGCACCTTAAGGCGAAGTGAAGTGGTATTAAACAAATCAATTTCAATATTGTTAGCAAAAGTATTATAACTTCTACACGTCCTTATCATAAATGCATTTTGCCTATAACTACACCTAACTATAGGTACATATAGATACTAATAATAATAATAATGGTGGGTTTCTATCCATTAGGTGTTCGTGAACGTGCAAGAGTGTTGGGGAATAGTATATTGTTGTGAAACGTGACTCATCATGTTGTTTCCAAAACTCCATAGAAACCTCTAGTAAAGTCTCCACCGTTTTGCTGGGGCATGACGTGGGCTTGACAGAGACTTACTTTGCTTGACTTAGACTATGACTGAGACTTGTTATATTTGACTTCACTTGAAATGTTACAATACTTGACACTGGCAAAATACATAACGTTTGGAGCCGAAATATAAGAGAGAGAAAAAACAGCGTGAGTATAGCAGTGCAAGGTTATGGTCAAATAAAAGAAATCGAACAGCTCACCTTATTGCAAAAACCTTGTATACAAGGCGTTCCGTCAGGTAGAATATCGTTATGAGCCACCGGGAAACACGTCTTATTCAGGCTCTTGCGGCAACATCGCTTGCACGCGTCCGCAACTGCAAAACAAAATAACCATTGAGTCACACTGACCTTTAAAGCCACCTTGACATAGTCAAACAATGGAACCAATATGGATCGGCTTACCACAGTTGAGTTAAACGCAAAACCTACAGAGTAGGAACTATAAATAACCACCATAAACTCAGTTGAGTTGATGATAATTATTCTTACTCGAATTGAAAAACAAACAAACTAATAGCGCGCTATAATAATAATGGATGTATATTTCGGCACAATAATACACTGGAGTATAGTCACCGATATCGCACATGCAGCTGTGCATGCCCTGCGTCTCGCAGTACGGCACGCAGGTCCCGTTGCGGCACCGGCCGCGCTCGGCACACTCGTGCTCGTCGGCTATCGCTGGCGCCTGACACGATAACACAAAACTGTGGCTATAACTTTACGTGACGATTATAGTAAAGCAAGGACTATCTGGGTTCAACCATATGAGAACAATTAATTCACACAGAATTCTCTTTTAGAAACTGCGTTTTCTTCCATCCGTAAATGTATGTATAAGATTATAATTTCTATATAAGAAATCACGTCGATCAGTTTATTTTTTCTTTTAACTACCTAGTAGTTAGGAATCACGGACCACGGTTGAGTAGGCAAGTAATTAGGACAAGCACCGTGTAGCCTTCTGTTAAAAAACTAATCAATACTCGATAAAAAAAGGATCATATTTCTCACTTCTCGACTAGTACTAGTCTTACTACTACTACTTACTTGTCTGAACTAGGACTTGGTTTAGGTATGCCAGTATATCTTAGTCAAGATTTAGTGTCTGTTCTTCGAGGTAAGTATTAAACAACACTGGCGTGAATGGATCACCTTGGGGCAGTCGGCGGAGGCGCCGTTGCAGGTGGCCTCGCCCTCGCAGGCGGAGTGCGCCGCCTCGCGACACACCAGCCCGAGCGGCGCGAACACGCAGCCCGCGCAACATGGTGAATTTTTATCGCTGGGAAAATACGCAAATTATCATCCGTGAAATATAATACAATTGTGCACCATTTTACCGCACACACATGATTAAATTGTGTGTCAAGAATTCACGATATCTATTTATCTAGCTGCTAATAACAATTTTACCTGCATACAGCTCCTTGATTCTTCCTCAGTTTGCAGTTCTTGTCGCAACACATGTCATTGTCTTCCGTACCTATAAAATCAAACCAATGTTTCATCATTCTATCTCAACAAATTAAAATCCTTATTAATATATAGCTAAAGTACCAAGTAATCCTGCGTCGCATTCTTCGCCGCCCTCAACCCGTAGATTCCCGCAGAAGCTTTCTTCGGGCTCAGAGAAGCAACGACCCGACTTCGCTTGTAACACCTTCCGGATCGATCGCAGGGAACAAGGCGAGAATCTCTGGAAAATAAACAAAATTGCTGCAATTGGCTTGATTCATCTTTGGGACGTGCTAAGAACTAGAGTGTATTTTAATTTTTGGGTCTTGATCATTCACGTCATAATTTAACCTCTAAACGCCTCATTAAATTTTAATGACGTCACAGAACTGTACAAAACCTTCAAGCAACATTTCTTACAATCCTATTTTCACCACATCATTGATTATCACTATCGCCTGAACAACACACGACATATAAATTGTTTCATTACACCGCTGTTTGTATTTATGCTTCACCTTATTGTTGACGTCATATCCGCTGACGCTGTAGGTGTACATGAGGTAGGAGCCGCCCTGGCTGGCGGCGGGCGAGCACTCGGCCACGTCGGGGTCGTGCTCGGAGCCCCAGTTGTGGCCGAACTCGTGCGCTGTTACTAGGTCCGCCTCGCGCGTGATGACGCGCTGACCGTAGTGGTTTCGCGACGAACTCAACCCGGAGTTCAGGTATAGAGTGTAGCCGTTTTTGAAGTATTCTGTGGAAAATTGTGGTTAATTTGCGATATCTATAAGGCAAGCCATGTGCAAAGTACATTGATATTGATCCTTTGCTTTAATCGTAAGCGAAAAACATTATGTCAACTCTTCAAACTATTCTACGAGTACATATCGTATTATAACTTTCCAAAGTACCCATATAACAAATAATATAATAAAAAAAAAAAATAATATACCCGACTGAAAATCCGGACGCAAAGAGGACTCCAACGACAACTCACTCATCAAAATCGGTCAAGCCGTTTGAACACATAAACATACTTACATACACTCCAAAAACATTACCCTCCTTCCTGGTCAGTCGGGTAAAAACTACTAACAAAAGCGCGCCCGAGTCACAGATAATAAAGCGAAATAAATAAATAGATATGCATGGAATAAAAGCGAACATAAAAGGGACTCACACTAGGCATCAACCAACATAGCTGAAAACAAAAAGAACAAATTATAAAACTGAAAATAAAACATACCCTATGTTATATAGATATTTAGCCTGCCCCACACAGACGCGGCTTGCAGGGGGGCGGGGGCGTGGTAGCGATCAGCAGACGCCCAATCGTGGCGGAAAAGATTCAATCGAGCACAGTGATTGGGCGTCCGATTACCACCTAGGCCGCTTCTGTGAGGGGCAAGCTTTCAATCTACGTTATCTAATAATGTCACAATGACCAGTTTAGTTAGATCCCAAAAGCTTTAAAATACTTTTTCAATCGTTTTTGTATGTCGCCTTCTGATCCTTTAACCGATAATGTAAATTTATAGTTTTGTGGCAAATACCAGGCGTGCATATTCCGCCGACGGAGTTCCGTCTAGGAGAGCCGACGTACGCGAGCCCGAGGATGCCACCTTCAAACTTGAGGTCCGTGAACAGGTGCGCCAGGCAGAAGTCCTTGTGCGAGTACTCGCGGCTGAACACCTGACGACAAATTACCATAACAATATGTAAATATGTGTTTAACTCTTGCGACCCTACAATAACTACTATACTATTTCTTCGTGAAGATCAAATAAATGGACAACTCGAAGTATGCACAATCAAATTTAGCACCAGTGTCAACACTGATTTTGATAAGAGCTCATATTATTCGCGTCTTCGGGATCACTTCTATAGTAAGTTATTTATAATGATAAGAACAACGAACTCTTTTTCGTGTAACCCTGCATACTGTACGTCAAATCCTTTTCTTAATTACGCTTCGGTATAATTATATGTTTACTACTTCAAAGTTATTTATTGGTAAATCTAAATTAACTCATAACACCTGAGTGTTATATTTTTTAGTCTTGTGTGTGTGTATCAAATATAAAGAGAAAACTCCTCAAGGGTGTTGTTACCTCTAGCAGATTTCTGACGTCCCATTTCTCCCGCACCATGTTGTAGTGCGCCTCCCCGCCGCGGACACGCGTTGGCTCCGAGTGGACCAGGATCTTCTTTATCACGAAACCCATGCCTTTGAAACCGTCCATGTCCTACCAAATTAAAAATGTTCTTGTAAACGGAGAGTTGCGTAGTAAGTATTATGCAAGATTATTTGATACTAGCCCGCGACTTTGTAAAGAGTTTAGATTTGGCACCGAAGTTCGGCCGTCGGCGACGCAAATACAAAGTAAAATTACGAAGTTCCATAAAAACTTTAATCTCATTTAACCCCCTTGGGGGATGAATTATCGAAAATCCTGTCTGTGCTCGCCTACATGTAAAATTACGTACCAATACGTTTGTTTCTTTACGTACATAACTCATCGGTTTAATTGTCTGTGCGTTGTCTATCAGTCAGTCATTAGAATTTTATTATTTTTCATCAAAGTTTACGATGTTGTTGCTCATAATGTAGACTATCTCCTACCCAGATTTTACTAAGATCGGTTAAACCGATTGCTCGCAAAACGGTAAAAAATAAAAAGGAACTGCCGTAACGTGTTTAGTACATAAAATTATCACCCACCTGCCGGTCCTGCCAAACTGTGTCATTGTATATTTTGTGCACGCGGTCAATAAGACTTATCTGAAATATACGTCGGTATTTAGTAGGTAGGTTTACACTTTTATGAACTAACTTCAGCCCCATAACTTTCTTACCAAGTAACTTATAGTAGTTTTTGTGTTACTAGCCCCCATCTCCTGAAAGAATCTATAGTCTGCCACCAACAGCAATGGGCACCTAGTCTTGGTTGGTGTATATTCATAGTCACTTTGTCTCTTCACTCTTTTCTTCTCTATATTAGATGCACTGGTGTCTACATGGATGTCCAAGTAATCATCGTCAGTTTGATAAATGTATTTATCCTTTTCAGACTGCTCGAGTTTTTGTTCTACCTCTTTTCCATCTGAATCTTCTTCATCATCATCTTCTAGTTCTAAAAAGTATATCGGTAATTGATTACATCCCATAGTGCTGGATGGCGGTAGATTTTACAGTAAGCCCTCTAAAATTTTACCAGGATGCAAAGTTTAGGATATTTGCCGAAGAACCAGTCATCGACGTAATCTTCAGGGTTTGCAAGCTGAAGTGGCAATGGGCAGGCTACATCGCTCGAAGAACCGATAATCGATGGGGAAGAAAAGTTTTTGGGTGGCAAACGCGAACTAAAAGACGCAGTGTAGGTGGAAGACGCAGCTCCCACTAGGCGACCTAATACATTGTGAAAGTCGCGGGCAACCGGTGGTGGCGCTCTATGGGGGAGGCCTTTGTTCTGTAGTGGACGACTTCAGGCTCATGATGATGAAAGATGAGAATTAACATTTTGATGATGTTGTTGGTAAAAGTTTACCTATGGTACATATTATTTCTTGCCTAACTTCAAGACAAGCCAAGTTGTCAAAAAAACCCCAACCCCGTAATCAGACCTATGATACTCCGGATATAAAAACGAATCTGTAATCGGTTGCCTTGCAATCCAAAATCGGTCAAGCCATTTAGGAGGACCGATAGGTAACATACGAACAGATACCTCTTACTTACATACCCCCGTAAAACACTGCTTCCTGGGCAGTCGGGTAAAAATGTGACAGACTTTCGCATATTATATAACATTAGCATGAAGTTACAAAGACCTCCTCGTATTCGTAGCATCATAAATCCTAATCCCAACTAATATTATAAATTCGAATGTACCTCTGTCTCTCTGTCTGGGTGTTTGTCGCGCTATCACGGTTAAACGGCTGAACGGATCGAGCTGAATTTTTGCACAGATATAGGTTAAGGGCCGGAGTTGGACATAGACTACTTTTTTTTTTTTGTATAGATATATTATATAATTTGTTTTTTTTTCCCTGGCTTTACTGGTAGTTCATCTGCCTTTTAAGTAAAAAGTCTCGGGCTCGATACCTGGCCAGGTAATATTTATATATTATATTTGTAAATGATGAATTCAAAGGGAAAGTAAATCTGGGTTTGGGTATTCTATGCGTTCAATGTCATTGCAGACCCAGGGAAACTTAGTGGGAAGCTGTGGGTGTGAAGCGTGAATGACTTTTATTTTCAGCTATGTATTTATTTATCTACAACTAATTGGGTTAATCATCTCACCTTTGCCTTCTTTCACATAGCCACATACCCGTGGTTTATCTCCCTGTGGTTTTCCACCACTGGCCCAGCTGAACTTTATATCTGAGGATTTATATGTTATCATAGTCTTATCGTCATGGTGGGGTAGATGGCGCCAGGAGGGCTGCGAATTAAAGAAAAAAGGGTTTTTAGTAGAAAATTTATACACTTTATACACTTATTTTTTTTTATAAAATTACTAAATTAAACATGATTTTTTTTAACCGGGACATTATGGGCATCTCCGAATCCTTATGAGATACAGGAAAACTGTCTTAGTAACCATTTACTTATTTGTAAACAACAATTTTGGCGTAGTCCTTTTTTTTTTTTGGTCAAGCTTGAGTTCTCCATAAAAATGAGTTGTTTTGATCATTTTTTTTTTAATGGGAATCGACTCAGTTTCAGTTAGGATCGTTTCATTGTATTGGAAGAAAAAAACGGATCAGTTTAGTCATCCTGTGTAGTACTATGAAACGGAACAATATTTATGATATAAATGGCAATTATAATTTACTACAACATACAGTCGAGTCCCTTATGGTCACTGATATAATGGGATTTTACAGCAGTATTTTTTTTTTGCTTAGAACTAGGCTTTCGTTTGACCACAATCTCACCTGATGGTTAAAAGTGACGATGTGGCCAAAGATGTAGCACACTTGCCTAGGAACTACCTATTCACTCTTTTCTTGAACAACCCTGTATTGTACTGGTTCAGAAAGATATATAGAAATTAACTATAATATTCATGATATTTTTCATCATTTCTATTCTATCATTAATTTTATCATTCAAAATTTCATAAGTACGTAATATTTTACATACATTCATTTTTTTTTCAGAATTCCCATAGACAACTAATCATATTTTTTATCAAGACTTTTGGGTCTTCATTATGTTACCTGATTAATTTTGGGTATGTAATATGTAATGTTTGATCTATATTTATACCTCTATATGATATGTTTCATCAGGAGTGTGAATAATTCCAGTGATGACACCGTCTTCCATGTGTAATTTCACATCCGATAACTTTTCACCAAAAACTCTCCCAGTGTAGAAGTTATCTTGATCTGCAAGAGTGCAAAAATGAATTTATTCCAATACTAGTATTATTAGTAGTTTTGAGAACAGTAGACCTCGCGACCGCACACTTTTTACACAACCTTAATTCTACAATTACATTATTTTTTTGTATTTTTTTTTTTCAGTTTGTTTCTCCCCTTTTTGGGGGAAATACCCAACCAAAAAAAACAATCAAAAATAGCCGATGACAAAACGTAAAATTATTGTAAAAAAGAATACCTATGCAAATTTTTGCCTATGATAATCTGGACATAATAAAATAATGCTTACCAACATGAACAGTAGTTTCTTTCCCATCGCCATCTACAGAGTAGGCCTTGAAGTTTGAATGTAGGACAGAACTGTGTGGATGCAAGATAAGTCTGAAGTCCTTTCCAAGAGTCTTGAAGTGAACCTCTTTGATTGTGTTAAATGGATGAGCAGACAACTTTGCGCCCCGTTTCACTACTTGGTGAGCAAAGTCAGTTACATGTATTGTTTCAAAATATTTCAAGTTACGATGTATGGAACCTACAAATATAAATAATTATTATTGTAAAGTAGCTTTGGCCACATAGCTCGAAGAACCTATAGCCGATGGGGAAGAAAGAGCCTTGAGTGGCGACCACAAACTGGAAGACACAGTGCAGGCAGGCCTCCCATAAGGTGGATCGACGACATCAGTCTAAGGGGGAGGGCTTTGTTCAGCAATGGATGTCTTCCTGCTGATGATGATGATTGTTAAGTAAATCAGGGCATATAAATAATTTAAATAACTTTGTCGTTCCATACATCAAAACTGTATTCATGAGAATACATGGGGTTTCTTCTGTAATATATATAATGTAATATAGGGTTAGGTAATGTAGTGAGGCCTTAAAGTGTCTATGCATTACCTGACCTGACCTAGCATGAAAGAGATGGCCATATATGAGATTCTGGGGAGCGAAAGGGAGAAGCTATAAGCTTAGTAGTTTGTTTCTTTTGCTCCCATGAAATTCAAGTCTAGCTGACCCTTTCGCATGATGTCAGGTAAAGTAGAGAGGCCTTTAATAAACATAATTAAAAAACCAATAGATACTCACAGTTTCCAATGTTCACTAATACATAGAGAAAAGTAACTATGAACCACAGTGAATAACTCATTTTAGGACATAAATACAAAATGCTCTACATAACCACAAATGGAAAAGGAAGGAGTTGTAGGTAGAACAGAATCACTGTTGCATTATGTTCTTTTCATGACGAATAGATTATTTTGGTTAAGAATGGAAAAAACTATTTTCATAAAACAAAAATCAAAAACTCAAACAGATAATTTTTTGTACAAAATCGATTCCAAATTCCAATTTTCCTTTTTGTAGCTTTGAAGAATTTCTATATCACAATTAAAATTAATTCTGCTGAAAAGAAAACCATTACAGTGAGCGGCCTATCCTCTCTATTTTTTCGAAAGCTGTAAATTATTATTTCCTCTTCCTTAAACAAAAACAATGTTTTTTTTTTCAGGGAAACAATGACAGCAACGTATAAAGCAGTGTGACCAGATTAAATTTTACAAAAATACCGAGGTACCTCAAAAAAATACTGAAATATACCGACCTACACAAGGCATATATACCAATAAAATCCTGATTTTCTTAACATGTTTAATTTAATAATAATCATCAAGCATCACAATAAATGTTAGAGTTGTACTTCAACATTTTTTTCGAAGGATTAAAAATAACACAACCTCCTTCATCTTTAACAACTTGCTTTGTTCACAAATCGCTCGCTGGCAGCATTAGATACGATTTATACACCAGCGTTTTACTGAAACTAGATATATTTTAACATGCCCTAACTGCTATTACTTTTTCCAACTTCCATCCGAAATCGTTCACAAGAAACGGCCAAAGAGTTGAGCCAGTATTCAAAGATTGTAACGAATCACTTCTCGGTCAAGTTTCAGGGAAATTACCTGAACATCAATGTTCGCGACGTTCGCAAGTACGATTACGCTAGTATACATTCTTATCTATGCGATTACTTACGGTGCTACCATAACTTCTTATCCATAACAAAATATACCCAAAAATACTGACTTCTGCCAATATACCTAAAAAAAATACTGATGTTAAAATATGCTGAAAAAGTATTAAAATATGATAAAAATATTGAATCTGGTCACACTGGAAGAAAGACGACGATGCAGGGTTGCTAGCGCTAGTATTAAGGTGTCTATACATGGCCTGACCTGACATAGTGTGAAAGGGACAGCTAGACTTGAATTTCACGGGAGCAAAAGAAACAAACTATTAAAGTTATAGCTTTTCCCTTTCGCTCCCCCAGAAATTTATATATAGCCATCTCTTTCACACGATGTCAGGTCAGGCCATGTATATATAGCCACTCTAATATTTCAAATGAAGTAAATATTAATTTAAATAAGTGTCAAGCAAATTAAGTCACGGTAAAGTTCAATTCATGCCCCAGTTTTGAAAATAATACAATGGCGCAACATGATTTCTTCACGTACCTGGGACCCTATTCCTGTGGGCTCGAGATTATCTCGGTGTGGTGTATTGACCTCCTTTAAGAGTTTAGTTTTGGTTTTAAAGAAAACTGTTTTGAATTATTGTTTGACATGTCATTTTCAGTTTTATGGTGAGCGATGAATTAAATAGCATTTTGGTACATTATAAAATGTGTATTACTAGACCCAAAACTCATTACTCGGTCACTCTCACTCCCATTAAATTCTAAATTTGAGAGTCAGTGACCGAGATAATCTCGAGCCCACATGAATAGGGTCCCTGTTCCCGCCAAAACTTAACTTAACTTACTTTTGTGGACTTAAAGATCTACAAAATTTAATCACAGATTTTAGTACAATAGGTCTCACCCTAAATTTTTCGAAATGCGAACTTTTTATTCCAAATTATTCTACGATTTCCAAGAATGAGACAATAAACCTTTTCGAACAAAATGCTCCAAACATCAAAGTATTAGACAACAGATCACTTCGCCTTCGTCCCCGATCCTAGATGAGTCAATACAAGATTTTGTGGACGACAAAATTCAAAAATTTTACTCTGTTTCGGACCGCCTTCAAAAAATAAATGCTCACATGGCTTATTTTATCATTCGATATTGCCTTTTTGTTCCAAAATTTATGTATTCTCTTAGATGTTGTCAGCTTTGGAATCACAGTGTACCTTTACAACAGCTTGACAACATTCAAAGGGATACACTCACCACCATACTTAACACACCTTTTGACGATCGCACTTGGCATCAGGCTTCACTACCGTCAGGTGTGGAGGTCTCGGTATACGCAAAATTTCCAGTGTTTCTTTGCCAGCTTTCACATCGTCAGTCCTCAGCACTCAAAAATTAGTTAACGCAATTTTATCAACGTCCCTTCCAAATTTTCAAATTAGTTATCTAGCTGAGGCTGTAGAAAGCTGGAAAATATCCTGTCCAAGCCAAACTTTTCCCAAAACTCCCGCTTCTCATAGGCAGTGGGATGGGCCGCTCTGTGAGTTAGAACTTAAAACTAATTAATACTTCAAGTTCTCCTACAGAGCGTGCTCGCCTACTTGCTGTCACTCGATGGGAGTCGGGGCTTTGGCTGCATGCTCTGCCATCCAAAAACATTGGTAATCTCTTAGATAATAATACTTTCCGGTTAGCTGTTTCTCTACGCGTAGGTGCCCCTTGTCAGGTTCCTCATCGTTGTGTGTGCACTGAAATGGCAGATCGTTTCGGCCACCATGGATTGTCATGCGTTAAGAGCGCAGGGCGAATACCGCGGCACGCCAGCTTAAATGATATTATCCGTCGGGCCTTTGTTAGTGCCGGCGTGCCGTCTATTTTAGAACCAAAGGGGCTGATGCGGGACGACGGCAAGAGAGCCGACGGGATGACCCTCGTCCCATGGAAGATGGGGCGACCGCTAGTTTGGGACGCTACATGTGTTGACACACTGGCGCCGTCCCATCTTCCGGCAACAGCAGGTCAGGCTGGCGCTGCCGCGACTAAAGCAGAAAACCTCAAACGGCACAAATATAGTTATTTAGACCGGTCGTACATGTTTGTGCCGTTTGGGGTTGAGACTTTAGGTCCATGGGGGCCGGCCGCTCACGAACTTTATAGGGACCTGTGGGCTTATCCCGTAACTCTGAAACCGATAGCGAGAGTTGCGCGAGCGGGACCGCGCATAGAGCGACTAAGTTGGTTCGAGCGAGATGGCATGCTCTCGCAATCAGAATCACGAACGTTTCAAAGTTAGAGGATAAGCCCGCTGGCCAAACGTTTGGTGGAGGTGACGAGTGACCGGAATGCTGGGGCCTACTTTGGGCAAAAACTTAGCATTGCCATCCAGTGTGGCAATGCTGCCAGCATTGTGGCCACACCCCCCTCCACCGAGGGGCTTGTAGATTAGGTTTTTTGTATTTATTTATTTTTGTTTATAATTTGTTGTAGGTTATTTTTTATTGTAAATATGTATATAATTTTTGTGAAATATTATGTTGTATTCAGAGAGTTCACAAAACTGTATTGTTATGACTGTGTCGTATTGTTGAGAATATCGACTTCAAAGCCGTATCAGAAATGTACTTGAAAAAAACACTCGTTTGGCTTATTCCCTCCCCCTTTGAAGCAAGAAGCCCTTTTTTGTAGGCTGTCTATGGATTGTGTCTTCTGAAAAAAAAAAACTATAAAATGGCGGAATCAAAGTGACGTATCGTGTGTTGTGTGTTTATGAATTTATTTATATCTATTTGAACTGCTCGAAGTTTCATAATGAAGTGAGGATTTTCTAATCTGATTGTCGTCCTATCTTGCTGTTATCATTCTGGTAAGCAACATATATTTATTGGCCTATTTCGTCGATACGCTACTTTTGTCACGGTCTCCGTGGGTATGCTGGCTGCAGACCAGCAGTAGGCGGGATGGAACGTCCTCATTTTACGCGACACTCGACAATCAAAGTCATTTGTTATTCAGCCCTTTGCTTGTGCAATAAGAGTTCCGAAAATGGGTATACATTTTCAAATAAGAAATCACGAACTGGCAAAACTGCCTGTTTCCGATGAACTATACTGTAAAATGGAATGAATCCATGTAAATACTAATTATTATTCTTCATTATGTTGTTCGGGCGAATCAAACCTACTCATGTTATCCAATCATGTAACAATAATTATGTATTTCTCAATTTACAACAATTCTACTTCAGGTACAATGTATAAGAGCAGGAATAAATTATGCAAACATTACAAAAACCCTAGTTCATAGCTCTTTTAGCCAATATCCAACGTCATATTACCATCCTACGATCTGAGGATTAGAATTGTATCATAATAATGTTCTTTGCACTGCTTCTACCTATATCATTAAAAAGTTCTACTTATACCTACCTACCTACTCTATCTAGTGTTTTTGTTCTTGATTTTCTGTATTGTGGGAATGGAAACCTCTCTTGTATTGTCTATTTGTAATAAAAACATAAAGTGCTCATACTAAATTATAATTCTAAAGGTTAATTGACTTGAACTACAAATGCAATGCTCTGAGAAACTGCTGTTCCTGAAATATCTTGTACTATAAATAAAATAATGAAAAATAAAAACTCATGTTTTTACCTAATATGTTGACAAAGCATAGCTTAGCTTAGCTTCAGCGTTCGAAATTATCAAGATAAATATGTGTCATGATAATTATCGAAAGGCTAGAGCAGGGGGATGCTTACCTGGATCATCACACAGTTTATTTTTCTAATCATTAAGTGTTAAAACACTTAAATACTACACAACTCAATACTCACAGCATATCTCACTTTTATAAAATATCTGACAAAGAATTGTTTTCAGGAACATCTCAAACTAATTTCTAACTTAACCAACCCATCACCATTTAGCCACTAACTTACAGCTTATTGTCTTACAAATAATGTGAAATGATAAACCATGGAAAGCGGTGACGCTCAATGTGTTTGTTATTTTGTTCTATGCATCGTAATTTGTCAATTTGAGTTCTGTAAAATACCCAAAATCAAACTTACTACTGCTCTACATTTTAATGCTGTTTCGTCACTACTGCTACTACTCTTTGTCAATTACTTACCCCCGAATACTGAAACGCTTGTTAACTTTGACAACAGATTAATTTTAATGCTGCCTTTGTCTAGCACTAAGCAAATGATAAAGGCAGCAACAAACTTAATCTGTCGTCAAAGTTAACAAACGTTTCAGTATTCGGGGGTTAGTGTCATAACTGTACTGTGTAATGTACAGGTTGATTTTTTGAACTTGGACTGTATGAAGAAATGTATGAAGAAACTTTCATGGGAACCATTACGTATTTTTTTGTAAAAACCGTTTTGACATAAATTTTTTTTTGGTCAACCGCGTGTTCCCCTTATAAATGAGTTATTTTTATCTTGTATTTTTTTAATGCCCCATAACTCAGTTTCACATATGGATCATTTCATTGTATCAGAAGAGAAGAGAATAATCTGATTAGTAGTTATAGTTTAACTGGTATTCGTTAGAAGTTTATTAAATTTTACTATCTTCTACTGCTCCGTTTTTTTTCTTCCAATACAATGAAACAATACTCACATGAACTTGAGAAGATCTGCATTAAAAAAAATTGATCACAACTAATTTTTATGGGAAACTTAAGCTTTACCAAAAAAATGACTACTCCAAAATTGTTTTCATACAAAATGAGTAAATGGTTCCTAAAAGACTATTCCCATATCTCTTAAAGATTTGGCTATGCCCATACTGTCCCAGTTAAAAGAATCAACCTGTATATAACAAATAAATCAATTCATTCATTCATTCTTAAATTTTCCAAAGCACAAGTAAAACTCGCTGGTCTTTAATTTGTTTAAAATTTCCTTAAAAATATTATATATTTCAAAACTTCATTTTAAGTAGTTGATTCATTTCAACTACTAGTATAGTAGTTGATTTTGAACTTCATTTTAATTTTCCCGTAGGTACTCCTGTAGTTGTTTGTTAGTTGGTTGTAGGTGTTTTTCCTATAGGTCCTGTAGAACCTGAATTAATTTAGAGTTTTCTGCCTGTAAACTATGAAGAAAAGGAGAAAGCGTTAATTTTTAAAGATTATTAAAAGAAAAATAAAGATAAATGTAGTTTATGATACTCTGGACATAATGAGGAATCCAACACCTCAGTTGTCAAATTGGTCAAGTGGCCAATTTAGACCTCTAGACCTCTAGACCTCTAGACTGTTCTTACATTCGCATGCAAATAATATTTAACTTGTACTCTGTAGTAACCCTCGTATATTTAAATCCGGCGGCACTGTCTGCGTTTATTTTTAGAAGGAACATCAGTGCACAGATGTTGATTTGTAGCCTGACTCATGCATGCAATGTCATTGATCATGAGCTGGACCAAAATTGTGTCACCTTTTGATCGAGGACCTTACGGTTTGAAATATAAAGTACCAGACCAAGTTTTTTCTAAATAGCTAGATGGGACATACATGGTAACTTTTTAAAGTGCACAAATTTTTATCAAGCAATCAGTATCGTTAATAGAACATATTTAAACAGTAAAAAATATCATATATTTTTAGCATTTATTAATTTATATTGACTACGAAATGTCGGAAAACATTTAATACAATAATTACCATATTTATCGCTGTAGCGGGCGAGAAGAAGCGATGTAGGTACCTGCAGGTATCGTTGGTGTTCGTAGTACAATCACGAATAGAGTGACCATGACTGCTGTAGCTACTTTCATCTGAAGTTATTTCGATAATTTTGTACCAAGGCGGGTAAAACAAAAAAAAATATTTTTTAACAATCTTTTTGTGCTCTACTTAAAAAGTTACCACGTAGGAACACTTTAAAAGCAAGTTTTCGCTCCTAAGCAAATTTATTCGAATAGCTTACCTACATAAAACTTAAAAGTAGGAAGGCACTATAAACTGAAACATACCATATCGATCAACCTCGCTTATATATTTTTACTCAAAAATTTAAAAGCAGATTGTACTACATTGTGCATTCCGGCACAATTCGCGTTGATACGTGCATAATGAATATTTTATCGAGCTGCATACTTTACCAAATTGACTGAATAGTGTTTGTTGATGTCGTAATCGTGTTTAACCTCTTTATCATGCTATTAAACCATTACAACCAAAACAGACTTTCTTCGTGCAACGACGTCAATGACCCGACGGAAACTCATACCTATTGATTATTTGCGAAGACGTCTAAGTATATAGTACTATTATAATATAGAAAATATTTACAAACAGCTATAAAAGTTTTTTTTTTTATGTATCGGGTAATCGTAGACAGTTTTGCACTAATTAATTTATTTACTGTCTCTGGAGTTGAGATCATTGCAAATGTAACGCCTACCCAAGCATATGATAGAAATAATATAAAATATACCTAAACGTATTCTCTAACTTTATGTACCTACACCGATATAGAAAATGCGCAATTAAGTCCATCCATCTGTTTCGTACATGACTTATTATATCTTATGACTAACGGTTAAACATACATATATTCATAATAATTTGGCAAAAAATTAGGATCATAGGCACGAACATAAGATACTCCATATCCGAAATAAGGGGAGAAAAATTGAAAATCTTTCGCTGCAAATTAAATTTGAAACCTTAACTTCAATTCTTATTACCACCACAAGCCACCAAGAGCGACCTTGACTGAGCAAACATTACATGGACACCACAAAAACAGGCTATAATAGCGTAAATAATGCCTGCGAGAACATAAATCATTATTCCTATGCCATGTTGACACACGGTAGCGATGACATCATCGACAGGCGTGCACGCCACTCCAGTGTTTGTGAGTTAATTTGATGAGCGAAGTTGGTCGTGCTCGATAATTGGCCAACCACTCGCTAAGTACATCATCCGATATCCATTACATGCTGTTCTGTTGTACTTTTCAATTATCCATTCTTAAATTTGGTCAATTTAAATTGAAAGAGTAATATTATGATCGTTAGTATTATCGATTGAGTGGTTCAAGTCACCGCACATATGTTTCTCTATCGAATAAACTCTTAATGTCAGGGGATAGTACGTTGTTGATTTATCATTGCAGGTTCACTGATCGATTTATCGGTCCGCGCTAAAAAAAAGATTTCGCTTCTATGTAGATAGACTAGGATGTCATGCAGAAGCAGATCGTCGATCTCGACTCGCAAGAAGTGTGGCGTTGAGTTTTGGCGGGAACGTGAAGAATTCATGTCGCGTCATTTTATTATTTTCCAAAACTTGTGTTATTTCGAGTGTTAATGTGTAAAAACGGTGAATTTTTACCCGTTAAGTGTTCGTGTACATGCACGAGTGTTGGTGAATGGTATGATGTCGTGAATCGTGAATTTTCGTGTTGTTTCCAAAACTCCATAGAAGGCTCTAGTAAAGTTTTCACCACTTTACTGGGGCATGACTTGGACTTGACCGTGACTTGCTTTGCTTGACTTTGATCGTGACTATGACTTGTTTGATAATATCTAGCAAAAATTGAGAATATATATGTACACTTGACACTGGCAAATGCATAAGACGTGCGACGCCAAAATCCTCTTAGAGGAAAAAAAAAAAAAAAAAAAAAAAAGTGTGGCGTTACTTGCAGTATCTGCGAGTTTGATTGCATCGCCCGCTGACTAATGGCCGACTGTTGTGCACGATTTCTGCGCTACATTCACCTCAATACAAGCCATTTCGATGACAACCAACACTCGGTTACGGGGCAATGCGCTGCGAACACTACCGTACCTACGCCGGATTCCTCTCACGCTCCAGTTGTCACAAATAACATTAATTGTATTGCAGTTGTCACTGCACGGATGTAGACGATGTTACACGATGCTTCTTCCCAATTTGTTGTGCCATTCTCATCTGATCCATTGTCATCTTATGGTTTACTTTTCGTCAGTTGAATTGCCACGATCGTAATCAATTCGTTTGAACACAACCGTATATTTGCATCTTCTATCGTGTCGTGAATGTTTGTAGAGGAGTCTGGAGTCTGGTACCACTCCACCTGTTATATGTACGAAGGCTTTTAGATTCGTAATTGCTAGCCTTGATAAAAACTCTTCACTTAACGTTTATTTGAATTCTCGATTTTGAATTTTGTTGCAGAATATTTAAGTTTGCTGATTAAACTATTCCTAATAAATTTGTGGATACTTAGGTATATCTATTACTAGCTGATGTCCGCGACATCGTACGCGATGCTAGCTCTTCTTACAAATATGTTATAATAGTTATTCTGCTATTCTAGGCGGCTACAAATTCAACAAATCAAAGATCGTACAGATCGCCGTTATATCTGTTCTTGAGTTATAAATGTTGTAACTAACCCGACTTTGTTTTATATATACAGGTTTATAAGGAAAGGGTATGCTAAGCCGAAAGGGGCTCATAGTACTTATCATTATGAACATCTTTTACTATGGCTCCAACCCAGCTATTGAAAGAAAAAAAACAGCTGTTCCATACATTTTGTCGAGTGTCATTGACATTTTTCTATGGAACAGCTATTTTTTTTCTCGATTTCAGGGTTGGTCCCATATAGTAAAAGTTATTCATAATGATGAGTACTATGACCCCTTTTCAGCTTAGCAACCCTTTCCTTATAACCCTGTATAGTTATCGGAATTGTATAAGTAGGTATTTCTCGTTCTTCGTCTTTAGCTGTGATCCGCTCCGCCCACTCTTCTATTGTTATAATTGTATCGTTTATTTTGCATAAGTTATTTCTTGTTATTTCCCTATTTTCTCAAATATCTGTTAGATAAACGCGCAATTCTCACTCACAGTGCAATCATTCTAATTCTAAGCGTGTAATTTTAGATGCAAATAAGGCTAGCTAATGCTAATGTTGTCTTAGACTTGGGTCACATTATTTTCATAATGTCGCATTGTATGTTTACAACGAGTGAAGACATATCCAACCCGCACTGGGCTAGCGGCAGCGTTGTGGATGTGGCTTAATTACCCTTCAAGGGTAGGCCGATAACCCAGCAGTGGGATGTAAAGGCCGATGCAAGAAGACACAGTAACGTGAGTGTAGTGCAGGTGTAGAGTAAGTGTATCTGGTGTAATTGTAGTTAAAGATATACAGATCAACTCGGTATCGGCTGGCCGTAACTCGAGAACCGTAACGATCGCGTCGGGAAATCGACACCCCTGTACAGTCTTCCGTGTGCAAATGCATATTGTAAGCATGCACTTCAACAGATACATTTACATTGTGTATGTTTGCGTTAACATTCATTATACTTGTCTTGTCAATATAATTGTTCAATGCAGAATATTGCTTACTGGCTCTAGTCACTGTTGAAATATTCATCGGTTCTAAACTTTAGTGTTACTTTGTCATTATCGAAACTATAAAATGCTAATTCTAATGGCCTACATATTCAAAATCCAGTTGTAAACGTTTGCTGTGTGCAAATATGGCGATAAACATGACTTTCGATTACGCAGCCAAGACGAATGGCGCGGCCACGGGCGGTCGTTTGTGTAATGCCATTACTAATAGGGAAACTCATTCGTCAGTAGGAAGATCGCAGACCCCAGGCCCCACCGCTGACAGTTGAAGATCGCCCGGCGCGACATCCGCACGCGTTGTTTCCTTTACAATTCGTGATCAACCGCTAATGTATGCCCAACTTATACCTGTATGCGCTGCGAACTTGGTTTCCGCGAGGATGTAAATAAACAACCTCCGTCGCGAGTTGACTCATTACTGAAAATCGTCAAGTGTGTAAACAAGTGTGTGGAAGTGTTAACTCATATCGGTCACATTATTCATCGACGTAAATTAAAATAATTTACCAACATTGTGAACAATTTTTTCTCGTTAATGAAGGAAAAATACTACCGTATTACTGGATTCGTCTAAGTTTCATCAAGGTGCTTTTCTTCAATCTGTTGAATAATGATCTTTGATATTGATTTGATTTGATATCGTAAGTAATTTCCAATTATTGTCCATTTCGATACTTTAATTGCATCTGATGTTCAGTCATGGAAAATCGTATCACGAATCCTCTGCGTGTCACAAGGCCAGTATGTCTCTTCTGCCCACCTTTACTATACATGTATTAATGTACGTAGGTGCTGCAACCACTAACTGGTCTGTTCCATGTATCTGTGCCGTCGACCATTCAAGACTTACGGAACTTTCAACGCCTATACCGACTATGTAGCTGTATAACTGCGTTAAATTGTCAAGATTATTAGAAACATTTTAAGGATATGGAAACGCAGTGTAAATGAGTCATGAAGCAATAAAATAATGTAGCGACTACAATTTTGAAATATGAAGGTATATCGGGGCCTCATTCGCCAAAACAGGATTAACGTTTCCCAAACATGGAAGCACCCTTCGGAAGTAGGCGTTTTATGTATGACGCACCCCGAATTTGGAACTCGTTCGGGCTAAGAGCCGGCGCGCCTAATTCCGCTATCTCGTTCGCATTTTTGAACCATTTTTTTTATTATTAAAAAAAAAAAGATTTGACATAAAAAATGCTTTCAAATATTGGCAATGGTATTCCGTGATATTTTTTTTAAATATCTTTTCTGTAATTTTATATTTAAAAAAAAATGGTCGCCGGCTCTTAAGCTTGAAGATTTATTTTTTACTAGCTGCGGACAGCGGTTTGTACTGTACGGAGTATTTCCAGATATATTGTATTTCACCGGTAAGAAGTTATCTGCGTCTCCTGATAAAACACACCACTTCCCAGACATATTTCATCAAAATGGATTCATCTGTTTAGCCGTAAAAGATTAATAGCCAACAGAAGGACAGGTATAGCGTCATTGTTATTTTCACATTTATGATTAAAGTTTGTATAGCTGTTTCGAGTCTCATTTAAGTTTTGTAAAACATTCTTCGCAATTTGTTCCACGTTTTCAACTGTCGCTAATTTACTTGAATCGTTTACTCAGCTCTGTATTTAGCTACATTCGTGGCATACAAGCACGTAAATGCTTCAGTCGGCCTCGTTGCATAGAGGGAAGGAAGCAATTTTACTTATTTACCTCGTATAAAACTCGCATTACCATTTGCTGACTTCACCTTGGTCAGTGCGCAATATCGTGCGTTTATTTTTTCGCCGACACTGGGTTTACAAAGAGTCCCTTAGTTCAAATTGTACTGAAAGCCGCCTTTTCTTAGACTATAATTGCAATAGTTCAAGTCACGTTGCTATGCTTTTGTTGGCAAGAAATACATTCTGTCTTAAATCCTTCAACTGCTGTCAGTAACATAATCTTCAAACATATTTGCTTGCGGTCTACAATAATACCTCGAACCTAACAGTCATCTCCATCGTAGTTGTCTGTAATAATCCTTGTGCATTTTCCTTCTAGGTCCATCACGATTCTCGGAACAAAGCCACATACTAACACTGTCACATACAATTTACGGCCCATATTACCCATGCAGTTCCGGTGTTTATCCTCGGTAACTTCTGAAAATAAAACGTAAACAGAAAGCAGTTAACATAAACAAAGTCAATGCAGCCGGTACTGTCTGCGTATCACTTCCTCGTTTATTTCACTACTACCTACGACATGTGGTTTTACCCGCTTTATTTCAGCTTTGTCTCGAATTTTTGGGATAACGGTATCCTATATCCATCCGCATTATACCCACCACTTCCTTGCCAAATTTTATAAACACAGGTCCCAGTCTTTTAATTTTGAATAGGTGACAAACAGACAGAGCTACTTTCGCAATTTTGCATCTATAATATTATATAACGACTAACGCTACTCGCACAGATTTACCGCTTCTTTCAATAACGTTTTAATGTAACGCATATGTGAAAATGGAAAACAAATTGTAATTAAAAGCGTCTCTCGAAACATGATTATTGTGTCATCCATACATAGTGTCGCAGGCGCGAGACCGGTTCTTCGGAGTAGAGCACATAACTTTTAACTATCATAACATCGACTACAAGAATCCATAATTGGCAAAAGCCAATAATTTTATTTTCAATGGAACGTGTAGTTCGTGTGTTGATCTTAGTGATCTTTAATTCGCTCCCTAAATCATTGACAGGGAAGACGCGTTTGTGACCCAATTTTCGCGACCGGAATATTCGCCCATCTGCCCAATACCAACGCACTTTGAAAAGGTCAATGTAATGGAACGAGAGGTGTCAATGCAGCGATGGATGTTATTTCGTAGACTGTAAATCGTAATGCTCGGTTTACAAGGTGTGAGCAATCGTACAAGCTTCTGTCACAGTTCCTAATCTCAAGAAATCTAAAAATTGAGGATTGGATCGCCTTAGAAAAACCATTCGTCTTGTAAAAATAGATGTAAGTCGCCTTAGAAAAACCTTTCGTCTTGTAAAAATAGGATATTCATACCAACACACCCTGACAGCTTGATAGGAACTGGCGCAGTGTAAACCAGGCCCATGTTGGCAGTGGCGCGAGCGCAGGCCTACAGACGGGCGATGAAAGTGAACGTGGTCGGTGGTCGTTCAACTCGGCACGCGCCTGCATCCTTCTGGTAGATGACGTGCCGCCGCACGTTGACGTTGTTTTGATCTTGTTGCTTCAAACCGACGTCTAACTTCCACAGTGTGTGACAATGAATGCCGCAAACGAGACGATTCTGTAAAGGATAGGTATCTGGGTCAGTGTTCCGTCAGGGACGGGTTTTTTTACATTTTGTATAAACGTGTCCGTGGCCAGTGTCCCGGAGCAAGCTCTGACGAACGCACGCTTCTTCAGTGCTGTCTGATTTTTGACGCCACTTGCAACATGGATACGGATAGATTGATATTGCAATTGCTATATATTGCAATAATTGCCAATTCATCTATATTTAACGATAACATTGCGATCTGTACACAGTAAAACGTTGAAATACACTGAATGGATTACCCTGATATGTGAGGACATGGCTAACTGATGCCTCGTCCCTGACGGGACCGTGAGCACGGACGACCCGGACCACGGAAAACCCGGACATAAAAATGTGTGGATAGAGCTCTAAATCCATAGAAAATAATGTGATATAAAACAAAGAAACAAAATAATATTCTGTAAATACAAATTAACCAAAATTTAGAAAAATGAAAAAAAAAACAGAACTTGAACTTCAACAGTTCAACAAATATTCGATAATATATTATTGTAGTTTCGTCTAGTCTAGAAGGCCGGAGACTTCATCTTACTTCTTACTTTTCAATTTCGTGTTAAATCAAGATCGAGAGAGAGATTGCGGCTTTGCTTTCTTAGAATTCGAACCCCTTTTCATTTTGCGGTGGCTGCTACAAGCGCCCATATCGTTGCAGTTGTAGGTTTACGATGGAAATCTGCTAGCTATTACAGAACTGTTTTTATAAGAATTGGATTGAATCTGTGTATTGAATCGAAGGATAAAAGTTCCTTTCAAAGCCTCGATAAAGAAGCTACGATATTATCATTTTGACATGGAAGTTCTTTTTGTAGTTCTACGATTTAATCTCAACTACTAATTGCCGACGTTGTAAATAATTAAGTTTCCTCCACGGATATACCTAGAGTATTATTATAGAATTGGTTAAACCGAGTCACCATATATTTAGTAATATTCTTTTGGTCATTTGAATACATTATGCTCGTCTGTACATGGCCTTCTACGTTTTCCAACTTACTCAGATGTTTTAATTGTTATTCCACAAACGTATTATAATTTTACTACTGATTTATTTGCTATTGTTTGCGCATCTGTATGATGTGCGAACAACTCCATGTAGAGTTTCTGTTTCTTGCTCTATTTGCTTTAGTTCAATGAATCCCAACTGATCTAACCAACCACCATTGTAGTGCGGCTACACAAATAATTAATGGCTTAACAAATTGGAATAATGTTATTCCATTGATATATGAAAATAATAAAGCTTTTTTTTGGATATTGCATGATATATTGCGACAAGTCGCTTTTGTGTTTACTTTGGTATATTATTATATTATATTTGTTAACTCCACATGCACAAATGCTAATTTATGGCGTGGTGTAACCAATTTCCATGTATTGAAAACTGTTTTTCTCATTAGCTCACGTTTGCGACTTTACGACGAGACTCAATAAAAAATTAAATAAATATATTCATTATTCTCGCTGTTGACTTGTATCTCCGTTTACCTAATTAAAATTCTTTGGGGACTAACACAGTCACACAAAAAAAAAATGAACGGGTATTAAATGCCGTATACGTACGATGTTTTTGTTATGCAAAACATAAACATAATAAAAACCCTCCTTGAGATGACATTGGATCAAGTACAATCCACCTAACCAATGCACAACAACGTTAATTTATCTTTATTTATGTAGGTATACTGCAAATCAATACAATATAAGAAGAACCTGTTACACAGACTAAATAATTGTTACTTTGAACATCCAGCGTGAAGAATATAACCGTCTATCCATTGCGAAGTTTCTAATACATATCTCTTTTCTGGCAGAATAGGTTAGTACGTAGTTGTGAAACAATAGTCCATTTATTTAAATTGAGTAAATCACTTGACCGTGAGATTGTGTAATGTTACAATTGCGTGCTGGAAACATATCGGCTTCTATGAGAAAACGTGGCACGTAAAGTAAAACTATGCATGACTGTGGTCACCCGCGCGTGTATTTCTTGTTGCGACGAAACAGTCGAGCACGCATGCACGCGACTAACTGCAACTAATCGCACTTTAGTTGGGCAACACAAGAACAGCCGAGCTCACACTCAAGTTAGGTCAAATGAAAAACTACGATTGGTATTGGATTACAACAATATTGCAGTGAAGTTAAGGAAAAAACTCGGGAGCTAAAATGCTATTACTGGTTTGCTAATTTTGTAACGTCTTCCACCAGAAAAGAAGCTCGCTCGATTTCGATTTGCGATTAAATCGGCTTTCTTGAAGTCGACAGCTATCTTGACATCGCGTTTTGGTAAAGTGCTATAATTGAGAACGTGGTAGCGCTCTTCAACAAATCAAGTAGGTAGAGTAGTCTCGTGCTCTGATATAACGAAGTACATCGATGTTTCTTTAAGTCGCTGACGTAGCAAATCAGAAATAAAGTTGAATATAGAGAAATCATCTAACTAAATCTGACGACACATTTGCCCGCTTTACCAAATAGCAAACATCATAACATCATACCGGTTAGATAACACGGTCAGGCTATAAAATTAATAGGTGCAATATTGTCATCGGGTCCACCTGTAATAAGTGTTATATAAGTGGCATCGTACATACACAGAAGCCGTGGTCACGACAGCCGACACGGTCGAGTGCGGCGCGCCCCTCGTTAGTTCCACATCATCGGCTAGAGGGCGAGAGTGAATCAGCACACCACTCCCAGCCACCCGGCACCCACGCCGTATCGCTAATCACAATTTTATTATTTCGCGAATATACCTCTACGTCTCAAAACGAGCTCGTATGGGTATTCAGATTGTAAACATTGATGATTCATGCTCCGATCGAATCGCATTGAAGCATCGGTGGCACGCCACTCGTTGCCATTGAACACAGTCAATTGGCTAATTTATCGACACTTGGAATGCTAATTAAAACTAATGACTCGTAAGATGAAGCCAAAGATATTTTTAGAGTATCAGGAATAATTATATGAAGTTTGTATTTTATAAGGGGCGAATTGATTACTTACAATGCCGAATATTTTGGCGACGTATAAAAATAGTACGAAACGGGCAAGATAATGGAAAACCAGCAATGCGTAAAAACAATTTCAGGGTCTCGACACGGCAACTAGGAGCTGGGACGCAAATAGGCAAAGGCCCAAATAGTGAACAGATTACAGGGGTCAACGGTCATCTAAGATGGTATTGCGAAGGGTTCTTATTTGATATTATGACGAATGAAATTTTGTTCTGAGAAATAATAAAAATGTGTAGAGTAAAAAATAAAAGATTTTAGGCTCTCCCTCGATAATAATAAGACTGTCCACGACGAAAAGTTTTGAAAACAAAACGAACACTTTTTTGCCCCCGTCAATGAACACATGTAAATTTTGATGAAATAATATCATAACAAAATAGAGCCTTATTGGTATCCATCGTTTTATTCCAGCTACCTGCGTCTATCGCTAAAATGCGTGAGTTGAATGCAAATGTTTAGTTAGTTTGCTTGGTTGTCCGCAGATGATGAGGGGTGAGCAGTCGGTGTAGGAGACGCCCGATATGAATTCGGACGTACACCGGCATCAGGCGCATCCGCCACTTGTACAGGTATGTTGTACGTAGATTATCTACCATCAAAAACTTGACAGCTTTTATTGAATTTAATCACACCATAATATTATAAATGCGGAAGTTTGTGTGTAAGTGTGTAATTAAGTAAGTGTGTTTGTTCTCGTTTAACTCTGTAACTGCTAAACGGATTTGAATGAAATTTCGTATGGAGGTAGCTTTTACCCTGGATTAACACGTAGGCTTTTTATATTCCGTTTCTGTAGAATAGCGGATTAATCCGCGGGGTGCAGCTAGTAGTGTATATGTATTTTGCTGTTATTGATCGACAACATTTTGCCACTCCATTTTTTTTATGGAGCTTGACCGAACCAGCTAGACACTTCCCAACAGGGCTAGCATGCGCACCGCGACAAAATCGTCTCTACTCTTGTAGATGCTGATGTTAAGCTTACACGACAAACCATAACAGTTCAGTGCCACTTAGAATTTTGAACTTCAACAGTTCAAAACCATGAGCGGCAATGCACTAAGTACGCTCGTCTCTCTGAGATATTAGATGTTAAATCTATGCCTATTTATGTTACGCTGGAAGCATTGCCCTTCAATTCAGATTTGGAACACGGTAATGTTTGCACAGTAATGCTTGGCGGTTGAGTAACTGGCAAAGTTGTGGTACTTTTCCAAGCGGACTCTGCAGAAGGGCCCCAATTACCACTACTCTAAATGTTACTATTATGCAAGGTATGTAAATGTTCACGTCCTATTAGCTGGTAGCTGAATTCACGGGATACCCAAAACACCTAAATGCATCCACTCACTCGCGAATTTATAATGATTTTCAAATTAAACCTAGCTATCCAATTAACCTGGCATTAATGACTTACTCAACGAACACTGGCTAGTTCTCATTATTATTTTTCCGCGCACAAAAACTCCTCCATAATAAGCATCTCATTACATCACGTACATGTTATGTCGCAAGTTAGAGCCGAGCATACGTTTAAGGCGATGTGTAGCAAACAGTAGCGCGGTTGGCTCGCATTCCTTATCGATGTATCAGAGTGGAGGTATCCGAAGACACGGAGCGTGTAGGTGCGCCGACACCTACAATCTATCTACCCTATAAACTATTGTGTCTGACTTGCCCTTTGTTAAAAGTACAGTCGCTTGTCAGGAACTATCGTGCTTCCGCTTAGTGAAGAATAGTTGACAAATTGCGTGCTTACAGTATGATTGGTTTTCCGATTGTCTCGTATCCATGAGTACCAGAGTTGACAAATTGCGTGCCACAATTTGATTGGTTATCCAGATGTTTAAAGCATTGCATTTGATGATGACGATCTTACTATCTCGAAATGAAGTTAATCTAGGAGTACTTTATTTGTGTAATTATGTGATACAAATTGTGTATTTACGTGCACCACAAGAATTTGGCGTTTCGCCAAGGTTATGTGTTTCTATGGATCGTTAACTCTATATGAAAACATTATATTTTGCAAAGCGGTATGGTAACACTGGTTTCAGACTTGTATTTAGCTCTGGCATTTGCTTGGTTCAAGTTTTACTTGCGATTTACTCTGTCTCATATACTCCAAGTGTTAGTCGTCAGACAGTAAACTGCTTTTGACGTCAGTCACTGCCAGCAATAACTACACGGGCCACTACCACGCCAGCGCTGACGCGACAGCTGATTTGCCGACAGCGACTATCTTCGTCTAAATTCAGCTTACTCTACATCCAGTCACTGCCCGTCGCCACAGAATAAGTAAAAGTTCAAGCCGCCGCTGAACCCAGTTAGTAAATAAATCATAAAAAGTTTAGTCATAAATAAATCATTAAAATATTATGAATCTGTTTATATTTACACTTTTAACACGTCTGCGCAAAGTGTCATCTTGTCAATTCTATTAAATTAAATTCATCATTATTTTCAAATAGGTATTAAGAATACTCTTATGGATAGTCATCACTAGGTAACTAGGTTAAATAAATAAAACGTCACAAAAGCACAACTAAATTATCAGCACTACAAACATTTGGAGGCTTAAAATAAATGTCAATAGTAATAATAATAATTATATTGAATTATCTCATCGATCTAGCAGTAGACGTTTGACATGTGCCAATGGTAATATAGAAAACTTAGACGAAGCATCATACTGGACAGACCCATAAGACGTTGCCGCTCCGACGTTCACATTGTCATGTTTCTCTTTTTATTTCACGGGTCGTCGCATAGAGTAAGCGAGAGAGCTATTGTAAGATTGGCAACCTCGCACTCTGTGTCCACTTTGACCGACTAGTCGGTCACAACATTACGACCCGTCTTACTAAAAAAGCAAATTGGATCAAAATATCGCTGTGAATACTTAATATTGTTATACATAGTGGCATTATGGCGTGTTGTGCTGTGTATTGTGCATCGAGAACAACGAAAGGGGGAGTAAAAGATCCAGAATTATCATTTCATGCGTAAGTCTTTTTAGCGTTTTTTACCTAAAATAACCAGAATCAAAGCTAAATATTCGTTTCACTTAAAGAATATACATGTTTGAAGTCATACAACTATCACGCAGTGTTATTTAGTAATGAATTTAAGCATTAATTTAAGATAAATAAATGCATTGTTTTACGTGTTCCTGCTAGTGAAGTACCACTGCACGTTTCAAACTTTGTCGATATTTGGTCGATATTTATCTAATAATATTCTTTTAATATCCTACATATACTACATTAAGTGAAACATGAACTGTTAATTTCTTTCCGCGTTTAATCGGCTTGATACGTATTCTATCGATAATTAATTTTAATCTTTTTGAAGCTTTCGCGGCTTCAAATATATGATAATTTGTACCAATGTTGTGTCATGGTTAAACAATTAATTAAAATAAAACATTTTGTTATAGGTTTCCAAAATGTCCGGAAATCAGAAATCAGTGGATAAAGGCTGTGAGGCGCGAAAACTGGGAGCCACCTAAATACTCTCGACTTTGTTGAAAACATTTTGAAAAATCTAGTTTTATGACTGGGCTGTCAATCAAAAAACTAGGCAGAATAAAAGAAACTAGGAGACGGTGTAGATACTTATTAACTTTCATAGTTACTATATATAATATATATATATTCGTACTATTTACATGGCAATTACGAGTTTCGATGTTCAATAAAGTACATATTTTTGCAAACATTGTGTTCTTAATTTACAAATTCTTAGTTTTGTACACTGTGTACATTTTTATCGATAGATTCTGCACTAGTTTTCACTTCCCTACTCACTAAACGCGCGAACAGAAAGTGGACACGCTGCCAAACGAATCACTCTATCCAGTGTGATACAAGATCCTTGATAGAAAAGATTACCGCCCCATGTTGACATTCAATGAAATTGGAACAGGACCGAGGTGATTTTGTGAGAATGATTCTAATGAAAAAAGGTTTTGCAGTTAATTGAAGGAATCCGAAACATGCTTCTTGAAAATAAGATTTTGTTAAACGTTTCTAAAACAATAAAACTTGATAGAATTAGACTGACGCTCATCAAAGCGGAACAAAACCAAGTTTGCCAAATGAGGCTAACATTGTATTCACTTTCATTTTTTAATTTTTACGCCGCTGTTTTCTAATTTAGTTATTAATTGGCCAGTGCCGTACTTTTTTTTGAATTTATTTATTTCTAGGAAAAACTTAGAAACTAGACAAGATATAAACACCGATGTTACAAATGAGATGGAAAAAATAAACATAACAAGATTTCTATCGGTGTGCACTGAAGCCCACACTAGGGTGGCCTGTGTCGTGGACTCAATATTTTCTGTATTCTAAATTCAACTAATAAAAATGCAGACTATTCAATCAGAAAATGGTGATAAAAGCATATGAACCAATTTATTATGATTTCTTTGGTAGTACTTACCCAAGTTTTCGGTCCCCATCGATATGCCTGATTTGAAATAGCAGGCATAATGGCGCACTGTGTACAATAATAATGCCATCTCTACATATTTTGGGCTACAACATCATCTATCCTCAATCCGTTGGTGTAGTGTTCATCAACATCAGCGAGAAGACGTCTTCTGCTGCCAAAGGCGATTACGGCAACTTTTCTAAGGAGCCCTTAGAAAAGAGGTGGGTTGCCATAATTGCCACGCTTTGCAAACTCGGGCATAGCAGAACGTTTAACGTTAACTAAGAGGACGCTGTTGCCCGTCCTCCGATGGTTCTGGTCGCAGTTTTAGGGGATACCCGGTTTAGGAGTGGTCAATTGTGGCTAATATAGCAATGTGCATTTTGTTGTATTATGAATTTAGCCATATTAGAACAGTTAAATTATTACTTGAATGTTGTATTGTTTCAGCACGGTGTGCACGGGGGCGCGCAGGGCGTGGGCCCGTGCGGCTGGTACTCCGCCTCGGCCGCGCCCGCGCCCACCGCCCCGGCGAGGCTCAAGCGAGTGCAGCCGCCGCATCACTTGCCGGTCAGTATAAATATACTTTACTAGTTGTTCGCCCCTAACTGTGACCCTGCGACTCTCATGTCTTTACAACTCCTCAACCGTGTTTAGCCAGCGAGTATTAGTATATTCGAACTTAAAAATTGTATTTGCATGAACTACTTTCCTGCAAAATATTATAAAGACCGGATCAACTGTACGCAAGCTATCGTCGAACAAATATACAAACATACACACAAGAGCCAATGTGTTTATCTAGATTCTAGACTGACACTGGGATCTTCGCTTTGCTCCGTCAACAAAATAGGCTGTGACGACTAAGACGCGAACCTTGATTTGGGAAATGAGGACGAATTGTTGTGCTGCTAGAAAGTAGAAAATTAACTAGGCTTGGTCAGGACCAAAGAAAATATACAAGAGAAGAAAAACAAAGTCATACAAAAAAAAAGTGAACCCCCGAAAAATTGCTTAAAACTAGATGAAGCTTACGTATTTAGTCAGCTAATGCCCAAACCGCTATAAAAGCCGATAAAAATATGGTTAATATAGAAACAGTATTAATATAATATGTCCGCTATTTATATTAATATAGAACTAAGGTTTGGTTCAAATTAAATTGCAATATTCGACGTCAAAAATGTTTCCAAAAATAGTAATATGTTTTCATCGCGATCTCTTGAGAACCTAGCGAGTTTTGCAAATCCTAACTAATACTATAAATTCGAAAGTAATCTCTGTCTGGTTGTTGATTGCGTTATCACGGCTGAACGGATCAAGCTGAATTATTGCATAGATACAGCTTATGATGATGATGAGCCTTTAATCATCCCACTGCTGGAATATCGGCCTACCCTCGAAGGGTGATTAGGCTATATCAACAACGCTGGCCCAGTGCGGGTTTGCGTATTCACATACGACATCGAATTTCTGGGTCACAGCGTAAGGGTCGGAGACGGAAATATGCTACTTTTTTTGTAGGTCCACGCGAACGAAGTTGCGGGTGGGTAACAGCTAGTAAAATATAACAATAATTTTACTGATATTAATAATTCAAAAATACTCATGAGAAGTCGCGTTTTTTCTCCGTACCATTATGAATGAGTTAACTTAGGTTTCAAGTCAAGCTAAAATCGTGACGATCATGTCGCAGATTAAAGCGATGGCGATCTTACATCCTCATCAGTACTACAATCAAGTTACGCATCTTTCTAAGGACATTAGCACTCTTAGTATAATTTATCTATTGGTCAGGACAGAGAAATGTAAGAAGTATTAAAAGATTAAAATTTGTAAAGATTCACTTTTTTTATTAGTAGTTTTAGTTTTTAGTTAGCCTATGCCAAATTGCATACAGATTTAGAACTAAAAACGAAATGCAACCAAAAAAATAATCTCACTCAAAATCGGAATAAACGACAGTGGCGTCGATTCCGCGTAAACTCGATAAACGAAAGTAAGTGCTATTGCTATCTTATACTAATAGACACACAAGTAAGAGATAGCATGCATTTGTACAGTCAAATGAGGCAGATCTTAGTTCTCAATACAAGCTTAGACCAGACCAGAGAGGGTGCCGACTAAAAACAAGTTTTAAAGTGTTGGTTTAACATTGGTTTAACGGTTTTTTTCGCGGCTTAAATCGGTATGAAAGCACTAAAATGCATTCTATCTATTTCTTGTGTTTCTATTAGTAAAAGACAGTGATAGCACTAAGTTTAATTTAGCGAGTTTTAGTGGAATCGACGGCAGTAACTGCGTTATAAAGATCTTTTTTTGCAACCATTAGCCATAACCGAAGCGTAGAGCTAGCAGATTTAGATTGACAGCAAATTACTGCACCGTTGTTTGAAGATGGAATAAGTCTTGTGATGAACATGTCATGGTTAATTTTACTATCTCTAAAGTACTACTAAAGATAATTGAATCACGGGAAATGTCAATGACTAATGTTTTATTTTCATCAAACTCCAGAAACAGATATCCAATTCGTTGTCACGAAGGCAATCAATTTAGTTTTAAATAAAGAAAGTCGAAAGGTTAGCGCAGAACCTTTATGAGAAAATAATCTGTCGAGTAATTGTCGTCGCCATTAAAACCTACTTTATCCGTACCGAATGCCATCTCAACATATTGAGGTCAGGCGAACCGCAGTGGCACGAATATAGCTTCGTTGACGTTTAAATTATGACCTTAATACGACCCTTTGTACCAAGATCACGAACTATTCATAGACAGAAACAAAGCTGCGAGGAGATCATTTCTATTAACTAATAGATCAAAAAGACCAATAACTTGTAGTTGGTGTCTGCTCTAACAAGTACTTTCAATTTTGAAAATACCATTTATTTAAATTTGTTTCTTCATATTCGCTTAACTATCATAATCGAGATAATCTTGTCGCCATCCGTAAAATACATATCATTGAGGAGTTCCGTTGGCCATCTGTGTTCTTCTTCATCAGTTCCACTTCACCAAATGATACTTTCTGAATGCAAATGCGTTGCTTTTTGATGAAAATATCGAAAATATTTGAGAAGTTCCCTCAATTCCTCATTGAACCCTTTATCAAAACTGGATTTTGATAAAAATGCGACCAATCTGGAAGTATTTTTACCTTTCAGATAAAAAAATAAAAATCAAATCGGTTCATAAATTATCATTCGGCTTGGAACTCGGTTAAAAATACAATGCAGTTTTACGCCGCGTTAAAACGTGACAAGTTTAAATGTGATTTGTAGTTTATTGTTTGTAATCTAACGGACTATATTATAACCTAAAACAATTCCTCGGTGCACGTACACAGAAATCAGTTTACCGTAAGAAGTGTGGCTCTTTATTTCACATTTACTGATAATATTTCTCACGATTACTTAGAAAGTAATACCATTGAGAAATTATATAAAGAAGAGTGCCAATCGCCATAGAAAAAAGCGTAACCCGATTATAGTAACTGATAACGGCGTAAGATGTCGCTTCGAATTACGATATGATCGTCACAATTCCAGTTTGCCTTGAAATAGAAACCCAAGCTAAGTCATTCGTAATGGTACGGAGATAAAACGGTAGTTTTTGTAAATATTTTTGGTAGTTATATCAGTAAAATTACTATTATTTTTTGCAAATACACGCTGGTTTCTCGAGAATGGCGTTGAAAACATTATTTTTGAAAAATATTTTTTACGCCGTATTTTGCAATCTAATTTAAACTAAACCTTAAGTTGCGAACATATAGCAATACAATTTTTATATATTACTAGTTACTTCGTTTGCGTGAACCTACAAAAAAAAATTGTCTATGTCCGTCACCGATCCTTAAGTTATATCTTTGCGAAAACTCAGCTCGATCCGTTCAGCCGCTTAGCCGTGATAGCACGACAAACTCCCAGACGGAGAGACAAAGTTACATTCGAATTTATAACATCGGTTACGGCTATTTCATCGGTATTTCATCGGCTTTTATAGCGGTTTGAACATTAGCTGACTAAATACGTAAGCGCCATTTGGTTCATGCTACATTTCGGGGGTACACTTTTTTTATGCGATGGTCATTCTTCCCGTATAATTTTTCTATGGTAATACGTTGCTCTGAGTAGATGACAAAAGTCGATTTAATAAAGTGTAAACGTGTGTAAAAGTGTAAACGTCTCGGTAATAAAGAGTTACAAGTATCTGAATCGTATTTTATTTTAAAACGGGAATACTCACGTTAAATTAAGTCGATTATTCCGACTATATTTTTGATCACACTCGGAGATCTTTATCAAGGAATGCCGTCAGCGAGACGCGCACGCGACCTCGTCTTGTCCTACACTCCAAAAACTAAACTATACTCGGACTCAATTTAACGTGAGCATACCCGTTTTATTAAAATTATATTTGTCAAAACCACGTTAGTTTACATAATATCTTCATCGTATCTACCCACAAAAACGGTGTAAGTTATTTATGACCGAGCGAAGCGAAGAGTCTCAGAGTCTACGGAAGCAAATCGGCAGCTGTATGTATTTTTATGTTTGTATGTGTATTTGTCCGGAGATAACTTGAGAACCGTTAATCCGATGTTCATGAAATTTTGTAGGGCAAGTAGTTCGTTTGAATTAGATTTTAAAGTTCGAATATGAGCTGAAGCGGTCAAGGTATTGTGAAGCTATAGGGATCGCGAGGTCTCTGTTCGGCGCGAACTACTAGTTACCATAATTCGAAAAACTGTTTCAGTGTGGAGACAGTGTGACCGGCAGTAATGGGCCACACGTTCCTCTCTCACCCACTGTATTGCAGACTTCCATTTCACATAATGTAAGTGAATAATGTTTTATCCATTATCTAAGTTCTCTATATTTCCAGTTATTCCACTGCATCTGATTATAGGTGTATATTTTGTTTTGTTTACGCAACGCACGTGTTTCAGTTATTTTTGCGCGTTGCCGGAAATACGTGTAACTGGTGAAAATAACCAGTGATCCAGTTCGCTTGCGAATGAAGTTCACGTATACGATCTTGGTTCAAATAATCTATGGGAAACCATCAGAGCTTGCCGTTCGCTCGACACGTGAGAAAGTGGCCGCGTACCGGGATATTTTCATCGTTATTATTAAGGTGATGCTTCTAAGTGGTAATTCTGTTTCAGAACTAAAAAACTATGTGTTCTATGTATATATTAAACAACTATCACTTTCACACGGAATAACCAATCTGTAGTGTCTTTCTGCTTCAATATCGTGTATAGTACAATAGAGCTTGACGGCTAATTCGGTGCATTCAATGTGGTCGTTTAGGACATGAAAATAATGTGTTTTATGTGCAAGTGACAATGGTGTTTGTTGACAGATGATGTCGTCGTCGGTGCGGACGCCTGCGCCCGCGGCGGCACCTCCCACGGCCATGCACACCTCGCAGACAACAACCGGTATATACTTCTTTGTTTTATACGAACCGCAAACAAAACGATACACCGGTCTTATTCATGCTCTAACTGAAAATGTACTTTATTTCTTTTTCCTTCGGGACCAAAGATCTTGAAAACTATAGATTCAACATCGGTGCTCTAAAAACGGAAACAATGTAGTTTTTTATTTATATTATAGTCTTGAGCACGCCATTACTCAGTCTCGCATTTTAACAAGTATTACGATTTTAAAAAAAACCCTATTGCAAAATTTTGTTCATGACACTCCGTACATCAAGAGGAATCCAAAGACACCTCACTCGTCAGAATCGGTCACGGCGTTTAGGCTACAGGAGTAATAATAGGAACACACAAAATAAATACTTTCAAATTCACAAATCCGAAAAACAATAACTTCTTAAGCTGTCGGGTAAAATAAGTCATAACTATATAGACAGCTTTTGAGAAAAGGGGTCCTGATCTTATTTTGCGTTTAGCCTCCTCTACAGTCTTGGATTTTAGTGATGGGAATGGCAACTCAAGAATGAAACAGACTGAGTGAACTATGGATATATGAATGTGTTCATTAGTATGCATTTATCAACTTATTTTAAATACGAGGAAAATGTTTTAGAATCAAATTAGAATATGATCAGTTATTTTTTGTCATAGCTGAATTTATTTACTAACGTAACACTCTTTTGGGCAGTCACGAATATATATTGAATGCACTTGTTCATTCACTTCATATCTACTTGTCGTTCACTCTATGGAACCTCATCACAAATATTGTCGATGGTTTTGTTGCTTACAATTTTTTGTCAGGTAAGGATAAACAGACTTTATAACTCAAGTGCTTTATGAAGACGCATTATAAAATATTTCCGTCACATATAAACTACTAAGTACGATTTAATCTAGTTGGGTAATGTGTACGATCAGGCTCTGAATAAAATGTTTCCATACGCGAAAGGGATAAGATGTAAAGTTATCTGTCCACTCACTCTTACTATGTACTAATGTGATATGTATCTCCTTCTCTCATTATTAATATTATATTTAGTTATTGGTATATTGGTCATACTCAGTCAACATAAAATAGGCTAGTAATGCAAATGAATATGGTCATCATATCGAGTACAATCTGGTGAACGAAAACAGGTTTATAATGAGCTAGCTGATGCACGCGACTCGTCCTGAAAATTACGAACACAAGAAACAATAAATTATCTACTAGCCCCGCTACTCTACAGGAACGGATAAAAAAATTGGCTAAAAAGTAACATATGTGTTAATCCTGGGAATAAGCTAGCTCCATACCAAATTTCATCCAAATCCGTTCAGCCCTTATAGAGTTGAACGGGAACAAACACACTTCCATAGTTACACACAAACTTTCGCATTTATAATATTCGTATGATATGTTTTCTATCCCCCGCATATATTTTTTTAACGCTCGAATGCACGCAGCGTGCGCGCAGTGCGCTCGCGAACACATTTACATGTTGTGTTGCAAATAATCTGTACCTGGCTTAAGCTGCCGATGACGATGATGAACTAATCATGTAATAACAATTACCCAGCTGTAGTGTCATTTTAAAATCAATTAAATTAGTGACACTAACACGACGTCAAACAGTAAAGGCTAAATACGTAAACAGGAACAATAGGTAATAATATACAATGTACATTATCCTTGTGAGCTATAAGTTATAGGAACAACTACGTTACTTGATGCGCACATTGTGTATAAAATATATTCCTTTTAAGAGTAATCAATGTGACTTTATAGGAAAATGTTAATTCTATCACAGTCGTGTCTCACTCAAACGCGTATTCCCTGTGTAATGAACAATACGTGTCGAAGTTTACAATTTTAAATGCATATTATCTTCCTGTGAAAGTGCAATGGTGATCACGTGTGTTGTTTTTTCCAGCCGTGTCGAAAGGCCCCAGTGACGTGTTAGTGAACTCTTCTGTCCAAAACCCACCGCCTGCGGGCAACCGGCTCGTCAACATGGCACAGTGGCCGTAAGTAAATTATCTTCGCTTATTATTTTAGAGATGTAGCCCATTTAAATTACGGCACTTAGTATGGAGGACCGGGACATGATTTATAACATAAATATACAATTGTGTTTGGTATAATTTGCTGATTTAGAATCGATATTAAATTAAATTAAACTCTCTGGAGGTACGGTACATAGAAAAATGCATTTATGCTTGAGCCATAATACATTATCGTCGCGAAGACTCAATGCCGTGTTTACGATCGTCACCCGCAATAGACTCTAACATAAAAGTCTGAAAGAACATGAATGATAAGAAGATGATCTATATGATCATACAGAGATTATATAAAGAAAGAGTGCCAATGGCCATAAAAAGATGTGTAACCCGGTTGTAGTAACTGATAAGGACATAAGATGTCGCTAGTGCTTCGAGTTGCGACATTAAAGTCACAATTTATTTTTCACTTGAAATAGAAACCCAGGGTAAGTCATTCGTAATGATACGGAGAAAAAACACAATTATTTTTTCTCTGCATTAGTAATATCAGTAAAATTATTAATTTTATTTGCAAAACATGCTAGGTTCTCACGAGATGGTATTTTTTTTGCGAATGGGAAATCTTCACAAGATACCCGACTGCTTGGTTATGTGGGATTATACCCACTAAAACCCCCCTCGTGGCCTGCCTCGGTGCTAAACCGAGGGCTCCGAGATTTCCAAGGGAAAGCACCGGAGCCTAAGTATTCAGTTTTTTCGGGGGTACACTTTTTTATAAGTGGTTGTCATTCTTTTCGTATAATTTTTCTATGATTATAGCTTCACATGACTTTCTCCATAATCTACCCCGCCTGCTCCGCGATGTGTTGATTCGACGATAATATCATCCGCTTATGTTTTTTATGTTTCTTTAGCGATACGCTTTGCTGTGTTTTATCACGGGTCAAGTGGAGTGCGTGGAAAGCTGGCTTACGCGATAAAAAATAATAATTCAAGACACATTCACATTATTGATGCAAAAGTTTGTGCGTAAGTGTGTTTGTTCCCGTTCAACTCCGTAACGGCTGAACGGATTTGGATGAAATTTGGTATGGAGGTTGCTTATATCCTGGATAACACAAAGGCTACTTTTTTTCTTGGAAAATAGCGGGGCATAAAGTCAGAAAGCTAAGAAAGAAAATGTCGATGATCAGTCAGCTCATTCATTTTCCTACTTGGAATCCTTTCAATTACATTCATATCGTGGCGACGATAGTTTGTGTTGTCTATTATTATTTTTTGTAGGTTTCGTAGTTCGCATTGAAATAAATTGAACGACTTCCTAGTATTGTATTCAATAGTTACTTAAACATAATAGGACAACAAATAACACGTATGTAATACCTATTAAGAGTTTGTTATTTTGCAAAAGAACTTTTGTGCTTTTATTATACAGATGTGACCGATCAATTAACCAGCTTTGCACGAGTGTACAATTGAATTATTTGAACATCATCATTCATAATTTTATCAATTGTCGAAATTAATTATCCCTTATTAATATTGCTAACAACTAATTTAACAAAAAGAAATAAATTCCAACTTGATTATTTCACCCGCTGGTCTATATTTTGAACTGTATTGCTTTGTAATAAGCCTTGCAATGGTTACACGTGTAATTTTGGAAACATGAAAATGTTTAACGTATTTTCGATAAGATCAGCGAATCTTATCTGTTATCTTTATTGCGATAGTAGCATGCTTCCAAACGCTCAGTCTAGAATGAACTATGACGAGCGACATTACGTTGTGTTACTATAAACCTCACAAAGTGACGCTGTTTGTTCCTCCTGCCTTTGCATATGAAAATGCTGAGTACGTATTTAATGCTTTGGATCCATTATACGTAGTTTATATTCTATGATAAATTTTGTTCTGTGAATGTCCGAAATTCGTGGATGATAAGATTCACCAGATTATATCGACTGTCACTTATTTCGGTGGTGTGAGTCCGAAATTCTTTAATAGATCTCTTAGAATCGGACGTGAATGTTAAGCTGATTCAAAGTAACGAAAGTATATAGCTTAGAGATAAATGTTCAAAAGCGAGAGGTAAAAACGCACGTCCGTAATATCAAGTAAAAATGTGATATCAATGTTAAAAAGTCGAAGTCCTGCAAAAGTGTTATCATTATCAGCAATTAATGAACACGTCACGTGGAAGTCGTGGTAGCTCAGTGTGTGCACGCTCGCCTCACATTCGTGGGGTCGTGGGTTCGAAACCGGGCGGGCCCGTCCGTACCAATGACTTCTTTGGAACTTATGTACGGATATACCACTGGCTTTTCGATGAAGGAAAACATCGTGAGGAACTCTGCATATTTCCGGAGAAGAAATTCGATGGCCTATGTGAATTCACCAAGCCGCACTGGGCCAACGTGAAAGGTATGGCCTTATCACCCTTCGAGGGTAGGCCGATATCCCAGCAGTGGGATGCTTAAACGCTGATGCAGAATATAACACGTGTAAATTCACTTATCTGCACCTGTTTCGTAAGAAAAATAAAGCAAACCAAACTCATCTATATATATAAAAATGAACCCCTATTTTTCCCGGACACGCTATAACTTGAGAAAGGCTGGACCGATTTTGATGATTTCTGTTTTGTTGTGTTCGTAATTGTGGGGACAAGGTTGTTATGAAGAGTTTAGTGAGGCCATCAGCTAGTAATGAACAGGTTAGAATTCAGCTCATGATGAGAGTTCAACTCATACTTGTACATAAAAGACTAGCTTTGTAATAATACAATTAACATTATTATTATATTAAAATTGTCGTGTATAAATTTTGCGAGTCCCGTTGGTTCGGCTACTTCATTTACATTACGTTGTGTTTGTTATGTGGTTGCTGCCAGTCAAAGTGCGACTTCCGTTCGATAATATAATAGCGGATAGTAATATAATATAAAATTGTCACGTCCCATCCTTAATGCAGTAAGTTAGCACTCTTATAAATTACTTCCCGTGAATTGAATGTTATTAACCACAACTGACGTAATTTTACTACCACTAGGTGGACCGACGACATTGTGAAAGTCGCGGGCAACCGGTGGACGCAAGTGGCTCGTTGTCGGTCGGTGTGGCGCTTTAAGTGGAAGGCCTATAGGTTCAGCAGTGGACGTCGTATGGCTGATGATAATGATCACGTAATTTTAGATATAAGCTATATAAACATATAATAAAAAGTCTCGCTAAAACTCAAAAACGGCTTGATCGATTTTGATGATTTATTTTTTGTTGTGTTCGCAATTGTTAGGACAAGGTTTAAGTTAAGCTTAGCGAGGTCTAAGGCCGAGCTTTATCGCGTACGAAGTCGGGGGCATCAGCTAATTCATATTCACCGAAAGAACGTCATTGACATGTACGACTTAACTTACTCTGAAATTCTAATTTTCTAATTTTCTAATTTTAAATTTTCTTCGAAATATTTACTCAAGCGGTGGTTTACTCGGTTCGCGGTTACTATTGGAAAATAGTGTCGGTTAGTGGTCGCAAAATACATATTTAATAGAGCAGACAAAATATTATGTATGTACAATATTCACTAAATACAATAATAATTATTATTAAAACATAAACCCAATTGTAAAATGTAGCCTACGATACACCGGACGTGAAAACGAATCGACCCTTTTAGGCGGTAGGTCACGTATGAACAGATAGACATACATAATAAGTGACATAGTTAAACCCGAAAAAGCAAAACAAGAGCTGCAAACTTCCGATATATTACACTAATTTTATAAATAAAACGGTTTTTGCTTTTTTTGTTACGATCAAATTATGATCTTGATGGGCAAGGAATTGAAAAATGTGATACAATTGGAACATCACGGTGTTGGTTTGTTTGTCATTTATCATAATTGGTCTGTTTTATCCACAAGAGATGATTCAAGAAGGGGCCGAAATATATCTGCCCTGCACAGACGTACAGACGTGGTAAAAAAAATGCACATTATGTTGATTTGGCGGCGAGGGTGGCAGCTGTTTATGAGCACGAAAGTGTCTTTTTGTACGTTTGTGAGCTAACAAATGAAACCAAGCATACAACTGCGGACTGCGGATTTGACTACAACCGATTTGTTTGTTCGTATAGATGGCACCACGGCGCGATATCCCGGGAGCGCGCGGAGGCGCTGCTGTCCGGCTCCCCGGACGGTGTGTTCCTGGTGCGTGAGAGCACCAACTTCCCCGGGGACCACACGCTATGCGTCCGGTTCCGAGGGCGCGTCGAACATTACCGGTGAGAATTACTAACACAAAATTAGTTGCCGTCTTTACAATAAAGTTTGTTCAGTTTACAAAACTTTTTGCGACCTTAGGCTACGTTGTTCTTTCTCGCCTGATAAGTGATGATGCGATCTGGCCTAGAAGGAACCGCTCCAATAGCGACCAATCAAGCAGCGCTTTTCAGTTACGTGGGTCGCACAATGAAATTGAATCGAAGCGTTCCAATCAAATTCTTAGCATGTCAACCATGAAAATATGTCGCATTTCTTTCGCCCAGCCGACCGATTGCAAAAAAAGGCAATGGCGATCGCCATTAAATGTGCGAGCGGGTGGGTGATAACGTAAGACTAGGACAAATCTTTCGTGTGCTGTTTAAAAAGTGATTCTTCGCAGTCGTTCATTGTTATCTATTCGTTTCAGAATAAAATGGGCCACAGCACCTGACAACCAAAATCATCGTTTCACAATAGACGATGAGGAATTCTTCGATAGCATGACGGATTTAATCCATGTAAGTGACATCCATTATTGTCGACCATTCGGTGGACAGATTTTTCGTAAGCGTACATGCTTAGTTTAACAAGCTTTATAAGACAACTTGCTAAACTTTAGTTGTCATAAAACTAAACAAACGAAAGCTTAGCCTTTCGCATTTTCAACTATTATTGAGAATTGAATGCATATGATTTGTTTTCCAGCACTATTTACAAGACGCGGATGGTCTCTGCACGAAGCTAGTGCGATGTCTACCGAAGTCGGCCCCGAACGGCGCCAACAATAACGGCGTCCTACAACCGCCATACCCACCTCATCCACAGGTAAATCAGAGATACATTTGAACTGACTGAAATGTTAAGGTAAACAATACTATCACCCCCCAAATACTGAAACGTTTGTTAACTTTAACAACCGATTAATTCTAATACTGCCTTTGTCTGGCACTAAGCAAATGACAAAGACAGCAATAGTTAAAGTTCTGTCGTCAAATTTAACAAACGTTTCAGTATTCGGGGGTCAGAATTGTAATCTGCTTTAGGAGGGTTTATCTCTCCCATCTTTTAACCAACTAAGCTATAGTCACTTTCAACTAGCCTTTTAAATTATTGGTCTTTCCCTTTCAATCGAAGACAGAGAAAGCAATAGACGGCTGGACACATGTCTCTTTCCCGCAGAAAACAAGGATGGAAATTTAAGTATTACTCATGAAAAGGGCAGGCTATAATTACTGCATCCTGATTGGTCGATAATTGATAACGGTAATCGTGATTGGTTGATATATGATGTTTTGTCTAATGTGCGGCCACGCTAACGGACGCTCTCATAAATCTATTCCAAATACGATGATTTGCACGACACATGTAAAATATTTAGAAATGTGGCGTAATATAGATCGTGGTAATCGCTCGCGTCATATTCGTGAGGTCGCGAGATCGAACTCGGGCGGGCCGGACCAATAAGTTCTTTGGAATTTAAGTACGCACCACTGGCTTATCGGTGAAGGAAAACGTGATTATATTCGATGACGTATGTGAATCCACCAAACAACACTGGGCCAGCGTGGTGCATATGGCCTCATAACCGTAGGCTGATATCCCAGCAGTGGGATGTTTAAAGGCTAATACAGCAAAATATAAATATCGCCTGGGGCCTGATGTATACAATAGACTTCCACGTACAGTAATTGATGCTCGGAGCTTTATATCATTCAAAAATAAATTAAAAAAATGGCTTATCACACATGCGTTTTATGACTATGACAAGTTCTTTGGTATTAAAATATCGCATTATATTTAGAAGACTATATTTTCTATAATTGACCGAGCGAAGCGAAGGTCTCAGAGTTTACTGGGACAAATCGGCTTTTGTATGTATGTTTGTGTGTATATTTATCCGATGATAACTTGCGAACCGTTGATCCGATCTTCATAAAAATTTAAGTTCGAATATGAGCTGAATCGGTCCAGGGGTTGGGAAAATATAGGGATCGCGAGGTCTCAGTTCGCCGCGAACTACTAGTTTTATTATGTTATGCTGACCTGTAATTTTTACAATAATTAATAAAGAATGTCTAATGTCTATCCTAAGGGTGTCTACACATGGCCCGACCTGACATCGTGTGAAAGGGACAGTTAGATTTGAATTTCACGGGAGCAAAAGAAACAAACTATTAAGGTTATAGCTTCTCCCTTTCGCTTCCCCAGAAACTTATATATAACCATCTCTTTCAAGCGATGTCGGGTCGGGCCTTGTGTAGACACCCTAAGAAAATACTTTCAAAAAGTATAATGTCATAATGGTTTGTGTTGTATTCCAGCAGCCGCCTCCGTACCCGCCCACGCCGAGCGTCTCCGGGCACGTCCCGCCGCAGCCACACAACACGTACTCCACACAAGGCGCCGTCGATCAAGTCGACTCGCAGGCGCACAACTTCCTCGACGCGCGTGAGACACCTTTATTATTTCATTGTGATAAACCGTGTATAGAGTCCTCAAAGGTAGGCAACGCACTGACAATGCCCCTGGTATTGGAGGTGTCCATAGGCGGCGGTGACCACTTACCATCAGGAGGCCCGTCGCTTGTTTGCCACTTATTATTAAAAAAAAAAAAAAAAAAAAAACTGAATGGATCAATCGCTGATCTCATCAAACAAAAATTCGGGTGGATAGAAGTGGGGCTCCTGCCGCTAGTTTTTGACGTTAATTCTATTTCGAAAAGAAACTGGAACATCAATCTCGGACAACTGGAGTCTCAATCTCTAAATATCAGTAATGCGTTCCGCTATCTAGATGTTCATGGCGCTACCCGTGTAATATTTTTGATTAGGAGTTTGGTGGCCATCTGTGGTCTTCTTCATCGATTCCACTTCACTAAATGATACTTTCTGAATGCAAATGCTTGACTTGTTGATGAAAGTACCGAAATCGCTATAGCTCAATTCCTCATGGATCCCATTACTGGAACTGGGTTTTGATAAAAACGGGACCAGTCTAGAAGTATATTCCTTCAAATAAAAAAAATATGGGAACCTCTTCTGGAAGTTAATATTCAGTTAATAATGAGCAGTACTTTTCTTTTTCAGGCTGGATAATAGACGAACGAGATCTGGAAATCCGCGAGAATATCGGCAAGGGGGAGTTCGGCGACGTGATGCTCGGCATACTGAACGGGACACAGAAGGTCGCCGTCAAAATACTGAAGGACCGAGAGGCGGCCAGCAAGTTCCGCGCGGAGGCCAGTGTCATGGCGTAAGTACTTTTATTAAAAGGGTATTTCCATAGCGCTAAACACCTTCGCGCGCAGCTGGAAAGAGATTACTTAAGCGCGCGCAAGTCAAAAAAACAGATAATTGCTACATTTTGTTTTATTAAAACGGGAATACTCACGTTAAATTGAGTAGGTTATTCCGACTGTAGTTTCGATCATATTCGGTGACCTTTATCAAGGAATTGTAAGCGAGACACGAGCGACCTCGTCTTAACCGACTTAATGTAACGTGAGTAATCCCGTTTTATTAAAACAAAATGTATCAAAACCACGTCAGTTTTCATAGTAAGATAAATGTTACATACTTACATCTAAACCAGGAAATCAATCGAAATTCTGTTCCATGCAAACCTAGATATTATTTTACCTCGCTATTAGTGTAATAATCACTTGAGTATACACTAGGGGTTCCGAGCGCCACCGAAAAATGTGTTCATCATGTTCTCATGTTTTCCCGCCATGGAGTATCCTTGGTCCTAGCCGACACAAATCTATCTCAAAAGAAGATTTTGATACTAAATAGAAAAATCACATTTTTAACAAAAAATAAAAATTGTTATAATATCAACTATTACTTCTGTCTGTTGCGCACTTATGTGTGACGTTTCATTGTCGCAGTCACTCATAGTCACTTTAAGTTGGAATGACTAAAAACAAACTCTGAAGTCACAGATCACACTAGATTCCGCAATTAGGACGATCGAAGCGCACCAACGCATCGGTCTAATAGTTACTTACTCCCATCGGTTCTTTGCTAGGCGCGACTTGGCGTAACCTTGAGATAGCCAATGAGAACGCTTGGGCTCAGTCCTCGAAATCCGCGCTTTCCTCCACCTTTGATGACTTTGCCGGTACAAAGATATCGTTTTGGGGTATCTAGTGTGATCTGTGTGTGAGGTACAGCAGCGGATAAATGCTGATGATGAAAAAGTGAGTATTTATTTATTTATTTAGGTTTACCTACACTGCACACCAATACAATGTCAAAAATGTACGAAAATAAAATAGAACTAAGTAAATGTCACAATACTTACAGGTGAAGACAGCATGCAATAATATAGAGCGAGGTACTACTATAAATTTATGAATAGAATGAATGAATATAAGCAAGCTTGTACTATGGGAACCAGATAACTGATAGAATACATAAATACTTTTTTTTGTTGTTGTAAATACATACATAGAATACATAGAAACACCCAGACAAAGAAACAAACATCCATGTTCAAGACACAAATGATTGTCCTGGGTGGGAATCGAACCCACAACCTATAGATCAGAAGGCGGAATTCCACCCACTGAGCCACAAGGCTAGTCAATATAATAGTTATTGATCAGATAGTCGATCTATTGTGAGTGACTGTCATCATTTATTTGTAAATAACTTATCTGACCTTTCAAGGCGCATGCTGTTACCAGTAGGTATAGTAAAAAATAACTTGTGTGTTGCAGATCCCTGAAGCACGACAATCTAGTCCGTCTGCTGGGGCTCGTGTTCACGACGCACGGCAACACGTGCATCGTGACGGAGCACTGCGCGCAGGGCTCCCTGCTCGACTACCTGCGCAGCCGAGGCCGACACTACGTCACGCAGCTCAACCAGATCAACTTCGCATAGTGAGTACTAATATCGTCATCATCGTTGGCAGCTTATTCAGCCCACTGCAGAGCACAATCCTCCTCCATCTTTCGAAAATAGTCAGTCGCGTTTTCTACCTCCGTACCATTACGTATGAGTCGGGTTGCAGTTTCAAGTCGAGCAGATGTTGAGACGACCATGTCTCAATGAAGGACTAGCGATACCTTACGTCCTTATATGTTTATAGTACATTCATGCAAATAATGCGAAATAAGAAACGCAAATTTTAGAGCAAATGTATTTTTTTTTGAATAATGTAAGATGCCATTCATTTGTCTAGGGCAAATAATAAGCAGAATTCCCGTGGGAAGGGCGCTGTACGCTGAATCACAGGCCTAGAGCCTAGTTCGGCAGCAGTTTACCTGGTTTTAATGTATTACCTAACTAATTAAAATGTTATCTTGTGCATTTTTAATGAAATAATTTATTATTATTCCATTTATTTATTGTATCTCTTAAATTTAGGTTTTTTATAAAATTAATATAAAAAAATAAATGCTATAAAACACCTAAATCTAGAGTCCCACCGACAACGAGGCAGGACCCAAGCTACCGGCGGTGCAGAGTGCAGAGTGAGGAACCTCCTGACAATGCGCGCCGTGTCAAGGATGGCTGCCCTCTGCATCTGGCCCTTTACATTTCATTTATTATTATTATTATTATCATCAATAGTACAACCGAATAACGCATTTTTCTATGGTCATAAGCACACTAAGTATATATCCCGTCCGCCCTCAGCGACGCGTGCTGCGGCATGGAGTACCTGGAGCGCACGCGCGTCGTGCACCGCGACCTGGCCGCCAGGAACGTGCTCATCTCGGGGGAGGGCACGGCCAAGGTGGCGGACTTCGGGCTGGCGCGCCCCGACTCGGCGCGGGACGACCCCGCCGACGTGGCGCGCCTGCAGGCCAAGCTGCCCATCAAGTGGACCGCGCCCGAGGCCCTCAAGAACAATGTCAGTACTTGTCACATTTAAACTTTCGCGATTTGCCCTCAAGAACAATGTCAGTACTTGTCACATTTAAACTTTCGCGATTTGCCCTCAAGAACAATGTCAGTACTTGTCACTTTTAAACTTTCGCGATTTGCCCTCAAGAACAATGTCAGTACTTGTCACATTTAAACTTTCGCGATTTGCCCTCAAGAACAATGTCAGTACTTGTCACATTTAAACTTTCGCGATTTGCCCTCAAGAACAATGTCAGTACTTGTCACATTTAAACTTTCGCGATTTGCCCTCAAGAACAATGTCAGTACTTGTCACTTTTAAACTTTCGCGATTTGCCCTCAAGAACAATGTCAGTACTTGTAACTTTTAAACTTTCGCGATTTGCCCTCGAGAACAATGTCAGTACTTGTCACTTTTAAACTTTCGCGATTTGCCCTCAAGAACAATGTCAGTATTTGTCACTTTTAAACTTTCGCGATTCGAACACATAATTTAATGTATCAGGACTTAACCACGCTAAAACTACAGTCAGCTCGTAAAATACGTTAATCATGTCGGCATCAGTGTTCTTTCGATTGACTGAAATATGGCTTACATTTCATTATCTTGTTTCAGAAATTTTCAAACAAGTCTGATATGTGGAGCTTCGGGATTCTCCTCTGGGAAATCTACTCGTTTGGGAGAGTACCGTACCCTCGAACCGTAAGTACAGACGTCGATCTTCGAAACTAGAGATAGAACGTTACTAATGAAACTGTACTCAAGTTGCAGACACGATATCTGTAAAACCAACTGCTGTACCGTTACGACTCATTTTTGAAATACGCGACCATTTGTAAAGTCGCGCTGTCCGACTCCCACTGCTAAACCTAAACCACTGCATTACTTTGACGTTTTTGGCCCGTCGATTCTGTGGTATCACTCTCTCTCTCTCTCTAAAACTAATTTAACAGGACTAAAATTATCTGCGTCTCTTTTCATTTTAATATATTATAAATGGATGGCAATGAGTTTTGAGGTGTCTAATTTTGTTTAGTTTAAAAATGGTATAACAGAATTGACACTGAATCACTGAACATTGAATCTGTGGTTTTTAAGATCTTTGATGAATATTATAATCAATTTGTTTGAAAACTTTTTGAAATCTTTCAATTTTTCTTTCTCACTAATGTCTGGAACATTTACGATAAGGACGTCCAAATAGTCTTGTGAACGATGGCTGGACGTGTGTTGAACGTGAAGAATAGCCACCGCGGCACGCAATGTGATCGAGATAATTTTATCGTTTGTAATCGGTACAGCCAAGGAGTGGAATAAACTATCGGCTTCCTTGTTTCTTGAGGTACAATATAGGGCTTTTCAAGGTCAGAGTGAATAGGTAACTTCTAAGAGAGCAATCTTTAAGAGCAAGCCGTAGTTTCAGTAACGTGGCCTCTCAACACGACGTTGACTTATTTAACACGTCGGTCGAGCAGCTTAAGCGGTTGTTAGCGAGTGCAATATTTTGTTTAAAATCTTTTGTCTAGTAGTTAACACTGGTTAATAATTTTTTCTATTATTTTTATAAGTGGAATCTTTTAAGTGGCCGTCGGTTTATATACAATTATTTAAACTTTTTTGTACGTAGCTGTAAGATTCCCGAAATAAATAAAATAATCTTGCATCGCAAGTCTTGTTGGTGGTCCAACGCAGACTAAAACGTGTTAAAAAATATATAATTTGATTTTGTTGTGATGTGTTTAGCCGTTGGCGGATGTGGTGAAGCACGTGGAGCGTGGGTACCGCATGGAGAAGCCCGAGGGCTGCCCCGCGGGCCCGTACGAGGTGATGCGCGCCGCGTGGGCGGCCGACCCCACCGCGCGGCCCACCTTCGCGGCCACGCGCCTGCGCCTCGCCGCCATGCGCGACGCCACCCCGCGCGACCACCCGCCCGCGCCCCACCCGCACCCGCACACACCCCACCAGGTACCTTACCTACTTACCCCACTTCGATTGTTGCCCTAACCGACTAAATTATAGGCGCTAAGTATAAGCAAGATAGTAGCTCGTTTTAGATATAATTAGCAATTATCTGTTTTTTTAAGCCATCTCTTTTCATCTACGCGCGAAAGTGTATAGCGCTATCTTTGTCTCGAAATACCCTCATGTTTGCAATTTGTTCCAGTGAGGAGTTCAAGCGAGCCACGACTTGATGGACTTATGATTAGTGTTTATTTACACTCGAGCAGTTAAAGTGCTGTGAAGGTTGCAAACTAATTTTATATTGTAAGGATATGGACATAATGTAAGTACTAAATTATTTTTAATATGTTTGGTGACTCTCCCTCGCTGTAATTTTATTCTGAAGTATGTGTTACATTAGTGTGCATTTTGGTGTGTTGATATTATAAAGAATGAATGTCAAGTTAGTATCGGCCGTAGCTCTTAGTGGTGGTGTTGATGCTCTCAGGGCTAGCAAATATTTTTATAATGACGTCAAATCCGGTGCACCGTTTTCTAGACTAAATTTTACAGCTCTAAAATTGTTGCTATCGTTTTCATATATTAAAATAAAATGACAAGATATTTTTCTCGGTCAAATTAGTAACTGGTGCTACAGTATAGACGCCAATTATCAGAAAAAGTTATGTGGTATTTAATGTACATGTGGAGGTAATTAATATGAGAAGAAAAAACATTTATTTAGAATCCATAATACTTATACAAATGTTTCTTTATTAATACCAACTCAATGGTGCGCACAAATATTTAGCACCAGTGTGAACCCAGACGGACGCCGACTTCGTCGGTGAGCGGTCGTCGTACCTGAAAGCGATGCGACGTAAATTAGTAGACATTTTCAAAGATGGCGCTAATTTATCAAGTATTTTATACTAAGAAGCAAATGTTCTGATGGAGATATCCATACTCGAGACCTTTGATAGCACTACTAAAAGCTCTAGGCTGTTTGAGGCCTAAAAGTAATAAGAAATCCTACACAACGTCAAGTAATTTGATCGGTCAGCGAACTACGAATGGTACTGTCTAGTCAACATAATTGTTTGTATCTTATTTAGAGCTCGCACATCAACTGAAAACATAACATGTCATTGAATTAAAGATTAATCGGGTGTTTCCGTGTTTATTGCTGATAGAGCCTTCAGGACTGCCTGCTACAACATGTTGTACACGTTAAAGGAGCGTTTCTATCAAAGATGTGCGAGGTATCAAAGCGATGCGAGAATAAATATTCAACCAGTAGGATTACTAGGCTAGGAAAAAGTAATAATCGTATTAGTGGATTTTTCTCGCTTAGCCCTTAGCTACCTCTCACATCTCTGGTGGAAACCCTAAGGCGGTACAACTCTTTCTATGTGGAAATAAAGACCAGTTTTTGTAAACGTATTTCGAAACAAAATAAATATTATCCATTTTTAAATGAATAAAGACAAGACGAGGTCGCGCGCGCGTCACACATATATCATTCCTTGATAAAGGTCACTGAACAGAATAGACGGAAGAACCGAATCAATTAAACGTGTGTATTGCCGTTTTATTGTAACAAAAACAGGAAAATAATATATATTTCTTATTTTTTCATTATTTTAATGTTAGCATTGTTAGAAAAATTGAGAGTCAGAGGATGAGGTAATCCCGAGCGCGCTAGACTCCGAAAGAGTTGGATGTTTCTCGATGCGCCGATTTTTTTACAATCTATCTTGTGATATCATTGTGTTCTGTTAGAACTGAATCGCAGCTAAATTTGAGTGAGTTACATTGATGTATTATGGTTGAAGTGTCGCACTACTTATTTCTGTAAATTTCGTTTGTCTGTGCACATAAATACAACAGTGATACAACTTAGTGGTCTGTGAAACTAGGTTTAAGTAGCATTATAGACTCGATGATCATGGTAATAGAGTCTGAATCGATTCGCACTGCACTATTTTTTCCGTAAGCTTTCTCGTTTTCGGCTTTTCTGGACTATGTTAGTGTTAGCGTGTAAGATATGCGTAGCCGTAATAAGGAAACAAACATGTTTAAGCCAAGGTTGTGTGCTATAAAATATAATTAGAGTTTGATTAACGTTCAAATACCGAATGACGCAGAAATCCTAAACTAGCCATTACAATTAAATGGATTACTGATTGAGCTATACAAAATATATTTTGGAATATGTGTTTAAACTTGAATGGATTGATCGTTCGGGACATGACAAAGTATTTTGATGTAATAGAATCTCACAATGTTGTCGTGTTAAATTGTGTCCAGATTTATAAGATGTAGTGTAAAAATGTCGTCTTATGTCTTGATATAACGTATTCAGTCGAGAATATTGTCTATAGTAGGTAAATTATTTATATACTGTACATATTTTACTTATTCAAGTCTTTATTACCAACTTAATACAAATTGTGAAAATAAGACTTGGTTCAAAGACTATTATTATAAAGGAAGGTCCGTTCGTTTGTCTAATCTTATGCAATACTAGTTTTTAAGTGTTAAATTGTTTTTACGGTTTATTTATGAGCTGTCTGTAAAATTGTAAAGAGAAATGTTCTAATGAAGCGATCCGAGCGCGGAACGTTTTCAGCCAAAGCATGTTTCGAAAGTGAACTTTTGTTTTATATTCGCACAGATGTCTTCCTTATTTTGTATTAATTTACTGTCATGTGGAAAAGATCTTAAAAACCATAGATTAAATGTCGACGCGCCAAAAACAGCAGCAAAATTCAACGCTCACATAGGCGCCATTATTCACGGTCGAGCATTTGAAAAATTACTCGCAATGCTTGGGTTTTCAGAATGATCGTTTGTTTAATAAAATTTGATAGCTTTATTGGTAATATTGTATGTATGGTTTTAAAGATCTTTGCGTTTAAGTATAAAGATCGTACAACTGTTTACTAGTCGATATAAGTAATGTGTCCAGTATGTTCTGAGCTAAGCTGTTTACAGTTGTAATGTATCCGTATGATGTAAGAACATTAAAATCTCAATTTGTTTTGTTTATTACTGTAATATTTTTGGTCGTTGTACATAGGAACTATATTAAGAGGTAAACTGTATAATAACAAAATATAAATACCCACAACATTTACATGTTTTCTTTACTAATCTAGTCCGTCCCGCTCGTGCAACAGCAGCTGGTACGAGAATCGGAAATGTTGCTGTACTGCTCAGAAGAAATAGTCGATTGTGACTTGGCTTGCTTGCTGGTGCAAGGTTTGGGCGACCATGTTTCTGCCCTGTGGCACATGCTGTTACATGCTCCCTTGCCTACTTTTATTATTGGAACACTGTTGCTACAACACTTTTGAGTCTCCTGTCCTGTGTCCGGCGCGCAACCTTTACCTTGGTCCGTGCATTTATCTGAACCCGATCGTTCTTTACATCTGCATATATGAGATGATTTCTTCGATTTATGTCGTCTTGATTTACGTGATTTTTCTTTGCGTCGACTTTTGCGTTGTTGGTGTGATCTTGTAGAGTCTACAGACATTTTGCTGTTGCTATTTTTGATTTTACACGCACATTTGATATTTTGTTTCTCTTCTTTGTCTTTTACATCACAGTTACATGGTTTTGCAGGAGTACAGTTGCAGGGTTTGGTACAGGTAATTTCGTGATCACAAACAGTCGCGGTGGTCGCTACCGGGCACTCCACCTGCACAGCAGCGCAACCCGTTGGACTCCGAAACCAATTGAACTGTTTTGGGATAAAGTAATGTATGTCCGATGTAGAAGTGCAGGAATCGTTGTGGAACTGTGAACCAAATGATAGAGAACCTTTAAATACATTTTGCATTTAATCTTTCTTTATTGCATATATGTACATTTTCTTCTTCTAAAACTACGTTTTAATTTACTTTATTAATACTTTTTTCTTAGATATTTTTTATTAATTTATTGGCCACGAAATTTCGGAATACCTATATCTGTGACCTATAACCTAATACAATAATTACCTACCTACTTCTCGCTGTAGCGAGCGAGAAGTAGGTAGGTATACGTTCGTAGTATAATCACGAATAGAGTTAGAGCACAGTTAGAGTGATCATGATTACAGCTCTTGCTGTGGCTACTTTCATTTGAAGTTATTTCGATAATTTTGTACCAAGTTGGGTAAAACCAAAAATTACGTATCCTTTATATTTTATCAACCTAAGTACACAAAATTTGCGCACTACTTAAAAAGTTACCCGATGTATAGCTGTAAAAACATAATTCTCCCAACGTCGACTTCACAGATCTGCTAAGGAAACCTGATGGTAGTACATTCGGTTGTAAGAAGGCGGCAGTCGATGCGATGAACATTAGATTCGTGAGCGCGGCCGCCGCATGCGGGGCGCCGCGCGCTGACGTCACGCGCGCGCTTCTATTGCTGGAAACTTCGCGGGTGCTTCCCGATCGTTCAATGCGTCTGCGCAGGTTTAGCGCGGACGAAGTATATCGTATTGTTATGACTCGGATACCACCAAAAACATCCAAAGATATATATGACATTTCAATGAGTTTGCTTAGATTAGCTATAACATCCTTGGCGCATATACTAGCTGACCTTTTTAATAATTGTTTGAAGGAGGGCACATTTCCTGGTCCCCTTAAAATCAGCAAGGTTTCTCCGCTGTACAAAGGAAAAGGGAAACGAGAGACCATCGATAGCTATAGACCGGTCTCCATCATACCCGCAGTCGCCAAAATTTTTGAAAATGGCCTCAGCTCTCGTCTCATAGTTTTTCTATCCGATACGTGTGCACTATCGGATAGGCAGTACGCGTACCGCGAGGGGCGTTCAACCACGGCGCTAACCCGCGAGATGATACGTCGTGTCCTGGCAGCGCGAGAATCCAGGCACAAGCTGAAGGTGGCAATACTCTGTTGTGACCTGTCGAAGGCGTTTGATGTCGCTGACCACGACGTACTTGCTGTTAAATTACGGCATTACGGCGTGGTTGGCACTTCACTCTCTCTTCTGACTGGTCTGATGCGGGAGAGGTCACAAGTGGTTGTCGGCTGTGCTGGATCGCTAAAGTCTGATCCCATGAAGTCGGACATGGGCGTGGCTCAAGGATCATCGGTGTCGAACATTCTGTTTTCTATGCTCTTGAATGACTTGCCAGACTCCGTGACAGCTGCGGATGTACTGATGTACGCAGACGACGTGGCTGCAGTGGTCACGGCGCCGACGGTGGACGCGCTCGAGCAGAAACTGAACGATGCAGCTTTCCAGCTATCTGAGTGGTTCCACATAAACGGACTCGCTCTCAACCTCTCCAAGACTCACTACGTCCAGTTTAACCTGTCTGGTAGGTCTATCAGACCTTTGACAGTGCTCGTGGATGGAGTGAGAATTGAAGAACAGGAATCCACAACATTTTTGGGTTTCGAGATAGACCGGGGATTAAAGTGGGACAACCATATAGACAATATCTGTGGAAAGCTTGGGAGCGCGTGCTTCGCACTGAGTCGAGTAGCGAGAGTGGTGCCGAGTGAGGTGGCACGAGCGTGCTACTTTGCTACGGTGCACTCTCAGCTGCAGTACGGTGCCGAGTTATGGGCTAGGGCCGCGGACTGGGAACGAGTGTTCCGCATGCAGAAGCGTGCGGTGCGGTGCGTGGCGCAAGTGCCCTGGGACACCTCGGCCCGTCCATATTTCAAAGAGCTGGGAATCCTGACGCTGCCTGCCATATTGATATTTCAAGTGGCAGTGTACGCCAGGATTAACCTAGAAGCGTACTCGGAGAGGGGCTCCAAGCACGAGTTCTTTACTCGCAACAGGGCGAAACTGTTAGCAATCCCGCGTTCCCTCGAGAAGTCTTCCAAGTTAACGCATGTCATGGGTCCGACCGTCTATAATCACCTGCTAGATGAAGTCACCGCAGCCATCAGTATGCACTCCTTTAAAAGCAAACTTAAAAAGTGGCTAATCGAACAATGCTTTTACAGGTTTGACGAATTTTACAAAATTGAAATATAGAATTAATATTTATTGTAAATTAATAATTTTTATTATTATATATATATTTAACTTGACATGTAAATAGAACTTACGCAATATATGAATATGAATATGAATATGAATATGAAACGTGAAAATAAGAAAAACATAAAACCCGACTGCAAAACGTAGTCTATGATACTCCGGATATAACGACGAATCGAACCACACAAATTAAAATTGAACAAGCCGTCTAGGCAGTAAGTCAGTCATAGGAACAGACAAACACATATTTACATACATACACCCGAAAAACGTTAACCATCCTGCAGACCTAGCATGCGCACCGCGACAAAATCATCTCTATAGGTATTCTTTATGTCTGTGAAAAAAAGATGCAACGTGTACAGAATCGTATCTGTGTCCTGTTTTTGCATGACAAAAAGAGAAGATATAAATTTGTCGCGGTGCGCATGCTAGCCCTGCTAGACAGACTTGTAAAAATAACCCACCTTTAATGATAATCCTGGTGGTGACAAATTGAGGCAGCAATCTGAAGCGGAAGCTCTTGGATATTGAAGGCTAAAACAATCCTGGTGTGGCTGAAGTAATAACGTAGGATGTATTCTGAAAATCGAATTATAACTCACAAGTTTTAAGTGAAGTTTGTATGAAGTGATTTCGATATTTCCACAGTAAAAATAATTTAAACTCACGGGTTAAAGATGTTGCGGACAAACCAAGCTCCCAAAGTATTTGTGAAGGGGTTGTTCAAATTGCCTACGTAAGGATTTTGTGGGAATGTTCTGGACTGTGGCCACTGGAGAGTAGGGAAGAACAGAAGTTGAGTGTTTCCGTCGGGAGATATGACTGAAGCTATATTGCCTTCGCCTATTATATCTGGGTATCCGCTGATTTGATTAGGTATAGCTGTAATTAAGAAATTCATTTTACTCCAGGCCGGGGTAGCATAGGTTGGCAGGTAGGTATATAAGTATAATTGCGTGGTGTGGGACAGAATTTTTAAATCTAACAGATCAAAACCCTACGCAGTTATGCACTGCGCTCGTCACCCAGAGATATTATATATGAAATCTCTTTACGCCAAGTAATTTAGCTGGGAGCATTTCTCTTCAATCCGGAACACAGTTATGTTTGCTCACTATATACTGCTTGGCGTTTTAATAACAGGTGTGGTGGTTTATTAGACTGTGCAAAAGAGTCCCATAACTAAAATATTAACCTCAAAATATCATAAAAATCGCCTCATCATCATCAACTGGAAGACTTCTACTGATGAACAAAGGCCCCCCCTTTGATCGCCTCAGATAGCTACATAAGGGATCATCACAGGACGCGTAAATTACGCTAGTGCTAATGAGAACCATCATGGAATGAAGAAAATTACTTCCAGACCGTTTTTGTTCATATAAGTATTATAGCGCCGTTGGCGTATTCCGATCCAAGCGATCTTATCCTTATTCTTATTATGTATCGATCCTTATTATGTAACTTCTCTCGTAATGATATTCGCTCTCAAGAATGCCAGACTGCGGGCTTCATTCAACGCCCAGTCTGGCTTTCTTGAAGCGCAGACGCGATTACGTGATTACCAGAGAAGTTACATAATAAAGGCGCTGTTCCTGAACATGTTACGCTGAACCTTACGTGTGCTAAACCCGCAAGGGTGTATATAATTTGGGAATCCAGTGGGTTGGAAGGGAGGCTGACAGAACTGCATGGCTAGGCTTTTTACTTAATCCACTCATTTATTCATTGGTAGTGTAGATTTATTTACATTTCTTATTGTACCCATTATCCCATCGTGGATGTTCCAAAAGTTACTGAATTTTTGAGACACATTTTGTGAATGTTTTTCATATGTGTCAATTCATTTCTGAAGTTATTTGGCCTTCATGACACTGACTTTATTTAAAGTCGCTCTTTATATTTGCTTAAGTTTATTCTGAGCTTTAAAAGATAAGAGCTATGACCAAAGAGTTGAATATACTACGGAATGACGTTATTGAGAAGGTAAATCACGGGGAGTTTTGGCGGGAACGTGAAGAAATCATGTCGCGTCATTTTATTATTTTCCAAAACTTGTGTTATTTCGAGTGTTAATGTGTAAAAACGGTGAACTTTTACCCGTTAAGTGTTCTTGAACATGCACGCGTGTTGGTGAATGGTATAATGTCGTGAAACGTGAATTTTCATGTTGTTTCCAAAACTCCATAGAAGGCTCTAGTAAAGTTTTCACCACTTTACTGGGGCATGACTTGGACTTGACCGTGACTTGATTTGCTCGCTTTTGACTGTGACTATGACTTGTATGATAATATTTAACAAAACTTGAATATATATAACCATACTTGACACTGGCAAATGCATAAGACGTGCGACGCCAAAATCCTCTTACGAGGAAAGAAAAAAAAAAAAAAAAAAGGTAAATCACAGAAACAAAGGGAATATAAAGATTACGTCACAAAAGACGCGTGATGTTCTAATACTCATCATCCCAAAATATCGGGCATTCCTGGGTCAGAGCAAAATATGGGATCTGGTTGGAATCGGGCTGGCTCGACGCACGACGGCTAACAAGGATTGACGCTACTTTAGAATATTAGTGTGAGCGAAACAGCGATATTTCGAGCACAGTATTAAACTCGGTTTTCCCGGACCACACGCTTATTATGTAGGTTCGTGATTACGATTGCGATCGCATGCCATCCCGCTCCAACTATCTATTAACGAACTTATCCATGCGCGTTCCCGCTCGTGCACGGACACTATCAAGGACATACATAATAAGGCATTTATATATTTATAAATAGCTGTTACCCGCGACATCGTTCGCGTGGACCTCCAAAAAAAAGTGTCCGAAAGTCTCCGAAAGTTCAGCTTGATTCGTTCAGCCGTTTAGCCGTGATAACGCGACAAAGACCCAGACAGAGAGACAGAGTTACATTCGTATTTATAATATTAGTTATGATTGAGTAAGAGGCCCTAACTTACGAGGCTACACCAAGCAAAACCAAAAGTTTTTGTAAAACTCTTGTTATAATCTCCATAAAAATGCACTACATAGTAGTGTTAATATTTCATTATTACAAATTGCATATAATATAATTTCTGTACAAGTTAATCTTAAGCCTAATATCAGTCTAGTCAGTTAAACACAGCATTCCTTATATGGAAGTTGACGATGTATTCTGCGTTAGTTCTCTGCACGCTGATCGCGAACGGGTCGGTCGGGTGGAAGGTGAAAGCTACGAGTCTTCGGGCGCTGGCCGGCACTGACTGGCCCAACACCCCAGCGTATATTTTAAACTTGAGTAATCCGGAATCTCGAGCGTAAAATCTGTAACCAAAATTAACAAAAACATGCTCAATTTGCCTTTCTAAGGGTGACAGCTAGATTTGAATTACACGGGAGCAAAAGAAACAAACTATTAAGGTTATAGCTTCTCCCTTTCGCTCCCCGAGAAATTAATATATAGCCATCTCTTTCAAACGATGTCAGGTCAGGCTATGTAGCGAGGCCTTAATATAACGTCGCGTTTACGATCTCCCACTAGGGGGACCGACGACATTGTAAAAGTCGCGGGCAACCGGTGGATGCAAGTGCACGATGTCGGTCGGTGTGGCGCTCTAAGGGGAGGCCTATGTTCAGCAGTGGACGTCTTCTGGTTGATGATGATGTTTACGATCTCAATGGGCAGCAGCAGAGGGACTGGTGGTGGTCGTAGCTTCACTTGTTTGTACAGAAAGAAGATCAAGCCCTTTCCTAAGAATCAGCACACAGACCAAACCACTAAGATATGAGACTTGAAATTTGGACCCAATACTCCTTAAACAATAACAATAAGAACGGGTTTTGCGAAATTCCACCCTTAAAGGGGTAGAAAGGACCCCCAAAATTTGTATGAAAATTAAATATTTTTCATGCTATACCAATTAAACTCAGTTTTTTTTATGATTGTAATTAAATAAAAAAAGGCAAGTCGCAGGATTTTTCTTAAAACAACCCCTAAAGAGGTGAAATGGAGTGTTTAATGTACACTCCTTTAACGCTTGCCGCGCGGGCAAGTTGTGTATAATTTGTTCCATACACAATACTGAGTATTGGATAGCGATATCATACCGCCCCGCGCCGCTCCCGCAGCCAGCCCGTGTCAAAGTGAACGCGGCCTTACTTTAAAAAAAGTTTAAAAGTAGGACATGACTGCATGCTGCTTATGCACTTCGGGACATCGTCCGTAGGTCTTACTCGTAATAGCGGTCGCAAGTTGAATGCTATGAGAGATATTATTATTGAGAGGTTTTGCGTATCGCAAGGTGATCGTTATCAAAAGCTTTGTAACAGTTGAACAGTCTAGGATGAAATTTGGCACATACCTTTTACTCATAGGGATTTTGGTAGTGGTAGGGCTCTTCTGCAGAGTCCGCCTGGGGAAGTACCACACCTTTGCCAGTTATTTAACCGTCAAGCAGTAGTGTACAAACATTACTGTGTTCCGGATTGAAGTTGTTTCCAGCGTTATTACACAGAGATTTAACATCTAATATCTCGGGTGACGAGCGCAGTGCATTGCCGCGAATGGTTTTGAACTGTTGAGGTTCAAAATTCTGGGTGGTACTGAACTGTTAAGAGTAAGCGTGAAGCTTAACATCAGGTAAGCTACTTGCTCGTCTCGTCACCATGTTACAAAACCAAAACAAGTTACCAAAAAAAAAGGATCAAACAAAAGTTTTGAAAATAACAGTTACCTGATGGGATACTCTCCATAAGCTTTAGGCCTCTCCATGACAGAGACCCACTTGTCGTCATAGCTGAACAGCGCCAAGTCCAAGTACGGCGATCCGCTGTACGACTGGGCGCTAATGGGGAGCTGCGCCAATATCCGCTTGGTGGCTTCTGTGCGCCCGCCGTATATCGCCCGCACGATGGTCTGTTTGAACCTCTGCTGTGTCAGCCTCGCAAACAGGTTGTTCGAAGGCGAGCACGTGAACTGAGAATCGGCGCAGAGCCTCGCGTTCCTAAAGCAATCACAGTAGTTCTCGAACAGTTGCAGTAACGACTCTGACGTGTTTTCGTACACCTCCAAGATTTTACTCTCGCTTATGTTGTATATCACGAAGAACGACGATTGGCTGTTGGGCTCCGCGACCCTCAGAGTCACCACTTCCTCGCTAGCGTATTTGATAAACAAATGATCTTCGTCGAGCAATTGCATCTTCCACATTCTCAAACTCCTGAACATGTCGAAGTATTTATAAAACTTCCGTAATTCGAGCGGGTCTCTCGACTCGTCGCTGATCGTTTTCGCCCTTTTAAAAAGGAATACTAATAATCTATGCTTTAAACTATTGATTGTCTCTTCGTGGAATGGTCTTTCATTCATTACAGGCGTGAAAACTGAGTTCACCAAAAAAGGGTCGTCGTCGAAGCAAAATCTTCCAATTTTCCTTATTTCAATGAGCATTCCCTCTACTATTTGAAATAAATGTATAGTTTGATGCTGTACAGATAATACAGCTAACACTTCTTTGTATAAATAAATGCCTTGATTGTGCGACAGGTATATTTTGTCTATTCTGAAATGCTTGGTATCACACAGCTTGCCATGATGTAAGTCAACTAAGTGTAAAGAGTAGTCTTCTAACGCAGATCTGAAAATACATGTGAGAAAAGGTTAAAGGCAACCTCAGTTATTGCAACATAGAATTGCAAGCATTCACCGCTTACTTCCCCACCGATTTTTAAGTAGTGGGGATTAAGTTGGGACTAAGCTATGTTAACAGGGCTGGCTATAAAGACCAAAACTGACTCAATGGGAATCAAATACTGGGTCTGTTAGCAAACAAACAATAATCGATTGAAACTCAGTTTTCTGTTGGTACAGTTCGTATTCTTCAACAAATCTTGATGAAACTCAGTATATAGGTCCTACAATTTTTTGTTATTTTTTTTGTCATCTGTGATTTTGATTGTAGAGTTATTTCTCCCAAAAAGGGAGAAAGTTTGCTGCAGCGCCTTACTACGGCCGATTTTGATAATGTCCATATGTTGGTACTCGCGTACAAGGGGCTTATCTTCTAACTTAGAAACGTTTGTGATTCTGATTGCGAGAGCATGCCATCCTGCCCATACCAACTTATTCGCACTATGTGCAGTCCCGCTCGCGCTCTATCACTGTCGCTTTCAGAGTTACGGGATAAGCCCAGTAATTTAATAACTTTGTTGGTATCACATCTGCCTTATGAGCGGGACAGGTATCAGAGTGATATGAAGAGTTATTGTTTGAACAATTTACCTTATTGTAGGAGTAACAGCTTCATTGTTACTATGTATATGGTAGAAATGAGGCCTTAAGTCATCTGGTATGTGCGCAGCGGATCCAACTATAACATATCTGCCATCTTCAGTAAAGAGACTGCATTCCCTGTTCAACTGCTGATCCATGAATGGCATATGAGCTGCATTGTAACGTTCCAATCTCGGAGCTTCTCTTTGCTGGCATACATTCACAGTAAACTTCGGCTGCAAAATATTGTAAATTCTACATAGTATGCTGTACTGTAAGTTGGTATTAGAGTTCAATTAATTTGTAAAAACTTTGACATCGGAAGCTTTGACTCAGCCTAGATTTACATATTGCATGCAATAATGCTAATACTAGACGCAATATTGCAGTGGAAAGACACTGCATTACAAAGACACACAACAGATTGGTTATTACAGATTCAGTTTTTGATAGGAATTAATAGACTAAGCAAGATTAACAATTTACTTTGAAAAACCTATAGAAAATGTGTGTTCTAATCCTGTGGTGTGCATCGGCGTCTGCATTCAACAAATCTGAGGGATATCCAGCCACAAGATCACTGGCTGCTGATGCTCCTCGGTATTCATAAATCTAAAAGAGTAGGGAAAATCACTTGGTATTATGTAAATACAATTTAAAAAGAACAAATTGATTTAATTTCAGGTTTTTATAATTACAAAATAATATTTGTATATATTTCTTGGAAATATTTGATGAAGAGGCTTTATAGTTGTAGAGACTTACCTCAAGAGAAGTCTGGTCAGCGGAAAAAGCAATAAAATGCTTCCCATCAGGGCTAAATTTCCTCAAAAAGCAAGGCGGCTTTTCCACATTCACAATCGTTAAATTAGGAAACACATTTTGGTAAAACTCTCTTACAACGTGAAAATGAGCACCAGGCTTGCGAGATCCATATAACTCCCTGTGCATGAGCCTCATGACAATGTTCTGAGGTTTGATTTTTCTAGGCGTTATACGTTCAGTACAAATAAATTCCTTTTCATCGAGAGCTCCAGGAGGAAGATCTTCGTAGTATACGGTGTTTTTGCTTGTGGAAGCCATGATATTAAAATAATAATTATCTTTCTTGGTCACAGTCCGGTCATACTGACTGACCTTCCAAAGAAACAGAAACCACGGCGGAGATTCAATCTCTCTTACTTAGTAAATTATATTCCCTAAATTATTTTGGTTTCTTTGAAATGAAATAATTCCCTATATTCCCAGAACATTAAAAACAAAACAAGATTTCGTGTGAGTGAGACGCTTTATTATTTCTTTCTCTGTCTATGGTTTTTTAATGTTTTTTTTTTCTCTTATTTTTTTTGGCTCCACACGCTGTGTATTTAGGGTGTCTATACATGACCTGACCTGACATCGTGTGATAGAGATGGCTATATGTAAGTTTCTGAGGGAGCGAAAGGGAGAAGCTATAACCTTAATAGTTTGTTTCTTTTGCTCCCGTGAAAATCATGTCTAGCTGTCCCTTTTACACGGTGTCAGGTCAGGCCATGTAGCGAGGCCTTAAGTCACAGTCAAGTCAACGTCATGCCCTTGGGGACCGGGAAGCTCATCTTATTTTCAAACTATTATTAATTAATCTTATTATCAGAGCGCCTGACCCTTGGAGGAATGAACCTTACCTGACATCGTGCGAAAGGGACAGCTAGACTTGAATTCCACGGGAGCTAAAGAAACAAACTACTAAGGTTATATAGCTTATCACTTTCGCTCCCCCAGAAACTTATAGATAGCCATCTCTATCACACGATGCACGTCAGGGACCCTATTCCTGTGCGCTCGAGATTGTCTTGGTCACTCTCACTCCCATTAAATTCTACATTAGAGAGACAGTGATCGAGATAATCTCGAGCGCACAGGAATAGGGTCCCAGGCCATGTATAGACACCCTAAATACAGCCCTGAGGAAGAGAAACATCAGTGTTTTTCTCTATACGGCAATTGCCGTATTATACGGCTTTGAGACACGCTGATACGGCATACGGCAGCACTTCCAAAGCCGTATAATATTTGTATGAAATATACGGAAATCCACGAAAGAGTCATCAAAAACTGCCATTACTAATTTTTCATGTAACGTAACGCACCGAGTACCCGGAATTCCCCGTTATAAAACTCCCTCTATGAATTCGACAAAATTGAGATGTTGGACTATTAAGTGGTTTGTGCTTACATCGTTTCACTGAGCTTACAGAAGCTGTTACGATTAGTAAGCGGTGATACATTGATCAGAAAAATAAAAAAAATAAAGGGTGAAAATGTCGATAAGGATGATAAGAGAAGGAGAGATACCATGTCCAGGTGAAAATGAGACATAGCTTCTAACCACAATTCAAAACCTATATGGAGAGCAGTAAAAAAAGGCTGAGAATCATAATCTTGTATACAAATTAATGAAAAATTAGAACGTACGGCAATTTCTTTTAATTTTGTCCCAAATACAGCAATTTTGAGATCTAGATACGGCAGCCCCAAAATCGACTTGGAACAACACTGAAACATACCAAAGGGAGTTTTGGCGGGAACGTGAAGAAATCATATCGCGTCATTTTATTATTTTCCAAAACTTGTGTTGTATTTCGAGTGTTAATGTGTAAAAACGGTGAATTTTTACCTGTTAAGTGTTCGCGCACATGCACGAGTGTTGGTGAATGGTATAATGTCGTGAAACGTGAATTTTCATGTTTTTTCCAAAACTCCATAGAAGGCTCTAGTAAAGTTTTCACCACTTTACTGGGGCATGACTTGGACTTGACCGTGTCTTGCTTTGCTCGCCTTTGACTGTGACTATGACTTGTTTGATATTATTTAACAAAACTTGAAAATATACAAGTATACTTGACACTGGCAAATGCATAAGACGTGCGACGCCAAAATCCTCTCAGGAGGAAAGAGAAAAAAAAAACATACCAAAGAAAGAAAGATTTATATTAACGTAGTATTATATTCTCTTTGATTTACATTTTGAAAATGATTACTGGGATCTATGCACGTATAGATTCTGCGAAGAGTTCATTTAAACAGCTAAGCAAACGAAAATCCTTTAGATATGGCCTTCCTTTTGTATTGTTCATGATAGGTGGTTCTTTCGGGCTTCGCGAATGGACCCAAATCAGGTAAACTTTATCGACTTCATAACCTGTGTACAGTATAGTTCTCCCCTGCATTATAATGAAAATAAGTAGTGATGCTACTAGAAACCTGCACTATTCCAAATTTACTTTCAGATATCAGTTTTCAAAAGTAAAAGGAGTAAGCAAAGAAGAGGCCGAAAAGATGGGCCTACACAGAGAAAAAAAAGTGACCCTCGAAGATGCTTATGAAGATATTCAAAAACTTGATCTAGACAATTGGGAAAACAAGCGTGGACCAAGGCCCTGGGAAACGAATCAGGAACAACCCAAAAAATAAATTATATATATGTTTTCGTAATTACGTACGTAAGTACCTTTTAGTTTGTTCATGCATGTAAATAGTCGAAATAAACATTTATTTATTAATTTAATTTGTGTATGTACCTTTGTTTCTTTCACCTTCCTTCATATTAGGTAGTAAAATTACAACAAGGGATTCCTAAGGTAGAATTTGCATTCAGCCACTTTCACTACTTTTGCTCATTGCCCAAAATAAACATTAAAATTACCTGCTTTGAACCAATATGTCAAGGTATGTTAGCATTAGCAGCTCCAGTTGCCAGCTCTTGTTGCATTAGTAGCTTCTGTTTGTGATTAGGACAGGAATTTGCTCTAAACCCTAAAAAGAAAAAAACAATCATAACTACGCACTTCACAAGGTGGGTCGCAGTGGCATTTTTAGCTGTTAAGGGTAGTTATGATTGTTTTTTATCTATCCAAGCAGTGAACGAAAACTGTTAAAAATTAAACTTTTGCTCTCTCAATCCCAAAACAAACACTGCATGTGATAGTTATTTTTCCCGCCAGGGGCCAATGCCTGGCCGGGGTTATTTTGGCCATAATTTTATCTAAATTATTCAATTCAATCAAATTATTAAAGTCTAATATAATAGATGTGTAATTATATTAGACTTTAATAATTTGATCAGAAAAAAATAACTTTTGTACTAAGTTCCATTATACTACATATCACAATGCCATATTATGATATTGACTCTACCTTCAAAACAAATAATGAATTTAAAAAAGGACAGTATGTTGATTTAAGCATTATGTCGGCTGTGAAGTGCACTGAGGGTGAGGCTCAGCCCAGTGGGCTTCTCTAATGCTCTTTTTGCTGTTGCAGCCGTCACAAAGTTTGAATCCTACTATAATACTATGAAAAAACCATTATGTAATTTTAATATTTATTTATAATAATTGCATTCCGTCACATAATAATATTGTTACACCCAGATTCATACAAGACATTTCTAGCACTCTAGAATACATCACAGAATACATGTTTATTCTATACAAGAAAATGTTTTTCTTTTTTGTGGAAATTAAAGACTGGCACAAAAAAGACAGCACATTGAAAAGTCCTTTTTACAGTAAATTGTTTGCAATGTGCATCAAAAACGTTATAAACTCGGTAGTCTGTGATTTTCTGCAAATTGTATCCTTAGTATTTAGTAAATAAACAAAAAAAACCGGCATCAACTTATATTTCCTCTCCAGACTGGGCCGCACTGAGTTACAGCACTCTCATACCTTAAATTTATAATATAATAATAATTAGCTATAAAACCACTACGACAGGCTAGAAAATAAAAGTTTAATTTTATATACCACCACAACATTAAATTATAATAAAAATGTTTATAATTTACACACTGCGTCTGAAAAAGCCACTTAACACACACTAAGCACACATTACAAATGAAAACTCTTTTGTGAGTTATCTCCAAATGTTATACAGGGTAACTTTTAAGTAGTGTGTGAAAGTGTACTACTTATAGATAGTTGAAAAAAAAAGATACACATTTTTTTGGTTTTGGTCCAAATTATCGAAATAACTTTAAATGAAAGTAGCTACAGCAAAAGCTGTAGTCATGATCACTCTATTCGTTATTCGAGTATAAGTAGGTAGGTCATTAAGGTTTACAGACATCTCATGGTCAGTTATTAATAAATAATTTAACTTTATTTATATATTATTATTATATTATTTATTTATTTAATTTTATTAATAAATTTAAATAACAGTTATTACTAAATTAATAAATGCAAAAAAAAAAAAAGTATTTTTGTATTTGTTAAATATTTTCTATTAACGATAATGATTACGTTCTAAAAATATTCGGACTACTTAAAAATGTACCCTGTATAAGTTTTTGTTTTTACTAGGGCTGCGCCAAATATTCGTATCGGCTTGTGTTAGAATTGTCTAGAGAAGGGATACCCTAATAAATAAGCATGAAGTGAGAAAGTATAGAGACCAGTTGTGAGGGGTATTAGTATCTGCAAATGTTTTAAGCAAGACACTTTGAAAACCTTAGCTCCTCATACACAACACTAATTTCGGGAACGAATACATTTATGGCTATCTATGTATCGGGAGGGAACTGCATGTCATGCGGTTTTTAGTTGACGGCACTAGTTACAAGAAAAGGATCATCGTAAATATTATGATTAGTATTTGTTAAGTCATCTTTATTTAATTGCAATGCAAAACTATTTACATAAACCTACAGTTACTAACGTAGTTTTACGCAAATGCGTAACACATTTAGAAAACAAGAAAATAAAATAAAATCATAGAAACACAAGACTATATTTCTATACAGGAATTAATAGTATCCAAACATCGTGTGATTTCACCGTCTTATGTATGAAAAATTATAGTGTTTACTAACCTATGTTTATACAACAATTTTATATAATGCCTAAAACAAGGAATGAATTTGTAACAATGTATGTAAAGGATACTACAGATAGAAGTGACCAAAAGTCCGCAATTTTTAAATAGTTGATGTTATAGTTTAACTTACACCATTGTGATTTATATAAAATCAATCAGAAACTATAATTCTATATGTATTTTAACCCACGAAACATTTGAAAACTCGTACTTTGAATAGTACTGCAGAGCAATTTACATTCTTGTACACAAACAAACATATTTCCCTTTACCAATAAAATCAGAGAAACTGATTCTTGTATTCTCTTTCCACAAACGTGATGCCATGATATGAAAAAAAAAAACGTAGAAAGATGTTTTTACTTTTTTTTTTGTTGTCAATGGCCGCCGCGTTTCATGCGTTTAGTCATTTATTTATATTACTTCTTTGTCGCTACAAAACATGAAGCTCAAGCTTTTAACATCACATTTATTTTTATTTTCTTTAAGTCAAAATAAAGGTGGTTGGCTGGTTTGTAGCAAGAGAATAATAAATCCCTGTACACACATACAGTATTTCTTTCAGGCATGTAGCGCAAAATTAGGGGCGTAGTTCTGAAGATCACGTCATAAGGAATGTTTCTGAACAGCAATTGAGTTCGCGTCAAAATATTTTCAAGTTCAAAAAGCGAATCTATGTTATCTTCTCGCCTACGATAGGTTTTAGGCGCGCAAACGAGACAAAGCACATATTGTTTAATACAGGCAGTTAGGCGATTGTCACACAGCACCGCGCTACGCGACGGGGCGCGGGATTCTCATACAAATGCGCCGCGCCAAGCCACGCGGAGAGGTGTTGTCAGTTTGTTGTATCGCACGTGTTTTCTATACAAACGGAGACATTTCAATACAACGTTAAAAAGCGCGCGAGCAGCGTGTGAATCGCCTCAGCCTAAGCTCTCGGCAGTTTAATAAAATTAGTACCTGCCACAAACTTCGAAGTTTTATTATAGCCCGCGTGATTTTGACAAAGTTTTACTGTAAGTATGCGAGGGACAGTTGAGTCGGTGTAAGCGAGTAAGGAGGAGTCAGCGTGAGTCGCCGCGCGAGTGTTAGCTCATAGACAGCTGCCCGAGCGCCAGTAGCCTCTCCACCGCCGCGTTCACGTCGCCGAACGTCGCGATCAGTGCTGGAAACAATATTACCTATATGGTCATTTACGAACAATTGCAACTGGTTGTGGTGAGCCCGCGTAATTGTGCGCGTATAAAGATACTGTTAGAACAATGTCAATAACGCACAATGACAAAGGGTGTCGAATTTAAAAAAAAGCAAAATAGCCCAGAGTGTTAAATCCAAGGCGTACATGACTAAGACCGAGACGTCCAAAATTCCAATTATACTGCTAAATGAACTGCGATAATATATATACAAAGTTTATTTTGGTGAGCCAAACAGTTAAAGAGAAAAAAAAAAGAAGATATCAAAAAAAAAAAAAAAAGTTGGTATCACCGGGATTCTGACTCCTCATTAACTATTAGACATCTGTCGTGCAAGTAATCGTATAATAACGGAGTATAATTTTGCAATAAATAATTACCCTGCAGATTAGCTTCCCTGTTGAGGAAGCCCATAGCGGTGAGTTGTTCGAGTTGTTGCGAGTAGCGCTGCTCGGGCGGCTGCGACGTGTTGCTCTGGTTGTTCGCCATCGCACCCATCATGCGTTGCATGAACTGTCGACACAGACTCGTTACAACACCTTTACCATTATTAAAACTCAATGTATTTTATAGCCAACGCACACGCCAGATTCATAGTTCATAGTGTTTCCGAGATAAGCTGAGATGCGAGATGAGCTTAAAGCGTAATTATACTATGCGATTCCATGCTGCTAGTAAGAAAACTAAGATTGATTATTCAGCGTCGTGTAATTGCATAGACGAATTAATTCAGTACAAGTAAACAGCAGTAAATCGCATAGTGTAATGGCACTTTCAGTGTGCCGAGTATGCGAGACTTTGGCCGACTCGCGCGGACCGCAAAGCATCGAACCTTTTGTCTGTCGTGTGCGTTGCGCCTTACAGTTCCATAAGTTTATTTTGACTATACGCGGAAAAAAAACCTGTCGTGTGCGTTGGCTATTAGCCAACAGTATTCTATAAATGTAAAATTGCAATACAGTCAAGACAACTTTTAATGACTTCTAACAATTATCATATTTATTATGTGACTATCGAATTTTGTGAGACAACTTCATAATGTTTGAACGGTTATTAAAACGCCAAGTATAAAATATTTTTAAGATAAAAGAAGTGAAGTGAGAAATACTTTCAAAACTAAATAGAAATCTACAGTAGAACTTTTATGATCAAAAATCTAGGGTCTAAGTAACTATAGTTATTAAATTTTAATCGAGGCACAAGGCACTCACATATAATAGACTTTATCAAATGTTTTCTTAGTGTGGCGCTCTATCCTCTGAGGCGTAGCACCCACACATAAAGAGGCAAAATATATTTTCTGTATTAGTAATTTCATTTAAGTCCAACATAGACGCGGCCTGGTGAGACGGCCTCGGTAACGATCAGCAGACGCCCAATCATGGTGGTCGACAATGTTAAATCGAAGACGGTGATTGGGCGTCCATCGATTACCACCTAGGCCGCCACCGCAGGCCGCACCTGTGTGGGGCAGGCTTGAAATGTATATATGTATTTACTTATAGTAGAGAAAGAGCTACATCAACCGCTTACTGTGTCCGCAATTCTGAACTCGGGGACTTTTATAAATAAATTTAAGTTTATATAATAAAATAAATATATTAAAATTATATATTATCTGAGACCTTGATGTCATTTTTGTTCAGCTATCAGTGGGTAATTCCCAGTGGTGGTTCTGACTATTTCTACCAGTAGAACTACTAGGCATTTAGTTCCCAATACTACTACAGAAATTTTACAACACATTTAATGGTTGTTTTTTTGTTACTGAGTGACGAGACGAGCAAGTCACTCGGCTGATGGTAAGCGTCTCGCTTGTCCATGCACACTGCTAGTCAAAATTTTGAACTTCAACAATTCATAACCATGCGCGGCAATGCACTGCGTTCCGCAGTTCCTCACCCTGTCATAAAATGCCTTAATCTCTTCATGCCCAGTAATTTACCTGAATACACTGCCCTTCAATCCGAAACACAAGACTGCTTGGCAGTTGAATAGCTGGCAAAGGTGTGGTACTTCCCCACGGGAACACTCTGCAAGAGTCCTACCACTACTGGAAATTAAATTCCCATCCTATTCTACAGTGTAGGAAGATGCTCGCAACGAGTTATGTTGGTAGAGATTGGGGTCGATTATGTTGTACCACTCACTTAACTAAACAAATCTGACAGGACTAAAATTATATCATCTCTTTTATTTTCAACGTGTGTGAAAAGGATCGCCACAATTTGAGAGCCGTCAAATTTAGGTGAATTTATATGCAAGCTAAAGTGGCAAAATACAAAAGCTGTGTGATCCCCGTCAGAGTGCTAATTTGTTTGCAATACAAAAATATCAATGGAATATTAGTTTGAATACCCAATATGTTAGTCGGTTCAAAGTGTAAAGATATGAGGTCCCAACACCCAACCTGTGAGTAGTGGGTTCAAAGTGTAAAGATATGAGATCCCAACACCCAACCTGTGAGTAATGGGTTCAAAGTGTAAAGATATGAGATCCCAACACCCAACCTGTGAGTAGTGGGTTCAAAGTGTAAAGATATGAGATCCCAACACCCAACCTGTGAGTAGTGGGTTCAAAGTGTAAAGATATGAGATCCCAACACTCAACCTGTGAGTAGTGGGTTCAAAGTGTAAAGTTATGAGATCCCAACACCCAACCTGTGAGTAGTGGGTTCAAAGTGTAAAGATATGAGATCCCAACACTTAACCTATGAGTAATGGGTTCAAAGTGTAAAGATATGAGATCCCAACACTCAACCTATGAGTAATGGGTTCAAAGTGTAAAGATATGAGATCCCAACACTCAACCTAAGAGTAATGGGTTCAAAGTGTAAAGATATGAGATCCCAACACCCAACCTGTGAGAATAGCTCGGTGTTTTGCTGCTGGCGCGCCTGCTGGTTGGCGGGCGGCTGCGCAGGCTGCGGCAGCGTGGCGCCCGCGGCGGCCACGCCCTGCCCCAGGCTGTTGACGAGCCCGGGGGCCGCCGTGCGCAGGTTCTCCATGCCCTGCTGGATCTGGAGGAGCGCGTTGAGGGCCTGCAATCACATACACATACACACCATTCATATCATTGTATGAAAAACTGCAAAATGTAGCCTATATCACTCCGGATGAAAAGAGGAATCCAGTGACACCTCACGCGGCAAATTCGGTCAAGCATTATAGGCTACAGGAGTTAATATAGGAACACACAAACACATCCTAACTGATATTATAAATGCTAATATACTAAACTATAACTATAGCTATAACTATTTCTCTGTCTGGGAGTTTGTGGCGTTATCACGGCTGACGAGAAGACCCGAATTAGAAGACGGATATAAGCTACTTTTTTTTGTAGGTCCACGCGAACGAAGTCGCACGTAACAACTAGTATTAACATAAACACTTACTCTTACTAATAAACATTGCCCTCCATCCTTCTTGCGAAGTCGGGTAAAGAAGAAATATTAAAGGGATAGCTAGAGAAACAAAAAATGTCTATGAGACTCGGTTTTGATCAGTAAACTTTTATCGTGCAACTGTTGGAGATGAATAAGTTGCCGGTGGGCCTGATGGTAAGCATCTATGTAAACGTGCCCTTCAATACGAAATATAAAAATAAAGTTCCGTTTCGATTACAGCAATGTAGTGTAAAGCTTGTAATGGTTCACCTGTGGGTTGGACATCATGGATTGCATTTCTGGGTTCTGAAGCTGAGCGAGCATCTGTGGCATCATCGTGCGTATCTGTTCTTGCAGTTGTGGGTTGTTCGCGAACATTGGATTCTGGAACATACATTTATTTAACATTTTTTATTGTAAACTAGCGACCCGCCCGGCTTCGCGCGGGTACCAGACTTCAGAGGATCACCCGCTGGGCTTATCTAAAGATTCCACGAAAATTTCATCAAAATTGGTCCAGCCGATTTGGAGTCTATGTGGGGGAATATATAGATCAACTTTTATATATAAATATTGGAAAACATGATAACATGAAGTATTCCCGATAAAAATCATTGAAACAAACCACGATTTACACATTTTTTGCCAGACCTCCAAACACTAGGAGGTTTTGCCAGACCTCCAAACACTAGGGGGTTTGGAGGTCTGGCAAATAATACGTATTCCAATGATTATAACTCTAATAGTGAGATAATCATAATTTCTAGGTTAGCTTTGTACAGAATTTTGTATGATTTTCTGATTTAGTTGTAATTAGCAATTATTTCATTTCTTGACTAACATCTATATCTTTCATCAGCACGCGGAAGTGTATAGCGCTATCATTTTCTCGACTTAACCCCTTAAGAACCATAAATAATAAGTACCTGATTAATAAGTCTCGACGCCATTTCGGGATCGGCATTAAACGCCTCCAGCATGCTGTTGGTATAGGGCGCCGACAGCATCGACTGCACCAGCCGGGGGTTCTCCGCCATCTGCTGCAGTAGCGACTGCATGCCCGGCGTGTTGATGAGGCCGGGGCCCACGCCCGCGGCGCCGCCCGCGCCGGCCGCGCCGCCCGCGGGCCCCCCGGCGCCGGCGCCGCCGCCGCCCCCGCCGCGCGACCACGGATTGGGCAGCGGCTGCCGATTCTCGGACCCTTGTTGCGGGTTTGTGCCGTCTGGAGTAACATAGGTTTATATTATAAATCAACATAGAAAATTGACTAGCTCTTTCAGTTTTTATGTAGAAGTTAGGAAGCGTTTATTCCGTCGATTTGAGGGATCCCCTGACAGGGCCCATTTCATTTCAAGGAAATAAAAATCCTATATTTGATATAGTTTTTTAAATATAAAGTTTACAGCAAATTTACCATAAAATAAAATGAAAACAAGATTTATTTTCAACTGCTGGCAAATTTATTGCAGTTGAAAGATCATCCGATAGCGAACGGACTGTAAATGGTAGTTACGATGATATTGATACAATGTCACAAAAAACTAGTACATTTTAAGCAAGGGTATTATAGGTCATATTATTATACTTTTAACCCTAAAAACTGGAAAATATTGGGTAAATAACAGCAGAGAAAAGATATTTTGTAAAAAATTATATCATGTAAGCATATTAGTTTGTCATAATAATAATATTACGATAACTGCTATAAACTGAACAAAACAATATTTTGAACACATTGCTTAGCTTATTATAAAATATAAAGATCTAGATGCTAAAAGCTATGCTACTCGATGAATTATTGTATATATAAAGATGCCTTGAGGAGAAAAATAATATTAAGTTACAATTTTATAATAACAGGTTACTCACCAGAGTTGTCAACTAAACCCGAGAAGGGGTTCCCAGCCATGCTGCTGGCTACATTCAACATGGGCTCCTGTATGTCTCTGTACATGCGCTGTAGAGCATTATAACCGCCTGGGGATTAAAACACATCATTAATCAACGTCTCGCTTTGACCTAAGCAACATTGGTTTTGTCTTGTAAACAACTTTCATGTTCCAGATTTTACGGAAAAAATACTGTTCTCCCAGTTTTTTGTTGACCATTTAAGGATATTTTAGCATTTATACAGCAGTGGGATAAAGAATGTAGACGGTGATGATGATGAGAAGCATTTACTTAATTACCAGTAGGCAAAATCGAATGAAATACCTTTGCGCCACGTCATTGGGTTATCGCGTCCCAAACAATCAATAAAAAACGGACATTACTAGAGTCTGAATCAATTAAATTTGAGATTAATTAATTAATTGATCAATTTGAGATTTTTTTTAATTTTAATTTGAGATTTTGATTAAATTTGAGATTGAGAATTCTTTATTGACATTTTTTGTCGAAATAGTGGTGTGGTGGGATCTGGTATGAATAATAAAGAGCATTTTTTATTTGAATTTGCATAACAAAACGCATTTTTGCCTGTTTGTGAATAGTAGGGCTGTTTATGGTAATGAGTAAGGCTGTGGATAATAACTAATAAGTCTTTGGATGGTAATAAGTAAGACTGGATGATAACGAGCAAGGGTATGGATGGTAACAAGTAAAGGTGTGTATGGTAATGAAGAGATGCCATACCGGGTATGCTCTCGAGGTTTGAGAGCGCGCGGTCGTGCGAGCGCATTAGCTCTTGCAGCATGGCAGGGTTGCGCGCCAGCTCCATCGTCTGCCGGAGCAGCTCTGGGTTGTTTAACATGTGGCTGATTTCAGGATTCCTCTGAAATACAACACTTCAATGAAAAATTCAAATTCAAGAAACCAAAATGTTCAATTCACGCGAAAACTGCGATAAACTGCTCTCAGCCTTGCGCCTTAGCGTTTCAAAGTTTATTTATCTTCATCTACATTTATATAATCGTAAAAGATGTCGACCTCATAAACTGAAACTCACAGACATCAAGTCCTGCATCTGTGGATTGGAGGTGATAAGTGTGCGCATGTTTTCCGGATCGTTCATCATCTGCTGCACGAGGGGGTTATCCAGCACTTGGCGCAGCATGTCAGGGTTCGAGAGTAGCTCTTGTTGCATACGAGCCTGGAATATAGCCGTCAAGTTAACATGTGTTTGGAAAATGATTTACCATTATTTTTATCAAGTTGTTATCTAGTCTGCGTAAAAGCAGTTGTTTCATGCAGACCACAAATAATAATTATTAATATATTATAAATATGCCCAATTATTGAATTAAATTTACTTGATTTGAAACAGCTGCTTTTATATTGGAAATCATTTGGTGAAATTAGGGGATTTACTCAATTTTACATACACAACATAAATAACTATAATCCTATGAGACATTTATAGTATGACAATTATCCGAGTCTTGTCAAGCTAGTCTTCAGATTGACAGTAACATTCAAATTAACAGGCTCTTGTAAGACTTACTTGCAAATCCATAAAAGTGCTCTGCCCAAGACCTAAGCTCTCCAACCCTGCTAGACCCCCCAATGAGTTTAAGCCAAATGGTGTGGCCCCAATGTCAGCTGAAACAAATTGACATTAGTGTTAGCATATAAGTCCACTTATTACCCTTTTTAATTTTTTATCATCATCATTTTCATCAACAGCCTGAAAATGTTTAATCCTGAAAAAGGCCCCTTCCCCATAAAGCGCCACACTGAACGACAATTTGCATCCACTGGTTGCCTGCGACTTTCAAAATGTCGTGAGTCTACCTAGTGGGAGGCCTATCTATGTTGCATCTTCCAGTTTGTGGTCACCACTCAAGGACCTTTATTCCCCATCGGTTATTGGTTCTTCAAGAGATGTGGCCTGCCCATTGCCAGTTCAGCGATTTAATTTTGACTTAATGGATATTATAAGCATCTCAAAGGTGCTAAGCTAAAATAAAATGTACTAGAATTACCCACCTTACTAAGCTTATGAGCGCTTCTTAAATTGACATAAGTCATAATTAGGCGTTTTTGTGTATGAATCTCGTTGAATATTATACTTATTTTTAATAAAAGTAAAATTAATTCTATTAGAAAATGTTTGTTATAAGCATTACAGTACTAAAACTAAGCTCCAATGGTTAGTTTCGAAAAACTAAATAATAATATGTAAAAATTTGTTAAAACTATATATTCACTATGATTTTTTGTGGTGATTGCTTACCATTGGAGCTTAGTGTTAGTACTGTAATGTTTTTAACAAACTTTTTCTAATAGAATTAATTTTACTTTTATTAAAAATAAGTACAATACAGTTTTATACAGGGTTACAAATAAGGAAAGAGTATATCATGAGTACTATGAGCCTTTTTCGGCATAGCTTACCCTTTCCTTATAGCCCTGTATTATAATTCTCAGTAATAAGTACTATGTTCATCACCTTTAAACATTTAAATGCAAAGATTCAACATTAATTCATACATTAATATTAATAATAAAACTTGGCTTTTTCAATTATAATCGAAAATCAAGGTTGTTGTCTACTTATTGACCCAGTTTTACTAATTAGCAGCGTAATTGTATATTGCTGGTTGCAGGACAATTTCACAATAGTTATTGTGAAAGAGAATAAACTTATCGACTCATTTAAAAAATTTGGTTATTTAGCTTCATGTTTTTGGTAATTATGCCTATTTAAGCTCCTCCACAGGCATTTGAGAGACAGAAAAAAGAAGATTTTGACTATGAGAACAAAACCAATGATTCTAGCTGTGAGAATCTCACAAATAGATTGTAGGGTCATCTCATTCATCCTCATTACTATACAAATATTACAATTGGCTACTTCATTGACTTTGGCTTTGATGGTGATGAAGTACTCTTTGAAAACATTGTCATATGTTAACTTAGATCAACGTTTCGGGATAAAACTGCAATCAGTCAATCCATGGTTTTCTTTCCTTAGAATCCAGAAGCATAAACCTTATACAAGCCAAAACTTTTTAATTAGCAATTCACCGAAAAAAAAACAATGAAAAAAAAATGTATAGCTCAAAATACATAGGCCATATTGTACAAAATAATGGTTCTGATAATCGGTAACTCCAGGACTTGTTGATCATTTTACCAGTCCTCACCTTTTCTAGCTCCTCTCTAGACAGCCATATTGAATCCATCTCTCAAGTTCAAACATCACAAGATAATTTTATAACACAACAGCAAGTGTACTATTTATACACTATAATGATATGTATACATAGTAATGAGGATGAATGAGATGAAAAGTTTTGAAAATGTTAAGAACCCTACAAGATGTACAAGAATTCAGTTGCACTATTATTAACATTATTTTGAGACTAAAAGCTGTCAGCCGTGAAGGCCATAAGTCGCTGGCTTAGGGAATAGGACACTGAATAATATAGCCAGATATTGACTCTCACTCTAGCTAGCTCCTAGTTCCAAGCATGAAACTCGCAGTGGACGGTAGCAACGCTGCCAGAAATATAAGCCATTTGCACCCGAAATTGCAATAAGGGATAGGTTATTTGAATAATTCATATTTTTTTTATCGTCATTACTAATTCTAAGATAGTTGGCAAGATTTACGGAGAGTTGTACTTACATACTTCATGAGAATTGAGTTCACCGTTCACCTAATTTTATGACTACTGAAACTTTCTTAATGATCTTTGCACTGGACAAATAAGGACAAAAAGCACTATTATTCACAATTTCACTACACTTTGACCCGAAAACATGACTCCTATCACTTGACACTAATTACCTGGAGGGCGTCGCGTCCCTCCTTCGGGCTCCGGTCTCGGCGGTGTCTTGATTACGAGATGGATTGTCAGCCCATCCTTGATGTTGTGCTGTTTCAGCGTGTCTCCATCATTCATAATCTTCCCGGCAAAGATCAGACATAGCTGCTCCGGCTCGGCGCTGAATTTTGACGACAGAACCTCCTTCAACTGAAAACCACATCCCGAACACCGTTAACATTGCCGAATCATTAAATACATGTCGTCAGTGATTGCGTGTCCATTATCAATGTTATTACGCCATGAGTGGCACTCTTGCCGCCGCCGTACTCACTTTTTTGATGTCAGCATCTTCTTCGATTTCGACTTGTTGTTTTTCCTTTGGTGTTTTCACTGTAATCGTAATTTTTTTGGCTTCTTGTCCCTCTGCCATTTTGGCAAATCTAGAATGACTCTGTACTTTGGCGGAATAGAAGAAAAATTACAAGAAAATTATAAAATTTGACTTGCGTTGTAGAACTGACGGATATGAGTGGAAGCCAAAAAGAAAAATGTTAATATTTGTCGTCTTCTTAATGGTTATTTAATTTCAACTTTATCTCAAAAATCGAAAGTTCTTTATATCTTGGCCTAATTTTTGAAATGAAGTTAGTAACAATCGATTGTCAAATAAAAATCTAGATTTTTTTTCCATTTGGACTCGTCTCGATAATTTATGGTAGCAGTATTGCCAGTATCCTAAAAAAGGAAAAGAGGTCTATGGCAACAATTTCCACAGACTATACATACAATGTCTTTCAATAGAAATATTTTATTCAAGAGGGTATCCGAACGAAATTTTCCGGAAGTTCGGAAAAATTACATTAAACGCCGGAAGTGGATCTTATTATTTGACTTTGACGTCAGACTTGACATGAAACAAAACAAAAAACAGTTTTCAATAATGACTTTCGCAAAATTTTAATGAAATTACCACAAAATAACGTTCGGTATGTAAGGTTATTTCACTACAGTAACTAATTTTTGGTACTGTTAAAATGTGCTAATGTTTTCTTTCAGTCCTGGTTTGATTTTTGTTTTAGGTCTCTGTTGTTAGGGTGACTACTTTTCATTAAGTCCTATTCAAGTCCTATTTTATTTTTATGCCGGACAGCGGTCAATATGCGTTTCTAGACCAACTAAATCATTTACACACAAATGGAGGTAAGTATACATTTTAAATCTGCATAGGTACATGTGCATGCCTACGTAAATCAGCTGATATTTAATTTGTTTGTTCCTTACTTGATTTAGGGAGAACAGCAAGATACAGTCTTGCAGGATGAGGACCGTTCTCCGCTGGGTTCGAAACCAACATCTATTCCACGCAAACGAAAAAACGATAAATCCATGGGTAAGGATAAACGACGACGAAAGAAACCAGTTTCTTATAAACTAAGATAGTGAAAACTCTAAACATTCCACGTTCTCCCACCAGTGTACCAAACTTCACAGGATCACTCGCTGTATTAATCTGAATGTGATTTCCTGAAAATGTTATCAAAATCGGCTTAGCCGTTTTAGAGTCTATAGGGAACACAAATAAAATACTCACCATCACAAATACTCTTATAATATTTATTGCTCACCTGCCTAATACTTTAGATAACGTTACTGATGTTACAAAATAAACATATATTTCTTGTTTCTATTGTACTTTTCAGAAAAAGAAAAGCAATTATCAGAGCAGCAAGCAAAAGAGGAGAAAGAGCAAGCGGAGAACATAGCGACGATGCTAATGCGCAATTACGATGCTAAGCTGTACTGCGAAGATGATACTTCGCAACCGACGTTGCGGACCGCGCCCATCATTCCTATCGAGACTACTAGGAAGAAGAAGAAAAGAAAGAGGTAGATTGGAGTTCACTTTTTCGTTTTTGTCGGTTCGGAAGATAAGCGCGCTTCGAATTTCTCATGAACCCTGATTTGGAATCGGTCTGCGCCACTGCGCGCTTTCCTGTGCTATTGGCCCGTTGTATGGATAACTAACTACACATGTGTACATAGCCCGTTACCTGCTGGTGGGGAACACTAAGACAACACAGAAAAAAAAAATGTGCTGAAAAATTTCAAACTTACAGTGGCTATATACGGCCTGACCTGACATCGTGTGAAAGGGACAGCTAGACTGGTGGTATGTATAGATATAGACACACACATACACAGGATATATATAGATACTGCATTCTAAGATCGTTGTTCCAACGAAAACTAGCCTTGTGGCTTACTGGGAAGATTTCCACTTTCTACGCGGTTGTGGGTTCGATTCCCACCCAGGACAAACATTTGTGTGATGAACATGGATGTTTGTTTTTGTCTGGGTGTTTCTATGTATGTATTTATTCTATCAGTTATCTGGTTCCCACATTACAAGCTTGCTTAGTTTGGGGATAGATGGCGCTGTGTGCGTAAAACGTCCATTAATATTTATTCACTGTAACTCACTTAAATTGGAGGAAAGCGCGGGTTGGGGGGACAGCGACCAAGCGTTCTCGTTGGCTGTCGCAAGGTTACGCCTACTCGCGCCTATCAATGAACCAATGAGAGTAAGTTTTTAAAGATGTATTTTGCAGGATGCGTGGCGCGCTCAGATCATCCTGCGGATTCTATTAGGGATGATCTAGCTGTGGGTAGTGACTTATCTGCCGCATTATACGCCATCGATACTATCGATAGTGGACTATCGACACTTCAAGCTTTATAATTTCAGATCCCCTTGTTCTAGATCCCAGATATCGATTTGCCTGACCAACTGTCGCTACGAGTCCATCCGCAAGGTCGCCAGCGCATTCGGTATGCGCGACGTTTCAGAAGAGGACGCGTGGAATTTCTACTGGACCGATATGAGCGTGTCCGTCGAACGCGCCAAAGAAATGAAGAGGTTCCAGCGTATCAACCACTTCCCGGGGATGCTGGAGATCTGCAGGTGAGGTTTCTTTCGGGATATCCTACGAGTACGTAGCTCGACGATTATTTTTTCTCTTCAATTTTGGCTCCGCTCGTATTATTTAGATAGTGTCACGTTTTGTAATATTTCAAGTGAAGAACATTATTTCACAATAGAACCAAATCTTAGTCATAGTCTAAGTCAATCAAAGTAAGTCATTATGTCACACCAAAAAATATATTTTTCTTTCTCTTTGTCAAATTAGAAAATGTAAAAATAAAAAATACAGTTTTAAAATATTGACATTGTTATTGTAAAGAAAACGTGTTCTTAAAATTTCCATTTTGTAATTTTTTTATTAAAAACAGTGCGAACGAGATAATTGAATTTGAATCTTAACTATACTTAGCAGTTAATGGATAGATATTCGGAAGACTCATCGTTGTTGTAAAACAACAATCGTTGGTAAGACTTTCGGCAGCCTAACAGTAACAGCCTAAACACCTGACACAGAGACAAACTTTAGTTATATTACGTTTCGAGCATTCTTCAACAGTACCACTTTTACCCTCTAAAGTTGTGTTGTCCAAGTCCAGTTAGTCGAAAGGCCTCAGGGCGCGTTTACTCGACGCGAAGCTTTGTTGCGGCTGCCGCGCGGCTTCCGCTCGGAAAGTTTTCGCTACATCTGTCTGAGCCCTCAGGGAATTTATGGGAAGAGGATAGCTAGTCATACATTTTAATGGAGTAAATGAAACAAACTAGCCATAGTCCGTTGTTTTTACTCCCATAAAATTCATGTCTTGCTATCCTTTTCGAAAAAATCAGATCATGCCCCTGTATATAGAGACCTTACATTTTCTATGGTAGCTAACTAAACGTAAAAGGGCAGTTAAGTAATGTCTTATTTTTCCCAGAAAGGATCTGCTTGCTAGGAACTTGAACAGAATGCAGAAAATATATCCGAAAGAATACAATTTCTTCCCAAAAACATGGTGTCTGCCTGCCGAGTAAGTAGATCTAGTCATTTACTTACGATAAAATTCACTAAAATTTAGTAAGACCTTTTGGGATCTCAATGAGATAGAATAGTAATAATTTTTAATGGATTCTTGACATTTTTGTCTTTACAGTAAAATTTTAAAACTTCTGTTCTTGTATTTCCACCACTTTGTATCAAATATATCTTCAAAACTATAAAAAAAACAGACGGATGAGTCAATCAGTCGCTTAAGTTTTGAACAAGAGCCTAGGCACCATTGTGGACATATCTTACTTTTCCAGCTTTGGCGAAGCTCTGAACTATGGGAAATCTCGTAAAAACAAGACATTTATCATTAAACCAGAGTGCGGAAGCCAGGGACGAGGCATATATTTGACAAAATCGCTTAAAGAAATCAAGCCCACAGATAAACTGATCTGCCAGGTATTAATAACTAATGCTTGCCTAGCTAAGTCTAGTTTTACTATCCTAACTAACCACACACTCGAAGATTATACCTAAAAAACCTCTTAAATGTGCATGCAGAAAAACTATTGTATAATACATCTCGATCAGTTATAAGTATGGTCTTTGCATACATTTAGTCTACATACAAGCACTACTGTTTTTTTAGGTACTTACACTTTTTTGTGCCTCACTTTGTTTTAATTAAGAGTCACCACAGGCGACGAATAAAAACACTGAGAGTGAGAGGGACAGATGAAAATTTCTGATATGTTAGCGCCAAAGAGAGATTTGACCAAGACTGATAGTACACGGTCTGATCGAGACGGCTTATCCTCTAACTTTGAAACGTTCGTGATTCTGATTGCGAGAGCATCCCATCCCGCTCTTACCAACTTAGTCGCACTATGCGCGATCCCGCTCGCGCACTATCACTTTCGCTTTCAGAGTTACGGGATAAGCCCACTGGTCTGTTCGAATTGTTTCTCTTCCTTAGACCTTCCTTTTTTTAGTGGACAGTGCAATTTGTCTCCTCATTGCTCTGTATTGGCCCTTAATGTACACACATCTGACAGACTTTTATGAACCAGTAGGATCAACATTTTTTATTAAATTTGTTAAATTTTCTGATTTAAATAGTATGTTGTACAGTATATTAATATTTTTTGTAGGTTTATCTTTCAAAGCCGTATCTTGTAGACGGTTACAAATTCGACATAAGGGTTTATACGCTCATAACATCGTGCGACCCTCTCCGAATTTTCGTATACAACGAAGGCTTAGTCAGGTAAGCAGTATTGTGCAAACATTACTATATTCCGGATTGAAGGGCAATGTTTCCAGCGTAATTACTGTGCATAAAGAGATTCAACATCTAATATCTCATGGTGACTAGCGCAGTGCATTGCCGCTTATGATTTTGAACTGGTGAAGTTCAAAATTCTGGGTGGCACTGTATTTTTATGGGCAGGCGTGAAGCTTAACATCAGCTGAGCGACCTGCTCGTCTCGTCACCAAGTTTCATAAAATAAAACAAATTGTGATTTTGTACGTAATCTTATATTTATATATCATTTTGTTTTTTTTCTCCTAGATTCGCAACAAGTCGATACGCGGATCCAAATGTAAACAACACTACGAATGTGTTTATGCATTTGACGAATTACGCTTTAAATAAACATAGTCGGACTTATGTGTATGATTCTGAGGCAGGTAGCAAACGGTAAGCTTATATAATTCGCGTTTCTATCTAGCACGAGTTCTCGTCTGACAAAATAATAGCCAGCGCACACGAGTATTGTGCACTTTGTGCGTTGAGCCTGCGTCGCCGCCGGCACGATAGTAAAATTTTTTTGCTCAATATTGTGCGGTAAAATCCGACAGACGTTGGCAGATTTTAACACACTCGAGCGTTTAACTTAGTAAATTTTAGTTTGATGTATCTATGTTTTACTCAAGTTTCTTCATGTGCGTTAGCTTTATTCAAGATCAGATTGTGCTAGTTTCTTTCTTTTTTCTGTGTTTGTTATTCTTCACATAACATAATGTCCTGCAGGAGAAGGTTGTTTCCTAATTCACTATTGATTTAATATTAGATGTCTATGTTTTAACACGTACCTAACCACGAAAAAGTCTGATAAAGCCTGAAAATCTGCCTCATAGTTTTTCAAAAAGACTAATCTGCCCATCAGCAAGATTTCAACCCTGAACAAGATTCTGCTCTCGCAAGGCGTGGATTTAGACCGGCTGTGGCACTCGATAGACCAAGTCATCGTGAAGACTATCATATCTGCCTGGCCCATACTGAAGCATAGCTACCACGCGTGTTTTCCTTCGCATGATATGGTTACACTTTACAATTACTCTGCATTTTTCTATTACATTAATTATAATTTTCATTTTGGTTTTGTTTTGTAGATTAGTAAAATAACTGACATACCCTGCTGACTTATCCATACTTCACAACCGTATGTAAATATTACTATATTTCTATATAAATAAATAATTAAATAAATAGGTAGCCTAGCAAAGGTATTTGTTAAAAGTTTTATGTTAGTTTTATGTTAGGACTGTAGAATAAGGTTTTCATATTTTTTATGAATAGAAATTCAATTTTATTATTTTTTAATAAGTCGTAATGTAAGTACTTATATTTGCTAAGCAAGCTTCTATTTTTAGATCAATTTTAATGTTGTCGGTAGTTGTTTGTGATTTTCTATCTTACTATACCTGCAGTTCGTCTATTAGGCTCACGTTATATTCAGGATTACTAGAACCGTGGTAATAAGCTGAAAGTACATTGTAGTCATTATAAAACAATTTTACTAACGACCAATTACGAAATACTAGTGTTTGTAATGATGACTACAATCGGCTCCTTTCAGCTTAGATAGTACTTACTGCCATTTCGTGTAACCCGGTATACCCACTTCTTAACAGGACAGGAACGTTGCTTAGGCTCTACATTTACAGTGCTTATTTATAGTTACCTATAGCTAGAAAAGCAATTATTTCCTCGATTGTCTAAAAAACAAACAAAAAAATATTTAAAAAATCGTCATTTTTAGGTACACGCTTGCTTCGAAATTCTAGGATTCGATATTCTTCTTGATCACAAGTTACATCCATTTATTTTGGAGGTAAGATTCTGAGTTGTAATTATGTTAAGTTGCACGCACGCCACCTTCACACCCAGTCCAAGCCATTACAGGCGAAAGTATCCGGTGAGGGAGCGCCTAATTGTAACGTAATGCTCAATATCGAATGTTGGATTGTTACATTACAGGCAAATGCTCTCGGCGAGGGAGCGCCTTAATGTGATCAAACTTGGCGAATAGATAATTCCAATGCAAAAATAGGCTTTATTTTTAAAAGCCTAACTAAAATGCCTTCTTGTAGGTGAACCATTCCCCAAGTTTTCACACGGACACGCAGCTGGACCGCGAAGTTAAAGAGGGTTTACTCACCGACACTTTCACCATGTTAAATATTTGGCAATGCGACAAGAAACGTGTTCTCGAAGAAGACAGAAAGAGGATACGAGATCGATTGTTGCAGACTAACAAGTGAGCGGTGATTTCACAGTCTTATTTGCCATGAGGCGATACACAAATGTGGTGTAGTGAACTAATAGAGTAAATCGTTGTATTCAAGCTAATACGTGACAGTAATCATTTTCAGATATTCTGAATTCACACCAACTGAGGAGAAAGAGCCAGAGAAAAGTCCGTGGCAGACTCAAATTCAGTGGGAAGAAACACATCTCGGAAACTTTAGGTAAACTACTACCTTTCGCAGAGATCCATTTCAATGGTAGCACAGTAGTTTCTAAAAAAATATGTATATCCGACACCAAATGTCAAATTGCAGATTTATGCGAAAGAAACTCTACACCCTGTGTTACAATTACGTTGTCTTTCCAAAACGTTGAATGCTCCAATTGAATGTTGAATGCGTTGAATTCCTATAATTTATCACACTAATCTAATTTTACTAATGTACTAATGTAATTTTATAAAAATGTCAGTGTGTTTGTTCCCGTTCAACAGTGTAACAACTGAACGGATTTGAATGAAATTTGGTATGGAGGCAGTTTTCACTCTGGATTAACACATATGCTACTTTTTATCCCGGAAAAATATTCGGTTTCTGTAGAATAGCGGGTGAAGCCGCTGGGTACAGCTAGTATTATATAAAATATATACAGCGATTTTGGTATTTTCATCAACAAGTCAAGCATTTGCATTCTGAAAGTATTATTTGGTGTAGTGGAACTGATAAAGATCACAGAAGGCCACCGGAAGTCCTCATCCCCAATGATGATGTTTAAATTTCACGGGTGGCGCCAAGAACATCTCTCATAGTGCATTTTTTTTTTTGTTGTTAAAATTATTGTTTTAATTTGTCATGCAGTTTACCAACATTTCAAGTTCTGGTTGATCCAAATTGTGAGGCGCTGCTTTACCACCTTAATGTTTATAAACTGGGTTACATGTTCGTTCCAGGCGAGTATACCCAGTGGGAGAGCAATACGCTTCGCTGTTCCAGCAACCGTCGGGCTCGCTCTACACTGGCACGGCTTCGTCTCGAGCGCGAGGGGACTGCACGAGGATACAACGCGAGGAATTCCAGGTTACTGTATTATCACAGAATGCCATATTAGTTGTCCGAGTGAGCGAAGCAAGCGAGAGTCTCTGTATTACTTTTATCTGTCCGTATACTCTCGTACTGGTCGTATTTTTTAACCAATCTTGATGAAACTTGGTATACAGGTTCCACAGTTTTGTAGATTAAAACCTTGTATTTCACCATTCTTTTTTTAAAGCACAATTCTTTTTTATCTAAAGCCTTATTTACCGTCAGAAATACTACATAAATATAGATTAACATTTTTCATTTGGCTCCCGTAAACTGTTTAAATTTTCCCCTAAATCTGTGTAAGTGCAGCCTGTTTGACTGATATCAGCAACTTAAATTAAATTTCCTGTCAAAACAGCCCAGAATACCTAAATGGTGTAGTCACAGCGACTGTATTGTAGTTACGTGACTGTTATATTTGTAGCAAACGAAAGCCAAAGCAGAAGCCCTAAAAAAGCCCTCGCAACCGACCAAGCCGCTGAAAGAGGGCGAGTCTGGCAAAAAGTTGGGCGAAGAGCCGAGTACAACGGTCACTAATACCGCCACAGAAAAACCTACCAAAGCCAAAACAAAGGAAAAACGCAAAGACAAGGAGGACAAAGACAAGAGCAGGACGTCGAAAACTTCGCTTGCAACGCAACCTCTCGTAAGATTCGGACAAAGCGTAACTAACCTTCATAAATACCAACAGGCGCTCGCAGCGCGTGTTCAACGTAACATAATCACTTTGTGACTTTCGCTTTCGTTAGGTTAGATGTAAAATTAAGCGGTACTTTCTTTCTTTGTAACCTACGTATAAATGGGATACACGCCTGGGGCTCGCAGCGAGACCAAGATGGTTGTACTTGACTTGTATAGCATAATATTGTAAGATGAGGCATGTGTTTAATGCTGCGCCACAAGCTTGGTAAGCATCGTCAAGCGTAAATTAGTGTGCCCGTCTTAAAATATAAAGTATGCCCTCCACTGGTTGAAAATACCAACTCCACCCAAGAAAATCCCTAAAATAGTGCCATATTTTATTGTCTGTATTGAGATGGAAACAATAAAGTCCTCGTTGGATACTCCCATATCTGCCACAGAGGTTTATTATACGCACAGATACGTTAACATGTCTGTTAGAGTGAAAATTAAGTACCCGAATCTGACCCAACGGCAAAAATGTAGCAAAAAGGGGTTACACTGATATGCGCTTGTCGAGGGTTACCAAGCTTGTGGCGCGAGCATAACACAGTTCGTTCCTCAGATCCCCGAGAAGGAGATGAAACCTACGTACGTATTGTGTTCGTTCGAGCCCGACCCAATCGTGGAGAAAGAAGAACGCGAGCGCGTAAACTTGCTCGCGCAACGTGATTTCCTCATTAGGAGCTATGGCATGCTGGAGCAGGTAATCTACGCCATAAGTTAAAAACACTATCAAAAGGCAAACGTGTTCATAACTCGTTGTTTTTATTCGAACGCTTTTTGTTTTCGTTCAAACGTTTTTGTTTCTCGTTCATATGTTTTGGTGTTTTGTTCAATGTTTTCGTTTAGACATTTTGTTTCTTGTTTAGACGTTTTTGTTCCCTGTTAAACATTTTTAGTCATTGTGTTTCATGTTTTATATTATGCTGCTATCAAGTTTAGTTTCTGTACCTTTAGTTTGTATTTTTGCAGATATATTTGGTCATGAAAAAAATGGGAACCCTCAGGCCCGAAGACGAACGTAAATATGGTGTATATGGACGTCTCTCTGTCGTATCGAACTCGCCCAAGGTACGTCTACTCACTGCTTACGCCTAAGTGTTCTATATTTTATTAATTTTAAAAGGATAGATGCTCGACCACAGCTCACCTGATATGCTGGTTTGGACGCCTAGCCTAGATTTGAAAAAGACAATGTTCTCAGGCCATTTCATTTGCATTCTATTCACGAAATTATACGCGCATCCATAATAATCCAGTAAATAGATATTCGAAAAAATTATAAGGCACACACAAGCGTCGTAAGCACACACAAGTTTGTCGCCATGCCATGACTGTCATCTTCCGTTGGCGAACACAATGTTCACACAAAACACGTTTTTACGCCGCCTTAGGCGCAAACAAATACAAATAAATTGGCTCTTGGAACATTGTAAATAACTTCTAATCGTCAAAAATGACACCAACATTAAAAATTGATATAATATTGTGTTTGCCTACAGAAAGTGTGAATGGTCTACGCGAAAATTACTTTAGTAAAAATAGATGTAAGAAACCAGAAAAGGGACCTGTTTAAATTTTGTGTACAGACTGCCATAATGAAGATAAAAAAAAGCAAGAAACACGAGCCGGCTAGCCACGGCGACCACTCGGATGATGGTAAGAAAACAACTTAAGGTGCTTCGTTTGAGTCCGCTAGGTAGGTAGGCGCCAAGAGATGGCGCTGTCGTTGAAAACTCAATTGAGGTATTCTGCCCCAGTTTTAATTCACTTTGCGACCTCTTACTATTGTTATAAACACATCTCAAAAATAATAGAGCCCATTAATAGCTGCACTCGACTGAAAATTCAAATAATCTTCAACGCCTGTATGCACGCATGAACATTACGCACACATGCGAATTCAAAACAGTTACAAGGAAATACGAAATTTCGTTGCTCTGAATATCGTCTCGGTGGCCGAAGTCATCAGTTTGATTAGGTAGCGCTCGTGAGGTTCCGGGTTCGAACCCCTAAAATTAGGTAGTATTATTTTTTATAATTTAATTTCGAGAATACTATTTATTTTAATTTTTGCTGTGGATTTCTTGACAAACAAACTTATTCAAAATTAGTAACGAAACTTATAAAAGTATATATCTACATAAACCTAATATTGTCACACAAATATTTAAAATGCGAAAGTTCGTGTGTAAGTGTGTAAGCATGTAAGTTTTTTTTTTTTGTTATTTGGTGACGAGACGAGCAAGTCACTCAGCTGATGTTAAGCTTCACGCTTGCTCATAACAGATCAGTGCCACCCAGAATTTTGAACCTCAACAGTTCAAAACCATGCGCGGCAATGCACTGCGCTCATTACTCTGAGATATTAGATGTTAAATCTCTGTGCCCAATAATTACGCTGGAAACATTGCCCTTCAATCCGGAACACAGTGATGTTTTGCACACTACTGCTTGACGATTGAATAACTGGGTCCCTGGAATAACCCCATATCGGGGGTTCTAAAGGCACCGAGTCTGGTACCTTCCGAACAAATTTTCCACTTTTTTTCGGTTTTTTTCAAATTAATTTCGAATTTTACATACTTAATACCTAATGAAATGAACCTAATGAAATATGCAATACCCAAAAATGTTGTGTTTTCCGCGTCGATAGACATTATTCTGCGACTAAAAATATGGATTTTAGACCCGGGTTAGATTAATTTAGTCCATAGTAGGTACTGTTGTTTGTTATTTGTTATTTTGTGTGTACACAACACACAAAACTAACTAATTGGTAGGTACGTAGGTAGGTAGGTTTGTTGCTTGGTTGGTGGCTAGGTAGGTATTATTAGTATAATGTGCATATTTTGATCGCGCAGCACGAAATATTCAAGATTTTCATATACCTCTATCAACCACCTTACCACCTACCTATATAGGTACCATACCTATATAGGCACCTTTTACAAAAAATCTATTATTTCACTAAGAAGGAAGTTTTTCAGAATTTTTTCAATATTTTCCCCGGGATCAGTGAGCGTGCGCGCAACGAGATCATACATAAAAATGCATTCATCATCATTATTGAGGTGAATTTATTTCCCGAAATTTTGCATTATTTTTCCTGGCAGCACTGATGGAGCGCGCACCGAGCCCCATACTCAGAAATGCTGAATTCCAACAAATTTTAGATATGGGGTTATTAGTTAGTCACACCAAAATGCGAAAGTTTGTGTGTATGTAAGTAGGTATGTTAGTATGTAAGTGTGTTTGTTCCCGTTCAAATCTGTAACAGCTGCACGGATTCTAATGCAATTTGGTATGGAGGTAGCCAAATTTAGGTATGGTAGCCTCCATACCAAATCTCATCCAAATCCGTTCAGCCGTTACAGAGTTTATACCGCGGGTGAAACCGCGGGGCGTGGGTAATGGGTAAGAAATCTCGGTACGATATGGAACAGGCTGATGATGATGATGATGAATTTTAAATCTATGACCGAATCACATGCGAATTCAAAACGGTTACAAGCAAATACGAAATTGAGTACCCGATTTTCGGCATTCCACCTATCAGATCGACTGGCCGAGCGGTCGAGTGGACGGATTTTCATTATGCTTCGTTTTGTAGTGTGTATCAATGAGACGAAGGTCCCCGGATCGAATCCTCATTTGAAAATTACTGTTTTTGTAGATTTTTGTTCCTTTTGTGCTATTTTTTTACAGAATAAGTTATCAAACAACACAACAAACACCACACACAAAACTAACTAACTAACTAATAGGTAGGTAGGTAGGTAGGTAGGTTGGTTGGTTGGTTGGTTGGTTGGTAGGTAGGTAGGTATTATTAGTATTATGTACATATTTCAATCGCGCAGCATGAAATATCCAAGATTTTCATATACCTCTATCTACCACCTTACCACCTACCTATATAGGTTCCTATACCTATATAGGCACCTTTTACAAAAAATCTATTATTTCACTAAGAAGGAAGTTTTTCAGATTTTTTTCATTTAGGTTATTAGTTAGTCACACCAAAAATAAATATTATAAAGAGGAAAGATTTGACTGCCCGTTTGCCCGCATTGAATAGGCTCCGAAACCACTGAACCGACCCGAAAAATCCCCCCGCTGCTGGGCAGCCTTTCAGCCCTCCTTACACTTCCTTCTTTTCTGCAACTTGACGCAAATAGAAGGGTTCTGCGTGTGCATTATAATTTTCATTCCCTCGTCAAACACCCGTGCGAAGCCGGTGCGGGCTGTAAAGGATTCAAACAGACAGACGGACAGACAGACAGACAGACGGACATGACAAACTTATAAGGGTTCCTTGTAGTACTACGGAACCCTAAAAATGTATAAATGGTTACCTATGTCAAAGTCCTCAAAATATATATTTCGCGAGGCTGCGCGGGCCGCGAGCGGCCCGCGGGGCGGTCCTGCAGTTGGGTATGGCTGGATCGTTTAGGTCGACTTGTAAAGTTAAAAAAAAAGGAGGAGCATGATGAAAACGGGTAAGAAACCTCCATACGGTAGCAATTTGGCTAATGATGATGATGATTATGGTTAAAATCTATGACCGATAATGAACGTCGCAGTTTGACGGGTAGAAATCCCCCCATCACCATGAAAATGGGCAAGAAGTCTCGATACGTTAGGAAACGTGCTGATCATGATGATGATGAATTTTAAATCTATGACCGCAAATGAAAATCGCAGTTGGAAGGGTAGAAATTTCCCCCATTGCTATGAAAAATGGGTAAGAAATCTCGGTACGATAGGAAACAGGCTGATGATGATGATGATGATGATCCTTAAAATCTATGACCGTAAATGAAAATCGCAGTTGGAAGGGTAGAAATCCCCATCGCCATGAAAATGGGCAAGAAGTCTCGAATTATATTTTTTATTTATAAATTAGGTAGGTAGGCACTTACGAAACACCTTCGCCATGATAATATTTCAGCCGAGCACGAACACGTTTCGTGCTCTTTTTTTGGCCAGAATATTGATGGCGTCTATAGCGCAACGATGATGTCTGCTGCATTCTATTATAATTATGTACGTTATTATTAGGTTACTAGCAGCCCGCCCCGGCTTCGCACGGGCACCCAACAAAAAAATAAAAACCATAATACACACACGAAAACCCCTCCACCCGCGTCAAGTCACAAAAAAAATAATAATATTAAGAAAGCCGAAAAGCCACCCAACAGCGAAACAATTTTTCAAATCCGTTCAGCAGTTTCGGAGCCCATTCAATGCAAACAAACAAACAAACAAAGAATCAAATCTTTCCTCTTTATAATATTGGTATAGATAGATTATTCTATCATCATCAATAGTTGTCGCAACGCACGCGATGTAAAGGATATTTTAGGTATTTTTTTTACATCTTGGGTTACATTATTCGAGTTTTAGTAAGGATCCCAATTTTTTTAAAAATAAAATATAGTATAGTATAGGGATAGTGTAGCTTCCCAACAGTGAAAGAATTTCCCAAATCGGTTCAGCAGTTTCGGAGCCCATTCAATGCACACAAACAAACAATCAAATCTTTCCTCTTTATTATATTGGTATAGACTATTCTTTCATCATGAATAGTTTTCGCAGTGCACGCGAAATACATCATCTTGGGTTACATTATTGGAGTTTTAGTAAGGATCCCTAATTTTTTTGAAAATATAATATAACCTATGTCACCCGGGGATAGTGAAGCTTCCCAACAGCGAAAGAATTTTTCAAATCGGTTCAGCAGTTTTGGAGCCCATTCAAACAAACAAACAATGAAATAAATAAACAATCAAATCTTTCCTCTTTATAATATTGGTATAGATAGATTAGGTAACCAAATCAAACACTGCACTGCACACCGATACCGAATCTCGCAACGTCGCAATTATCGAAGGCTGCGCGCGGACTAAGCCGCGAGGCAAGGATACCTAGTCTCGCTCACACACGCACCGACAAGCTGGCAACGTCGCGTAAACCGCGTGACGCGCGCGCGGCACAACCAGTGTACACGATTTTTGCATTCGTCACACGTTTTGCACACGTCGTTTATCCTTAAAGGATAAACGACTTTCATACAAAACTGTCGATGCCTTTTTAGGCGTCCTACTACGATTTTGAACTGGGCATGACTTAACATAGGTCTAATTTGGCCTCTAAGTATCGCAAAGTCGATAATTTAAAATGTTCATGGCTAGGAAATACCATCTTTCAACCCAATAATTACGACAAATTTTACGATTGTAGTGGTGTGTTCTTTACATGCGAATCATGCGATCATGGTGTGCGTGAAATATTGATGTGTGCGTGCGTCTTGCAAAAATCGTGTACACTGGTTGTGCCGCGCGCGCGTCACGCGGTTTACGCGACGTTGCCAGCTTGTCGGTGCGTGTGTGAGCGAGACTAGGTATCCTTGCCTCGCGGCTTAGTCCGCGCGCGGCCTTCGATAATTGCGACGTTGCGAGATTCGGTATCGGTGTGCAGTGCAGTGTTTGATTTGGTTACCTAATCTATCTATACCAATATTATAAAGAGGAAAGATTTGATTGTTTATTTATTTCATTGTTTGTTTGTTTGAATGGGCTCCAAAACTGCTGAACCGATTTGAAAAATTCTTTCGCTGTTGGGAAGCTTCACTATCCCCGGGTGACATAGGTTATATTATATTTTCAAAAAAATTAGGGATCCTTACTAAAACTCCAATAATGTAACCCAAGATGATGTATTTCGCGTGCACTGCGAAAACTATTCATGATGAAAGAATAGTCTATACCAATATAATAAAGAGGAAAGATTTGATTGTTTGTTTGTGTGCATTGAATGGGCTCCGAAACTGCTGAACCGATTTGGGAAATTCTTTCACTGTTGGGAAGCTACACTATCCCTATACTATACTATATTTTATTTTTTTTAAAACTGGGATCCTTACTAAAACTCGAATAATGTAACCCAAGATGTAAAAAAAATACCTAAAATATCCTTTACATCGCGTGCGTTGCGACAACTATTGATGATGATAGAATAATCTATCTATACCAATATTATAAAGAGGAAAGATTTGATTCTTTGTTTGTTTGTTTGTTTGCATTGAATGGGCTCCGAAACTGCTGAACGGATTTGAAAAATTGTTTCCCTGTTGGGTTTTCGGCTTTCTTAATATTTTTTTTTTTTTTGTGACTTGACGCGGGTGTAGGGGTTTTCGTGTGTGTATTATGGTTTTTATTTTTTTGTTGGGTGCCCGTGCGAAGCCGGGGCGGGCTGCTAGTAACCTAATAATAACGTACATAATTATAATAGAATGCAGCAGACATCATCGTTGCGCTATAGACGCCATCAATATTCTGGCCAAAAAAAGAGCACGAAACGTGTTCGTGCTCGGCTGACATATTATCATGGCGAAGGTGTTTCGTAAGTGCCTACCTACCTAATTTATAAATAAAAAATATAATTCGAGACTTCTTGCCCATTTTCATGGCGATGGGGGGATTTCTACCCTTCCAATTGCGATTTTCATTTACGGTCATAGATTTTAAGGATCATCATCATCATCATCATCAGCCTGTTTCCTATCGTACCGAGATTTCTTACCCATTTTTCATAGCAATGGGGGAAATTTCTACCCTTCCAACTGCGATTTTCATTTGCGGTCATAGATTTAAAATTCATCATCATCATGATCAGCACGTTTCCTAACGTATCGAGACTTCTTGCCCATTTTCATGGCGATGGGGGGATTTCTACCCGTCAAACTGCGACGTTCATTATCGGTCATAGATTTTAACCATAATCATCATCATCATTAGCCAAATTGCTACCGTATGGAGGTTTCTTACCCGTTTTCATCATGCTCCTCCTTTTTTTTTAACTTTACAAGTCGACCTAAACGATCCAGCCATACCCAACTGCAGGACCGCCCCGCGGGCCGCTCGCGGCCCGCGCAGCCTCGCGAAATATATATTTTGAGGACTTTGACATAGGTAACCATTTATACATTTTTAGGGTTCCGTAGTACTACAAGGAACCCTTATAAGTTTGTCATGTTCGTCTGTCTGTCTGTCTGTCCGTCTGTCTGTTTGAATCCTTTACAGCCCGCACCGGCTTCGCACGGGTGTTTGACGAGGGAATGAAAATTATAATGCACACGCAGAACCCTTCTATTTGCGTCAAGTTGCAGAAAAGAAGGAAGTGTAAGGAGGGCTGAAAGGCTGCCCAGCAGCGGGGGGATTTTTCGGGTCGGTTCAGTGGTTTCGGAGCCTATTCAATGCGGGCAAACGGGCAGTCAAATCTTTCCTCTTTATAATATTTATTTTTGGTGTGACTAACTAATAACCTAAATGAAAAAATTCTGAAAAACTTCCTTCTTAGTGAAATAATAGATTTTTTGTAAAAGGTGCCTATATAGGTATAGGAACCTATATAGGTAGGTGGTAAGGTGGTAGATAGAGGTATATGAAAATCTTGGATATTTCATGCTGCGCGATTGAAATATGTACATAATACTAATAATACCTACCTACCTACCAACCAACCAACCAACCAACCTACCTACCTACCTACCTACCTACCTATTAGTTAGTTAGTTATTTTTGTGTGTGGTGTTTGTTGTGTTGTTTGATAACTTATTCTGTAAAAAAATAGCACAAAAGGAACAAAAATCTACAAAAACAGTAATTTTCAAATGAGGATTCGATCCGGGGACCTTCGTCTCATTGATACACACTACAAAACGAAGCATAATGAAAATCCGTCCACTCGACCGCTCGGCCAGTCGATCTGATAGGTGGAATGCCGAAAATCGGGTACTCAATTTCGTATTTGCTTGTAACCGTTTTGAATTCGCATGTGATTCGGTCATAGATTTAAAATTCATCATCATCATCATCAGCCTGTTCCATATCGTACCGAGATTTCTTACCCATTACCCACGCCCCGCGGTTTCACCCGCGGTATAAACTCTGTAACGGCTGAACGGATTTGGATGAGATTTGGAATGGAGGCTACCATACCTAAATTTGGCTACCTCCATACCAAATTGCATTAGAATCCGTGCAGCTGTTACAGATTTGAACGGGAACAAACACACTTACATACTAACATACCTACTTACATACACACAAACTTTCGCATTTTGGTGTGACTAACTAATAACCCCATATCTAAAATTTGTTGGAATTCAGCATTTCTGAGTATGGGGCTCGGTGCGCGCTCCATCAGTGCTGCCAGGAAAAATAATGCAAAATTTCGGGAAAAAAATTCACCTCAATAATGATGATGAATGCATTTTTATGTATGATCTCGTTGCGCGCACGCTCACTGATCCCGGGAAAAATATTGAAAAAATTCTGAAAAACTTCCTTCTTAGTGAAATAATAGATTTTTTGTAAAAGGTGCCTATATAGGTATGGTACCTATATAGGTAGGTGGTAAGGTGGTAGATAGAGGTATATGAAAATCTTGAATATTTCGTGCTGCGCGATCAAAATATGCACATTATACTAATAATACCTACCTAGCCACCAACCAAGCAACAAACCTACCTACCTACGTACCTACCTATTAGTTAGTTTTGTGTGTTGTGTACACACAAAATAACAAATAACAAACAACAGTACCTACTATGGACTAAATTAATCTAACCCGGGTCTAAAATCCATATTTTTAGTCGCAGAATAATGTCTATCGACGCGGAAAACACAACATTTTTGGGTATTGCATATTTCATTAGGTCATTTCATTAGGTATTAGGTATGTAAAATTCGAAATTAATTTGAAAAAAACCGAAAAAAAGTGGAAAATTTGTTCGGAAGGTACCAGACTCGGTGCCTTTAGAACCCCCGATATGGGGTTATTCCAGGGACCCAGTTATTCAATCGTCAAGCAGTAGTGTGCAAAACATCACTGTGTTCCGGATTGAAGGGCAATGTTTCCAGCGTAATTATTGGGCACAGAGATTTAACATCTAATATCTCAGAGTAATGAGCGCAGTGCATTGCCGCGCATGGTTTTGAACTGTTGAGGTTCAAAATTCTGGGTGGCACTGAACTGTTATGAGCAAGCGTGAAGCTTAACATCAGCTGAGTGACTTGCTCGTCTCGTCACCAAATAACAAAAAACATAAACTTACATGCTTACACACTTACACACGAACTTTCGCATTTTAAATATTTGTGTGACAATATTATGTTTATGTAGATATATACTTTTATAAGTTTCGTTACTAATTTTGAATAAGTTTGTTTGTCAAGAAACCCACAGCAAAAATTAAAATAAATAGTATTCTCGAAATTAAATTATAAAAAATAATACTACCTAATTTTAGGGGTTCGAACCCGGAACCTCACGAGCGCTACCTAATCAAACTGATGACTTCGGCCACCGAGACGATATTCAGAGCAACAAAATTTCGTATTTGCTTGTAACCGTTTTGAATTCGCATGTGTGCGTAATGTTCATGCGTGCATACAGGCGTTGAAGATTATTTGAATTTTCAGTCGAGTGCAGCTATTAATGGGCTCTATTATTTTTGAGATGTGTTTATAACAATAGTAAGAGGTCGCAAAGTGAATTAAAACTGGGGCAGATTACCTCAATTGAGTTTTCAACGACAGCGCCATCTCTTGGCGCCTACCTACCTAGCGGACTCAAACGAAGCACCTTAACAATACTGATACCTACAATTTTTCTGAAATTTAAAAAAAAAGGTTTGTTACCCACTGGGCCCGCCATGACGTTCTTAAGACCCGGCTCTCCTGACTCGGGAGTCAGGAGAGCCGGGCTATCAAGTACTTTTAAAATAAAAATTAAATTTAAAGCTACTAAAATTTAAAAAACTTTGATTTAATAATAATCCAAATAGAATATTGCTACAGTTACTTATTTGAGAAAAAAAATATAATTAAATTTATTCCGTTATCCGTAATTTTTTTATAAAAAACGTAATACAAAATATTTCAGTTTTATCATCGACGGGTTTGAAAGTGCAGTGCCGCGACGCGTTGGTTTACCAACGGCCACAGGCGACGTCTGAACCCTCCGACCGCACCAACCGGACACATATCGTTAGAACGGCTTATACTTTGTGGAAACTAAGCTCGTAAGCATATTCGATCGTCGTTTTCAAAAGGCTTTTCACAGGAAGTCTTTTTAGAAAAGCAGTTTCTAAAATCTTTTTAATTCTAACGCCCGCTGAAGAGTCAAGCCGAGACGTTGCGTAATAGCGGTCGAGTATAATTATATGAACACAGCATCGGGTTACCGTAGCTTGCAGAAAAAACACATCAGAAATGAGAAAAAAAGCTGTGTTGTGGTAAAATCGTCCCCGCCTTGCCTCGCCTTTACACTTCAATGGGCGTTGCGCCTAAGAATTTTTGTTTCAATTTAGTGAAGTTTCAGTATTGAGAAATTAAGTTTTAAATTTATTTTTTAGGTTGTCAACACCTGTGATTCTACTCAACTGAGACCAAACATAGTTAAAACGACTATATAGCCGTTGTGTTCAGTGCCTTTTCCGTTACTGTGACATATATATTGTTACGTATTAGGATACGCCAAATGTATGAACTTAAAGGAGAGTGCTGGTAGCTTGCGTTACTCAGTATAGATAGCTAAACATTGTATTCTAAGTTATCATTATAGTGTAATCGATTTTAAATCTTGTGCTAATTGAAATTATGGCTCATTACTCGTATACTCTACTCGAAAAATTTTGGTGCATAGAAAAAATAAGCAAAAGCAGAAATAATATATTTACTTATTAATTATTATATTATAAATCGTTATTTCTATACTTCATTATTTCAGTTGTGCGTTTTTCAAAAATAAAGAATATTTCTTACCAAATTTATATTTTAATTTTTTTGAGTCATACAAAAGTTTATTATAAATTTAACACTTTTAACAGCAGATCAATTATTAAAGTCCCGCTTTAATATTTCCGTAATTCGAATGGCTTTGCCACCACGCGATCATAAGTCGGTAAATAGTCAAGAGAACTTACTGTATAGTCATCTAAGTACCATATAAATTGCACTTTAGTCATTAAACTAGTGGAATATCAGAACTGTAGTTTCTTGGCTAGAGAACCACCGTCGATGCTTTCGATGAGCTTCCTCTTCAGTGACGGTTTCTCAATCTCCATTTTGGTAATGTTCGACGGCATTGGCAGTTTGTTACCGACCGAGGGAGCTGGCTTGTTGCTGAAATAGATACACGCCATATTTTAAAACCAGTGGGAAATAAGGGCGTAAGCATTATAGCTGCGGGGCATAAGACTAGATAGAAGACGTAAATTTCGTTATAATATGTAAGTAGTGCGTGCAATTAGCTTTATTACTGTTCTGGCGCTTAGTGCGTGGCGGGGAATAGGGGGAGAATTTTGTTCTAGAGTGTAAAGTGTAAACATGGGTGAAGTTACCTAAAGTACGGCATCTGCAAGGCTTGGGTGCAGTCGCACCGTTTCGGCGGGTAGAGCGCTAGCAGACTCTCCAGGAGTTGTATCAGGTCGTCAGATGCCGCACTAAATATGTGCCGCAGCTGCTGCGGCGGGAACTGCTTGAACTGCACGTAGTCTGTCAAGTTTTTCATACCCTGGGTAAATGACGAAATTGAATCATAAAACTTCATGGCTGCTTTTAGAGAAAGATAGATAAACTCTTTATCGTTCACACCAAATTTTAAGTACGATTTACACGATGCCAGTCGCTGGAGTCAGTCTAAAGCGCTGAACTATTTACACGTTGCCATTACCGTGGCAGCGCTAACGTGCCGGTTAAACTGGCGCCAGCGACTGGCACATAGTGTAAATCAAACTTTAGATACTTAGGACAAAAAAGCTTAAAACAAGCATAACCACCCACTGGCGGCCTTATCGCTGAAATCGATCTCTTCCAGGCAAGAGTAGAAGTAAACTTAGAAGTACCTATTGACAACTGGAACAGTTGTATTTACGTTACATGTTTGATGATATCGATCACAGTGTTTATAACAGAAATAAAATACTATCTTACCGGCCATATTTCTTCACTGGGTGTCCCAAATACTTGAAAAATGCGTGACAGTTGATCCAAATCGGATTCCCCAGGCAGGAACGGAACTCTCAGTAACAGCTCGGCTAATATACAGCCAATGGCCCACATATCCACTCCCGTGCCATATTGCCGTGCTCCAAATAATAACTCTGGTGATCTGAAACATTTTAAATTAATTTTTAAGCAACTTTAGTACTAACGCAAAACCTCGCGTAGGCATGTCCCCTACAACTTTTTACAAAACTTAATAAATTCACTAAAAACAAGAGTTAAGTTTGAATGAAAAAAAAGGCCTTGTACTTTTTTTGGTGCAAATCAGCTCATAAACTTCACCCGGGTCTCTGTGTTCCTCCTCATTTAAAACCGTTTCATGTTATTGTCATTTGGAGCCCTAATTTAAACATTTTTATTTTGTGAGAAAAATATTATGATATAATATTAATATAATTATTAAATATTATATATATATATACCATCCTAAAATACCAGGGCAATGTATAGAATGCCTGTGGTCATTCCCTACCACCCAAGGGGAGATGGAAGATCCAACATCAACACTTTACAACAAACAAACTATATGAAAACCTCAACTGTTCATTTTTCTCACCTGTACCACCTGGTGACTACTTGGTGTGTATTTATCCTTGTCGGAGAGCCGAACGCTTTTGCTAGACCAAAGTCGCCGATTTTCAAAATGCCCTCACGGTTGATCAGTAAGTTGTTAGGTTTTAGATCTCTGTGCAGAATCCAGTTAATATGCAGGTATTCTAAGCCTGAAAATTATCAGGATAGTTAAATTTTCTAATGTGTTTTCTTCTTGTTTGGGCTAATATAGTTACAATTCTGAATGACTGTTATTAACATAATTGGTAGTAAATACGCCAAAACTGCAACTTTTTAGGCTAAGCGGTTTGCACTCGCAGCGAGGCAAGCCTATTAAGAGAAGATTTCATCAAACATCTAGTTTCAAAGTTTAGATAAAGTGTAAAAATATTTCAAAATTTTGCTGATTTATGAAATGTAGTTAGCCGTCATGGTTTAGTAAGTTTGAGATTCCAGTAGTTTTTATTCATTTAGTCAAACATGAAAGTTTTTAGTTAATTACCCTTTAGAGTCATAATCATATATGCCTTAACATTAGCTGGAGTAAGTACTATGTTGCTGTCCTTAACAATTATTTCTAAGTCAGTGTCCATAAAGTCAAATACTAAAGATACATTTGATTTTTGTCCAAATACATCTGAAATCAAAAGAATATACATAAAGCCGAAACAAAATAAAGATACAGACTAAAAGCTACAGAGATATATTTTTTCACTTGTGGGTGTTGTTGGAATTTAAAGAACTTGTAAGTTACAACATACAAGTAATGCATGCTTATGATACTAATATTAAAACAACTTTGTCCTGTCTGTTTGTTTCGCTGCCATGAAACAGCTAAATCCTCAACTAATCTTCACAAAGTTTGGCTAGCCTGTGTTTGTTTAGTGTGGGAGCTCAGTGAGAGCACACTTGTCTTTAATTCTTGGGGTTGCAGGTTAAAACACAGGCTGGCCCGTACCAATATTCTTCAGAACTTGCATATATACCACTGGTATTTCGTGAAGTGAAACATTGTGAGGAAACCTGCATATTTCCGGAGATTCAGTTCATCGTAATCATTCGTAATTTATTTGTATGTGAATCAGCCTACCATCATTAGGCCAGGTTGGTGGATATGGCCCACTCACCCTTCGAGGGTAGGCCGATATCACAACAGCGGGATGTTGAAAGGCTGATGCAGAGACAGATTATTGCAATTTTCATGAAATTTTGCAAGAATGGAAATATCATGTGTATAGATAAAATATTTATTATCCTGTAAAGTGCAGGTGCAACTTGAAAATCTTTAAGCCATGAACCAATGAACAATGAAATTACCAATGAAGCATTGGCTAGTACGCACCTAATAATCCGATCAGGTTGATATGCTGCAATTCTTGCAGCAGTTTTATTTCTCTCAGGGCTGTTCTGTTGATACCATCTTGAGCCTCTAGTCTGGAGCCGATTTTAATTTTTTTTACCGCCACTATCTTGTCTGTTTTCACATCTCTAGCCTTGTATACAGTAGCAAACTGAAATGAGGTAATATTTTTTCACAATATTAATAACGTTAGTAGTAATTTCATCCGGTGTTTCAGTCTTTCAGTTTTATAATAAGTAAAACAGAATCCTCCCATTCGTTATTAATCAGAAGTTTAGTTGTATACATTTGTAGGTTAATAACACCAAACAAAAACTGTAAATAAATATCTCACTGAGTATAGTGCTTTCATAAAGAATTGTCATACAGGTTTAATAAATTCCACTTACTTGCCCTTCTCCCAAGAAATCTATCTTTTCATAACGTAAAATAGGTTCCTCCATTGGGATGGTATCAATTAATTTTTTTAGAAAGTTCGAAGTATTTATTTATCCACGCGTTAGTGGATACTAGATAGTAACATTGTCATAAATATGCTATGTATCATTGTTTTTAAGATGTAACGGCAAAGAAGATAATAAAATAAATTTTCTAGAATTCGGAAACACCAAACAGAAATAAATTTCAAATGTAATTTGAATTTTGATTTGACGTTATTTTGACGTTTCTTTTTTTTTTTTTTTTTTGTTCGCCCATTTCTGGGCAGGCTAAAGCCATTAAGGCCATACCGCCTTGTCTTCCGTATTTTTTTTTCCCTATTTTGTTTTTGCCTCAGTAAAGTGGTGGAGACTTTACTAGAAGCTTCTATGGAGTTTTGGAAACAAAACGAAAAGTCACGTTTCACGATATTATACTATTCACCAACACTCGTACACTTTCACGAACACTTAATGGATAAAAATCCACCATTTTTATGCATTAACACTCGATATAACACAAGTATTGGAAAATAATACAATAGCGCGACATGACTTCTTCGTGATCCCGCCAAAACTCCTTTTGACGTTTCTTTCTTTACCTGACCATAGAGTACTTTTTCTTTTCAGTGATGTCCTAAAGTGTCTACAGACGAAACGATTTGGTCGGTGCCAACCACCAACCATAGACAATTTGTCTATGGTCCAACCAAACTGAACCGTATGGAGAGCAGTTTGTCGGCATCTCATCAAACATAATTATTATTAGCACAAGTCGGTCGTTCCGCGTGGCCGATTTGGTCGGTTCCAATCAAATCTGCACGTATGGATGGCGGTCGGCCACAATGTTGCCAATGCTACCGAAAAATCGGTATACAACCGATCAAAATGTATGTAAGGGATCGACATGCATTTGATGTGGGCATTCTCCAGTCATAGACAAATAAAAATAAAATAAATATATTGTGTTGCTTGAATTCAGTAACGAATTTCTATGTTTTTTTTTCTAGGAATGTATTATTATGTTGCTATCTCTTTTAATTTCTAAGCGTTTTTTACTCGGTTGTCTGTGTTTTACGAAATTATTTTAATTATCCATAATCTTTATACCGGTTTCAATATTGTACTGAGCAATAAAGATCTGGAATTATACGGGGTAACTTTTCAAGTCCTGCTTAAATTTTTATCACGTAATCAGTATCGTTAATAGAACATATTTATCCAACACCATTTACCACCATATGTATAATAATTACCTACCTGCTTCTTGCTGTAGCGAGCGAGAAGAAGTGATGTAGGTACCTACACGTATCGTAGCACAATCACGAATAAAGTGACTTTGACTACATCTCTGTACATTTATTTGAATTTATTTCGGTAATTTTTTACCAAGGTGGGTAAAACCACAAACTACTAATCCTTTATTTTTCAACAATCTTCAAGTATGCAAAATTTGCGCACTACTTAAAAAGCTACCCTTTTATTGGCTACGAAACATTTTTGTAAAGGATTTAAACAAAATACTTTCTGCAGTCCAAAAAACTATTACTTGGCCTGAATTTATTATTAGCTTTTGAATATGTATTTGTTTTTTTTAAAGAAAATAAATAAATATACTGACTTTTCTTTTTTTTAAAACGAATTTTCAAGTAATTTGTACCTAATTCTTTTTGTTGCGCTTGGCAGCACTGATCGACCTTCACGACACCCCACTACCTAAGTACCTACCTATAATACGTTCAATCAACTTTCGCCACAGAATAGATAATAGCACAATTCTCGCTTCCTCGCTTGTTTGTGTTTTGTTCCGTCACTTCAACGGAGAAAAACTATAACTTACGCAGCAATTCTATACGTGAGTTTTGGCGGGAAAGTGAAGAAATCATGTCGCATCATTTTATTATTTTCCAAAACTTGTGTTATTTCGAGTGTTAATGCGTAAAAACGGTGAGTGTTCGTGAATATGCACGACTGTTGTTGAATGGTATAATGTCGTGAAACGTGAATTTTTGTGTTGTTTCCAAAACTCCATAGAAGGCTTTAGTAAAGTTTTCACCACTTTAGTGGGGCATGAGTTGGACTTGACCGTGACTTGTTTTACTCGACTGTGACTATGACTTGTTTGATATTGTTGAGCAAAACTTGAAATTATATAAGTACACTTGACACTGGCAAATGCATAAGAAGTGCGACGCCAAAATCCTCTAAGGAGGAAAAAGAAAAATAAATACTATAGGTTACTTGCTCGAAAAGTAGCAGCTGATTGGATTTGAATGCAATATATGTGGCATTTATGTCACATTACAGGGACCCTATTCCTGTGCGCTCGAGATTATCTCGGTCACTCTCACTCCCATTAAATTCTAAATTAGAGAGACAGTGACCGAGATAATCTCGAGCGCACAGGAATAGGGTCCCAGGACTTATTGTCTCAAATTGTAGGTAAGTAGGTAAATATCAACGTAGGAAACGATATGTTTGTTAGGAGCATGAAATGTATGAAAAGTTCTCCCACATTCTCCTTTTAAGGGTTCCGTAGTACTACAAGGAACCCTTATAAGTTCGTCATGTCCGCCTGTCTGTCCGTCCGTCTGTCTGTCTGAATCGTTTACAGCCTTATAACTTTTAAAGTTATAAACTTACGTGCATGAAATTTTACACAACTATAGTCTAAGTATAGACCTACAGTTTCAAAAAATATATAAAAGTAAATTTTTTTTTTTTTTTGTAAAATAAGGGTAGCTCCCATACATGTAAAGAGGGGGTAAAAAAAAAATTCGCTTCTCCCCATCATGTTGGGTGTCGTTGAATAGATCTTTGTAAGGTGATAATTTTGACAGAGTTAAAAAAACATAATTTTATATTAATGGAGTGGCCGTCATACATGTAAAGTAGGGATAAAAAAAATTTTTCGCCTGCACCCCACATGTGGGGTGCAGGCCCACATAGGTCTTTTGAAATGATATTAAGGTTTCTTATACCATTTTTTTTATCAAACGTACTGATTGCGAAATATGGGCCGACAAAGTTGCTCGCAATGTGTCCCCCCCCCCTCGCCATTTCTAAACTGTACCTCAGAAACTTGTAATCTTCCACGTTAATAGATTTTAGTAAAAACTTTCTTTTAAAATTATTTGGGGCAACATGTGATAACTACTTTTTGAGTTATGCTGTAATAACGGATAATAACTTCAAACATCCTACGCACCTACGGAACCCTACTAAGCATGGCCCGACATGCTCTTAGCAAGTTATTTATTTTATTTTTCTTGTGGTGGCGTTATCGTCGCAGCTATGGCTAATGCAATTTTTGCGCGCTTCGATAAAACAGGAGGCATGACGTGTGCACGTGTCGCTGTCTACGAAACAAGTGAAGCTACTGGCGGTCGGCGCAAATCGGGAGCAACTTGGTATAAAGATTATGGATTATTTAAAGAAATTTCGTAAAACACAGACAACCGAGTAAAAAACGCGTAGAAATTAAAAGAGATAGCAACATAATAATACATTCCTAGAAAGGAAACATAGAAATTCGTAACTGAATTCAAGCAACACAATATATTTATTTTATTTTTATTTGTCTATGACTGGAGAATGCCCACCTCAAATGCATGTCGATCCCTTACATACATTTTGATCGGTATTTTTCGGTAGCATTGGCAACATTGTGGCCGACCGCCGCCCATACGTGCAGATTTGGTGGGAACCTACCAAATCGGCCGCGCGGAACGACCAACTTGTACTAATAATAATTATGTTTGATGAGATGCACCGACCAAATCGTTTCGTGTGTAGACACTTTAATAAAAGGACCCAATAGGTGGCGTTAGATGTACCTTGAGGTTTTCCTGTCACTGTCAAGACATGAAAGAAAAAAAAATGTACGTGTGCCTTTTTTTTTCGTGTTTTTTGGCTCCACATGTGTATTTAGACAATTTCAAGTAATGTAACTATGTATTTGACTTCATTTGAAATATTACAACAGTTGACACTGGCTAAATACACAATGTGTGGAGCCAAAATTTACGATTTAAAAAATAAACATAAAATATTTCGATAGAAATGACAATGACAGGTAAAACGATAGGACTATTACGCCATCTAGTAAAGACCTCGCTACATGGCCTGACTTGACACCGTGTGAAAGGGACAGCTAGACTTTAATTTCACGGGAGCAAAAGAAACAAACTATTAAGGTTATAGCTCCTTCCTTGCGCTCCCCCAGAAACTTATATATAGCCATCTCTTTCAAACGATGTCAGGTCAGGCCATGTAGCGAGGCCTTCAGTATTTTACAATTTTTTTTTTTTTGGATCACAATACTTGACACTTGGTAAATAAACAACGTGTGGAGCCAAAACATAAGAGAAAAAATAGGTAATGTTTAATCTATGTATGTCAGTCATTTATGTCATGTTTCTGATCATGCCAATGTCAGCCCAATTGTTTAACTTTACTGCTTTTATATTTTAAAATTCTTAGAATTAAAAATAAATCTATCATTCTAACTTTGGAATAATTACTGAAAAATGAATAGGTGACTATAAAACGTAACAACTTTCTCTTATTCCTTTGTATATCTAATCTATATAACACGTTTTATTTTCAGCTAAAATGTACTCACCGCGTCAAAAAATTTTGTGGTTTGCCTTCAGTTCAAGAATAATTTTGATTGTAGTGCAAGCTGTGGCAAACCTAATTGTGCCAGACCACAATGCTAATGTGTTTCTTAGCCCCGAGGATCCCACACTGCGGAAACATTACGCGGACGTCATTGTAGAAAAAGTACTTGGAGGAATGAAACGCTGGGATGCTCACTACTTTATTCACATAGCCCAGTATGGGTACACCTACGAGAACTGCTTAGCATTCTTTCCATTATTCCCTCTAATCGTAAGGTATTTCTCCTATGGATTAAATAGTATATTTGGGTCATTGTTAAATTTTCATAGCTCACTATTGATATCTGCAACAATAGTTAATGTTATAATGTTCATTAAATCAGCGGATGTGCTGCATAGACTGAGCTTACGCGTTTTAAGAAGCGAATGCAAAGCATATATGTCTGCTATATTGTATTGTATTAATCCTGCAAGTATTTTCTTTTCTGCTCCGTATTCAGAGACATTGTTTGCTTGGATGTCCTTCTACACAATGTTGAAATGTACGGAAAATGAAACGCTAAGATTCGCAAATATAGATATAACAAGTGGCTTGCCTGCAGGTTTTTCTATGATGGCTAGATCAAATGGCACTATTAATTTGGGTTTCATATTGTACACAAGTTTTCGAAATGTAATAGAAAGGACGTTACCTGAGATTGTTTACAAATATAGAACATTGAAACGTAGAATAATACTACCATTTTTATTGTTACCTTTATTTACTTCCAGTGTAGCATTATTTTTGACTATGATAATAGCTTTCATTCCATTACTTTTGGTCCAAACATATAATTACTTCAAGTATTGCACACATAGTGATCACAATTTACCCGAATTTTTAGTGAATCCAAATTATGTATTGCCAGGGAGAGCTGACAGTCCTTGGTGTAATTACACAATACCATTGTCATATACTTACATTCAAAGTCATTATTGGGATGTTGGTTTGTTTAAATATTACAAATTGAAACAGATTCCTAACTTCATCTTAGCTGTGCCAATTCTATTTCTGATAATATACCACTGCATGTCATATGTCACTAATAATTTTAGATTATGTCTCAGGCTGGGACTGAAGTCAAATCTTTTTAGCTACTCAAATAAGGTACCTTACAGATCAAAGCAATATTCTAAAGGATTTGGGGCCAATGATCCAGCATTATTTGTGTATGTAGTACACGCACTAGTTTTGTCTCTATTTTGTATATGTTTTGTTCATATACAGGTGTCGACAAGGTTCTTAGCATCGTCTAGTCCTATTTTGTACTGGATATGTTCTGCTAGAATGAATGTTAGTCCGACACCTACGGCAGACCAGAATGCTATCAATGAGCATTTTCGCCGTGTCGGGATCGGAAAACGAATTCCATCACATCACTTATCAATTGCTAATTTAGAAGGAGTTGACAATATGTACAGTAAATGGCGTACATTCATTGTATGTAATCGCATGCCTGACTTTCAATCACGCTTCATTCAGTATTACTTCATAGGGTACTTTTTGACGGGGACAATATTATTTTCAAATTTTTACCCATGGACTTGAATAATTTCCAATGAACCGGGCATATCATTCGCGTATCTGCAACTTTGTCATAAAATGTATCAAAGTTTTGCTTTACATATCATTGATTTACGTCATCATTGCAAAGAACTATAGTAAAATAAGTGTTCGCAATTTATAACAAACATTTGTCATACTTATTAGAATGTAGAATCACAGAAGAGTAAGAACTTTTCTGCGGTTAGAATAATTAATATTGATTGCCTTGCTGAGAAATTGCCTTCAGTAGCAAGTTTGAAGTTAGTCGTAGGCACTGAATATATAGCATAATTTATACTTAGACATATAGGGATGTTCATATAATATTTTAGATTTTAGTCCAATTGGTATTTGATCCTTAGACTTTTGAATCATTCGCAATACTTTTAATAATAATGCCTTTATTGTGTTCTAGTCTTAATAATAAGAATCCTACTTTGTAGCTTTTAAGGTCAAAAAACAATCAAATTGCATTTAATGTATAACTTAAGTATTGACTGAATTTAGTCATAGAATAAGATTTAAATAATCGGAGTTAGAATAAGTGACAGTTTCAAGCAGGAAGACTGATGACACACGTTCAGCCGGCTTAACCTCTTAACTTTGAAACGCCCGTGATTCTGATTGCGAGAGCATGCCATCTCGCTCGTACCAACTTAGTCGCACTATGCGCGGTCCCGCTCGCACACTATCACTATCGCTTTCAGAGTTACGGGATAAGCCCGCAGGTCCGGCAAAACGACACATTATAGTGTTTTGCTCTGAATATTGTTGTCTCGCTCGCACGAATATTCCCTATCTTTGTCATCCGTCGAGCGCCGAGGCAGCCCGTGTCCAAGCGGACCCCAATTTTTGAAACTGAATATGCATTTCTTTATGTTAGAAACGTCATTGGATAGAAATACAAGAAACTTAATATTAAATATTTTCTTCTATATTTTACTTTTTATCAAGCTTCAGTAATGGTATTAAAGGGCACAATAAAAAGAATTTGCTAAATATTGTTAAGTATTATATCAGAAATATAACAATTGTTACTATTTAGATTTGCACTTAGCACAGCTTGTCCGTACAACACATATCAGCCGTCCATTTTCATTAGTCAATAAATGGACATAATAGTCTAAAATAGTACAGTCAAAATGCCGTGACTGCTTTCCATTGAGCCTTTTCCCATTACTGCTTATATACTTAATACGATTAAGTGTAGGTAAACTAATTAGTAACTTTTATAGACAATTTTTGTCATTTCAGAAAATTAATAGCATTTTTTTTTAGTAGTGGTTGGGCTCTTCTGCAGAGTCCGCCTGGGAAACCGCCAAGCAGTAGTGTGCAAATAATACTGTGTTCCAGATTGAAGAGCAATTTTTACATCGCAATTACAAGGCACATAGAGATTTAATATCTAATATCTCAGGGTGACGAGCGCAGTGCATTGCCGCTCATGGTTTTAAACTGTTGAAGTTCAAAATTCTGGGTGGCACTGAAATGTTATGGGCATGCGTGAAGCTTAACATCAGGTGACTGACTTGCATGACTCGTCACCAAGTTTCATTTTAAAAAAAAAACTTCACTTGTTTTTAGCTTATAATTATTGTAATAGAATCCAAAAGATTATTACCATTTTTTTCTAATGACATGACGGAGTTTTGTGAACTATTAAATTTGTTCTAAGGTTGTGAAAATTATCATAAAGCTCATTATAGAATTTAGGATTTTACTAATCGCACAGAAGAAGCTTTTTTGACAACGTCTATTAATTATGAACCTTTATTTTAGAAATAAACACAAACTGTTTTACGAACTGCTTTTATTTTACTTATGACCCAAACACTTATGGAAAGTACCTATACATATTTATTATATTACAAGAAAAACAAAAAACCCGACTGCAAAAAGTAGTCTATGACACTGCGGATATAAAGGCGAATCTGACGTCATCACGCAATCTACGCTTCCATCTAGTTTGTGGTACTTACAGACAAACATACATAACCCCGAAAAATATTACCCTGTTTCTGCGCAGTCGGGTAAAAACATATATGTCTGAATTCAACATGTCAAAAATCTACATATAGACTTCGACCAAAATAAAATGAATGGACGGGCTCTACCACAAATTTGTCTTAAAAATAAGTCAAAACAATCGAACTTAGTAAAGTATGTATAGGAATTTTTTCACAAAAATGAGAATACAATATACAAGGCGTATTTTTGTGGATCTCATGTATTGACGAACGTACGTCTCGCACTTATAACAGACTGAGAGCGACGGAAATAAGTTGAGCGCCAGCACTCACTTCTAGGTCTTCAAAATTATCTTACTTTGGCCAGACCAATCATTTTATTTTGGTCGAAGCTAGAATGGGTTATTCTATTTCTATACCATACAAAATTACAAAAGTTTACAGATAATTGGGTATTTACTATACAGGTTAATTCCTATAATGCTCATTAATTAGGATAAAATTTAAGTGTGAGTAGAATTATTGTAGTGTCTTTTAGGAAATCATAATTAAAAAAACTTTTAGTTGATGCCTGTATTTTCTAATATAAGGAATGCGGCTTCATTCCGGACTCGAGGCACCCTTGGGAGTGCCACGGGAACCTGAATTCGGACCCGTGGCACCCCCTTAAGGTTCAAAAACGTTTCCTATTTTCCCAAAAGTTAAAATAGCTCGATAACCATTTATTTTTACTGAACTAATGTTACGCTTAAAAGATAGCCCAAGCCCTGTTTAAACACTGCTTGAAAGGTGATCTGCAAACACTCTGCAAATCAATCATTCTGTATATCGACAGCGAGTTGCTGTTGGCATTTCTTCAGACGCCATATTTCTATGCTAATACCATACAAAAGTTTTATCAATTTTTAATGTAGCATAAAAAATATTGCTTCACTGGGACAGATTTTCGCTCATACTATCGTCTACGATGAATTGATCGTCTTTGTAGATATATGAATGAATATGCGTGACGATCTCTTTTTAACCCTTTGACCGCCATGGCATAAATATTAGTTGCATTCCCGTGCCCTGTACGCCAAACCACACAAAACCTATAAAAAGCACAGGACATACGGACGGACATATGATACTTTTTTTTAGGTCCACACAAACAAAAGTCACGGGTAACAGCCAGTATATTATATTAATTTAAAGTATTTATTTCGAGTTTTGGTATACCATATTGCTTTTTAATTGTACGTAGTTGGGCCTTGTGCCATCTATCGTTTTTTAAGTATAGACGAGTGCGAAGCATTGGGTTAAAATGCCCTTGCATCAATTTAAACTTATACTACTATTTCTACAATCGATTATTATATAATTTACCTTAGAGACCTGAAACAGCTTTTTGAACTAAATTATTCTCATAGGTGGACCATGTGATTAACACAATTTTTCTATTCATTAGTTTCTGTAGCATATTCCTGCGGTGAAAGCGAGGGTACCGCGGCTTCCTGATCGTGGACCAAGTCCAGCGGCTGCGGGTCTTGATCTTGAGACTCCACGGGGAGCGAGAGGTCGGCGGGAGCGGGGTCGACGACCTCTTCACTCCCGCCGGCGCAACCCTGTGAATGAAATAGCTAGTTAATTATTTAACTGGAGACTAAAATTTAACCCGAGATAGAACTATGGCACAAGGTACAGAAAGCCTATGTACACTCTGGGTCGATACACAGGCTGACAATGATGATAGTTTTCGGTGGAAAAAATAATATAATAATATATCCTACATTTACTTTGTTGCGTAAGAAGGCTACAAGTTTCAGTCCGTCTTAAAGGGTTATCGATTTATGGCAAAAAATGTCTATTGCTAGTACATTACTGTCGCGGTCTGTAATGACTGTGTTGCTGGCAGCAATTATGATGGCCGAAAGCGTAGTGTACGAGACCGAAGGTCGAGCCCTTTACAGCGAGGGCAGCAAGGGCTAGTAGCCCTCGGCCTTCAAGTTTGGTCATCATGGTAGCCTACAATGATGACCAAGCTTGAAGGAAATTTAAATTTTGAATTTGTCGATTTTCCATAGCGCCAAGAAAGTACTTCAAAGAAAATTGCTGGTGGCTAAAACACGCCAGCTGTGAAATTCCATACAACTTTGCTGGCGCCTAGTCGGGTAGCGCGGTAAGGCAGAGTTAACTCAAAGCAGGTTGTCAAAATAATGACCACACTACGAGCTTTTTTTGAGTCAACTCTTTTTATCCCAATAATGCCAGTCATATTTTCTAACCAAAACTGACAGCCAGCAAAGCAGTTTAATTATATATGTATTTTTTTTTGTTTTTTCAGTTGGCCTCTATAATAGATTTTGACGTGTTAAGTTTAATAGTACGGTAAAAGCGTAACACTGATAATAAGTTTTAGTAAATATGAAAATGACTTGCCTAGGCAGCTGCCAAAGCCTCTTGCAGTCTCTGACGGGCGCGGTTCACTCGCTCCTCTTGCCGTCTCACGTCGTCCTTCGTTATACTCACGGCCGCTATCAACGGCTGCTCAGGGTTTAAAAAAACCCCCGGGTTCTCAATGATGGACTGCTTTGAACCAGTTTGACCTGGAATCGTTACACGATTGATTTTGATTTCGAGATAATATAAAGGCCTGAATCCCCTGTGTGTGGAATCGGCCCTGTGTTTTCACAGGGGCAAAAACACAATTTATACAAAGAATCGATCGCAGTAAGTAGCGCTACGGGGTAGACGATGGCGTGGCGCGAGGCGAGTACTCCGCGCTGCGAGCTCGAGCCACGGACAAGTCCGCGCCACCATTCGCCGGCTCCTGATTAGACGCGGTAGGGTTCGGGAGTGTCGCGCCGCACCTTTCCAGAACAGCCTGAGAGCAGGCAAGGACGGCATCCTTCCCAAGGCGTGTAAGTGCGGTGCGGCGTCTGCAATCGCGCGCCCAGCTTAACTTACCAGTTATAGGCTGGGAAGACACATGCAATGCAGTAGCTAGTGACTGTATGGTGGTGGCATCCGATATGTATGGCCCCAGAGGCTTGATATATTTTGGTAGGGATGTGGTTCCTATAACACCGTTTGCATCACAGGCTGTAAGACCCTGTAATAATAAAAGTGATTATTTTCAATTGTAAAATGTATCCAGAACTGCTGCCAATTAGAAGGCAATGAGTAGTTTTTAAGAACATTAACTATGAGGCCATGCCCTTTGTACCATGTCTTTCAACAATAGTTGTCTAGTCTTGTTTTTTCACTATATTAATTTTAAATTGAAAGTAAACTAAATAAACAAAACCTGTGCCCGAGCCTAACCGTACAAGCTTAGCAAATTGCGCATCTATGTAGTCTGTCGAAAAAAGATATTTGTTTTAAAATAAAAAAGCTCTTTTCTGCAGTGACTGGAAAAGAAAAGCCGATGATCATCATAAAATCATAAATCATAAAATGGTGTGGCTCGCTCAAGTGACACCATAAAATTAGCAGAGCCGTGTAGATGAATGAGACTTATGTGCTAGAGTGGACTGAGATTTGCCAATGATGCTGTTAAACTGGTATTTCCTCTAAATAGTTCACTCACTTCAAGTCTCTTCTCCCAGAACAGTTGTTTTGGTTTCTCCTGTGTGCCGTGTTTCAAGTCAGTTTTAACTTTGCTCTCTTGTGTTTTGTATACGGTCACTGGCTGTTTAAAAATCGATGCTGTCTGTCGTATCGGTGGCACCAAAGATGCATCAGAACGAACACCCCTGTGTTCAAAATACATGTTTTAGTGAAGTAAGAAAAAAAAATGTTACAAGCTGACACTTAGTTCGCTCTAACAGAGTAAGGCTAAGTGACTAATAATTAAGATAGAATTCAACATTAACAACAAGCAAACATCAACAAAAGCTTGTTCAATATTTGATTAAAACTAGAGAAGGAATTTATACAACATTTATTGAAAATTACAAGTTTTTTAAATTAATTCATTATGAATTAACAGTTATACAAAGGTTTTGCTTCTATAAAGTTCCATAGCAAATTGATTATAACTAGAGAAGAAATTTTAAAAATGTTGATTGAAAATTTTCATTTTATAACTAATTCAGTACAAATTAACAGTTATCGCAAAGAAAATTTGATTTTATAGGGTTCCGTAGCTAAGTCATAAACTAAGCACCCTTATGGTTTCACATTGCCATCTATATGCCACAGTCCTTTTATTCAATGATTTAAAGAACCACTGAAAGGGCTTTGAAAATTTTGGAATACCTACTGTCCGCCATCTTGATTTTCTTCAAAATAGCGGTCACTCATAAAACCTATATAAATCGATAGCTGACACAAATACGAACAAGGTTTGTATGAGACAAAATCTCCAGCTTCAGTCGGACAGTAGGTATGCCAGGCTTCATACTAAAATATCCAAAGCTTTTTGGTACATCTATGGATAAAAAATACCGACTACTAGGAAAAATAATGACATGTGTAGAAAAATCTAAAAAAATACGTTAAAATACCTATCTGATCGAGTGAAGTACCATTAAAAAAAAAACTAACTCTTACGGTTTCTAAACTATTTTTCTACTAAAATTAACATTAAAATTTATATGACTTATGAGTCCAATAGTTTACGATAAACAGCCACCAGAGGCTTACATGAGGTCAAACAAGTTTAGAAAAACTCCAAAAACAACTTTGCACGCTAAGTGATATTTAATAAATTCATAGCTGCGGAACCCTACCACGAGCATATCATGATATGCACCTGACTGAGAATGAGATATCACCTTTTTTTACAATAACTTACACACAACATAAACTATTGAATCATGCTAAATAATTAGGTGCATGCTCAAGTGTCTATGCTAGGTGCTCTAAAAATAAAAACATTAATTCACACAAAACTGCAGGACACCACAGATACCAAAGGTTATCAACATAAATACAATCAACACAATTTTAGCAGACAAACCTATGAAAAGACATTTTGTAATGTTAATTTCTTATGCAAAAGTTGTTTTGAAAGTCATCTGCATAAGAAAGTCAGTAAATAAAATTATGGTTGATGATATGTGATTATTAATAGAGAAAAGCTAAGCTATCTCTAAGACCTTGGTGTGCATTAGCATGTTATCTACGGGGTACTGTTACCAAAGCTGCGGTGATGGTGTCTACAATGGAATTACAGTAAAGTGACAAAGCAAAATGAAATCTAAGTGTTATGTACTAAATAAGATTTTTAATCGCTTAGATGGACTCAGTTTTATGTCTGAGGCTGTGCATTGTGGCCAAAAGTAGTTGAAGGAGTTTTCACATTTAATAAAGCTTTGCTTAAACTATTGAGATTTTGATATTTTTTTTAACAAGTCATCTGCCTGCCCTCTCTTGCTACTACAAATCCTACAGTGAATGTGACAGGGAGGTATGACAGATCAAAGTAACATGTTAAGCATTGGGTATTTATAACTTACCCTATAATAAAGATAATAGTGTAAACAAGGCTTTATTTAAGCCTAAGACACACTGACTTACAAGCATCTAGTTGGGTAAATAGCACTGTAGGTACAAATGGAACAAAGCATTGACTGCACTAATAAATGATCACAACACAAGTGTAAGACACTAATATGGGAACCTGTAATCAAACTGCGCGCGAGCTTTCTTGGCCTTGCACAGCAGCATTGTGTTTATTTGACCCTGTTGGAAGTCGAAACACGACAGGTCCATACTATCACCCAGATACCGAACTAGCTCGGGCTTACTGCGAAACTTTTTACCTGTAGGGCTATAGAAATATAAATTATGGACCAGTTACATGTAAGTTAGATGTTACACCCTCATTTAGTGATGAGTATGAGTGTTAGACACTTTGTTGTATGAATATTTCGTGTTCATGGAAGATATCGAAGACGGTAACTGGGCGCATGTAAATATTACTCTTAAGTTTCCTAGATGCTTGGTATCGCAATAAAATAAATTTATCAGTTTATTGAAATTATGAATTTCCAAATATTTAGAATATTGATAGGAGGTAGATACAGTTTTAGATTACCTGTAATAATAAACATCAACTTTGCCAGCAGAAAGGCCAGTTTTTCTAATAACTTCCTCTCTTTGCCATCCTTTGGGCAATGCTGCACAGTCCGACCTCTTCTTCTCTATTGATATGTTCATGTTTATTTATGCTTTATCGCAAGATTCTTGAACTAAATGAGATTCAGCTGACACAAAATCGAATTATTCAGTATAGTAGTTTCTTGTTATGTTAAACAAAGAGTATGTAATACTACGTAATGTTAAATTCAAAATAATGAGCAGCATTAACATTCTCTTTGATGTCTACTTTTTTTTTTTTTTCTTCTTTCCTCCTAAGAGGATTTTGGCGTCGCACGTCTTATGCATTTGCCAGTGTCAAGTATACATATATATTCTCAAGTTTTGTTAGATATTACCAAAGAAGTCATAGTCACGGTCAAAGGCGAGCAAAGCAAGTCACGGTCAAGTCCAAGTCATGCACCAGTAAAGTGGTGAAAACTTTACTAGAGCCTTCTATGGAATTTTGGAAACAACACGAAAATTCACATTTCACGACATTATACCATTCACCAACACTTGTGCATGTTAACGAACACTTAACGGGTAAAAATTCACTGTTTTTACACATTAACACTCGAAATAACACAAGTTTTGGAAAATAACAAAATGACGCGACATTAATTCTACATGTTCCCGCCAAAACTCGATGTCTACTTTTTCTCGCAACCCAATTTTTTTTTTTTTATTCTCCCACATCTGGGCAGGCTAAAGCCATTAAGGCCATACCGCCTTGTCTTCCGTATTTTTTTTTTTGCCTCATTAAAGTGGTAGAGACTTTACTAGAAGCTTCTATGGAGTTTTGGAAACATCACGAAAAGTCACGTTTCACGATATTATACTATTCACCAACACTCGTACACTTTCACGAACACTTAATGGATAAAAATCCACAATTTTTATGCATTAACACTCGATATAACATAAGTATTGGAAAATAATACAATAGCGCGACATGACTATCATGACTTCTTCTTGATCCCGCCAAAACTCCTCGCAACTCAAACAATCAACAGGTGCTGCCAGCGAAGTTCTCCAAAGATTACTATTTGTACGAGCTGTTAAAATAACTTATTAACTTAACTTATTCTTGTGAGCACCGTGAGCACCAAGAAGCTTTACTACAATCTTCTTGGTGAGCACGCTAAAATGACGTCACTCATTTCGTCTTGTGTCTGACAGGAGCCTTTATATGCGCATCTTAAACCGACTGTTGCACAGTGCAAATGGTAACTATGTGCACATTTTAAACCGCACTCTTAGGAGTGTTGACTCCATTTTTACCTACAATCTTCTTGGATTTAACGGTGTCTACACATGGCCCGACCTGACATCGTGTGGAAGGGACAGCTAGATTTGAATTTCACGGGAGCAAAAGAAACAAACTATTAAGGTTATAGCTTCTCCCTTTCGCTTCCCCAGAAACTTATATATAGCCATCTCTTTCAAGCGATGTCGGGACCGACCAAATCGTTTCGTGTGTAGACACTCAAAGGTACTTTTATTACCAGGTTTTTTTTTCTGGAAAACGCCTGATTTTCGTGTTGTTTCCAAAACTACATAGAAGGCTCTAGTAAAGTTTTCACCACTTTATTGGGGCATGATTTGGACTTGACCGTGACTTGCAATGCTCGACTTTGACCGTGACTATGACTTGTTTGATAATATCTAGCAAAACTTGAGAATATATATGTATACTTGACACTGGCAAATGCATAAGACGTGCGACGCCAAAATCCTCTTAGGAGGAAAGAGAAAAAAAAACTCCATCTCTGACACTTGTGACTTGTGAGTATGACAACTGTCAACTGTGACAGCAATGTGACAGTCAGATTGATGAGACGACGATACTGTTGTTCAATTTTATTCAGAATTTGAGATCTAGTTTTCAGTAAATATCGATAATAATAATTCGTTGAATATTTTTCGCTAATATAAATAAAGTTACTGTTATTTTGTTGCGATTCACAAAGCGTACACAACAGACTATCTGATATTTTCGACGTGTACTGTGAGCGAGAACCTGCAGGTGTGAGTACTCAAGCATTTTTTACACTATTTACTTGGTTCAGTCAATGAATGATGTCAACTTTTGGTTGGAAATTATACTTTCACTTTGAAGAGTTGGAGGAACTGTTTTCATATTATATCTAAAACCCACTGAAAGTTTTTGTTTCCTATAAGAAATTTGTCTAATTATGTGCCAAGATATTATAGTGATATGAGATTTCCTATGGCTTGAGTAATTGATGCTTCCAAAGGATTATTATGTCCCAAATTTACCATCACCCTAGTCCTTCCGCCATAAATAAGATTTTGACTACGAAAGAAGGGCAACAATAGGTACAGTTCTGTTTAACTTACATATGTATAGATGGCTGACACCACTTATCTTCAGGTGAGCTGCATACCTATAAGTTTACCTCTCTGGAAATAATAAAAATATTATGATAAAAAAAACATCATAAATCATGATACTAAACTGGCTATAACATTAAGCAATTTAGTGCTCCAATTTAATACACTAACTGAGATTGAATGCTTATTTAACCCTCAACCACTGATGTGTAATTTTGTAACACTGATGTACGTATGGCATTTGTCGGTATTTCAGTTTTTTTTTAGTGTTAGTTTAATGCAGTTATTGAGTTTTGTTATTGAACTGTTTTATTGAATTGTTTTAATTTAACTAAGATGCGAATAAGCAAAAAAAAATGCACACAAAAATATTAACTCACCAGAATTTGGAGGTATTATAAAATGTAGATTCTCTTTGTGCAAAAATAAACAATAAAAAATATGGAACTCTGTTTTGTGGTATTAAGGACGGGGTCTTGTCTAATTGTAATCCAAATTTTATAAATATTTAAATCTTAATTTTTAAAGGTGTTTAATGCAGGTTGGTTTGAGCACCGCAAACATACTGGTTGTGTGCTTGATTGACACCCTTAACAAGTTTTAAGCTTAGGAGTCCAATGAAGCGCCTCTAGCAGAGGGTCCCATTGAAATACCAGACTCCAGCTTATGGCCTGATGTCATAGGGATACCGAGTTAAATTATGTGTGAAGATATGTTGTATATTTAATATTGTAGTTAAGTGGGTCTGCCTACATTATTAGGCATGTTGTAATGAGGGTACCCACATTATACAATAAAGAGTTTAGTTTGCTTTCAACTCAACTGAATGGCGTTTACTTTAGCGTCGTTTCTGCTTACTAAACTACAGCTTTTTTGCTTTTGCTCGCTGTGGTTCAGCCTTATTCTCTCCCAAGATATGCCCAATAAGGCTCAATCACTTTCATCTGCTGATGACTCGTCGGACTCGTTCTACTAACATTCTCTATTCATCATCATTCAGCTGACATAAACTGTCATCTTCTGTATGTTTTGATACAGAGGTTCCAAATCTGAAGGAACCATGTCAGTTTTCATAGTAAAAGTAAATAATTATTAATCAAATTAATTAATCTAGCGAAATTTAGAAAGTAACTTTGTATCTCTGTATGGATGTTTGTCGCGTTATCAGGGCTAAACGGCTGAACGGATCTTGATAAAATTTTATAAAAAGTTACTGTAAATCACAACGGTATTTTTTTAATGTCCAAGCGAACGAAGTCGCGGGAAGATTGTCGAACGAAGATTTTTATAATAAATATAAAAAATCCGATATTTTGATATAATTATATCCGATATGTATCGGATATATATCCAGGCTAAGAAAAAGAAGGAAATTTTCTCTAGAAAGTGAAAATTATTAACGCTAGGAGCACCAGGGAATCCCCATTTTTGATTACCTCGTAAAAACACTTTATACTAACACTATTCCAAATACAATCTAAACTTAAAAAAAAAAAGCTAAAATTACAACCAAAATCATTATAAATTAATTATAGATAAAAAACACAGCTCAGGTCACTATCCGCAGGTAAGGTACCCAAAAGGCTGGTGACATTACCTCGTTGAATAGCAATGCTAATTCTCTGGCCGAGGTAAGCACCAGCCCTTTGGTCGTTTGTTCTTTCGTAAAATAAACCTTATATAATATGAAGTTAAGGTTTGAATTTCAATAAAAAGCTAGCCATAAGTTAAAGTGGATTTCCCCAACTTTAAATGAGAATGCCATTTTGGGAAACAAACAAAATTATGCTGAATTGTAGTTTTTCGCTATGTGCTGCCAGGGTAAACATTAATCTCCAAAAATTTTAGTTCAGAAGACAGGAAAAAATCAATCGATATATATCCGCTGATATATATCGGCGAACCCTGATATATACATACTTATTTAGATTTTTAAGTTGTTACTTTTATAAATATCCAGACAGAGATACAAAGTTACTTTCTATATTTCGCTAGATTAATTAATTTGATTAATACAATTATTTACTTTTACTATGAAAACTGACGTGGTTTTGATACATTTTGTTTTAATAAAACGGGAATACTCACGTTAAATTGAGTCAGTTATTCCGACTATGGTTTCGATCACATTCGGTGACCTTTATCAAGGAATGCTAAGCGAGACACGCGCGCGACCTCGTCTTGCCTTGCACTGCGGGCTGCGGCACGTCGCGCGCGTGACGTAAACGGCTGCTCTGCAAGTGCGGGTAGAATATTGTGCTGCGTCGGCGCACACTGGAGCTCCTCCTCACTGTAGTCCCCAGGCGTAATATCGGGAACACTCCAGCACACAGCTCATTACGTCACTACTAGTCTCGACGGCACTCTCGTGAGTTCCATGAAGACAAGGTCTCCATGTCGGTGGTAGGTGCCAACCTCCGTCCCACTGTCCCGGTTTTTCATGGAGCGTATGTGTTCCGCGAGCCTAGTAGAAACGGGACAGTGACGGTTCTGCGGTGGCCGAATATAGCCTAGATGCCTTTTTCGGGTGGAATTCCTTACATGATGTGGAATTTCTTGAATCTTGCAGAGTTTGTACACACATAGATACAACTTTTAAAGCGCTTCATGTTGCCTGGAAAAAGTTCTGTATAATTTAAAAGTAAAAGGCTTCTTATTAAAATTTCATTCAATTAATTTGAGTGGTCTCATGAAATATAATAACAAATCAGAAGTGTAATGAATTAAAAAGGACTTACGTAAAAAGTATTCTACAGCGGCCTGTTTAGATTTGGTTAAAATCGAGAACTGCCTCTGTTGATCTTAAATCACAATATCATGAAGCTCTAGAACAATTTACTTATGTAACTTCTCATTGAAAACTGTATACACATCTTCCATGCGTATTTATTAAATTTATCAATTTAAAGCTGATAGGGAGCAAAAGTTTTACTCTCTACTTAATTTGTAAATGTATGTTTTTTTCACTGTACTTCGGGATCTTGTTTTTCTCAAATGGACAAATTCTTTATTATTATCAATAAGTCAATTCCTTTTTCTAAATTAAGTTACAACTATTTCTGTCTTAAAATTATATAAATTATAAATGATCTCAACATTACTAATGTATTTTAAATTTCATATCAGAATTGATATTAGTTTACGAATAAGCATTACTTAATTATTATAACAATGTCACAATAAAATGTTCTCTGGAAGATAGCACAAATTAAAAGGAGCAATAATTAAAAAAAAAATGTGTGATCACTGTGATCGATATAAAATAACCATGTCGACATAATAGCAAAGAATAATGGGTACCTACATTGTACGTCTCGTAGCCGGCTGGTAGGTCCCACGCAGACTCACGCGGTCCGATCAATTAGTAGTATAAATTATTTACTGTACGTTTGACGAGGGTCGATGTCGTATAACCCTGAACTTTCTTTTGCGAATCTATGATATATAGATAGATAACTCTTTATTTTTCATACCAGAAATGATATATTATACATAAAAATCAACTTAAAACAGCTATGATGACATGATCATGATAACTATGATAGTTTGTGCACACTGAGCTTGCGATACGAAAGAAGATTGCTTAGAGCAGGTAATATAAATGTGTCGTTTATTTCATAACGATATATACACACATACATGTAATATAACTAATGTTTCATAACGATATGGTACGTTACATAAAGTAGTAGGTACCGGCTTAAGAAACAAATGAAAATTAATGCGATTATTATTAATGAAGCCTCCTCAAACCGGGTTCCTCGAATATGGTCAAAACGCGAGTTTTCTGTAGTCTGTGTCTTACTTATACCTTGTCATGCGCGAGCTGGTCCGAACGACGCGAGACTACTATAACCGCCTTCGTTGACTAAAACTCGCGCTGTTTATTTAATAAAAATAAAAAAAATTACGTAAGGCGCTGTCCATGTTGCAGCAAGAGTAAAAGAAAACACGCTAGTGACTTTTGAATTTTAATTGAATAGCCGAGCTACCGTGAACAATTGTTTTAAAAGATTGTGGCTAAATACCCAGCAGTGCCCTTGTTTTCCAACAAACTGTTTATTGTTACCTACCTAGGTTCGTTTTATGTGCGCTGTTTTTTCCGATTGATCTTACATAAAGTAGGTTTCGAGGCTAGTATTAATCACCTAAATGGTCGCTTATTTGGGCAAGTAAATAAATAGCCTCAGTGAGTTACGAGTCGGACGTACGTACGGTAGATTTATATCGCCTACCTACACAGAATACCATATACCTTTTGTAAGTATGTATAAAGATAACAAACCCTCGGCAGCCAGCACGCACGCAACCAATTTCATCAAATTTTAGCGGAACTATAAAAGTAAAGGGCTTATTTGATTTCAACGGATGTACCAGTACATGAGCAATGAACATCCATCATTGCTGTGGTTTGTGTGACCCTTTGAATCAATTGTATTGATTATTACGTTACTAGCATAGTTGCTTATGTCAAGTTAGATACTAGCAGAACAGAGATTCCCTTCCTATCGAATGATCGCCGATATAAATCTAGAGTAGACATGCAAAGGACTATTACAAAAAACTCGAAAAAGTAATTATATTCAGTTGTAAGTAATTGTTGTCTAAAAGCAATCAAAGCGATCAATTTATAAGGCGACACAAAGTAATAGTAATCTGTCATTTTACCAACCAAAAAAAGCTTTTTCTACTGTACATAATTATGAAATACTAATCCATCTCTATTGTGATTAATATATTCACTTAAAACGTTCAGCACTGAATGTTTTGACAACAGCTAGCAATGACCCCCTGTTGAAAGCTTTAAGACTTTAGCTGCGCCGCCAAGCTCATATCACTTAGCTCAAGAACCCTTAGGTAAAGTGTTTTTGACTAAATTGGTCATAAAAAGATAACAAAAAATAAACTACATTTTATTGATCAAGCACATGTAGAAGCAAATTTTAGGTATTTAAAAGTAATGAATTGAAATCACCCTTTGCGGAGTCGCTATCAGAAAGATATCGAAAAATGCCAAGGCGCGTAGAGACGCGAGCTTGCGAAGCGAATGGCTGTCGAAAGCTTTGGAAGCCATTAAGCTCTTTCTGTTATCAGCTTTGAGGGAAGGTAGGGCTGCTTTGTTGCTTCGCCTTCGGCCAAATGTCAGGCGCGGCGATGACGTCATTTGGCGGTGAAATGGCGCGACATTTCGCGGTACGTTCGCCACGCCCGTGCCCACCCTAATCTCTGTCATGGCAGGTTTGTCAGACCAAATCGTCCCCAAGGCTCTGTTGGACAGCTGACCTTATTTTTCCGCTTAATAGTCGTTTGGGAGTCTCTGCTGATTACCTTCACAAACAATGTGATATGAAGAGTGAAGAGACATATCAGTGCACGAAGTGAGCATACAAAAACTTTGATCGGTATCGTTTTCATGGAGGTCAGGGCACATATCTAATAGGTTTCAACGAGCTTTTAACGATTGTTACTGGACAGTTGTGTGTTAGTTGAGTTACATGTCGGGTTTTTATCTGTCGCAACAATCCGCATAATTGATAATAATCCTTGACTGTGTTTACCTGTGTAAACACTTTTAAAAGTTTTCCGGTTTGCGAATATCGTGCAAATCTTTGGTAACGTAAAATATTAGTTTCTTTTAATAAAAAAACTAAAAAAAGGACACATATTAAATGTAACGAAATTATGTTTAAATAAAAATTATATTTTTGTTAATAGAGCTGTGGTTTGCGTGATAAAATCCGGAACGAGGATATTCGCTATAATGCTAAGGATAATCGATTATATTATATCCGGAACGATATAAGAACCAAAGTCACCGATAATACCGATACAGCTTTCAGATTTTGCAAGCTGAAGTGGCAATGGGCACGCCACATCACTCGAATAACCGATAACCGTTGGAGAAGAAAGATTTTAAATGGTGGCCACGAACCGGAAGACGCAGCGTAGGCAGGCCTCCCACTAGTTGGACCGACGAAATTGTGAAAGTCGCGGGCAACCAGTTGTTGCAAGAGGCACTTTGTCGGTGGGTGTGGCGGTCTAAGGGGGAGGCCTATGTGCAGTAGTGGACTTTTCCGGCTGACGATGATGATGAATAGAGCTGCATATCTTGCATTAGTTTCTTCAGAAAGTTACCTAATGGCCCTGAATGATAACCTTTTTTAAATTATTTGCATGCAAACCATACAAATACTGAAATATCCCAATCCTAAATAAAAATAATCTACAGAAGTCGCGCTTTGTTAGTAGGAAAGTACGTCGTTAAAGAATTTTAGATCAAAAGCGTCAGTCAACAGCAGTCTTCCATCAGAATCAGAAGCCATCCGGCTCATAAGGTAACCAATCAAAGCTCGATCTGAATTACAATAGAACAATTCGCTTTCCGTTCCTGGCTCTGACATGAACAGTCTCCAATCATCCGTAGTATTGGAAATAAAGTTGTTTATGTAGTGTTTCCGCGGAAAGGGAAAATAACCACAACCTTGTACGATGAAGTAGAGAGCAATCTCCAAGAGATAAAAATTACGATTATGGAACACGATACATCCCTGGCACTACGTAATCTATGATATTGTAACCCTTTGTTACTCTGTCAGCGGATTCAGCAGTGAGATTGATCCCATCTAAAGAAACTACCGTAACCCAGACAAGATATCTAATATTATGCAGTACCTGTGAACTGGTACTAGAACAATATGGAAACATGTACTGCGATACGTCTTTCCTTTTTTTCAGTACATGCGAATAGTATTGCCATAATATAATGATTGGGCAAGAGTCTAGCTAGCCCAAACACTGGAGACGATAACAATAGGGGCATGCACAAAAATGATGTTGACATAACAATCAGATATTTGAACACTAAATCCCTGATGAATCTTTACTTAATGATTTAGTTAATCATGTAACGGATATATTGTACACAATTCGTGCCGTGATTCATGCAATTCTCCTGCTCATATGTATTTACGTCAAACCAAACGAATCATTGTAGCTAAGTGTTAAATGACGTCGTTTTGATTTGATTGTTGTTCAGTTTTAAATCTGAAACCACTTAATTTATATGCACTCTTTTTATTTCAATATCACAGAAAAGTACCGATAAAAATAATTTTAAGCTGTTTCGATAATATTACAACCAGGTTACAACAGAATCGACGCGAATGGAGTCATTTCTGTTGTACCATTTTCTAAAGCATTAAAATAAAATAAGATATTCAAATATTCGAGGCTCGAGAGACGACGAAACACGTGGTTTACAGCAGCCGTGGTATGTCAACAGTAAAATAGTCTAGAGACACTGTAGTCATTGAATGCATAGTGCGCAAGGATACTGCAAATGATAAAATGATACGACAAAGAAGGAACTCGTATATATGTAGTACCTAGTAACATCTACTATCACAGAACATTTATAATAATACTCGCTACTATATAGGGTCTTTCTCTTTATGTCTTTGATTTATAGGTAGGTTGTAGTCGACGTTGTACAGCTTTGATAAAATGAAATCAAGTGATATTTAATTGATGGCGATGCTTTCCACAATTTGCCTTTCTGCTAGTTATTATTATATTTTCTATTTTTTATTTTAAGTATTAACCTATTAAGTAAACTTAATTATTTAAAAAAATGGTACCAACGTTTATTTTCTACATTTTGTTAACAGGTAAAGCGCAATGGCAAATATGGATTTCAGGCTGTGAGTCGCTTTGCGATTTCGGCTTCAGGTTAGTGTGCATTATTTATTAGTATTATACTGGATGGATGGAAGGTTATAAGAGACAGTAAGGTAAACGTTATAGCTACTTGAAGACGGTCTTAGAAGCTTCGGTTCTGAGTCTGGTTTCCCAAAAAGTGCAATAAGGCCGTCTTTAAATCTATAATAGAGGAAACAGTAACTACCTACTAGGCGTGCTCCATCCTAGACCACATCATTGTCTAACATCGGGCAGGATGTGAATTGTAAACCTATTTCGACTAATAAAAATACATTATTTCGATTTTTGACATATTTGATGACATATAAAGATTTTGGAGAAAAAAATACGCCCACCAAAAACGAAAATTTATTAAAAAGAAGCCGCTGTTCCTATTAAAAATAAAGGACTATGGGACTAACGTCGTTCAGAGTACAAGAAAAATCAGAAATCGTAAAAAATATTTGCTCACATATCAATACAAAATGTTTGAAAAAGTTCGAAATTGTAAAACAAAAAATAAAAGAAAAGAAATTGACCACTATAAAAATATACTGATTATAAAATCAAAATAAGTAATCAGATGTTGTTGTTAAAAATCATAATTTACGATAGTAATCGAATTAGAAGTACTCTTAACACCATTAGATTATAAAATAGTTTTAGAAAGATAGGTTTTTTTTTGTCAAAAATTGCCTTATGCCTGGTATTGAGGGCAAACAAAATCCAAGTTCCCGATATAACAGTGCTTGATCAATACAGTCTTATACACTGTATAAGACAACTGTGTAGATAGAATTGATCATTAGAAGCACCAAACAAAATCGGACAATGTTTATATTCGGTGTTGTCTGTGTCCATTTGGAAAAGCTATTGTCATTGAAGACAATAACAGGTGTTCATTGTTTAAATGCCATCAGCTTTGATGGATGATTCTGCTAGCTTTTGACTAAGCATTGCCCAAACACGGAAGTGCCGAGTTGTGGAGGTCAGGCGTCAGGCGAAAAGCAATTGGGCGCGGTTTGCAATATTTGTGATACTAAAAACCCTACGGAAGTTAATCATGTTAGTAAAACATGTCAGTTATTGTAGGTAGGCAGCGTTTTTAGGAACAAACCTGTCACAGAATAAATATCATGACCCTGTACATGCAGCAGGGGTTGTCTTTTACTGTAACCCCTTGCTCGGACTAATCGATAAGCGGAAAATTTGGAAAACGGACGTTTTGGGAAGCGGACGTTATGGGAGGCTGACAATTACGGATGTGGGTATATTAGTAACATAGATTTTGGGAAGTGGTATTGATATATGTACCTAAATTCTTCAAGTAGCGAGTAATTTTGTTGCTATCTATGTTCGAAGAACAAAATGTTTAGTTGAGTAGCTTAGTAAGCGATATTTTGGTAACAAAATTTCATGCTTCTGAACCCACCGGTTTATGCTTAACAGTGCTATCAGTTAGTAGTAGTAGTAAGTAGACTTATGTTTAATTTTAAATATTTATTTGTATTTCGAATTTTCTGTTGTTGTTGTGTCTTTAATTATGGGTTTTTGCCTGAATAAATAAACATTTATTATTATAGTTATTTGTCAGATTTTTGTTGGAAAACATAAAATCTTAATTTTAGTGCATAACTCTAAATTACACATAACCAATTGGTTGGCGCCAACCGCCGCCGATTCATTTGTTTCGATTAAATGTAATGACAATTGACAATCTATTACAAACTACATCAGTCACAGTGTTACAGCACATAAAATGTTAACGTTGTTTGCTATCCGTCGTCATACTTACAAATCAAATATCATAAATAAGTAAAGAGAGTTTGTCATCGGTTAGGTAGTCCCTAAAAGTGTTGGAGCTAACAACCCTTCAAACTTCGAGTTCCATGAAATGAAATGAGCGTAATAAATAATATCTATAATAATAAATATTGAATTCAAAGGACTTCAAAAGAGTTCCAACTATCAAGGTGTTGACGGTTATTCTTCGAAATTGTGTAGGCGTCTTTACAATAGTTACCTGATTGACGGTTAGCGAAAGAGGTGATCAAACCTCAGTTATGGGTTTGTACCTACTCTTATGGGCCATCTATAGGTGTGGTGACCGCATAGACGCATGGCCACGCCTAACTCAATCACTACGGGGACCATGCTTAATGTTACTGAAAGTAGAACGTGGAAGCTACCCCTGGCATTGTAAAACGGACCTTAGGTATAAAACCGTAAGGCCTGGTATAGGTTGAGCCGTATTAGATTTAAGGGTTTAGGGTGGTTGTGTTGACTTGGCCTGCGCTCCGTCGTAATTTGACAACTTTGATTCCGCTAAGGATGTTTATGTAGGTTTATGTACATAAAGTTGGTAGTTCTTATTCCGAACAATCACCGACCGGCCAATAATCTTTGTCATTGTTTTTATTTCATTCCTTTTCTGCTTTCTTTAAAGGAGGTAAATAATTTCTATGTGATTTGAATTACGTACCAAATAGAAAACTAACTTGGCTCTAAGACTGCTTCTATGATTTAAAATAACATGCTCGCTTAATGAACAATTACGGTCTACAATCTACATGTATTGTGACTGACCTGAACCTGACCTGATTTATAGCGTGGTCCTAAATAGATTTTATTAGGTGTACTGGTGACATCATTCAGCTCGTAACAACTTATTTGCTAAGACGTTAACTTTGCTGTTAATTCGTGTTTGTGTCTAACATGTCCCAAGGTGACAAGTATTAGCAACACCAATTTATCTTTTCTTCTATGAATTTAATGTCGGGTAGTAAAAAAGACAGCAATGACGATAATTTCGACACTTCCATAGAAAATATTGTTTTAATTCCGATTTGCAGAATAAAATCAAAATACTGGAGTATTGCCAGATCTGCGTGAATGCTCTCACTGATTATTCACGGATTATTTATAATTTTAATTTATTTATTAGCGAACGTATGGAGCTCTCTCCGTTCCTATTTCACTTCCTATAGAGATCCAGATGAAGGATAAGAATAGGAATTATTATGCTATTGCAAATAACTACACCGAATGAGATGCGGAAGATGCATATACTCGTAATGTTCATATCGATTCGCAAATCAAAGAATATGCGTATGATCGATAGTTGTTATAGCTATCGGCTTACATCATCTTTACTGCGGTTCATAAATGATCATAGAATGCCGTTCCTAATTCTCGACGCGATTCTTCGCGCACATGGTAAAGATGAAACCACGGATGAGTTAACTTTTATTTATGAGCGGTCTAGATCGTTAATTCGATTATGTACTGTTCACTCACCACTTGCAGTTTTTTTTACCGATAGTTCCTCTGTTAAGTTATGAATAAGCCTCACACAATTCTCGCTCGATTGCTCACACCTTACACCCTGTCTCCTTGTGTTGTGTATTTCGTAAGGTTAGTTTTATTGTGGTATAGTCAGCTTTTCAGCAGCCTATTATTGCCTTTGTTTCTTTATTCTTTTGATAGAATTTTTGATCGAAAATTTCCAAGTGAATTCGTTTGTAGACATCTTAACTAAAACTCAATACATACACAGATTGTTTTTCTAATGTATATGTAAGTTCTGCAGGTAATCGCATTCTTACTTAGTGTTTTATTTATCTATGGCGTGGTTCGTGACTATTGTTTCGCTAGTATTTATGAATGTAATTGGCGCTTAAGCATGTTGTGTTGTGGCAAATGCTAACGCATATATTGATGTGGTCACGCACTGATGTTCGACACACTGTGATGTGTATTGGCCGCGTGTCGTTGCGCAAGTGCTTGAACGTTGTTGCGAGACCGTCAGTGCACGCGGTGCACGCGTACGCGGCTTGAACTTAAAGGTGTCATTAGTGTGACTTGACTCATGGAAATTGAATCGTTATCTGTAGGCTATGCGATTCTGCGCCTAGTTATGTTCTATTCGTCTACTTCTGGTACTTTAGTGTTATTATCTGTTTCTTTTCATGTGAATCGGTCTATAAGTTTCCTATGGTTAGTTTTATTCAGTGGTATAGTCAGTCTTTCAACAACATGTTGCATGAGTAGATATATATGACTTGAATTGCATAATTTGGTTTTGCATTATCTGCTTAAAATATCATCCGTACACTACCGTAAATCTTTCACGGCACATTTTGATTTGCACAGGATAAATCGTGTGCAATACATTATTTTTCCATTATTGTTATTTAATCTTTGTTTCATTGTCCTGAACTCCTGACATTCAATACGCGCGGACCACAATTAGTCGATAACAGGTCGTTTATTAAAGAAAAACTTTAGTACATTTACGCGTTACCAGCGGTTTGATGAGCAAGTAATAAGTAGCTGATATAATACCAAAGTTAAAGATCGCAACTTTAAACAAACCGATCAAAGCGTTTGCGTTCTCTTTAGTATTAAAGAACATCATTCTTGGATTATTATTTTTAAATCGATATTGACGAAACAAGGAATCTTCTAGGTTCCGTATAGAATGCGCTGTGTGAACAAAAAAAGCATTGTATGCGAAGCGTAGCGATGTATTCAATGAAAGTGATATCGTTTGCTGTCCGTTGTAGCGGTCCGACTCACCTTGGGGTTTGCTGTTACGTACGCTAAAATACACTATCAAAACAGTGTGTTTCGTTTACCGCGTTGGACCAGACGCTCGCCAGTCGTGCCCGAGCAGTGTTCATGCCTTTAGTAAACTGTTACCGCGAAAAACAACAGCTCTAGCGAATATGAGTTTTGTGCGTTAGATTTTTATTACTTGTGAACATATTTAATTGGGATTTATGATCATAAATGTAAACTTTATTTTTGTAATGTGACGTGCGGCAAAATCACTGTTTTGTTGGATTGTCTGAGAATCGTCTGGCCGAAACTGGCCCAGATAGTCACACTTTTTGATAATGTAAGTCATTCTTTTGCATGCATAGTTTTCTTTTGTTGTTTTTGTTTTTAATTTAAATATTTTTCTTGCACCGTATACTTAATACAATTGACAATTAAATATTAATTAGCGATCAGTTTTTAACATATTTTTTTTACAAAATCAAACGTTTTCTCGTTTTGTTCGACGTGTTTGTCGTGTTGTCTTACTTTTTTGTACTAGCTAATGTTTTCGCAATACTCTTATTTAAAATCCTTATATTAATATTCTGAATATTAACAGTATAAAAATACGTTAGATACTCATATTTATTAAAACTAATTATGCTTTATTACATTTATTCAAAGTGTTTTTCGATTTAGGAACGATTTAGGTGCCTTCCACATTAACATAATAATTAACTTTTTATGCAAATTTCAAGAACTTACCTACAAAGAAACGAAGCAAATTGAAACCGTAAGCTCGTAACAAATGACTATGTAGAAACTATATTATACATATGCAAACTAAAAAGGACAAATTGAAGTAAAGTAAATATAGATGGATAAGATAATGAATGATCAGATCAACGGAGGACATTACGTAAAGGGCGGCTTTGTCGCAATGTATACAACTCGATAAGATAGTTGATAAAGTCTAAATATACGGGAACACGTGTTGGAACTATCTTATTAATAATTAATTTAGTAATAATGTGAATGTAACCGAGAATTATTTACAATTATTTTATGTATTGTTTGATTTACAAACAGAATAATAAATAGTTTATCGTTATCATTATCAATAATATTCCTTACAAAAATTATAATTCAGAGAAATATACGCGCATTCGTATCAGGACCAATAAAGCTTCGAGGTAAAATGAATATGTTCATCTCGAGGAAATAAACTTAAGATTTAAACTGGCAAAAAGCTGGGTGTCTTAAATAACGTTAGGCGGTATGTCACGCCGGGGCAGTTGCTTACTCTTTATCAAGCGCAAGTCCGGTCGTGTGTGGAATACTGCTGCCACCTCTGGGATGACTCGGCCAAATGCCAGCTCGAAGCTCTTGAATCGATAGCCCGGCGTGCTATTCGGGTTATTGGCGATGAAAAGTTGGTTGCCAAAAAAAATCTTAGCCAGGAACACCGACGCAAGCCGTAAGGTGCCAGTCTGTCAATCTTTTACAGGATTAATTTCGGAGAGTGTGCATCAGAGCTTCATGACCTTATCCCACCATCCCCCTTTTACTACAGGACAAGTAAGAAAAATAAGAATAAGTAATTAAGAAGTCAAATTATATAATCATCTCAGTTTATACAAGCTTTTAAAAAATATCTGTAGACCGATTTTTAACATTTACGTGGGCTGATCTAAAAATTGTTACTGAAATTAAAAATTATTGAAATTCATATAAAATAAACAATAATCATATAATATAGCTATAAATAAACTTTTTTCATAAAAAGTTTATTTATAGCTTTTCAAAATTCTCCTCTCCCAACCCCGATGCATTTATGCATTCGGGTGATTCAGCTATCGAAACATTTAAAAAAATTATCTTGCCGAGGTCGAAACATAACCGCCGAAACTCTTCAACGGCTTCTTCTGCGGTGTTAAATTTTCGCCCACGAAGCATTTTTTTACCGTGGGAAATACAAAAAAATCGCATAGAGGTAAATCTGGGCAGTACGGAGGAGGGGAACATCTGTACCCCAGAAATATTCAAATCGTCCATGATTCTACTTAGTTGCCGTGTGAGCGGGCGCATTATCTTGGGGAAAAAGAATGCCACGGACACCGCTCCTTGGTCGCTCGGTATTCAACTCCCCCAAATCTCGAGGCAGACAAACTTCGCAATACCATTCACTAGTACCTGTTCTACGGTCTTCTAGCGGAATTACTGCTGCTGGTCCTTACGTTTAAATTCACCAAACCAATAAGCAACTGTTGCTAACGCAGAAGCAGACTCCCCAAATGCAGCTTGTAAATTTTCGTGAGATTCGTCGAAGGTTAAATTCCTCGCGAGATGTCCATTGTTGCAAACAAAAGAGTAATAAAAATAATCTTAAAAATATAATCTTAATAAGTCAATTTGTCTTTAAGATTTGATAATCTTTAAAAATATTTAAAAAAAGAACTGCACATAGGTGGCCAATGATTTACACCAAAGAGATTTGAATAGAAAGTAACCGTCAATTCAAAATAGATTCAAAAAAAGTGCATATTAATTTTCAGAACAACCTATGTACTGTTTCTTCTGGCTCGCTTACGAAATTCCATTTTATACTTATTAAGATACAATGTTCCGGCGTATTTTATTGTATTTTTTTCCTTATGCGTTATTATTTTATGCTTATCCCCGATTACTACGTAATAAAAACGGTGTTGCTTAGCTCGTTTAAAAATTATAACCAGTTTTCAACTTATGATCTACTTTTTTAAGAGTGTTTTTTGAGTTATTTATTTACTCTTACGTAATTACGTTCTGTTGTTAGATTTCCACGAATTATTTTCAATACATCTGTTTAATTGTTTTGTTTTTTTAATTTACGTCAGCAAATCTACTTCCGTAAGTGAAAGGGAGGGATCATCATAAGTATGCGGGTTAAGGTCGACTTCTAATATTTACAAATCAAATGCTCAACAAGTTTTTTCAAATAGATTCCAATTTAAGACCTAGAGTGGGATCTTAGCGCGTTCATTCGAACCAGTTCCACTAAAGTTTCCTAAGTTACAACAACGCCGTCTGTTTTTCTGTTGTCATGAGTTTGTTCTTGAACAAAAAATCTACCATGGGCTAAATCTTCTTGCGTATAATCGCCTTGTTTTTTTGAATGAATTTTTGTGACGGTTCTAGCAAGTCGCTCGGCTGATGGTAAGCATCACGCTTGCTCTTAACAGTTCAATGCCACCCATAATTTTTAACAGTTCAAAATACTGCGTGGTACAGTCCTGCGTTCATCTCTCTGAGATATTAGATGTTAAATCTCTTTATGCTCAGCAATTACGCTGAAAACATTGGCCTTCAATCCGGAACACAGTAATGTTTGTACACTATTGCTTGGCATTTGAATAATTGTCAAATCAGGCGGACTCTGCAAAAGAGTCCTACCTCTACATATTCATAATAGAGATGGCATTGTATCTCGAGGACTCAGTCCAACTTGATATTTATGATAATATCACACCCATGCAGGTCCTTGTTATAAGTACTTACCTCAATAACACGTAACGCCATAAACCTTGACCGTCTTCTTTAATTTGAGATGATGACGCAAATTTTACTAGGTTATATTGTTGTTTGACTTTGTTAAAGATTGATTTTTGCTATGAACCTACTCTAAAATCGTATCTTATTTCAAAAACAGTTCGGTTTCTATTGCAATAATAATTGTACAGTGTAAATAAATATATAGTGTTTGCAGATTGTAGCCACAATCAGGCAGATGTTCGATAGCACTGCAATAAACATATAATATCATGACCTTCGATGATCATTAGAAAAATATAAAATTAAGTCAGACATGTAGATCTGCTGTCTTGCCGCTGTTCAATCTGCTAGTTTCTTGATGGAGTACTTATTACGGTCAATAGTTATTTTTGCTACATCGATTGGTTTTGATTGATTTCACCAATACTCATATTACGCAAGTATTTATAATTTAAATAATATCAATTGTTGCTTATTTGACTCGGTATCGGTCCGCACATCTCGATTCTCCCAATCAAGACTAATTGCCCACACAACCGAATACTGAAACATCAATCAGGTCAGGTGACCCACTCAAATAAAATTCAAACTTTTTATGGATGGATTTTTCGATGGTGTTTTTCGGATTTCCCTTCGTCACTCTTCGAAAAATTCACCCAAAAAAAAAAAGAATATTTTTGTGCCGCTTATTTGGAAAAACATTAATAAAAAAAAAAAACTCCTAAACTACGAAAAATCGTAAAACATACATGGGGTATTTTCGTGAAGCCCTTGGTATGAGGAACCTAAAGTTTTCGCATTGAGTCACCGTTTGGACCACACTGTATATTTGATTGGCGTTTTAGTATTCGGGTGTAAGAGCTCTGTTTGACGTAAGTTGTTTCTATGATAAAGAAGCTTCTACAAACTGTATATTCGTTGCCTTAATGAATATACATAATGTCTGTTTCGAGAGTTAGTCCAATTACATTTCCTAAGTTATGGATACAGTATCAGATGTTAGCGTGTTCAATATGGCAAGAATAAGAATGTTCAATATGGCAAGAAATGGCTTTTATTTATTTATTTGTGGGAAACAAACAGCTTTATATATATAAATAAATAGAACGACTAATTAAGAAAAAACAAGCCATATCGGTTTTCACAAGTGGCAGAAGGATACTTTTTCTGATTAGGACCTGATAACTGCTCGTATTTAATTTTGCGCATATTGAACTGGCGCCGTTCCACTTCCAGAACGTCGCAATAAATTTGTGGTGTATTATTACTGACATCAGATGTAAATAAAACTACTTTTTATAGTTTTATAACTCGTCTCTAAGTCTACAATCCTAAGCTGGTTAGGATTATAGTCTTACCCCCGAATACTGAAACATTTGTTAACTTTGACGACGGATTAACCCCCGAATACTGAAATGTTTGTTAACTTTGACGACAGATTAAGTTTATTTCTGTCTTTGTCATTTGCTTAGTGCCAGACAAAGCCAGTATTAGAATTAATCTGTTGTCAAAGTTAACAAACGTTTCAGTATTCGGGGGTAAGTCTGTTCATTAGAATTTTACTATGAAAACTGACGTGGTTTTGATACATTTTGTTTTAATAAAACAAACGTCAAAACAAACGTTTTTAACTATAGTCGGAATAACCGACTCAATTTAACGTGAGTATTCCCGTTTTATTAAAACAAAATGCAGCATTAGAATTAATCTGTTGTCAAAGTTAACAAGCGTTTCAGTATTTGGGGGTTAGAGACCTGATGTCTTCGTGATCTACCCAGACGTTACATCGGTAACACACAAATATTTATGGTTAAATTAATATCGTCTATCATTGCTATTTATCTATCCCGTTAGAATTATACTAATTTGTAATTCTAAGATAACCTAACGTTATTTGGTGCTTCAATTAATAATATTTTTGCAAATTATAGCCTATAGCTTACTCGTACAATATTATAATTTTCATACAATCTGTGTCTGAAATAACCAATCATATTCACATTCATTTATTTGTAAAACCGATTCACAAATCAAAAAACTATTATTTAGTATTAAACTTCATAGTATTAGTATTAAATAATAGTAATAAATTAAATTAAATAAAAAAATACAGTTACAGATTTAACCGTAAAAATTCGCCTAGGAAGAAGGATCAACTGTTTGTTGATATGTTGTTTGTTGTTGACAACTTTACAAAGTCTATTTAATAAATTCGAATGTTAGAAATTGAATATTTTATAAAAGAAAAGTATTAAAGTAAGTTTTTAAGTTTGTCTGTTTTGGTGTATAATAAAGTTATATTGTATTGTATTGTATTGTATTAAATACACTTTGTAAAGTTAAAGCCAAACAGTTGGTCCTTTTTTCTATTGTACTGGGCGCAACATTGCAGCGGAAAGACACTACAGATTGGTTATTTTAGACACAGTTTGAAAATGAACTTCCGAAAATTTACGCCTGAATCAATCGATATCTTACAATATTTGTTCATCAGCCAGAAGAGGTCCTGAACAAAGGCCTCCTCCTTAGGAGAGGGATGGGTTGCCTTAATCCTCATGCTTGGCAAGTGGAGTGAGCAGAGTGCTCACTGTTTATCAAGAGGACGCTGCTGCTCGTCTTCCGGTGGTTCTTACAATATTTATACAAACAAATGGTAATGGTGTTTTTTGTCTTGTTTCAGGAACGCAAAGTGCAGAGCCGTATCACAGGATGCCGATCGCGCCGCGTGGCCCTCCGTCTGCCACAACGCAACCATACCGCCATCTCCATAGGAGACCTAGCTTAGTCCACAAGTGCCCTTCTATAATATAACGTCTAACGTTTTCTACAAGTCTTTTATACCGACCTAGAAGCTATAAGTACGCACAGTTTTAGTGTTTTAAGTGTTGCGCGCGAGTGTGTGTATGTGTGTCGATGGTGCGGGCGACATGGGAAAGTCCTCGGCAAGAACACATGGCCAAGGTGAGTAGTGCCCGATGCCTTGCGAGCCATCTGTCCTCAAGGTTTCATATAACACTCATATTATTATGTCCATGAACAACCCTCGGACGACCTTCGAAAAATGTAACTTTAACATTCTAGAGTATTTATTTTAAGTGTCTTTTACTCATTCAATAATTACTCAGTAAGTCAGTATGTTAGGCAACGTAATTAGGTATTTTCCTTTGTAATACTTAATACCTGACCGCGTATTTTATGATATACTTGCTCTATACTTATATTATATATTGGCATGTTATTAGTACATATCACAGAATTTTTTCTATTATATGTATACATATACTTATTCATTTTGAGCTTGAAAGTTTCGTGGCTTTGCGTTTATCCACATTACCTGGCAACACATTGCATCCTGTCAACAGTCACCTGTGTACCTTTGCCCTCTCTCTCTTATTTTTTTTTCGTAATCTTATTTGTAAAAAATATATATGTGTTATTCACCATTGTATGTCATTAATTTTCTTGACAATACCACAGATTAGATTATAGTACAACATCACCATACCAAGGATAACGACATATTGGAAGACTGAGTTCTTCAGATATGGACCCAGTTTTTTTTATACAGATGGTCCAAACGGTGACGTCAATCCTGTAAATCTAAGTTCCTCATACCGAGGGCTTCAGGAAAATACCTTATGTATGTTCTACGATTTTTCGTAGTTTAGATATGTTTTATTTTATTTTTCATATGAGCGGCTTACAAAAATTCAAACCTTTTTTTTTGGTCTATTTTTCGATGAGGGACGAAAGAGAATCCAAAAACATCAAAAAACCTATTCACATTTTTTTTTAAGCCGCTTATGTGGGAATTCAAGAAAATCATAACTACTGCACGACGATTTTTTTTTGAGTATGTATGGGTATTATTGTGAAAGCTTTGGTATGAGGTGCCAAATTTTTTTTTGGATTTACGTCTCCTTTTGAACCACCTGTATGTGTCAATTCGTATTATTATCCTTTCGGCAGGAATTGATAACATTCATCTTCTGCCAATTAAAAATAAGAGCATGTCGGGCCATGCTTAGTAGGGTTCCGTAGGTGCGCAGCGTGAAGTATTTATCCGTTATTACCGCATATCTCAAAAAGTAATTATCACATGTTGCCGAAATAATTTTAAAAGAAAGTTTTTACTAAGATCTATCAACATGGAAGATTACAAGTTAATGTGGTTGTGATGCATACATAGTTTAGAAATGGCACATCGTAAGCAACTTTGTCGGCCCATATTTCGCAAACAGACAACAGACAACTCATAAAAAAAAACGGTGTAGGAAACCTTAAGTTTATTTTAAAAGAACTTTTCAATGATACCCTACATGTGGGGGTGCACACAATGCGTTTTTTTTTATCCCCACTTTACATGTATGACAGCCACACTAATAATATAAAATTATGATTTTTTTATTCTTCCATAATTGCCACCTTAAAAGACCTGTTCAACGGCACCCCACATGATGGGGTTCAGCGATTTTTTTTAACCCCTTTACATGTATGGGAGCTACCCTTATTATACAAAAAAATTGTATGTATTTTTATTTTTTTAAACTATAGGTCTATACTTAGACTATCGTTGTGCATAATTTCATGCATGTAAGTTTATAACTTTGGAAGTTAGAAGGCTGTAAAGGATTCAGACAGACAGACAGACAAACGGACATGACGAACTTATAAAGGTTCCTTTTAGTACTACAGAACCCTAAAAGACAAATTTTAATAGGTCAACGCGTAGATTCACTACGCAAAATACGAGTTTTATGAATGGATGATTCATTATATCCGATGGTCATTATAATATTATTCATTTTTATTTATTTTCGATCATACCAATTTTATTATTCATTAAAACTTCTGCGATGGAATAGAAAAAGACATGGTTCGTAGAATTTGATGCTTTGTTCAGATTTATTGATTTCGTAACCCCATTTAAAAAAAAATGAATGAGATTATTGTATTTAAACATTTAAACGCGTCTTAATCCAAAAGTCTTCAAAATCTATGGATTCTTTAATTTTTTTCCGGCGGCCTCTATGGCCACCATGGACTTAATATCACATTGATATATTACGTCCTTGATGACCACGCTCCGTGTTGTCACTCGTTTCATCAAACCAAGTTATTTAAGTTAAGTTAGTTTCAAGTAAGTCAGACCTCCTTTTAATATTTATATTTTTTACCGAGAGTTTTGAAAATGGTTTGTAATTGTATCGGTTTGCGGGGCGACATGCCGCTCAGTGCCGGATGGCGAGAAATTGTTATACTGCGCAATATAAGAAAATAATGCAATTTCCACGTCAGTTGTTTGAAGGAAGTTTTGAATTTGTACTATTAACTTAATTTTAAGGCACGCTGAGAAATGTGTGGTGATTATGACGAAAGATGAATGTATTTTTTTTCTTTATGTAAAATAACAGAATTCGTTCGCTCTTCATTTCAGCTAGGTGAAATCAAGGGCGGACGAAGACGGGAAAGTTCTTCAAAATAACAATGGCGTACTCCCATACATAGTTTTATGTCAGTAAAATACATGGCGTCTTTAGATCAAAAATTTAGCTAGTAATTCTGCAGAATTTCCTGAGATTGTTAGTCTAAGATATTTTTTTATCAAAGAGGCCAGGAAAAATTGTTATTAGGCTTCGAAGTTTTGTAGGTTATGGTCCTGTTATCAAGTGATTGAAAACTGAAAACAGCACGAAGTCGTTAACTATAAAGCAATGTTGGAATCCTTGGGCATGCTGTAGTCATAGTCACACAGAAGAAAATCAATATCCGTAAAGCCCAAAGGCAGTTCATGTCGAATGGAAACAAAAGGAAATCAAATAGCAAATTATATAAGAGAGAAGTGTGAAGCCAAAACATAAGAAAAAAATTACGTCTTTGTATTTTTTTTTACCCGTTGGGTAAGCTAACGCCATCATGGCCACGCCACCTCGTCAAGTATACCTTATTGTGTTGTGTTGTTTTATAAATAATTTGACCATAATTATAACATGAAAAAATACAACTTATGAAAATTATTACAATGAGCCGACGTATTTTTATCGGGCTTCCGCCAAAACTCGAACCCCATATTAGCATGGCCCAAAGTGAAAAAAAACTGTGCTTCTTTTTTTACGCGGGCTTTTACTAGGTTACATGTTTAGTTGAAAATCGTAAAAAAATATTTACATAAATTCTGTAGAAATGATATTTCAAGACGCTTCAAGAGTTATGACATAAAATTTCGCCATTCCTCCATCACGCCTGCGATCCATCGCCTGTCACGCCAGAGCTGGTCGCTAAGCGGAGGTGATATGGAGAAATAACTATTGTAGTTCACATTGACAACTCAAGGTCATGTTTCTTTGGTCACATTCGTAAACGGTTTTCAACAAATATGTACATGTTTGGTGTAATCTGAGACGTTTCGTGTGAACGCCCACGAATCAAAACTCAAAAAGTAAAACTAGTATATATTAAACCGTTCTTTGACAATAAGCTTTCCTATAATTTCAGTATCGGGACTCCTTTATCTTTGCAGTTTTCTAATAATTATGACATGTCAGCACATCCATTTCTCGCCTCGCTGCTCAACCGTCTTGACCAAAGCGGAGACGAGACGAGAAGAGAGATGTGTTAGAAACAATCAATAGGATTGAGTTAGCTACGCATCTCGTCTCCGCTCAGCTTCGGTGGAGACGGTTGTGCAGAGTGGAGAGAAGATGTCTCATATTTGTATAGTGTGAACAAAAACAGAGATGTAAGCCTCGCAAGCTGGCAACAGCGCGCAGCGTAGACGAGAGGAGGTGTGATCGGCGTGCGGCGAAAGGCACCGCTAGATTTTTTTTTTTGTGGTATTATCTCTGTTCCGTGGATAGAGTAGTTCCGTGGTTAGTTCGTACCGCGTCGCACAACCCACTCGCCGCGCCCGCACCCCCTAAACTCTCTCTAGTACAGTGCTGCACGCAGCTCGGCTCCGCTCTAGCGATTTCACATCTCCGCTCCGGTCTAGCCAGTACACATCTTCGCACAGCTTCGGTGGAGACACCCAGGCTGTTAAACATCTCTTCTCGTCTCCGCTTCGCACATCTCCGCTTCGGTGGAGTCTGGGCCTAATGGCTTTATTATTAAAAAATGCGTTACGATGACCGTATGACTCATCGTTCCTAATATCTATAGTTTAACTCATATAATGTGTATGGAAACGGCGTTTCTACTTGAAACGTTGCCAACGAGCTGTCCATAAAATGAGGCATGTACTTTATAGTAAGTTACATTCTTGCTCTTCGACGTTTGATCAATCCCCTTTGCTCTTTGCGTACCAGCCGTTGTTATAGCACATTTTATACAAATTGTCATAACATAAATATCGTTAATCTCTGTATTGTGATTTGCTACAAATAATGTATGCTATTATTATATCGACGATGGGGCCAGATGCTGTCGTGTTCCGGATTTAATGGTTCACTGCAGACGAAGATAGATAGCCGTATGGCACCTTTCAATCTCTCGTTCTTTAGAAATTCCGTATTTCAAGATTTACTTTAGTTGTTACGCTGATATTATCGGAGCTGTGCTTGATATACATTTGATTCATTTCTATCTTACTTACTTCATTCATGGAACTGTGTAAATCTCTGAAGAATCGCAAAAAGTTAAGAAAAGTGTACTTACTGTATGTACAAGTGAAGGGCTACTTCATTATTCTACTTTATCACTACAGCGTGATGCATAATTATTTGCTATATCTAAATAGAAACTGCGTTTCATCTATAAGTCTACGAGTGGTGCGACTATATCTGTTGCTGGAATTTTGATATTTATTATAATAATCGGATTTTTTCTAACCCTGTATAATAGTTATTCTAAGTATAATACATATAATAATTTCAACTCATTGTTGGTTCAGACCACAAATAGTGCCACCTTTGTCATGGCGGGAGGGCTTAGTAACCGTGGCCTGCTCACCCACGGTGAAGCCAAGAGGAACCCGAGGCGGGGCCGCTTCCCGTGCTTGCCCCCGAAGCCCACGTTGAAGCTGCCACAGCAGACTGTATCGGATAGACTGTATCGGCAGCACCGCAATTGAGGCGGGCTGCAGTGTAGTTTGGGTGGCACTGCAGCTGAGGATAGGAGGCCGCGGCGGGAGAGGACTGATGGTGTGCCGTTGCCACTTTCCTTACCTTCCGCGGCCTCGACGGGGCCGCCACCGTATGACGGCGGACGCGGTGGAATTGCAGGGTAAGAGTAATGGCGGTTTGCCGCTCTCCCTTTCCTCTGCGACTGAATTGGCAGGCTGCGGGGCCACTCAACTGACCCGTCACATTGGGATCACGGGCGTTCAGACACGGGGTCGTCTGGCTCTGAAGGTGGTTGCGGATTCGCGGTGTGTGCGAGATCGTTCCCGTGTTCCCGCCACAAGCGGCAGATGAGGGACACCGTGGAGTTAAGTGGGTTGGAGTCCCACATCACTGCACTGTGTCCGGCCATAGATAGTGGTTCAGGCATAGGTTAACGATTTTGATATTGCTAGTCTAAAAGGCATTCATTACGTTTAATGTGGGAACGGCCTACGCTCCGTTAGATGGAACATAGAATAATGACGTTACAATTGATTTTATGCATAGAATAACAAAAGCGAGACTTGAAACTATAACAAAAACTCCATTCAATATTTTTCAATTTATCAAGAACTCGCTTAACCTTTGTCATTGATAAGAATATTAATTGGAAAGAAACCAAAGTATAGATAGAGAATCACTACAGCGTGATGCATAATTATTTGCTATATCTAAATAGAAACTGCGTTTCATCTATAAGTCTACGAGTGGTGCGACTATATCTGTTGCTGGAATCTCGACAGCGATTCCGTCTGCGCAGTCATAACCTTGATATTGGCACGTAAATTTTAATTCACGTACGCTTCATCGTAACATCAAGAGATCCATTCACCGATCGTTGCATGATGTATTTCATCAAGTATCCTAACAACATAAGCGTACGAATAGGGCAACACTTTGACGGCGGCGCAGTTATTTGGAATTAGCTGGGAGCGTGCGCGGTGGAGTGCGCGCGCCGTGAATCGGCGGCGCTAGTATCCGTCCCCTTGCTCAGTAGTCAGCACACGAGTGTCGGCCCCGCGACGGGGCGGAGCGCGCGTGCGGGACGCGTGCCACCGAGCGAGTGAGCGCGGCCTGACGGCGCCGGCGGGGTGGCCGCGCGGAGCAGCGCGCGCCATGGGGCGGCGGTAGCGGCGCGGATGTGCGCGCGCTCGGAGGCGGTGGAACTGGAGGTGCTGGGCGCGGAGGGCAGCGAGGGCCGCGCGCCGCCGCGCCCGCTGCGCCTCTCGTTGCTCGACCTCCTCGGGAAGCTGGTGCGACGCGACCAGCCCGCTCCGCCGCACCACCGCCGCGCCACGCACAATCACCGCTTCCGCACCTTCGTCTCCTGCGGTCGGTACCCTACCCATGCGATCGATGCTCCTCAACCTCAACTTGCCTACTTTCTCGTGTCGATAACAGCGCCACGATCCGCTTTTTGATAAAAGCTTAGCCTCAACTGTCACTGGACAGTAAAATTCTACGTCGTAGTTGTAAGAGGTTTATACCTGTAGCGAAATGTGAGGGTGTTATTTTCATCGGCACAATAAGGTGTGACTGTAATGAATGACATTAGGTGGGTCTATGATCTGACTGTGATTCAGGAGGATGGAGGGATACGGACAATGGGCAAGGTCGGAGCCGTCGCGCCTCCGCACGGTCAACGGCCGGCAGACGGCGGCGCTCCATTCGCGTCCGCCTCGCGCCTCGCTCTTGTTATCGATCACAACACATGTTTCACTTTACTTAATTTAATTAGAATGCAATTCGAACGTTCATAATCCAGATTCCCCGGTTATTCAAAGCCTTTGTTTACTTCTCTGTCAATTGATATTTACATACCTAATTCTCACTGTTTTTAAACGTCCTAAATCAAGACAAATTAGGCGAGTGCAAATGTAACGTTTAGAAAGATTTGAAGGATAATTTGTAATTTTTTACCTATTCATTCAGAGTGTAACAATCGATTGTGTTGTAATGTAAGGAAGTTCTTCGAATTCCAAATACTACGGTAATCAATGCTCAATTTTCCTCTTCCTATAGGTGGCTAATTTCCATTACATCATTGATTGCGTGATCCCCGCCTAGCTTTAGGAAATGCGACTCTACCGTCATGCTATTCTTCTCGTCCGTCATAACATCGAATTAAATGAATTAGCAGTCAAGGGCGTGAGACGGTTGCTATTGTTCCACGAATTTATTTCACAGTGCTACGCTAAAATTAGGTATTTGAATGGCGGCCGTATATAATGTACCATCGAAAACAGAACCCGTTGCCGCACTATAAGTATTCAGATATACTATTGTGCATGTGCATATAACAGTATCTAATTTTTAGACTAGCGCGAGCTAAAGCCATCTCTTTTCATCTGCGCGCGAAAGTGTATAATGCTATCTTTTTCTCGAAATAGCCTCTTAAATTGGTTCGTAGACATTCATAAACAGTTTATTAAAGTACTGTACCGGGTTGAAAGGAATCGGTTCAGTTGTTAACTTCACTGCGACACGATATGCTTTGTTTTGTTTTCATTTAACTTTAGAACTTATATTAGATAGATAGAAAACTCTTTATTAAACCACACGAATTCTACAGTAAGTACTACTAACTACTCTACTCTACTACTACATATACAGTAAGTATAAGTAGTACTATGAACTAGGATTTTAATTGGCGACCTTATTACAATAAAAAAAATGTTTAAAAAAACATAAAAATTGCTCAACAACTTTATATCATTTTAGTATAATAGCAGTGTTCGCCGATATATATCAGCGGATCTGTATCAATTGATTTTTTCCTGTCTTCTGAACTAAATTTTTTGGAGATTAATGTTTACCCTGGCAGCACGTAGCGAAAAACTACAATTCAGAATAGTTTAGATTGTTTCCCAAAATGGCAATCTCATTGTAAGTTGGGGAAATCCCCTTTACTTTAACTTACCAGTACGGTAACTTATTTCACGAGGTAATAAAAAATGGGGATTCCCTGGTGCTCCTAGCGTTAATAATTTTCACTTTCTAGGGAAAATTTGCTTCTTTTTCTTAGCCTGGATATACATATATCCGATGTATTTCGGATTTATATAAAAAAAATGAAATTTTGATATTTATTATAATAATCGGATTTTTTCTAACCCTGTATAATAGTTATTCTAAGTATAATACATATAATAATTTCAACTCATTGTTGGTTCAGACCACAAATAGTGCCACCTTTGTCATGGCGGGAGGGCTTAGTAACCGTGGCCTGCTCACCCACGGTGAAGCCAAGAGGAACCCGAGGCGGGGCCGCTTCCCGTGCTTGCCCCCGAAGCCCACGTTGAAGCTGCCACAGCAGACTGTATCGGATAGACTGTATCGGCAGCACCGCAATTGAGGCGGGCTGCAGTGTAGTTTGGGTGGCACTGCAGCTGAGGATAGGAGGCCGCGGCGGGAGAGGACTGATGGTGTGCCGTTGCCACTTTCCTTACCTTCCGCGGCCTCGACGGGGCCGCCACCGTATGACGGCGGACGCGGTGGAATTGCAGGGTAAGAGTAATGGCGGTTTGCCGCTCTCCCTTTCCTCTGCGACTGAATTGGCAGGCTGCGGGGCCACTCAACTGACCCGTCACATTGGGATCACGGGCGTTCAGACACGGGGTCGTCTGGCTCTGAAGGTGGTTGCGGATTCGCGGTGTGTGCGAGATCGTTCCCGTGTTCCCGCCACAAGCGGCAGATGAGGGACACCGTGGAGTTAAGTGGGTTGGAGTCCCACATCACTGCACTGTGTCCGGCCATAGATAGTGGTTCAGGCATAGGTTAACGATTTTGATATTGCTAGTCTAAAAGGCATTCATTACGTTTAATGTGGGAACGGCCTACGCTCCGTTAGATGGAACATAGAATAATGACGTTACAATTGATTTTATGCATAGAATAACAAAAGCGAGACTTGAAACTATAACAAAAACTCCATTCAATATTTTTCAATTTATCAAGAACTCGCTTAACCTTTGTCATTGATAAGAATATTAATTGGAAAGAAACCAAAGTATAGATAGAGAATGAGGATAACCCGAAACTAAAGCAGACAAAACTTCATGAACACACTGTTGACCTTTTTCAGTTCACATCTCACTAAGCTACATTTTCAGCTCATTTAATAGTACTTTTATTTATTACGTCTATTTAGTTTTTATTTGGAATCTATAAGTTTCGATAGTTTTTCATTCAACTCTTTGATGTGATGATGATAGATCTTGTAAGAAATGGGTTGGTTTCCTAAAGGGAAAAGCTTAGGAAACCAGCCAATATTTTTCTAATTCATAACTTTTATTTCAAAATTCATAAATACAGTAGTGCTACTATTTGCGCTTGCATCAAAATAATACAAAGTAAAAGATACACACGCACAGTCTTGAAGCACGAGATGGTTCCGAGAGCGTTATTAGTCGTAAAATGAGTGGGGATCGATCGGCGTCCCTGCGGCGCCCGCCGACACTACCACTCGAACCTCTAGCCGCTACCATGAGTAAACTCAATTAGATGAAGGGGACTCCACTCTGAAAGTGGTTATTCTGTAGCTCGAGATGGTGGCTTTTTAGTTTTCAAGGTTACTTCGGTTTAATCGAGTAAGCGTTGATGCAAAATATTGCATCTCGTAATTCGTGGATGGACGTTGCGTTTTAGTTTCAACTTTGATTATCTATTTTGAATTCAGTCTAATAAATTTTACACATGGCACTGCGGTACAAAGCTTTGTAAAAGCTTGTATCATTTACAGTACCGTCAATGGTATTTTAAATGATACAAGCTTATAAACTTATTATTACATTAAATTATTATAAACGCTAATAAACGCCACGGCAAAGAAATGCTTTTGGTGCCGATAAAGTTTTCTGAAACTTATAAAGGGATAATTGGATTTATCAGTTTTCCGTCACCGCTCGTGAAATACAATATTCATACTGGAAGTTTCCGCCGCTACTCTACTTAGAAGGTCGACGCTCGAAATCTCCGTTCTCATTTTAGAGGTCATATCTATATTTTCTCGGCTTTTCCTTTTGCTGACTACATTTTCAGTGGTATACTTACTTGACATTGTACTCGTAAACATTTACCTTAAAAAATCAATAAGATTCCAGTAGAAGGAGTGGCCTTGTCTGGCAACTGCTCGCCACATCGTTACCACAGTCTATTTCAATGGTGTATCGAACTGTTTATGGAAAATTTCACCCCTTGCTTGCCTTGGCTCTATTGTTTTACAAACAGACGTCAGACATTATCTGTGGACATTATGCTCGTTAAATATATTGTTTTATCGCTTCGTATCAAAATTGATTTATTTCTTGCTAGATTAATAATTAAGAAAACAATAAACGACGTTCGTATCTGTGATATCTCATATCAACAAATATTCTATGCTTTTATTGATGACGTATTCATTTTGAATGATTTTGGCAACGAGAGTGTATGTTTCTCCTTCACTTTCGCATTATATTATAATTTTATAAAAAAAAACTAACTTTTAAGTACTATTATTTTGTAATAGCAATTTTAAATGTTTTAGTTATGTTTAAATGGAGTGTGTTGGACGTTTTTTTGATAATGATTAATGATTATCGCTTCGAACCCTAGATTAACATTTGTTTCTCAGCGTTTAATTCCTTTAAAACTTATTTTAATCTTATAGTCCTGCCTAATATTTCGCTCTGTAAAAAACTAACAATAGCATCTTGCTTGAATGGACAGCTAATTATTATTATCCTGGCCGCTTGTGACGGCGCACGTCTCGAAAGAGACGCCGCCGTCGTAGAGACCCTCTCGTCGGGTAATGAGTTTTCTGTCCCAGCGGATGTAGCGAGCCATGGTGTTATGGCACGCACTTAATTTTATGGATTTTAATCTTGAGTACTAGTTACAGTTGCTCTTTAGATTCTATGATGGAAGTAAAATATAGGATAATAATTATAGTAATGATTTGAAACATTTGTAAACTTTTAATGCTCAGTAAATTTATCCGGGTATTCCGTGTATATTTTAAATGGATTGATATAATTCTTTAACTGCTTTATCACACCTTGTCATTTTTATGTATGGAATTTGGTTTTATTTACTCGGTTCTAATAAAGATAGGTTATCAAGATGGGTTTTACTAAATACATTTTACATAATCGTCATGATTCGAGTTTTATGTATGCTAACTAACGACAAAAAACATTTATTAGTTTAAATACATATTCCAAATGGTGCTAAAAAACATATTTATTTATTCGATAAAACTCCCGAAGACTACAATCATATATTATTATTCTGAAAACATATTTCGAATGCTGCAAAGAAATACACATAAATATTTAGTTAGTTTCAGTTAATACAATGAGCCTTAGAGTCAACAAGACAATACAACTGCTGTACTGGCGATGTTAATTAAATCCATACTAATGTACGTGATTGTCGAGTTTCAAAGTTGTCTCTCGAGTATGAGTTCTCATTGCATTGTTTATTGTTTCAGAGAATGAACGGAGAATCAAAGCGAATAACAGGGAGTACAACGCGCAGTTCCGCTACGCTGTAAGTTTAAAATAATTTTATCAACAGTCAACATTTGTAACCGCTTCCTACCGCTGAGTAAAATTACTCATCTTAATTTTGTCATGACCAATGACGACACAGTTTTCCTCTCTACTATATATACCTCTTTCTATATATACCTCTTTCTCAGAGATGGCTTGAAATGGGCACACAATGAATAATAATTTGATGCGATTCCAGAGAATTGCCTCAGTTTGTTACTATTATTCGAAAGCAATAAACGTATAATTTTGCCCTTTTATTTGATGGTTCAGAGCAATCTCAGTTCAGTTCAGAGATGTTTAATCTCTATGTGCCCAGTAATTTCGTTGGAAACATTGTCTTTCTATTCGTAACACAGTAATGCTCGAATACTACTGCTTGGCGAAGCTACTTACTGCTTGCTTGGCAAAGGCCAATTTGTTGTTTTTGTGTGCTTACCTGTTGATGAACACACAAACTAGTAACTAGTACGTAGCGCCGAACTGAGACCTCGCAACCCCTAACTTCACAACCCCTAGACCGATATTCGAACTTAAAAAACTGTATTGAAATTAACTATTTGCTTACATTGGATCAACGTTCGCAAGCTACCTTCAGACAAATACACACACAAATAATACAACTATACAAACACTACCGGGGTCCGCGGTTTCACCCGCTATTCTATAGAAACCGAATAATTTTTCGGTATAAAAAGTAGTCTATGTGTTATTCCAGGGTATAATCGTATAAGCGACCTCCAAATTTCATTAATTTCCGTTCAGCCGTTACAGAGTTGAACGGGAAAAACATGTTTTTTATACTAACACACTTATGCGCAAACTTTCGCATTTGTAATATTAGTGTGATACGACGGAAACAAATACCGACTTGTTCCCGTACACTCTAAGGACTTTCGCTTTTAATATCTCGTCCTGCTTACAGTCCTCAAATTCTCATCATCAAGAGTTTATGTGAGTATGTTTGTGTGTTACTATAATTACCTCCTATGGCCTAAACAGCTTGACCGATTTTGACGAGTGAGGTGTCGTTGGATTCCTCTTTACATACGGGGTGACATAGCCTACATTTTGCAGTCGGATATTTTTTTTCTTTTAATAATAATACTTGATTAATGTGGCGTTTTTTATGAGATGCTCATTATCTCCTAAAAAAACGTCAAATATTTACGGTCCGATGTCTGTTTCAGAACAATTACATCAAAACATCGAAGTATTCGATCGTGACGTTTCTGCCGCTGAATCTACTGGAGCAGTTCCAGCGACTGGCTAACTTCTACTTCTTGTGTCTGCTGGTGCTGCAGTTAATCCCCGCTATCTCCTCACTGACCCCCATAACCACTGCGATACCGCTCATCGGCGTATTAGCACTCACTGCCGTTAAGGACGCCTACGACGACTTTGTAAGTTTTAACTTTGATTTCTCGTCGACGTGCTTCACCCTTTTGCCCGACTGCCCAAGAAGGAGGATAATGTATATATTCTATGTATTAATTATAATAAATTCTATGTATTCTATAAAAACGTAATGTTTTTGGGGTACAACGTGTTACAAAAAGGTGTAGTAATACTGAAAGATATGTACATGAACCAAAACTGGGATCGCGAAATAAAAGTCAGCTGTTCCTTACATTTCGTCAAGAGTGAATGACTTGATTCTATGGAATCATTTTTAGCAGTTTTTTTCTCGCCATTTCGCAGTGTTGGTATTAGCAATACTCGATATAAAAATATGTCTCCAAAAATTATATTTTCAACGCCATCTATTGAACCTGTGAGTTTTTCAAATCTATAGATTTGATTGATTTGATTAGATATATCTAATCTTTTTATTTATATATATTTATACGCATTTGGTGCAACGCATTTTTCATTGTTTCGTACGTCCTTGAGAGTTAAGTAAGAACTTAGGACCTGTCAAACTTCAGTGCATACAGGCATTAGTATGTTTGAATTGTATACTTAGTTAAAACCAAAGATAATTTATATTGATTTTCTTTGGTTAGGACTAAAATAAATGGTTTGAGCAGACTACACTCTTCACAAGAAATTCACGGGAAAAAAGAGGAATAAAACGAAAATCTCCTCAACAAAAAAATAACCTCCACCAGAAAAATAGTACAAAGCGAGTCAACGCACATAGACATAAAGTAGATCTACTCCATTAGTAAAACTGTTACACGAAATCCTAAGCCCGCTTCAAAGACAGCAAAATGTCTTGCTTAGTATCGGCACAAAAAAGAATTCATGACGAGAATAAAATTTGTGATGGCGCACGCTTTGTACAAATAAACTTTACAAATATTATTTTGTGCGAAATACGAAAGAATTAAAATATTGGAGTCATTTATCTGTCTGCTCTTTGTCTTTTCACATAGTTTTAGTTCTGTAGTGCTAATGGCAAATCATTTATTTTAATTATTATTTGTAAGTGAAACTTGCCTACTCGCACTGGTTGCTACCTAACTATTGCCTATACATGGTGCTATTTAATCGGCTAGAGACCGGTTATGAGGATGCTGTATACAAAACTAGCTTGCCTTCACGGTTTCGCTGGCATAGGCTACAGTTAGTAAAGCACCCCGTTCACCTCTTTAGGGGTTGACTTACGAAAGTATCCTAAGACATGCCTTTCTTTATTTTTTACTAGCTGTTACCCGTGAGTTCGTTCGCGAGGACGTAAAAGAAGAAGCATATGTCCGTCTCCGACCCTTGAGCTATATCTATGCAAAAATTTAGGTCGCACCGTTCAGCCGTTTAGCCGTGATGACGCGACAAACACTCAGACAGCGAGACAGATAGACAGAGGGAAGAGTTACTTTCGCATTTATAATATTAGTTAGGATGCTTAGTACGAACCCAGTTTTATTTGCATAGTATGAAAAAAAAACCCAAAATCTGTTCTTATTGTTCACTTACCATTTCAAGGCTTTGGGTTCAATTTTCACGTCTCTATCATTAGCGGTTTGGTCTGTGCGTTGATTCCTATGTAAGGGCTTGTTCTTTTATTAATATACATAAATAGATAACGAAAAACTTTTAAAAAATCAGGAAAAATCTACAGTTCCATACAAAATGTTCGTATGGATCTGTGTGCCATTAGGAACAGCTTTTTTCCGTGAATCGAAAGTCGTAAAACAAAGGTTGTTCGTTATCTTGTATACAACATCCTCCACAACCTCTCTCTAGCCGATTAAAAAGCATCTAATAATAGCAGTTGAATTACACGATCTTACTTTTACTTTTACATTTCCCGTCGTACCTATTGCCGCGATAGGAAGGAAGGGAGTTCCGTTATCGCATGATACTTCTACCTTTAATGCTAATAGGTACCCATAACTCACTCTTTAACTAAATATATCTCAGTATAAATCACGGGAAACAAGTAACTGATTTAAATTTTGTTTGGGATATTTTGGAACAATAAAATATTAACTTGATGACAAGCTGAACGTCATTACTAATGCTATCTGGTTATTCCAAAAGTTTATTGTAGTACAACACCGTGTAATTGCGGTTATAATTATAATGAGGCGTTTTCCAAAAAAAAAAGAAATCCTGTTTATAAAAGTACCCAATAGATGGCGTTGGATGTACCTTAAGTTTTTCTGTCACTGTCAAGACTACTTTTTTTTATAGGCCCACGCGAGCGAAGTCGTGGGTAACAGCTAGTATTAAATATATGGATAAACTATAGTAAGTACCTATATCTAGGAATAAATGAAATTCAAAAAGGAGGCGGTGGTTTCCATCTAGGATGACGGCGTTTTTGTCTATATTTCAAAGAACTTAATTATCATCAGTACTAACTACTACTTGATTACCTATATAACACTTAATTACCACCAGAAGCCCCATAAATGCAATAAAAACTAAACAGGGGAAAGAAAAATCATTATGTTGACTTCTCTACAAATTTTTATCATGTTACTCAGCTTCATTTCAACGGAAGTTAGCGTATTTTATCGGCACTTTCACTAAACGTCTAGCTCTACACTATTTATTATCCTTGGTTTTGATGATGACTCTTTAGAAACCTAGATATACATTCGTGGCTTTGGTGTCTTGACATCTTAGACAAAATACAGACTTTTTCGCAAAAAAACCCTTAATACAATACGTGCAAGGCAAGACGAGGTCGCGCGCGTCTCGCTGAGCATTCCTTGATAAAGGTCACCGAATGTGATCGAAACTATAGTCGAAATAACCGACTCAATTTAACGTGAGTATTCCCGTTTTATTAAAACAAAAATACAATACGTGATTAAAGTAGAAAAGATGAAATTTGTTCACGTGCTCGTACCGTGTAACAGAAACGTATGGAAATATCGAGGTTGCGTCGTCTTGAAACCTAATATTGGAGGATATAGCGTTATGTGCCGATAAATTTACTATAATAAGTATATCCTGGCAATGCGTAGGTACCGGAATATTCTCGAGGATAATTCTACTTCATTTACCTACCGAGTTAACGTACCGAACAACGCCTCAGTAAGCCTAAGGTATTATAGTATTAGAAGAATACATTAGTTTCCTTCAGTTTCTCTTAATAACTTCTGTAGCAATTTTGAGTGAATTCTCGTTGGTAAAGTGGAGTTTAATTTTTTTCGAGTTTAATTTAGTAATTTTCGATATGCTGTAGTATATTTTTCCCGGTATTTAACCTTTGCCGTTGTAACAGTAGGTATGATTTTTTAACTGTTTTTTTTTTCTTCCGTTTTCCTTTTGTATGAAAAACTCTCCAAATTGCTATGCATTACACAAAACAGGCAGTTTATAGATTAAAAAGTCTACACCTTATGCTTTTCTGTTCCATGTAACGGAAATTTTTCCGGTTTGGTAAAATAAAATTCACAGGTATGTATAATGTATATACCTTACGACTGTTAAAATTTGAAAGTCTTAATATTTTCCTGCTAACCGTGAGCTTAGCCTAAAAAAAAACGGTTTCTCGACCGACACAGATAAATAGAACTGTCCCGATTATTTTCCAATAGCCCAATTATTTCGGTTCGCTGATTAGTTATTTGGCTCGTTTGAATTAATTTTTTTTTTAGATTGTTGTCTCTGTGCGTTCTATTTTGGGGATTATGTTTGAAATGGATTTTATGAACACCGATTGATGTACTGAAATAGATTCGTGGAGTAGAATAATTGCCATTTGAATGATTTGATGATTTATTTGTGAATTGTTTCATGTTTATTTAATTCCAGATACGAATTCAAACTTATTAAAGAAAATAATTAATAAAAATGTTGTCACTACAATACATCACAGACATTTATTTTGTGGGCTACGTGTTTACTGTAGGTAACATAAAGGTCAAAAAAATCATTAAAAGTCTGTTGGCAAAACTGTATTATAACACTACAGTTATCAATTTTGTGATTACATTTAATGAGTATCCTCTTTAACTACTCGTATCTGTATCACGGTAAACTTTATGTGTGTGTCATTCTAGCATAATGAGCAATGCATGCAGTGCTATGAACTCAAACTGAGTACGAGTATGCTCCACTAATTGATTCTTTCTTTGAAAAACATTATTTTACAGTTTGTTCCTATTGAATCTAACCACTATGTTTTCTTATTTTTCTGGGTGTGTTCTAAAACGCAAATTCTTGATTCAAAATCTATCGATGTGATGGCAGTTATCGATTGGCAATCTGCATCCAAAATATCCCAATGGCAGGGAATTGCCTTTGTTCAGCAGTGGACGTCTTCTGGCTGATGATGATGACTGTGTACGCATTAGGGAGGGAATCAGTACAAATCTTGATTAAAAGAGTAAAGAGACTGGAAGAAAGTAACAATCATGAAATGAATGATTTAGTAAAATTTGTAAATTTAATGTATTTTAGCTTACCTTATGTAATACCTAATACTATAGCTGCACTAACCCACTTTGTATAATTCTTCAGAGTAAAGGTCGTCCTTTTCTGTTGCTGTAATCGTTTACCACATTAAATTTGCATTCTCGTTTGGAAGTTTACTAATGCACACGACACGTTCCTCGAGCTCATCATATGCATTGTTTCAGCAACGTCACCAAAACGACTCCCAAGTGAACCACCGTCGCGCGAAGACTCTGCGCAATGGGCGGCTCGTGGAGGAGAAGTGGGCTTCTGTACAGGTGGGAGACGTCATCCGGCTGGAGAACGACCAGTTCGTCGCGGCGGACATCCTGCTCATCAGCACCTCGGAACCGAACGGCCTCTGTTATATAGAGACCGCCGAGCTCGACGGGTCAGTTACTAGAACAGAATTCTTATACTCGTAGTCTGTCAACTGCAGGCGGGCGCACGCGATGGCCGTAAGCAGGGGTAATACATAATACAAGACATAATTTTATATCAGTACTGATATTTTACTCGCGTGTATCTAAACGGCGCCTTGAATACTCGTCGCGGTCGCCCGGCTGCAATCGCGGATGTCTCAATTCTACTTGCATGTATGTAATTATACTTTATAGGCGAAAAATTTAAGAGCTCGCTACCCAAATAAGGAAAGCTTCTTCGCAAATTTGATCAAAAAAAAAAAATTATTATGTTTAGAAGAACAATGCCAATGTCTTAAAACTAATTGAGGACAAGAAGGAGAAAAAGAATTGTTTTTTTTTCCGCTAAAATAAAAAAATAATAACTTGAAAATTTCTATAAAACATGGGCCTTTTATTCTTCAAATGAAAATTTGTTATGTTAAAGATAGCTCTGGCCGTGAGCACGGCCTGAATATTTGTTTAAAAATGACGCTTTAATTTTGAGCAAGCTTGGTCATCATAGCTTACTGCTTACTTTCAAAAACATGTAGTCCTGCTATATTTATGTGTAATAATCTAACCCAACATGTCTTAGCTCTGTATTTGCACAAATACACATAGGTAGTTCATTGCACGGTTAACCCCCTCTGAATTCAATACATGTTCGCTAGCGCAGTCAAATGGAAACAGCGAACCGACTACAACACAACTACTAAAATGAATTCAAATTTCTATTTTATGCTGATATCTAGTTCTAGGTACTAGTTTAATATAGATGACTGCAAGTAAAATGATTTTAGGGTCACTGACGCTCAGCTCTACAATAAACAATCCTTACAATTCAAATTGTAGTTTTCGTTTACATTAAAACTTTCTTGAAACATTTTAACCATTATACTTTTAAAATGTTAAGATAACTTACCCAAAAGCTAGAAGCAATTTGCGATCTTCACATAACCTTGTAGTTATTAGTGGCGTGATTCTGATAATGAAGCTCATTATCACGCAATTCGCATATTGATCGTGAACTTGTATTGGAAGGTATTTTGATCGAGAATAATCGTGAACATAAACCACACAATGAACAAGTGCATATTATACATTTGTGACTAGTAGATGTAGTAAAACATTGCGATTGCGTTTTGTTTCCCTCAGACTTATAACATATCAGGGCCCCTATTCGGAGAAATGACATTTTATCTCGGTCACTCTCACTCCCATTAAATTCTAAATTAGAGAGACAGTGACTGAGATAATCTCGAGCGCACAGGAATAGGGTCCCAGATGTGGTCGATTTGGAATGCTTCAGTTGACAGAATTCAAGTAATTACAAAATCGCCGTCCCTTATGTTCCAGGCAAATTAGATAGAGATAGCTATACTAGTTAGTCAAATAACATTATCACAATTAACCACAGTACATAATAATATGCCTAATATTATGAGAACGGAACAACCTTACGTTGTTAATTAATGGAACGCTCCAATGGTAAGGGAAATAATTTAGTCATGGAGATTCGAACTTAACATTCCATGTATATATCAAATTAATTAATAATCAACAACGATAAAAATTTAATTTTAAATTAAATCATTTCAAAATTATTTTAGTCATGGCCCTTGTTCTGAGCAATATTGATTACATCAAAACCTAGAACAATTATTATTATTGAAAGGAAAACAAAAAACCCGACTGCAAAATATACATATGACATGATATATAATATATGACATTCCGGACATAATGAGGAATCCAATGAGTCCTAACTCGTCAAAATAGGTCAAAGCTGTTTAGGCTACAAGAGTAATGTAAGAAGGAACAAACATACATAATTATGCACTTACAAACGTATATAAATACATTCCTTCTTGAGCAGTCGGGTAAGATATCAGTAGAAGACTTGCCAAGAAAAAAAAAACCTCATCACTGTAGCTGCATTTTTCGCATCAGTGAGAATAAATCTTGTCTTGATAACGTTATCTACTACTTGGAATGGACAGTCATGTAACAACCTCTTCGGTATATCAAGTGTTTATGATATCACTAGCCTTCCTGCGCGGCTTCGCTCGCCTTTCACCTGTTTAGGGGTTGATTTTTGAAAAATCCTGAGACATGCCTTTCTTTATTGTTTGTGCTCAGTATACGAACCGAGTTTCATTGGCGTAGGAGTTTTTTTTTTTAAATTTAATCGGCTAATAAAGTTCTGAGTTATAATCGTTTAAAGTTTTTGGTAGGGACGGAGAGGGGATGCTCTGTCTCTTGCATGCAAAGCGAATTTGAAGGCGCACAAGAAACGTGACGTCACACAGTGCGCTCTCTGTCAAGCATGAAATTAGAATGCTTATTACTTCTCTATTTTTGAATAAAAGCTAATGGTTACTTATGGATTATTTTTATGCAGTAAAAAATAATCGCTCATGCCTATTAAATGATTATTTACTTACAGAATCAGTTTTACTTGTAAAAATGTGTAGGCACACAGTAATTCTCGGTAAGTGCAAATCAGCGAGGGGTCATTGCACCAATTGTAAACAACTTTTACAATGCAACCAGCACTAAAATTGCAAAACATGTTTTTCCTTCAAAAAGTCATGGCCACTACATAAAATGACAAGATGTATCAGTCGCGCATAAACTTTCGCTTTCATATTACTATTAATACTGCATAGTAATCTAAATTACTTAGTTGTTGTTATAAACTTTGGCTAACGATAGTTTTCTATATGCACATGCAGGGAGACAAACCTGAAATGTCGTCAGTGCCTTCTGGAGACGGCTGCCATGGGCCAGGACGACGCACAACTGGGCAACTTCGACGGCGAGATCGTTTGCGAGACGCCCAACAATCTACTTAATAAGTTTGAAGGTACGTACAACCCATGCTTCTCACCGAGACGGCTATTCGGGTGGCCCGAAGGCCTGAGACTACAACACCGTGACATCACAGTGACCGTGACTGTGAGACCACAATATCTAGATATCAGATTACGAGATTCGTTTTTCCGACAAAAAACGTCAAAGTTAGGGAAAAGCGCGGTTTGCGCGGCGCGAAATAATATTATAAAATCGAAAGTAACTCTGTCTCTCTCTCTAGATACTTGTCGCGTTATCACGGCTTAACGGATCTTAATAAAATTTGATAAAGAGTTACTGTATATCACAAAGATGATTATAGGATACTTTTTCTGTGTCCACGCGAACGAAGTCGCGGGTAATAGTTTTACAGGTTACAGTTTTTTTTAGGTCAGGGTTATAGTTTTACAAATATTATTTGAATCTACCAGTTGAAGCGATATGACATTTTTATCTAAAACACTTTCTATTCATATTCATGTAAGTATAGTTTTAGTAAAAAAAAATAGTTTACAGTAGTATTTATTTTATTTATAATATAAATACACAGTAATCAAATATCGTTTTTGAAGTCATAACAGAAAATAGAAATGTTAATATGCATGAAAGGTGTTGCTTTGCTACTACTTGACCGTGACGACATCCGCACAAGCTGTTTGATTTCACAGCCAGTTTCGCAAAAACACTGGTAAACGCTCTTACAAGATTTTAACACGAGTTCATATCAGCAATTTAATTCAAATCGCATCGGGTTCATGATACAAAAAAAAACTGCACTACGAAAACACATTAATAAAATCAATTAGATGCCTGCCGCATACTATTCATGACATGGCATATAGTATATATTTAGGGCATGACAAATATTTGGACACATACCTACTGAATAGTGTTACCATTTTCTACAGAACCTTACTTTACCTTGTGTCCTTGTAACAGGCAACTAAGCTATGGCATGGCTGTAAGTACGTAGATCATTTAGGTATCCGAACCATGTCAATGTCAGTTAGTGGTCAATGTACTTTATTGTGAGTCTTATTGATCCAGGCACGCAATCTTTCTATATCGTTCTAAAAATGAGTGAAATACAATCTATTATTGGATGCCCCATTCAAAAACTAATTAATCTGGAGTGTGTACAATACTAACAGATAGACAACGCGCAGCCTAAATTGGTGTGCAGAAAACACAGATCACCCCTAGCATAGATACATTATTTAAAGAAGAGTGGCAATAGCCATAGAGTGTTGCGTAATCCGATTGTATCGACTGTATATGTCGCTAGTGCTTTGAACTGCGACATTATCATCACAATTTCTGCTTGACTTGAAATCGAAATCCAAGCTAACTCATTCGCAATGCTACAGGAAAAACCCTACTCAAATTTTGACGAGATTTTGTCGGAACAACGATCTCGTAATGCGTTATCTAGTAAAATATGCATCTGTATAATATATATCTGTGGTTCGGAAGCATTAAATTGTGCACAGGCAGGAGTTTTTTATACATAATATTATTACAACGCAGGTGATACAGGATGTAAAAAAAACCGCTAAGGGGGCTAAATTTGTTCGACATTATTTGCGAGGCCGACGGCCGACCAGGGCCCGTACCGTGAGTTGCTTATTGCGATTATTGTTAGGCTCAGGTGACAACGCTGCGCAACCATACACCTTATCACGTCGCAATAAGGTACGTGGTCGCGCAGCATCGTCGACTGAACCTAACAATCATCGCAATAAGCACCTCACGATACTGGTCCAGAACCGCTAACAAAGTCGCGCGCATCAGCTAATGGATCTTATAAGTTATTTTATCTAATGAGTTGTGACCTATTAAGATAACATGTTATAGTAATTACTTTCAAATTGAAAACTGACAAGTGTCAAAACAATTAGCGTCGTCATAACTTGAACGTATACAATTACTGACATAATTATATCTTATCTGCTAGTAATATAATTATGATGGTTTGTATTCTTAGTTCTTAATCTATTTATGAATATTTTTACTTTCATTAGCAATAGCACATAAACTGTTGTGGTCTGTAATGACTTCGTTGCTGGCATCGAGGATGATGGCTGAAAGAGCAGCGTGGCGAAGGTCCCTTTCATCACAGCGCGGTCAGCATTGCAGCCCTTGACGGACAAGTTCGAATAAAGGACGAGACCGGAGGTCGTCGCCTTTATAGCGCGGACCGTAAGGGCTGCATTGATGATCAAGCTTGAAGGCCGAGAGCGTAGCTAAAGCGCGTAATTTTTAATTATATTATTTTTTCGGCGCGGCGAAATTTCGACCTGTCCGAATTCAGCCGATTCAATCTTAGAAGCCTAGCTCATCTCTTAAAAAATATATATCTAGAATTTTATTTTTAATATCTACAAATTTTATTATAATTTGTATTAGTTATATTGCTATGTTAAGTGGTTTAAGTACTGTTCTTATTGTTTTTTGTTTTAATATTATTAGGAACTAATTGTCTACACATACCTAATATAGGTTTTAAGGCTTATTAACATATTACAATAAGTTGCCAACATATTGTATTATATTGGCAACTTATTGTAATTTTCTGTATCAATAAATAAAAAAACGCTTCACATTCATAGCTCCCAACTATTATTCCCTGAGTCAGGGATGCCGTGGAACACACACACATGCATAGACAACTTACACCCAGACGCAGAACATGTATTTCAAGTAATTGAAATATCTGGGCGGCCAGGAACCGAACCAGGGTGGGACCTCCTGGTCATATAGCAGACTTGCTACAATTGAGCCAAACAGGTCGTTATACCTTTGTTACACCATTATCAATTCAAATTGTTTTGCAGGCACGTTAAGTTGGCGCAACCAGCACTTCTCCCTGGACAACGACAAGATCTTGCTGAGGGGCTGCGTGCTGCGGAACACGTCGTGGTGCTACGGCGTGGTGGTGTTCGCCGGGAAGGACACCAAGCTGATGCAGAACTCGGGCAAGACCAAGTTCAAGCGCACCAGTATAGATAGGCTGCTTAATTTTCTTATCATAGGGGTGAGTTGCTTTAGCTGTTTGATTAGTTTTAAACTCTTAAACAGTTTATTGATGGGCAGGCCACATCGCTCGAAGAACTGATATAATAATAATGTTGTGTGTTAATAAGTTGCACTTGCTATTGCTATTATGCATATGTTTTGTTGTTTTTATTTTGTTTTTTTTTACCGTTCCGTGCGGTAATAGTGTGTGATGTCACCAACGGTTCCAGCGGAAGACCAGCGCTGGTTGTTCGCAACCAGTATTATGCTGAGCTGGAACCGGTTTGTGGTTAAAAACAATGTGTATTAGGTCTTTTATTTTATTTTTTTATCTACCTTTTTGTTTTTGGTTCTTGTGTACAATTTGTTTTTTTCCATAAATAAAAATTTGTCTATTGTTTATTGATAACTGACGGGGAAGAAAGTGGCCATCAAGAATAGGAAGACGCGGCTGATGACGACTGGACTGACGACATTGTGAAAGTCTCGGGCAACCGGTGTATGCAATTGGCAAATTGTCGTTCACTGTGGCGCTCTGAGGGGGAGGGAAGCCTATGTTCAGCAGTGGACGTCTTTTGGCTGATGATGATAAAACAGTTTATAGTTTTTACAGTATAAAGTTTGTTTATAGTGCCGTGGATGCTGGGCATAGGCGCTGCATGATATTTAAAACTCTGTCTTCGTTACTTTGAAAAAATCCGAAGAACTATCTACTTCCTCGGATTTTTTTGAGAAGGTTCTAATTGCCCTGCTGCGTTTTCGTGTATTTAATTTTCATTGATGATGTATTCGCGTGACTCATACGATTGGCTGGAAAACTCTAGCAAGCATATTCTTGCAAGGCCGCAGGCAGGTCCGAAATGTATAAGCAACCCACCGTTTCATACAGACCTCCAAAAATATTGTAACTTTTACACAGTAAAGCTATAAGTAAACGGGTGCCATTTGTATTCCAGATAGTATTCTTCCTGCTGTCGATGTGCGTGTTCTGCACGGTGGCGTGCGGCGTGTGGGAGTGGCTGGTGGGGCGGTACTTCCAGGTGTTCCTGCCGTGGGACACGCTGGTCCCGGCCGAGCCCACCTACGGCGCCGTCGTCATCGCGCTGCTCGTCTTCTTTTCCTACGCCATCGTTATGAACACTGTCGTGCCTATATCGCTCTACGTGTCCGTCGAGGTGAGTCAGTTATTTCGTGAGACGCTAAAAATAATAAGTCAACTTCCCTATTGGGCCTTAGTGAACGTGGGAGAAGCTGGATCCAAACCTCTCAACCTCTACCAGCGCTGGTTGTTTACAAACATCGTTACGCTGAGTTTGGATCGATGTCGTAACAAACAGATTCTGTAATGTACTCACATTTTGTAATGTTTTATGTCCTTATTTTACTTTTATGTTTCCGTGTTATTTATGAATAAATATTTCTGTCTTTACGCTACTTCAGCTCATTACAAAATGTATCTAAATAGGACAAATACGTTACTAAATGTATCAGTTGTATTGTGGCTTAAGTTTTTGCCCCCGATAGTGAAGGCGACCTCGATTTAACTGACTTGAAATTGATCCAGTGCATATTTTTTGTCGGCAGGTAATAAGATTTGCGCAGAGTTTCCTCATAAACTGGGACGAACAAATGTATTACGAAAAGACTGGTACTGCTGCTAAAGCGCGAACTACTACCCTGAACGAGGAACTCGGTAAGTAAGAATCTTAGCTTAGTCATTGCGGCCTATAATTGCCTCCAACCTACGCAACTGTACTATAAACACAGTTTGAACCACCCGCATAGTTACCTTATCGAATTTGAAAGGAAAATTACAAGGAAATAGAGCTGCATTAATGACGTACATATAGGCAATGTTAATTAATTAATTATTTCTTTAGTTTTTACCTTATCTATACCTATTAAAGGCTTTGTCCTGCCTGACGTATAGACAACGTACAGCCTAAGCCGCTGGACGTAGAAACTTGAAATTTGGAGGGTATGTTTATTGAGGGATGTAAACTCACACTAAGAAAGGATTTTTCGAAAATAAACCCTTAAGGGGGTGAAATGGGGTGTTACATTTTGTATGAAACTTTTTATTCCCTGGTTCAATTGATACCAAACTTGTTATACTACTCTACAAGAAAAATAAAAAGATACGGGTATCACAGTTTTTTTCCAAAATCAGCTCCCGTTAGCATTAAAAAAATATTTAAAATTTTGGTAATAGTATGTTTGTTTCTCCTTAACTTTGTAACGACTGTACATAATTTGATGAAATTTGGTTTCGGGGTAGCTTATGGCATGGATTAACACATAAGCTATTTTGATCCTTTGATTTTTGATTTAAAATATATAGTTTCTGTGTGATAAGTATAATTATTAACCTCCATAGTAACTCGATGGATTATTGTTTCCCTGAAAAACGCGGACGAAGCCGCGGGCAGGAGCTAGTTGAGATATAATTGTTGTTTGTTTCAGGACAAATCCAATACATATTCTCTGATAAAACGGGCACGTTAACACAAAACATCATGACGTTTAATAAATGCTCCATTGCCGGCGTGAGCTATGGCGACCTCGTGGACGAAGCCACGGGGGAAACCATAGAACTAACAGAGGTAAGGTAAACGCTACTACCGGAGACACAAAATGATCTTTGAAGTAATTTTCTAGCACTGCAATAGTCCTACTTTAAAGTCACATTATGCATGTAGGTTGCATTTTAACTTCGACCGCCGCAGCAATTCAAGATGTCTCGAGATGGCACGTTTTGATCCTCCACATATTACGTTTATTTTGCATGGAGTTGGACTTTGTTTCATCATGATTATTTACCGATTTGTTTATACATAATGTTTGTCCTTGTTCACCCTGCTTTTTGGGGTAGTGATTTGTTTCTTTATTGTTATGACACCATGTTTGTTTTACGGTTTGTGTATGGAGTTCTGTTATTCTATAGTTTTGTCTTATTTTACGCTCGGACACCAGGGATATATATACACAACACACGCAAATCACAACATTATAAATCGTTATTGGCATGTACACACAGCATTTGCAAGCAGTGATAGTACCCTTATTTCCAAATACATAGATATTAGGACAGAAATTTTATTATAATCAAAAAATATATGAAATACCTAATGAATAGAATACGATCATAAAGATATATGAATATATACTCGTAAAGCGTTACTTTAGGCTTTCCTCGTGGTCAGTAAGACCTCTATAGACATACTAATTAATACTATTAATTACTGGAACCACACTGGCAGACTGCTTGCTTAGCGCCTAGAGCCTAAGCACAAAATATTCCAAACTAGTAGTTCGCCCCGAACTGTAATCTCACGACTCATATTTGAACTTTAAATTTGTATTTGTATGAACTACTTTCCTATAACATTTCAAGCATTTAAGCTATTTACGCAGTGCGGTCAATTCTCAGTGTTTAATTAAGAAAATCTCCATATTCCTCTATTGGCTTTTGCGCTTAGCAAACCACCTGCTAAGGGCAGTTTCGAGAGATAAGATCGATGTAAAGCTAATCTAGAAAAGTAAGAGCTAGTATTGAATGGGGCGATGAAACAACGACCAGGACCACCAGGGGACGGACAGCAGCGTCCTCTTAGTAAACAGTGAGCGTTCTGCAATCACCGAGCCGCCCGCCAACCGTAGGGATTATGGCCTAAAGGGGGGTCTTTGTTCAGCAGTGGTCGTCTTCTGGTTGTTTAGTAGTAGTAGTAGTAATAGTAGTAGGGCGATGAAAGAAGACAGCTAGTAAGGTGTATGACGTGTGTGGTGGTGCAGCCTCGGAGCGGGAGCGGCGGCGGCAGCGCTCGCGGCGCTCGCGGCGCGGACAGCGCGGGCCCGGCGGCGGGCGCGGCGCGCGCTCGCCTGCTCGACCTGGAGCACGAGGCCGGCCGCAGCACGCCGGGCGCGCGCCGCCCCACGCACACCAAGCGTGTACGGCGACACATCACATGTCATACTGATACTATCAACCTGCCCTGCTACCACCGCGCGGGCGGACAATCAGAATTACAACGCCTATTCATACCACTCACAGAGTTAAAATAACAGTTTAACGTCTTACATTTGCGCCTAATTTTCACATAACTTTGAGCCTCTTACACATGATAAGTAAACATATTTTTATTCATTTTGACATCAACCAACCAACCAAGCGCATGCCGTAAACAGAAAATCAAAAAATTCTATTTTTTAAATATGCCAGTTACGGCATATGCCAAATTATTACTTTATTATTTATTATAGGATAACAACATTTAAAAAAAATAGTACTTTGCAAGTGTAAGAAGAGAGGAAAGAAGAGAGAGAAGAAGAGGCTCAAAGTTTAGTGAAAATTGTGCCATAAATCGCGGATTTTAAAAATAATGCCGTTTTTCGCTGCCTTATAAATCATCTCTGCTACTGTCAAGATAGCACCGCATATCTGGTGCTCACGAAAACTTATTACGAATGTGCGAAAAAAAAAAACATCGGTTAGATGTCTCGGATTAAGGAGAGAACCTTTGCTAAGTGTTTTGTAATAAATTCACATTAAACTCGTTCCTCAACTATGTTATGATGGCAAAGCGAAAAGGATGTACGAAATCCTTTTTGATATTTCACTACAGTTTTTTCGTAGTTTATTGTTTCAAATTTAGCATGTATATGTTATCAATATCCACAATGGCTCTGATAGTTTTCAATTTTGAACAATAAAGTAAATTGTTGTCTAATTCTGATTTGCCGCTACCTAGTTCGGTACTTATTCGTTTTCTTAGGTCTATGGGCTCGCTGCTCTTATTTGCACATCTCCTGTTTCACTTAGTTTAGCCAATACATTAGCCTAGCCCATATGCAATACTTGAATGAGAAAAGTGCAAATAAGTGTAGAAAACAATGAAATAATCAAATAAAGCTTCTTGCAAAGACAAATTTTAATTTACAATGATAATAATACCATAAATGTATACAATGATGGAATTCTATAAAACTCTCTGTACTTTCTTCGCTGTCTCTCTGGAATGGTATTATATTTACACAGATTAGTCTAGATAACACGACTAAAATATGATATTGTAATCTTGATTTGTTCTACAAACTGTTCTTATCTCTTTCACTCTTTAAGCAGTCTTCACAAACAACCTTTGTATCGACTAAGCACTTGCTAGGAACTCTTATATTTTCTTTTAGGGGAATGTGTATGTCTATCAGTATCTACTTTATTTATACTATATAATGTTTATGTGTATAATGTTGAATGTTTGCATGTCGCTTCGCATTGTGTGTTATTTTTTTACTAAGCTTGGTTAACTTTTAATTTTGTAGGTGTTGTGTTATAGGCAAACCTGCGTTGAATTCTTACAATGATCCAATATTAGATACAATTACCAAAAAAAAAAAAACTCAGAAGAATTATTGCACGTATAGGACGCGTTTCAAAATTACTCCAACTCGGCACAAAGACACAAAACGAACACGGCATCTTTCACTAGCCCTGTTGGCGGCGTTGGTTGGTGCTGTTGGTGTATTTTTGACCGCGTTTTTAGAAAACAATATAATGCAAATCACACAATCCATTTGCCACGTTGATGTTACACCATCGATCGCTCTTTCTACTCAGTAATCATATTATTATTTTTTATTCTTCACTCATTATAGACGATCTGATCTGGTATCTACAAGGGGCTTTATTTTTTAAGTCTGTTGGCGATAGTAATCGTTTGCAATCCCACTCGCACGCATGGTGTGAGTAAATTGACTCGAGTGAGACGGCACGCGAAGACCATCGCCACCAGAGTTTCGTAATTAAGGCCCCTGATCTTTCACATTTCTTATTAACTTTTAGCTTGCATTCAACGTAGATTTGCCTACCGAGCTCGCCTCACTGCCTCGATTTTAATACAAGTAATGTCTCCACAGAGCTCGGAGCCGCTGGACTTTTCCTTCAATCCTGAATACGAGCCAGAGTTCAAGTTTTTCGACTTCACCCTACTGGAGGCGGTGAAGCGCGGCGATAGGAATGTGCACGACTTTTTCCGTCTACTAGCTCTGTGCCATACGGTTATGCCGGATCAAAAAAACGGCCGGTTAGAGTATCAGGTGAGGAAATCGTCTTAAAAAAAATGCCACCGAAGCTCGTTAACATCTGGATAAAACGTGCGATGATGAGTGTGCAGAAAGAATTCCAACCCCTACTTATGTGTGTTCACCATTTTAATAGAGATACCACATATAACGCATAGACTAAACCGGTGGATCTAGAACTTAGAAAAAGTATAGGTAGAACGTCGGTTAGCGTGGCCGCCCTTGCTAACCTTGGACAAAGCATCATATATATCAACCAATCACGATTACCATTACCAATTTCTGGCCAGTCAGGATGCAGTAATAATAGCCGACCTTGAAAAAACTGAACATACGCTGCGGGACAGAAATTATAACTTTGTCCTTTTTCTTCGTGATTAATTCTTAATTTTCCAACCTTTGTTTGTTCCTTTTCTGTGGGAAAGAGACATGTTTCCAGCCGTCTATTGCTTTCTCTGTCTCCGGTCTAGAAGCATGATATTTTGCACAGAATTAATACAACTTATATGTATAACGTATAGGTGAGCCTACGAAAATGTATGTCCAATAGGGGTTAAGTGGGGACGAAAGTTTGTATGGAAGTTCGATATTTATAAATTGTATTTGCTTGGCCGACGGCTGATTGGTCCCGAGGCCTAATCTTGTGAGGCCGAGCAGCAGTCGCGTGCTTCAGCAGGTAATACTATAATATTCTCGCCAAGTGTCACTATTTCAATCCTAAAAGCTAACCTAGCTAACATGGACAATGGCTGACCAATATATTGCGAAATAACTTAATTAATTTTGTATTGTTTATTTCAGGCGCAATCGCCAGACGAATCAGCGCTGGTGTCAGCGGCCAGAAATTTTGGCTTCGTATTCAGAGAACGCTCGCCTAATAGTATTACAATAGAAGTAATGGGTAAAACAGAAGTTAGTACCTCTCTATCGTCTCCCTTAAATTCCATATAATATATTTTTCATTAAATTAAATATTGTGGTAAAATATTGATCTTTTTCAAAGTTCTCCCACTACGAATATTATTTAAGTCTTATTTTATTATTATCCGTTGAAAAGTTATTTAACATTTTTCTTTTCTTTTTCAGGTGTATGAATTGTTATGTATATTAGATTTTAATAATGTTAGGAAAAGAATGTCCGTGATATTGAGGAGGGATGGTGAAATTAGGTTATTTACTAAAGGTGCTGATAATGTAATATATGACAGATTAAAACCAGGAAATCAACCGGAGGTCAGATCTAAGACGCAGGAACATTTGAATGTGAGTATTTGACTTATACAATTGCTCATAGTAGTTAGTCTACAAGTCAAGACAAGTCTAGTCTAGTCAATGAAAACGCAGTAGTTGGCGCGTTCGTCGCATGATTTCAGTTCAAAATTCCAGAATTATATAGAGCTTTGGGTGTATACAACGAGTGATATAGTTAAAAGAAAAACAATATAACAGAGTTCAAAATGCAAAAGCCTGGCGTAAAGAGGAGTCTGACGACACCTCGCTTGTCTAAATCGGTCAAGCCGGCTACAGGACGTCTTATAGGAACACACAAACATACTACATACTTACATGCACACTAAAAACATTACCCACCTTCTTGGGCAGTCGGGTAAAAATCATGCTGAGGAAACCACAGCGTGGCATAGGGATTTTTAGTGATTCTTTTGCAACTCCTATCAAGTTGCTTATCCTTCGCCAAACGTCTAACGGTGCATTCCGGTAGCCTCAATCGCGAACCAGTTTCCACTCCAGGCTGGGGGTGTTTACCATCTTCGACCACATCGTCACAATTTCCTAGTTATAAAATATTTTAAAAAAGTACTTTACCTAATTCAAGCGATGAAAGTAAACATGATGTCGCCATTAAAATTATTACACAAGTCGCGTATGCTTTGTTTTTTATTTTTTTATAGTAACTGGATGTTACAGCAAAACTTGTAATCAAACAATCAATGTACTTATAGATAGCATGATTGACTAAACAACCTTCTAAACCATTTTTAAACACAACATGCATTAATACATTGAGTAGATATCAAACTTTTCATTACAAGACGCTTTACCGAACACTATTACGACCCATTTGCGATGTTTTTAACAAATTGACGATATTTCACTCAAAGTAATTGCTTTAGATTTTTCATCGCTGGGCTTCCAACGAAAGGTAATGAAATGAAATGTGATTGCTCACTTACGAAATTACTTTGCCCAGTACAAAGTAGAGTAAATAAATTAGATACATGTAAATTAATTAGTAAAAATGCGGTAAAACTATGAACGTTTCGTACCCCTCGTATTCGCTCCTGACCTGAAGTCATAAAGTGTAGAATGACCTTTTGTCGACAGCCATTTCCAAGGCAAGTGTACTGCATTTGCCACATCGCTTCCATCAAGTGAGATTGTTGTCTCGCTTTCATTAAGTGAGATTGTTGTCTCGCTTTCATCAAGTGAGATTGTTATCTAATGCATGACAGTCCGTTGTAAAAAAAAACATGATGCAGGTGCATTCATCAGATCCACTTATATTCAGGCGCCTGGTCTGCTTTCTCTTAGCTGCGTTTATCCCAATCCTTTCTTTATTCGAACTGCTGAACAGTGGAATGCGCTGCCCGAGTGGGTTTTTCCTGATAGTTATAACCTGGGTGTCTTCAAGTCGCGAGTGAATCAGTTTCTTCTAGGCAAGCGTGCTCCATCGTAGGCTGCATCCTCGTTTAACATGAGACGTGATGGCAGTCAAACGCAAGCATATAAATAATAATAAGAAAAAAAACGCAATATTTCTGATAAGCAGTATTTCATGGCTTGGTTCCGTTATAGAAATTCGCGGGCGAGGGCCTGCGCACACTGGCGCTGGCGTGGCGGCCCTTAGAAGAGCGAATGTTCTCGGAGTGGAAGCGGCGCCACCAGCAGGCCGCGCTCGCCATGCACGACCGTGACGAGCAGCTCGACGCCATATACGAGGAGATAGAGACCGACCTGCAGCTCATGGGTTCGTTATATACCTTTACGGATTTCAACAACATCCTCTCAGTTCGATACGCGACTTAGGCCTTGGCCATGTGTCATTACTTGTGTGCAAGAAACGTCCTAACCACAACCAAGATCTGCTTGTGGTGGGTAAAACGTTCTCGGCTGCTTGTCTTCGTATAGCGTCAGGGTTTGAGAAAACAGATTCCAATGCCAATGGCTGGCAATGCATGGCTGTACTGAAGATTTATTTGTCATTGCAGGCGTTACAGCGATTGAAGACAAATTACAAGATGGAGTCCCAGAAACTATAGCGAATCTCAGTATGGCCGGCATCAAGGTGTGGGTCTTAACAGGCGATAAGCAAGGTAAGCTAATGCAAAATTAAACCAAATGCACCGGCCATCCATCAGCACATACCATCCTTTTTAATTTTTAAATGCCATGGATGGAAACAAAAAAACGTTGCACGTACTCATAAAAAAGACTTTAGCCTTACTTGGGAGGGGGTTTGCTTAGCGCTTATATCAGGGAGTACGCGCGCTCCCGGAGACTGAAGCCCGAGTGCTGGCGTAGGACCCCGCCCTCGCCGCTCTCGCCTAGCCTGCGCCCATGAAACTGCACGAGGCATCGGCTTTATAATGTTATTTTGAATTTGCAGAAACAGCAATAAACATCGGCTACTCTTGTCAACTCCTAACGGACGACATGGCGGAAGTGTTCGTGATCGACGGCGCCTCGTACGACGACGTGGACCGCCAGCTCGCCAAGTGCCGCGACTCGATACGCGTCGTCAATACATTCCTGCCACATGGTAACACTTACCTTACTCACAACTACTTACGTTCTATTGAAATTACTTGTAAATCATCTTAAAATTAACTGACTATACACACTGGGTTGGCGCGGTCACTTTAAAGTGTTCTTGGCTTCTGTATTATCCGAGTCTATGGCCCATTTTTTTAGGAAAGGTGCTACATATAAACAAGAATCTAATCTTCTAAATTGTTCTTTTTTTTCTCTAATCATGATTACTTGTGATTTCAGTATATACTTGGGAAAATAGCATCTCATAGAATAGAGATCATCTTCTCATGTTCTTAGTCATTTTAGGGTATTAGAACCTACAAATCTGCCGTTTAAATGAGCCGATTCCTAAGGTAGCACCGCGGGCTGGCGGACCTCACCCCTCTCGCACCGCGCAGGTAGCTCAGGACACGACTAAGTTAAGCGAGAGATTTGTAGCTTCAATATTTTGTCTGCAGGTTCATCAGAATCAAAAAGTCAGCCGGAAACAGCGAACGGCGGCGCGTCCGTGTCCCGCCCGTCCCCGGGCCGCGCCGCCAACGTCAAACTAAACGCGCCCGCCGTCTCCGTGGTTACATTTAGGTGGGAACATAACACTCTAGCACACGACAGGTAGAGAGACAAAGAGCTACACTGTATACATCACCGCTCTCACATCATGCTAGTGTGCTGTTTGTTTGTGTGTGCCACTCTGTGTCCGCCGATGAAAACTTTTAGATTACATTTTTTACTGAAACTATTATTCCAATATTAAATAATCTGTAAGGTATCACAAGATCTAACACCTTGGTTTTGAGGGATACTTTAGAAGAAAACTAAATAACATTATTTCAAAGTAGCTGATACCCGCGACATCGTTTGCAATGCTGTTCGGCCTTTGACCTCGCAAATACAAAGCAGGAATGACGAACTTAAAATTCTTAGAGCTTACCTACGTTACATTAGGAACTCTATTGAAAAATTGTATGCTTTTTGGCCGTGGGTCGTCTTTTAGTCAGTTATTATTATCCTGCGGCGGCTGTGAATATTTGTACCATGCAGGGCGACCTGCTTCTTTAAACAGAAAATAATAAGACAGTAAAAATGTGTCTAAATCCATTTATCCATACGTTGCTTCTGTGGGCTATAAAGGTGTGGAAGCTTTCTATGGTTCAGGTTATAATGGATAAAAAATATTGCTTTTGTTGTTTTTTTTTTTTGAACACATAATTATTATAAAAGTATTTGATGATCCCCAGATCGGCTACCAAGCGTCGGGATTATGACAACACCCCCTCTTGGAGGGGGAGAGGCCTTTAACAGTGGACGATAATGATGAACGACTGTTGATGATGATTTAATAGTTTTCAGACCTACTAACACTGAAATTTACTTGTTTTTTTTTATTTACCTCTTGATACTATAAAGCAAAACATGCCTCTGATACAAATACCACTCGATTCTGTTCCATAATTATTTTCAAAATACATACACACTTCTCGATCACTTTCTTCCCTTTCAATTCAAACTAACCTCACGAAACTATGTCTTTCTCACTCTTTCGTCCATCAAAACACCAAGCCGCGTGCTCTTTTTCTCTTTAACCTTTGTGTCTTCTACATTTGAATAATTCACCATATAATGTGAAAAGCACCAAAATACTAAAAAATGCTGTGGTGCGATGTTATGCTTCAATATGTCCTTTGTTAGATTGATTTGTATGCTTGGAAGCTTCGACCGAAGTAAATTGAATGGACGGGGCCAAGTAAGAGAATTTTGAAGCCTTTAAAGTGAACGCCGGCGCTCACCTTGCTTCAGTCGCTCTCTCCCCCGAATACTGAAACGCTTGTTAACTTTGACAACAGATTAATTCTAATGCTGCCTTTGTCTGGCACTAAGCAAATGACAAAGGCAGCAACAGACTTAATCTGTCGTCAAAGTTAACAAGTGTTTCAGTATTCGGGGGTCTGTCTGTGAAAAGTGCGAGACGTACTTTCGAATGTCAAACGGTTTGTGAGCAACTAATAAACACAGGTGTGAAATGTAAAATACTTTTATTACGTATTGATTTCTACTACTACTTATACTAAGTTCGATTATTTGACTTGTTATTTTTAAGGAAGTTGTGTGGTTAGGGCCCGTCTATTTATTTTACTTGGTCGAAGCTTGGAAGATGCCGAAATATTTGAATTGTATTCGTATGTACTATTACTGCTACTACATATGAGTATAGCGCGACTTTTGTACCAAAACGAAAAAACTTTCGCGTTTTCAGGTTTGGTCCCATAGTAAAAGTTGTTCATAATGATGAGCATAATGATGATGAGTAGTCCGTCGCCTAACCACTCACCCAGCATACAAGTAATAGCCTAACACTCCATGTACTTGTCACACCTACATTTTTCCGTTTCGTTAAAAAAAGTTGTCCGGTATAAGCTGGAATGAACTCACAATCTGGTCCGAAAAGAAATTGCTAAATAATAGCTTACAATCGGGACCCCATTCTACAAAGCTGAGATTCAATCTCGCCTCGAAAAAAATGTCGAACTTCAAGATTTCTTATTCTCAACGCTATATTTCGAGATAATCACGATGGCTAGCGTGCGAGATACTTGGAGTAGTCGGAGCCAATCGAGACGAGAGACAGTCGAGATTGGAATCTTGTAATCGACATCAATTTTTCATATCTCTGAAAAGGGGCCCGGTGAGGTCGCAGTCAAACGCGTGCCTATGCAGTTCTAAATAAATTCCGTATTATTCATATAAAGATGTACAAAGTTTGTGTCAATAAAGTTTTATCAAAAACATTGTTGATTTTAACATTTACCCCCGAATACTGAAACGTTAGTTAACTTTGACTACAGATTAATTCTAATACTGCTTTTGTCTGGCACTAAGTATATGACAAAGGCAGCAATAGACTTAATATGTCGTCAAAGTTAACAAACGTTTCAGTATTCGGAGGTTAGTCGCAATAGTACTCGGATGTAAAATAGCATAGGTACTTTTGCCCCATTTTCCTAAATATGAGATGTAAGTGTGCATGTTGCGCGATCATGTTACAGCAACGAGTACGCGTCAGGCGGCGGCCCGTACTCGGCAGATTCGCACGAACATTGCAACGACGATACGAATGGGTTCGCAATCGTCATCAATGGACACTCACTAGTGCACTGCTTACATCCTAAGTTGGAGGAAAAGTAAGTATTAATTATATTTAATTTGTGTGTAAAGCATTACAAAGTACAAAGACTCACTCGAGATGACAATTAAGGCGAGGTCAAATCGCAAAACAACAAAAAGTAGCATTTTTCAGCGCTTTGTTCGAAGTGACGACATGACTTAATCAGGTGCAAAAAATACTGCAGATAGAAAATAAAATCTGTCTTAGTTACAAAATAAAAAATCGCAAAATGACCCCCTGATAACCCTTCTGAAATCAAATGCTCTGAATTTTCAGCGGTAACTACAAATTTTCTTTTACAAATTAAATATCCAGGCTGGTGGATTATACGGCGAACCAGGTAGTTTTTTTATTTGATTTGTATATTTCCGATAATCGGCAAAAAAAGCAATAAAAAACTACAATATACCGTTTTCTCATTAAGTATGATATGCGATTTTCAACTTTAAACCTTGGAACTTTGAGCGGGTACAATACTCATTTTCAAATCAGGATCAGTCCTCGCCTTAAATACACGGGCAATGCGTGCGAGAACGCGAGAATGATCACTTTGTTACTTTTGCACTCGTTAGGTTTGATGCAACCGGGTGGACTCGTATTCGCGCTCGCTGTGAGCTAGGGCCTGGGGCTCTATTTTTGAAACTCACGCCCGAAAATTTTCATGCGAAATGACCGACTATCGAACAAAATTCCAAAAAGACGCATTTTTTTTTATAATAGCATCATTCGCTAACGCAACGAGTGGTTTTAACCATTCCATTTGTTTTCTATCAATATAATTACAATCTGATAAATAAGCTTGTGTAAAGTATAGAAAATAAATAATGGCTTGGTATAAAATATATATAGATCAATCTACCTGACTACTTAGCAATGTACAATATATTATAATACAATATATTATAATACAATTACAATATATATAATTATATACAACAAAATAATTTTGTGAATCAGTGGAAAAAAAAGGATTCCAGAATTAGAATGATTCAAAAATACGCAAAATTAGGATCGCCCGCATTCGATATCACCGGTGATTGTTTTGGAATGCGAAAAGAAATTTTTATCGAAGGATTTTAAAAATCGAGCCCCTTTTATTATACTTATTGCGATTATTGTTAGGTTCAGCCGCCGACGCTTTGCTACCATGAACCTTATCGCGCGGTGATACGATTCACATTGATTGAACCTAACAATCATCGCAATAAGCACGTCACGGTACAAGCGGTGGATAGTGTCTTTGAAACTAACCGAGCAGCTATAAAACTGACAGGGTTAACCTTTCGTAAAACGAAATAGTCGTTGAAGTGACATCATTAATGTTTTCAGGTTTCTCGACGTAGTGTTACAGTGTAGATCGGTGATATGCTGCCGAGTGACGCCGCTGCAGAAGGCGATGGTGGTGGAACTCATCAAAAAGAGCAGAAAAGCCGTCACGCTGGCGATAGGAGACGGAGCCAATGATGTTTCTATGATTAAAGGTATTCTTCATTCTCAGCACACACACACACACACACCCTCTGCCACTTCAGCTTGTAAACCCTGAAAGCTACGTCGCTGATTTATTATTTGTGGATCTTATTTGTCTCTAATTCATCTATATATATCGAGTTTTCATAATAGAATAAAATAATAAATATATCCAGTAAAAACATTTAAAATTTTACTATGAAAACTGACGTGGTTTTGACACATTGATTCGTTGATCCGATAAACTTAATTATAACGGCGACTTTTTTTTTTAATAGCGGCGCACATAGGAGTCGGCATATCCGGACAGGAGGGCATGCAAGCGGTACTAGCATCGGACTACTCGATAGCGCAGTTCAGGTTTCTCCAGCGGCTGCTGTTAGTGCACGGCCGGTGGTCCTACTACAGGATGTGCAAGTTCCTGCGATACTTCTTCTACAAGAACTTCGCTTTCACCGTCTGCCATTTCTGGTTCGCGTTTTTCTGCGGATTCAGTGCTCAGGTTAGTGATTGTTGCATGTTATCACACTAATATTATAAATGCGAAAGTTTGTGCGTAAGTGTGTAGGTACGTAGATATTTAATTATGTAACTCTGTAACGGCTGAACGGATTTGGGTGAAATTTGGTATGCAGGTAGCTTAAGCTACTAACACATGGGCTACTTTTTATCCCGGGAAAATATTAGTTTTCTGTAGAATAGTGGGTAAAACCGCGGTGCGCTGCTTGTGATGACGCATAATTATATCTCATTTGCCTATTACATACTAAAAACAGCTTGGACTTTAGTATTTTTTATATATTAAGCTGTAAAACGAGTTGTTATTGCATTTTCATCCATTTCATTGTCATTGGTTTTTCCTACCGATGTACCTGCGCAGTAGAAGAATTTTAGTAGCGCAGGAACCTTCGATCTACCAATGGCAACTACGCGCGCTAAAATCGCGCGCTGTTATTGGTCGATCGATTTTGCGGCAAAATCGATCGACCAATAAATATTTCTATTAATGAAACATGTTTCTCCCTCAGACGGTGTTCGACGAGATGTTCATATCGGTATACAATCTATTCTACACGTCGCTGCCGGTCCTGGCGCTCGGCGTCTTCGAGCAGGACGTGTCGGACGTGACGTCACTGCAGTTCCCCAAGCTGTACGTGCCGGGACATACTAGCCAGCTGTTCAACAAAACAGAGTTCATCAAGTCGACGTTACACGGCTGCTTCACGTCCCTCGTGCTGTTTCTAATTCCATACGGTCAGTTTACATGAGTTTCATATATACCATACAATACAATATAGCTTTATTATACACCAAAAAGACAAACTTAAAAAAAAAAAAAAACAATAATATTTTAAAAACGATAGTATAATGGGCGGCCTTATCGCCTAAAGCGATTAATTATTATATATCAAGTATTATCAACAAGTGTTAGTATAACATAGTATATTAAAAGAAAAACTAAAAACTCGACAACAGAATAGGTATACTATGACAGGGTCTCTATTTTTGAATCGCTTTTGAAGAAAGCAAATTCGAATGGGTAAACCGCTGATGGCGTTAGCGAGTGATATGATTATTTAAAAAATGCGACTTTTGTTTGGGATAACGTTCTCAAGTCTGTCATTTCAATACAAGTGATATCATACGAGCGATTAAAAAATGGAGCCCCAGGACATATGGAGGAATCCAATGTCACTCGTCAAATCGTTCAAGCTATTTAGGCTAAAGGATGTAATACAGAAACATCCAAACACACATAGATAGATAAACTCCTTATTGTTCACACAAAATTTTACATACAATTAAAAAACAGGTTTAAAAACTAGTGAACACACACACACACACACAGACAGACAAACACACTCTGACACAAATGTGTGTGTGAAAATGTCACAACTTCTGTCATGTCATGAACCATATTACAATAGAATTTTTGTAGTGGTAGGGCTCTCTTGCAGAGTCCGCCTGGGGAAGTTTGCCACCTTTGCCAGTTATTCAACCGCCTAGCAGTAGTGTGCAAGCATTACTGTGTTCCGGATTGAAGGGCAATGTTTCCAGCGTAATTACTGGGCATACAGAGATTTAACATCTAACATCTCTTGGTGACGAGCGCAGTGCATTACCGCGCATAGTTTTGAAGTGTTTAAGTTCAAAATTCTGGGTGGCACTGAACTGTTATGGGCAAGCATGATGCTTAACATCAGGTGAGCTGGAGGTGACTTGCTCGTCTCGTCACCGAGTAACATAAAAAAAAAAAGAATTTAGTATCAGAATAGTATACAGGATTTTGAATATTCTCGTAACAAATGACTGAACATTGAATGGTTTCTTGCAGGTACCTACAAAGATGGTTTGGCGCCGGATGGAAAGATATTATCAGACCACATGCTATTAGGGAGCGTAGTAGCTACTATATTGATCATTGACAATACCACACAGGTAACTACAAAACACGGGTTGTACAGTATTGTCCAAACGGTGACGTCCATCCGACAAATTTCGGTTCCTCATACTAAGGGCTTCACGACACCCCACTTCAATGCCCCATGTATGTTGTTGTATGCTCTAGGATTATTCGTAGTTTAGGTGCTTTTTTTTTTTTGTCTTAAGAGGATAGTAGTAACTCAATCTGACGAAGTAAATATTAAGAGTATAGTCCTCCCCCGAGGTTTTGGCGTATCTAATATTTGACGTCGTGTAGCTGTCGCTCTGTTTCTCGTGCGTGCGATAGAGAGAACTGGTGAATTTTTGACGAAATTAGCGTTTCGGGGGTAGTCTGTTATCACCAGGGTGTCTAAGGGTGTCTCAGGGTGTCTATACATGGCCTGACCTGACATCGTGTGAATGGGACAGCTAGATTTGAATTTCACGGGAGCAATAGAAACAAACTATTAAGGTTATAGCTTCTCCCTTTCACTCCCCCAGAAACATATATATATAGCCATCTCTTTCAAACGATGTCAGGTCAGGCCATGTAGCGAGGCCTTTAAATTTTAAAAAAAACTTTTGTTTTGATATCAATGGCATGGAGTTCGTAAGTTTATCGTAAAATTTAGAGATTTTGTAACCCGCTCATATGGAAATTCCTTAAGAAAATAAAATTAGTAAATTACGTTTCATGTGTTGTTCATACAAAACGTAGGAGAAATTATCGATTTTGATAACACCCCGACGTAGTGAAAAATGCGACCTTGGCCTTACCACATTAAAAAAAAACTTGAAATTGGTGGCGCCACCTGAGGGGCTAAGTTAGTTTCTAAGCTTAGACTACGACCCACGGGTGGGTCAGTTGGGTAACGCGTAATGCCCACCCAATACAATATAAATTGTAAATAAAAATTTCAGATCGCCCTGGACACGACGTACTGGACAGTGTTCAACCACATCACGATCTGGGGCTCGCTGGTGTCCTACTTCGTGCTGGACTACTTCTACAACTACGTGATTGGAGGACGGTACGTCGGCTCCCTCACCGTCGCGCTCACGCAGGCGACCTTCTGGTTCACTGCCGTGCTCACTGTAAGTACATAACTATTTGCATTTTTATTTAAAAAAAATATGTTACTGAGTACCGTTCATAATAGTTTTGACCCAGGGCGAAAAAAAATATTAGAACCTGATTTGAAGTCGGTTCACGAAAACTGCGCCAGTTTAACCCTACTGGATGCGTATGTATTTAAAAAACACGATATGGTTTTATGATAATGGTTTGATCTAGTGAAACGTTTGATAGATGATTGCACATGCGGAGAATTTCTGGATGCTGAATTTGGCGTGGGCGGCTCAAAATGAAAAACGGTTCATGAATACAATAAAATCAAAGCTAATCGGATGATGAAGTTGTCAAGTGGTTTTAAGACAACTTATGATGTTGAAATATTGTAAACTTTTGGAATAAAAAAAAAAAAAAAAAAAAAAGTATAATGTGTGTGCGTGTCGTTGCAGATGATAATCCTGATGGTGCCGGTGGTGTCGTGGCGGCTGGCGTGGTCGGTGTCGCGGCCCACGCTGGCGGAGCGGCTGCGCGCGCGGCAGCGGTGGCGCGCCGCCGCGCCCGCGCCGCGCACGCCGTCCGCGCGCCGCGCGCGCCGCTCCGTGCGCTCGGGGTACGCCTTCGCGCACCAGGAGGGCTTCGGCCGCCTCATCACCTCCGGCAAGATCATGCGCCGCATCCCGCACGCGGACGCCGCGCTCTCCGCCCTCGCCAGCCTGCCGGGCAAGTTCCACACGCGGCCGCCGACGCCACCCGTGGACTCGCCCGCGCCGGCGCCCGCGCACGCGCCCGCACACGCGCCCGCGCCCGCACCCTCGCCCGCGCCGCGTGCTCCCACGCAGCCGCTGGACACTATAGACTTATGAGCCCGTGAGCAGCGACCGCTGTGATAACGTCGCTAGCCGTACAGAACACTCGTGTTGTAATATTGCCTAAATTGAATTATATTTGTTGATCGAGAGTATATATTGATAGATATTTATTACGGTGCGTGCCGAGGTCACTCTTTTATATCGATCGAGCGAGAAGTAACGCCTCCGACGGCGGCGGGCGGTCGTCGCGCGTCCACATGATTTTAGACGACTAGATTTTTTACCTGATTCGTTCGTTTCGAGGATCGTTGTCGAAGTCCCGGAACCCTAGAAAAAGTGCATTTAAAACTTGGAGTATCACCGGCAGAGAAAACGCCACATAATCGATATTTTTGTATAGTTTCACTTTCGATGTTAGTGCCAAAGATAAAAATGTATAAAATCTGACGCTTACCTCATGACATGTTTTCAAATATGTGTATTTATCAAATTCAAAAGTATTATTTCATTAACTTGATCTCATCACTTGGCGTACAGCAGATTATTTATAAATGATTGTTAATTCATAATGGGCATTAATACTTTAATCACACATGGCAGGGTATCGGAATTTAAGGAAGATATGCGAGTCACGCTTATCTGCAGTGAGCAGTGCAGTGAGTGCAACATAGTGTGGCCTCTATGACACAAACCACGCTATTAAATACTTTGCAAAACTTTATTAGTACTTAAAACCGTAGACTATGATTTACTGTTGATCTGACATTCTGTAACTCCCATTACGGAGCTATGCCCACAAATACGTATTTCAAAAATAGTATAAGATTTATTTGCAAGTTGTTGAAGTTATCGAGAATATTATTTAATAATGTAAAATTATATGTAGCGTTTTAACTGCATGTGATTATGGACAACATTTTGCTTTTGAATCAATTTTTATAATAAAATTGTAAATTCTTTCTTTGTATTTTTATTTCAAGCGCAGCTGTTGTCCCAATATATTATACACCTAGTAAGTGTAATTTCAGGTTATATATGTGTTGTAATTATAAGTTATCAGTATTCAAAATTTCATTTAAATTCTTTCAGCCGTTAAGTTACGAAACGCAATCTTCATGATGAGTACAAACCAAAGATTACTGTTTCTACAAACACTGTCATTAAGTTGCAACGTTCAAACCTCGTCTTCTAATTTTACTCTATTTCTATTTTCACGATCACGGGTATGTACAAAATGATTCCTGTCGTTTCCAAAATATTCCAAAAGTTATATATTATCATGACTTAGTTGGTTTCATGACTCAGATTACCCTATTTAGATGATGACTACGACGCATCATTCATAGTATGTACATCTATTGGTTCATTGCATTCTTGGTCACAAAAGTCTACTTGCGCTAGTAAGCCGTACCTATACTAATATATATAGTAATATGGCTTTATATTGAATTTCAAGGGAGCAAAAAAAAGAAACTATTAAGGTTATAGCTTCTCCCTTTCGCTCCCCCAGAAACTTATATATAGCCATCTCTTTCGAACGATGTCAGGTCAGGCCATGTAGCGAGGCCTTTAACGTCAGTTTCAGTGTTGTCGTTTTGGCATTTTTGATGCTAAATTTGGCATTATTTTGATCCCATTAGCATTAAAAATTTGTTCTTAGCTTATTGCATATTTTTAGCATATTTCGGGTTTAACATGTTATTGATAGGTAGCATCTTTGGTTTGCCGTCTACAAAATTAATGAGTTTTGGGTTTAGTAATACACATTTTTTAATGTACCAAAATGCTATTTAATTCATCGCTCACCATAAACTGAAAATGACATGTCAAACAATAATTCAAAACAGTTTTCTTTAAAACCAAAACTAAACTCTTAAAGGTCAATACACAACATTCCTCCCCAACTAAATAAAAACTAAGCATAACATTTAAATAACTAACTGTTGCAGTAGCGCGCAGTGATGTGCTGAGCCTATTTTGTATGTAGTGGTTATAAACAACGTTTTATAATGAAAGTATATTAGTTAAATAAATAATTAGTTTTCCAGTCAGAGTTTTGATGACGTATTTTTTTTTAGATGTGACAAGAAACAAAAAGCTTAAATCATTTCATAGAAAAATATTTAAACACAGAACACAAACCGAAAAGAGTTCTTTTAGTAGCTCATCTACCTCTTTCAACACTCCTCCTTAAATGAGGTACTAGGAGCCAGTCCAACTCCTCCTCAAGCTTGCATTCCTTTCAGACATCTTTCATGACGTTCTCTGCAAAGTCCTTTTGTTAAAACATCAGCAGGCATCTCATTCGTACATAGATAACTGAGTCTTACCCTATTCATTCGTACCATTTCTCTAATGTAGTGATGCCTCACATCAATATGTTTGGTTCGCCGATGATGCATGGGATTCTCTGCAATTTGGATTGCAGATTGACTATCACTGAACAGTTCCACAGTTTCAGTAATTCCGGTCAACTCGGCTAGCAGTGCAGTCAAAAATGCTGACTCTCTACATCCCTCTGAAAGTGCCACATACTCAGCTTCTGCACTTGACAGTGATACTGTCGTTTGTTTCCGACTTTCCCATGACACGGGACCTCCTCCAAGTGTAAACACAAAACCCGTATATGATTTCCTGTCAGTCACATCTCCTGCATGATCTGCATCTATGTAACCAATCAGCTTCTTACCAGTTTTCTTGAAAAACAGTCCTAGGTCTTTTGTTCCGTTTAAATACCTAAGCACACGTTTTGCTGCTGTCCAATGAGTTTGATCGAAACAACTATTAAATTGGCTTAGATAGCTGACTGCAAAAGCAATATCAGGCCTCGAGCAGACAGCTAGATACATAAGTGAACCAATCAACTCTCTATATGGCAGCTCACTTGGTGGAATAAACTTCTCATCTTGTGGTTTCACAAGCTTAATTCCACTTTCAGTAGGAGTCTTCACACTCTTGCAGTCACTCATTCCAAATCTCTTTAGAACCTTCTCAAGATACTCAGTTTGATTGAGTCGAATGGAAGTCTCCTCTTGCTTTATTTTCATACCTAGAAAAACATCCACTTTACCTAAGTCTTTCATTTCGAATTTTGTTTGAAGTTCCCTTTTCACCGATATTCTTTCATTCTTATTATTCCAAAATACTAGAATATCATCGACATAAACTGCAATAATCATCATTGAGTTCTGTTTCATCCGCATGTAAACACAGGGTTCAGTTTCACATCTCTTGAAACCCATATCTAACAAAACTCGATTCAGTTTATCATACCATGCTCTGGGAGCTTGCTTTAGTCCGTAAAGAGCCTTCTTCAATAGGCAAACATATCCTTCTTTACCTTGCTCTTCAAAACCTTTTGGCTGTCTCATGTAAACTTTCTCTATTAAGTCTCCGTTCAGAAATGCTGTTACAACGTCAAGTTGATCAACTTTAAGATTATTTTCCACAGCTAGGGCCAAAAGTAATCTCAGAGTACTATGACGTACTACGGGCGCAAAAGTTTCATTATAGTTTAAACCTTTTCTTTGGGTAAAACCTCTGGCTACGAGTCTTGCTTTATATCTTATCTTCCCCGGCTCTTTTTTTATTCTAAATATCCATTTAGAATCCACGAAGTAGCCATCAGCTTTTTTTACTAACTCCCACGTTTCGTTTTTCTTAATTGCATTAAGCTCTTCTTGAATAGCCTTCTGCCATTTATCTTTATCGTCTCTTGATAAAGCTTCTTCTATGGTTAATGGATCTTCCTGTATATCTTCTTCTGCATAATAGAGAATATAATCATCGAAGTTTGTAGGCTTCCTTTCTCTAAGAGGATATCTTCTTTCAGGAACATCCTGAATGGTTTCTTCTCTATCTTGAACTACACGTTCTGATACCTCCACTCTCTCATTGGGATACGCATCTTCAGATTCATTTCTCACTTCAGGTGAACATAACTCTTCTTCGGCTACATTTTCTACACACTGCTCTTCTACAACATCTTCGCAGTCGAAGAATTCATCATTTCCTCTTCGCGCTTCTTGTTGTTCTACTCGATGAACTTCAGTATCACCATTAACTTCTCTGTTCGTTAATATAGGTTTCTCCAAGCTGTCATCCGATGATATTACTTCTACTATTTCATCAGTGTTGTCTGCATGTGTCCTTATTTGATTTTCAAAGAAAACAACATCTTTTGCTTTGTATAAGCTATGCGTCACGGGGTCTATAAGTCTAAAACCTTTTGTTGTTTCGCAGTAGCCGACAAACAGCAGTTCTTTGGTCTTTGAGTCAAACTTCTTCCGTTTTGGTTTCGGGATATGCATGAACGCTCTACAGCCGAAAACCTTTAAATGACTGAGATCCACCTTTCTGTTAGACCAAGCCTCTTCAGGCGTCATCCCTCTAAAAGCACGTGTTGGACACCTGTTTTTCAAATAAACTGAAGTATTGACCGCTTCAGCCCAATATTTCTTGTTAAGTTTCGCTTCTTCAAGCATACTTCTGGCTCTTTCTACAATAGATCGATTAGCTCTCTCACTTACTCCATTTTGTTGCGTTGTATAATCCACGGTTAATTGGTGAATAATCCCATTATTCCGCATAAAAGTATTTACTTGTTTATTGATGTATTCGGAACCATTATCTGTTCTTATTTTCTTTAGTTTTTTACCGGTTTGATTCTCAGCTAGCGTTTTAAACTCAACCAGCTTCGAAAAAACTTCACTTTTGTTCCGCAAAAAATAAATAAAAGTTTTTCTCGACTTATCATCAATAAATGTCAGAAAATACCTGCACCCTGTAAATGAGTCGATCTCCATAGGGCCACATACATCAATATGTACAAGTTCAAGGACTTCAGTGGCACGCGTACTTTTATGTTTCGGAAAAGGTAATGCAGTTTGCTTACCTTTCAAGCACGGTTCACATTGCACTGATTTTGGGTCCTTGAAATAAATACCTCTAGCCATGTTATCACGTAGTATCTTCATGTTGTTAAGTCCCAAATGTCCCAATCGACGGTGCCATAGTTGAGCTTCATCATCGGCGTTGGTTTTCAAAGCTGAAAACATGTGAGGATCAGAATTGGATTTCACTATATAAATCCCTTTCTCTTCCTTGCATACCAACTCAACCTTACCGTTCACTTGACATGCGTCTCCTTTATACAACTCACAACCTCTTTTCGAAAATACTACCACAAAGTTACGATTCACTAACGTACTTACACTCAATAGATTCGCGGCTAACTTCGGCACAAAAACAGCTCCTTTCACACTCACGTTCAACTCATCTGAACAGACATCACCACGGCCTTCACCTTCCACCCTATTCCCATTCGCACATGATATTTGGACTGGCTCCTCTAACTTCACATAATTATCTAGCCAATCTTGTCTGTAGGTCATGTGTAATGACGCTCCAGAGTCCAAAATCCACTGTTGCGAAGAATTTCTGTAGGTATGAAGTGCCGTATGTGTAGTATGTGCTTGACTCTCATGCTTTTTCGGGCAAAAACGAGCTTTATGTCCTTCCCCACACACATAGCATTGTATCTTCTTATTGGCTGTCTTTCCTTTATCCGATTGCTGTTCTTTCGCTTTGCTATAGCTTTTCTTCCGAGTAGCACTCAAAGCATTCTGCGAAGATTCATCAATTGTCGTATTTTCCTCGATTTGTAACAACTTAGCCTTCACATAGTCCGTCGTTAGTGTTATATTACTATTTTCTATAGCCATCCTCATCGGCTCATAACGATCTCCAAGCCCTTGCAACATTAGTGCGGCTAACATCTCGTTGTCTACTTCCTTTCCCATATCTGCTAGCTGGTTTGCTAGTGACAGTATCTCGGTGACGTAAACTCGTGTGCTACTGTACATGCTGAGCTTCTGACTCACGAGTCTTTCTAGTAGTCGACATCTATTGTTCACACCTTGGTCCTCAAATGCGGCTCTTAGTGCGTTCCAGCTTTCTTTAGCTGTCACAGATTTCTTGACATGAACCAAACAGTGTGGTTTCACCATCAAGAGTATCTTCGCACGCACCTTCTTATCTATTTTGAGACCTGCGGCACTAGACGGTGTTGTCTCTGTATACTCCCACAAATCTTCCATAACGAGGTATAACTCCATTTGTGTTTTCCATGTAGCATAATTGGTTGCACCATCCAATTTCTCTATACTTTGGAGTATCCCGCCCGAGACTGATGTATGCTGCATGCTTGAGCCAGCACCATCCCCAACACCACCGTGAACTCTCGGAACTTCCATCATTCCAACGTCGGTTGTGTTTTACCACTGGTACCACGGCGATGCTACCATGTTGCAGTAGCGCGCAGTGATGTGCTGAGCCTATTTTGTATGTAGTGGATATAAACAACGTTTTATAATGAAAGTATATTAGTTAAATAAATAATTAGTTTTCCAGTCAGAGTTTTGATGACGGATTTTTTTTTAGATGTGACAAGAAACAAAAAGCTTAAATCATTTCATAGAAAAATATTTAAACACAGAACACAAACCGAAAAGAGTTCTTTTAGTAGCTCATCTACCTCTTTCAACACTAACACCTATAATTTACATCTAGATTTCTAGTTCCACTAACAGGATACCGGCGTACAAGTTGTCGCTCTGGCGATCCTTGGTCAGTATCAGAAGCTCCCGAAGAAAACGCATCTAAAAATTCGTCTCCGGAATTCGCATCTACTTCCTCCCCCACTAGAATCGCGCCGCGCTCAATCGCTCTGTCGGCTTCCGCCGCATTTGCAGCCGTCCTCTTAGGACTCGCGGGAAAAGCCGATACACTCGTTTCTGTTCTCGGAGTCGGCTCTGGGATTGAATAATCTCCGAAACAACTAATTTTCCACTCTTGACTTCGGTGGTCGAACGTGAGGTTGCCCCCGAATAAGGCCGAACTACCCATTCTGAGTTCACAGCAACACTTTTTCACGCGTTGATAACTATCTCGTCGCCAATTAATGAGTTTTGGGTCTAGTAATACACATTTTATAATGTTCCAAAATGCTATTTAATTCATCGCTCACCATAAACTGAAAATGACATGTCAAACAATAATTCAAAACAGTTTTCTTTAAAACCAAAACTAAACTCTTAAAAGAGGTCAATACACCACAAAAATATGTAATGTTTTGTTTTATTCTGACAATAACAATTGCAACTACTGACAGTTTTAATAGTATAAATAAACTTTTGTGATTGTTCTTTGTGCTTGCACACATCTGCTTATGTTTATACACACGCACACAGGCCATTTTAGTTGATACTTGATTCTAGACCTCATGATTAAAGTAATAAATAAAAATTAAAGTAATTAAAAATAGCACTGTATTTTTAATTACATTAGCTGCTTACTGTACAATTATTTACATTTATATTTCATTTAAACGAGACTTGACAGTTGGCTTTTTTTTTTAGCATATGTAAGTGTATCTAGCATATTTTTAGCATTATCTGCGCCAAAATCTAGTATTTTCTCCACTAAAACAAAACGGCAACACTGGTCAGTTTGTTTGCGTGTGTTTCTGGGTCGCGTTCACGACAAAGGTCCAAACCACAACCGGATGCGCCCAAAGTGCAACTTCGCCGTTCGTAACATCAGTATGAAAAACAACCGTGACGCAACTTGGCCGTTCCGAGCATTAGGGCGTACATCTCGGTTGCAACTAAACAACCGTCGAAATCGATGGTTAAAAAACACTCTGACGTTTATCTGACATTTGTCAAACCATTTTTAATGGCGCGTAGAACTTAATTAAAATTTTGTGGAGAAAAGTTCTAGTCAAAAAAATTGTTTACGTGTTCATTTATACAGAAAAAGCGAAACAAAATTCAGAAAAATGCTGTAGTCCTAAATAATCATAAAATTAAATAAATACGTGGAGCTTTGGCGCCAACGTGAAAACTAACATGTCACCACACTTTGTATTATTTACCAAAATTAATGTTATTTCGAGTGTTCATGTATAATAATGGTGGATTATTATACGATAACTGGTAAATCATGCCTTTTCGTGTAATCTTGTTGTCAAAACTCCGTATTAGCTTTCTATAAAGTTTCCTCCACTTTACTGAAGCATGAGTTAGACCGGAAAGTGTCTAAAATAGTTGAATAAAACGATTTCTGTAATTTGTTTTTTATTGTGAAGAACTATAATTTAGTTGAAAAATACAAAACTTGATACTGGCTGTATACACAATGCGCTATGTCAAAACCAACAGAAAAAAAATATTGAAAAATAACATACGCATTGTCAAATTGTTGTCAAAGTCAAATTTGAGCCTAAAAACAACTTGGTCGTTTCGTACATCCGAGCGAGTGCGAAAAACAATGAAACAACTACGTCTCTATCCTCTGAACGCAGCCCTGAGTGCGATCCTTGTTCCTTGCTGCCATTTGTGTTTTTTAGGTTAAGAAATTGTTTAATATTTACATATTAATTTCCTTCAATTTCAAGTGTTCTTTTTCACATTCAAATGTAATCCAGATTTTTCTTTTCTTCTTAGCTTTTGACTGAAACGCTGCGGCTACAAAATTTTCAATAATTATGTGTGAACAATACCAAATAGTTCCTTGGTTCAATAGCGAAGAATGGCACTCTGTTTATCACGATATATATTCAGAAAATCCAAGTAAACGGGATGCACTAGATGTGCTGCAAATATGGAAAGCTAGATCCCCTGCCTTGCCGTCTGGTATCGAGTCTACATTAAATTTGCTTCAAGTGCATGTTCAAGATGAGAAAAACGTTATTGATGTCGGTAACGACCAAATACTACGCCTAGCCTACTCTTCTGCCCTTATGCGTTTTGTCAACCACATGCTAGACGCTGAAACAGCCAGGGGGGCCAGTTTATATAATGCTGCCAAAAATTTAGGTGTTCCTGATTGGATAGTAGACCTGAGACATGACACTGCTCACAGCAATAATCTACCATCTATAGCATTACTAAGAAATGCCTGTCTTATAAGTTTAGAGTGGCTACAAAAAAACTACTGGGATAAACATAAGAAATGCATTCAAGATTACACTTCAGGCCAGAAAGAGCCGTCTAGTAGTGATGAAAACAAAATAGCAGCATTGATACATTTTTGCAGTTGCCTTAGTATCTGTTCACACTCAAAGATAAAGAAATTAGCAGATATCACAGATGCTAATATGCAAGAGTCAATTGTCAATGATGCCAGAGATTTGTTTGGAGATCTTATTGATTTGTCAAATTTGAAAACTGTATCTATAGCAAGTTTAATTAACATGATTAATATACATGCTAAAAGGCTATTACGAAGTAGTGATACAATATCCTATGTGAATAAAGCTTTACTAGGAGAAGAGTCCTTGTTTCTCTCACTGGACCTAGTAGAGTATCTATGTAGAAATGATTTCAAAAACAAACATATGCTAAGCAGAAGCTATGTGATGTGTTTTGAGGTGTTACTCACCTTTCTTCACTCAAATGACTTGATTTTGGACTTTATATTAGCCCTTGTAAAGATGACACAAGGTGAAGATGATGATTGTTCAAAGAAAAGTTTACTTGCTGCGCTGTGGATATCTGAAATATTAGCTGCCTTGAAGAAATCAAAACAATTTGTGGAGAGAGCCAACAAGTAATGTACCTCAACTTTTTTAACGCCAATGTCGTTTATATGCAACAAAAAAATCTGTTCACAAAATGCTGAGAATGAGTAGGAAACAACGTTTTTTTTTTGTTGATTTACTTGATACTGATTGATTGATTCTGTTGATCTATTTTTGTCCTGGATAAGTCACTGAATTTTGTAGATAAAAGGTTAGGTCCTAAAAAAAGGTTGCATTATAAAAGGTTGATCCTTGGTATATGATTTCAAAATTGTAATAACTATGTGGCTGCTGAAAATTTGCAAAAACAGCTGGGCATAGAGAAAGCCCACTTAATTTAGTGGTTGACCCGGAAATAATAACAGGATTTATTTTTCTGTACATAATTGTAGAACCAGCCTCTCATATTAATCAAAATGAACACTTAAACAAAATGAGTATCTGGAACGTAATCAAATTTTATATTTTGCCATATCGTCTCTATTTGCACTATGTTAGTCTATTTCAGATGATGATTGTAAGCACAGCAGTGAGTTGTCGACCACAATATTGTATTATGGTATAAATGCTTTTTCTGAGTTCCATACCTCCAGAGTCCAGACCATTTAATTTAATATTTATTCTACATTTGCAAATTATACCAAACACAATTTTATATATATGTTATGAATTATGTCCGGGTCCTCCTTACTAAATCCCATTACTTGACTCGGCTAATCTGATAAAAGACCCTTGGCGTTCTAATAGTTAAATAAATTAATTTATATAAATGCAAGGAACATGTTATAGTAAGTCATTGTTAATATTTTGTTTCAGGATGTATTCTAAAGGTGCAGTATCTAATAAGAAGAAAGACCTTAAAGTATTGTATCATCATTGGTTTCCCAGTGAGAAACTAGATTGCCTCGTACTGGACTTGCAGAAACCGGTTCCTAGCAAACTATCAGATGTAAACATGATTCAGCCAATCATATCTTCTTATAACTCATACTTAACATATTTTGTTAAAAATCTTCTAAATCTAGTTGATCCACATTTACCAAAGCAAGTATGTGAAAAGATATGCAAATTAGCTAGATTAATTTCTGCTCCTGAAAAGTTTCCTGTACAACCATCAGAAAAAATATACACTATTGCAGATTTAAAATCTAAAGAAAGTGTTATGGATGAAAGTGCTCAGGAGATGACAGATACTATCGATGTTAATCAGAGTTATACCCAACTTGAGAATATTGGTGTTATTTGGAAAATAGCGGCAAAACACGACTGGGGATCCTGTCCTATTGGCAAAGTACCTCAGCAACATAAAAGCCTGGACATAGAAATGGATTAAAATAATAGTCTGCTAATTGTTATTAACATACTTCTAAATGTGGTATCCAATTATTTTCTTGGATTTTTGTATAGCGACTGAAGACTTGACTTATAACTTGTTTATAGGATGAAACTTCACAATGATTAACTAGAAATAAAATATTGTATTTCACAGAAATGTTTATATTTTGAATAGTGTTTTGGTTACATTTCAAATATAGGATTCCTAAAAATACACTGAACAATATACACACTATATGATACAAGATTCTTTTATTGATAGTATAATGTATCAACTGTATAATATATAACTTTTATTATGTAATATTAATGTTCTGATATCAAGGCTAATTGAGTACATACAGAAGTACAAAATGACCATTGTGTAAACAGTATTGGTCCTTAACATTTATGAAAATAGGTAGACTCTAGCAAGTAGGTAGCAGATACCACAAACTCTATAAACAATATTCAATACAGCACAGTGCTCATAAAATCATTTATAATAATCAGGTTACCTCTAGCTGCACCCCACAATGTCACCTGTGTGGACAATAAACACAATGACCACAGAAATCTTACATCCGGAATAAAGAGTCTACCCCATAGAGACGCGGCCTGCGGTGGCGGTCTGGGTGGTAATCAGTGGACGCCCGATCAGTCCTCGATTTAACTGTTTCGGCCCAAAATGATTAACCGGCTGCTAATAGCTACTGTGACTATATTAGCAGGCCGCGTCTGTGTGAAGAAGGCTTCAAAATTTAATTCATGAACCAACATTGAGTACAAAGGAACAGCAGCAAAACTGTAGGTACTACACTACATGCGCTCGAGCCTGTATTTTTCGAGAACTAAACGGCTGTCCACTATATACACAACACATAGCTATGTATGTATTGAACAATCTACTGTTATGTGGTTTAGCAATCATTATTATATGAAGTAAATAACAAACAAGGACACAAACTTTCGCATCGATCATATTAGTACGACAAAAATAAATCTTCAGATAAAATCTACATAAGAGTTTGGCAATTTTGTAAAATTGAAGTGGATACACTATTTTTGCACCATTTATAAAAACAATTTTAAAACAGTCATTTTCAAATAGGCACTTCTACAAAATAACAGTGGCAAAATATAACAATACCTATGATATAATAGTTCCTGTCTAATGTTTTAACACTAATAAATTATGTACACAGTAGGAGACAATACACAAATTCACAATTAATATCTACAAACACTTCTAAAGTGTTCTCATATCTTGTACAAGTTTCAGTAGCCACATTGCACATTGAGCTTATGTCCATTCTCTGATAAGGAAAAATCTTGTGGCTGTTCAACTATTAGGTGAACGCTTAGCCGCTTATATATTGCTTCTCATTATTACAATAGCGTTACTAATATCACTACTTGCAATTGTTATCGAGCTAAAACATGGACTGAAAGAATCAAAGCTAGTTGAAGGCACAGAAAATACAGTAGGTATTAATAATTACGCTATTGACAAAAACCAAATGAATGAAAACAACCGGATCACATGAGGTTAAAGAGTGTTCATGTAAAGAAAAACGCTGAATAGAAGGAAAAGCTTTACCATAACACTGAATGATAATATTTAAAAAAAAAACATTCAATGCGAATCTGAGATTCAACACTTATGGCTTGCCATAAATAAATACATATAAATTGTATCTTCAGGTAGCGTACCTATAAAAAGTCATAGTTTAAAAATGTTCCGCTTAAATAGCCATATCAGTGAAAGTAAAAATAAAAACTTTTCACAGAATAATTCGTTGTTTGTATAAGTAAGATGTAATCAGTTACAAACTTATTATAGAATGGGTAAAATATTTGTGACTTACAATAAATTTAATAGCATACTAGACAGTCTTTTAGATTAAAAGCAGAATGTTTTTTTTTCATACTATGGAATTTTACAAACGGTGTAAATAAATATAATTTTAAAACTTTATTGTGTTACGAATGTCATGGGGAAAGCAAAGTGGTGTGTAAGTTTTCTCCACGTTATTTTGTTGGGGAAGACATGTTGACTTATTTAGTTTAGAATTTTGAACAATTTTCTTAAATAACACTAGAATGAAATTTAGTAATTGGTAGATTTTATTAAAAGGACTAACTTGAAGAAAGTCTTGTCTGTTTTTGTGTAGTGATAGTTAGTTTAAAAAAGTTATGTAGTTTACGCTTAGATTACTTCAAGTCGAAACAAAATGGAATGGATCAACATATCAATTTAGATCTTACACTTACTGTAGTTATCTTAATAGCTAATTAAGTCCGTATGTCCTGGAATCTCATTTCTTGTTGTAAAATTTACATTAAAAATTTAACACGAATCTAACTTACAGTTATGCTAACTGAATAAAATGAGAGGCATTAATTTTAACCTTTAAAATCACAATTAGATAAAATCTTACATATTTACAAAACTAATAATTCAAAACTGAACACTAGTGGAACTTTCGTATGCGAAAAATATAATTTATTAAAAATTAAAGATAGCACTGATTGCATTAAAATCGAGGGTGAACTAACAAAAACCTCTCAACCCCTCTTAACCAAAACTACTTCGCGGAAGATTAATAGTATCTTACAAAAACTCTTTCACCGTTAAATAGCTTTTGTTGTTTATAAATTCGCAAACTAATATAGCAATTTTGCTAGCAACATAGCAGTATCAACTCCTATAATACAGAATTATATCATGTGGAGTATAACGGACTCGGTGTCTTCTTAGGCATTGCTTGACACTACCACGATATGCGTCTAGCGGGGCGCAAACACCTAATGTTCTTTTCACAATCATTACAAAAAAGTGACTTCTGGGTCGGGTCTTCTCACCATTATCGGATCTTTACTAAACCATGATAGGGTCGTCGGAAGACAGTTGCCTGTGTAACCTCTGCGATCGAAGCGAACTGGCACCAGTACTGAGGTCGTCTGTGCTACCCAATTCTCCATCGTGGTCCGTTGTAGATAGCAGATCGTCATCGGACGTCGCTCTGTAGACAATCACAAGGAATTTTTTATAGATAACAGTTTATAAGGAGACATGATAACTGACAGTTACAGTTTTATGTCAGTAGGCTCGGTAGTGTTGAAATATATTAATAATAAAGCAAAATTCCAACTGTGTAAACTAACAAAGTGCAAGCAATTTATATTACTGTGCATTAGGCTGAACGCGCACTGATTCAATGGTTTAATGGCATATTTAATGTATATAGGTCAGGTATAGCATTTATGGCATTATCGTGCCATACCCGTGTCACGTGGTTGATTTCAGCCTTCGTCATCAGTGTACATAAGCTTAAATACGTAATTCGAAGACGTTAGACAAAGATAACAAAATGACGGGTATTTTTGAAGCTGGTACAGACGCTCGGAATGCCAAACCATGTTTTTTTTGGATATTTGGCAAGGCTTTTGGATATATTTTGGATATTTTACTCTTCAGGTAACTCCACACAAAGCTCAATAAGCTAATTTCTGATCAATAAGATAATAAAATGATCTTCAAATTTCTCGCTGATGAGAAGTGCCATGCATAAATGACACACAAATTACTTTATAGAACATATAAAGCATGACTTGGACTGTACTGTGAATTAGACTACGACTGAGACTTCTTTTAAATTGGATTGGTAAAATATTATACTTTACTTGAAATATACAAATCTGGACACCAGGCTAAATAGACTACGTGTAAACTAGAACTAAACTAGAAAAGAAAATAATGCTTTTGGAGTGTTTATGCATAAAACTGCATTTAATAATAGTAATTTGCCACAGCTATGTAATCACTGAGTACGTTGACTGCTGGGGATCAGTGCATGCTCAGCATGATGCAGGATGCATGGGCATGATCAGCTTTGAAGTGCCAATTAATGAAAAAAGGTGTAACGAAAAAGCATGCAAGTTGCAACAACCATCTACCATCACCGTAGACAAGAAATCTGTACCGTCTGTGAAAGAAAAAAGAATACTATATACATACGTGTTGACAGAGCAATACCTAATAAGCGTGGGTAGGTTGGAGGTGAGGATGGCCTTTTCCTTCTGAATCTCGTGAATGTGGCCGACGAGGATCTGCTCCTCCTGGCGCGGGCCCGCGCTGTGCCGCAGCGTCGACAGCCGGTTGGTGGCGGTGTGGCAGGCGGACTCCAGGGTCGCGATGTCGTTCAGCACGCCGCGGATCTGGAAATAACAATTGTAGCTACTCTGAAATGGGATTAAATATAATGTCCACAAAAAAATATATAGACTGAGTACACTCTTCAAATTGTAATTGAAGATCAAATTTAATAAATGGTCACCAAATCTTAACGAGCAATTACTATACAAATAAATCACTATCATTGCTATAAGATTAGGCATTTACAACCAAAGAAGCGCTAAAAAGTGACTAACATAATTAGGCCCTGTACACTAAGGTTATGTTATGTCTCGACTTCGACACACAACACGCGAGCCAAGTGTTAGTTTGATGGTAAAATGTTGGTTGTCATTTACTATTTTTGGGTTAACAATGATTACTTTGGAGACATTTGCTCTATTATGATAGCAAGATGAAACGTTTTGGTTTTAATTTCACATTAAAATGGGGTTTTAATTTTGGTGATCATTTACTAATTTTAGCAGTATAAAGATATTTTTTTAACATTATATTTTACTATCTGGTGATCAGTTAAACATAAACCCTCATAAATTGTATTCTGAAAAAAGAAAAAGAGGCGAAGTTTGAGAAAGCGTATTTTGCGTTTAGATATATTGAAAACGTGGATATCCTAACTAACATTATAAATTCGAAAGTAGGTGTCTCCTTGTGTTCGCGTTATCACGGCTAAACGGTTGAACGGATCGACCTGAATTTTTGTATAGAAATACCCTAAGGGTAGGTGACGGATATAGGCCTACTTTTTTTGTAGGTCCACGCAAACGAAGTCGCGGGTAACAGTCCGTTATAAAATTCATGCACCGCCGTCATCTTCAAGAAGCTTTGTCATGAAGGTAGTTAGGTACAGACAAAAATAAAAACAATTTCGTTTTTATCTTATGTACCTTTTCCGAAACATGAAATAGACCCCACCAGACGCGGCGCTTTCATCGCGCGACGGAATGTTACAAAAAGTGTCTACTGATTTAAAATGTTGGATAACTTAGCTCTAATAGATATATTTTTTCAATAATTGAACAGAAAAAAAGTGTCAAATTTAGTTTCAATGTTTGGCAGTAATGTTTTTTTTTTGTTTTTTGTTTCCGAACTGTGCGAGTTTATTGCGCGGTGACTTACAGTCTTCATCTTGTCCCTGAGTATGGCCTCTAGTACGGCGGTCTGTCGCGCGATGTCCGTCAGCGAGTCCTGCGCTTGCTGCACCTTCTGTGTCCGGAGAATGCACGGCGCGAACACTATCGCCAGCGCGTTCGGACCCATCCTATAACACAAAGTTGGCCTTTAAATCAACATACAAAAAGTTCATTCGGTGCTAATTCCAGAAAAATACAGCTTTCGCGTGCAGATGAGAAGAGAAGCTTTAGCGCGTGTGTATTCAATCAAATCAGATAATTTGTCAAATCAAGCTTTATTTTTTTCAAATTATTATCGTTTTTTCAATCGGGAAAATGGCCAGTTTCCTTGGTTTTTCTTTTTACCCGACTGCCCAAGAATGAAGGTAACGTTTTTGAGGTTTATGTAAGTATGAGTGTGTTTATTTAGTACCTCCTGTAGCCAAAACAGCTTGACCGATTTTGATGACACATAAATCTCAACATTAGCTTTCTATTTTACATAAATTACTAGGTGCACGGAACAAAACTTTTTTTTTAAGTTCAGTTTCTTAGGGAGTTTTGCCATGCGAGCACTAGTGCACCACCAACTTGATTTATGTATTATTAGGGGTAGGTAAATGTTAATTCTAACTAATATCACAATTCAGAGGAATATAGCCGCAGTCGTATAAGGATCAATAAAGCTTCAAGGTATAAAAATTAATACGTTCGTCTCGAGGAAAAAACTTCGCTTGCACGATTCAGAACTCCCTACTTTACAACAGTCAGTCCATACAAAACGTCAAAATATGCACAAAAATTTACCATCGCCGCCATCTAGCGAACTATAGGAAGTAACTTTGTCTGTATGGATGTTTGTCGTGTTATCACCGCTAAACGGCTGAACGGATCTTTAAAAGTAAAAATTTCTAGTAAGTAAAAGTATCGGAAATTTGATAAGTAGTTAGTAAATATACTAATTAGAGAGATTTTAATATGTTTATAATTATTATAAATGCGAAAGTATATGTATATAGCTATACAAGTGAAAAACACAGTATGATCTCGAAATACAAAATAAAAGGTAACTGTTACAGGCAGGCGTGGCCTTACATCCTTACAATCAGGCAAACGTCCTGTTTGTCGTAACTATATAAAAATTTGCATTACCTGTTGTGATCTTCTCCCAGCGCGACCCTCGCCAAGTGGAATATTAGCCTCTCGACAAGATCGAAGTTGGGTTTGGGCAGTTTCTTTAGTATCGTGAATATCGTCATCACTCGCTCCTGAAAATGTTATACACAATCTCATATCACACTAGATACCGCATTACGAGATTCTTTGTTCCTACAAAAAGTCATCAAAGTTTGAGGAAGGTGCGGGTCGCGGGGAGTGCGACCAAGCGTTCTCATTGGCTATCTCAAGGCTACGCCTACTCGCGCCTAGCGATCAACCAATAGGAGTAATTTTTTTTAAGTGTATTTAGACTGAAGCGTGGTGCGCTTCGAGCGTCCTGAATGCAAAATCTAGGGTGTGATCTGTGTACACAATGATAAGTTTAACACACGATCTGGCAACCCATAGTAGAATTCCCTGTGAAGAATGTATACGATACGTGAGCAACGCATGCAAAACTTCGCTCGATGTTCGTCGTTTGCCTAATCTAAAAAGCTCAGATTTCAATAGCAAGATCCGTCTTAACTGTTTGATGAGAATCAACTCACTCGTCGACTCAGCGCTGTTTTCGACCTTAAGACGCGCTCTGCTCACGATTTGAAATGAGTGTTTTACGTGCTCAAAGCTCTTGGTTTAAGGTGCAATGTTTCGCTCATCGCGCGAAATTCAAATTTTCTTATGTTTTTTGTCAATTACAGCTTAATTACTCATCGTAGGTTCATGAAAACTAATTTTGCGATAATAAATAGATTGTATCAAGAAATCACACCAAGTTGAAAGCTAGTATAAGTACATTTCTCACTAAACCAAAAAACTAGATGAAAATCAGCTTATTGAGATTTGTAGCTAAACCCTTAATTTCTTAAAACAACTTATTTGTTGGCGCAAAATTGGTTTAAATAAATCCATGATAAGCAATTAGGCTGTAATTGACAAAAATCGGAAGAATATTTGAATTTCGCGCGATGAGCGAAATGTTGCACCTTAAAGCTGAAATCGCATATCATACTTGGTGAGAAAATGGGAAACTGTAGTTTTTTTGGGACTTTTTTTGTCGATTATCCAAAAAAAACAAATAAGAAAACTATGTGGTTCGCCGTATAAAGCACTAGCCTGGATAGATATCTAATATGTAAAAGAAAATTTGTTGTAATTGCTGAAAATTCGTAGCATTTCATTACAGAATGTCATGTCATGTCAGTTCATGTCAGTCGGTACAAATACTCACGGGCAAGTTGGATATCTCCGAAGCCAGCATGAAGTCGTCGTAGAGATCGAAGGTGAGGAGTGGTTCCGGCAGCTCGCGGAAGAACCCCTTGAGGACGGAAGCCCGCACGTGCACCGCGTACGAGTCCAGCCGCTCCACGCCCTCCTCGGGCCTCTGGTCCAGTAATAGTCGGAGCTCCCGCACCTATCCGTACCGATATTGTAATTCAGAGGAATATAGCCGCAGTCGTAACAGGACCAGTCAGAGCTTTGAGGTAGACACTTTATCGACACTATTTATTTAATTTTATAATATTAAAACTTTGATAAGTAGCGTCCTCGTAATTTTGCAATGCACGAAATGGACGACTAAGTCTTAAGTACATATTATATTTTATTAAGACCTTTGTATACTTAGTGGCAAATAAAGAATATGATTAAGTTCGAGCAAAAATTCCATTTGCGCGATTCAGAGCTCCCTACATTAGAACTGTCAGTCCATACAAGAAGTCACAGAATGCACAAAAACGGATCAACGCCATCTACCGAACTATAGAAAGTAGCTCTGTCTCTCTGTCTGGGTGTTTGTCGCGTTATCACGGCTAAACGCCTGATCGGATCGACCTGAATCTTTGCATTGATACAGCTTAAGGGTCGGAGACGATCATAGGCTACGTTTTTTTGTAGACCGACGCGAACGAAGTCGCGTGTAACAGCTACTTGATTATAATGCAAATAATATTGATTAATAATATTTGTTGTAATTATTTTGTTGAGGAGGCTTGCTGATCAAACTCTTACCTTAGAACTAAGTCCACTTTTCCTGTACAATCCTTCGGTATAAAGACCCGTCATTTCTATGGTTGTGATCAGTCTGTCCACGACTATTGGTATATTGCTTTCTCCATTCGGCAGTTCGCTTAACGGTACGCCGAATACCTGCAAAAATACGAAGGAAATACAGTGTTCTGTGCGTAGACAGAGAAAGCAATGGACAGCTGGATACACATATATCTTTCCCACAGAAAAAAAAGATGGAAAATTAAGTATTACTCACGAAGAAAAAGGACAAATTTATAAATATTTCTGTCCCATAGCGTATGTTTAGTTTTTTCAAGGGTCGGCTAAAATTGGTAAACGTGATTGGTTGATATATTTAATGTTTTGCCTGATGTGCAGCCACGCTAATCCGCCTGGGAAATAACTTTGCCAGTTATTCAACCGCCAAGCAGTAGTGTGCAAACATTACTGTGTTCCGGATTGAAGGGTAATCAAGCGAACTTACTGGGCACAAAGAGATTTAACGTCTCATATCTTAGGGTCACGAGCGCAGTGCATTGCCGCACTCGATTTTGGACTGTTTTGTGTAGGGTTCTGGATGACACTGAACTGTAATGGGCAAGCGTGACGCTTAACATCAAGTAAGCGACTTGCTCATCACGTCTCGTCACACAGTAGCATAAAAATAATTTTGATTAAAAAAAACCGACTTCAGCAGAACCATATATTTAAATTTGCTTCGTCATACTCGATTAAATATCATAATCTACATTATCACCCGTGAAATACTTATAATTGAGGAGTTCCGATGGCCACCACTGGTCTTCTTCATCAGTTCAGTTCCACTTCACCAAATCATACTTTCTGGATGTAAACGCTCGACTCGTTGATGAAAATACCAAAAATCGCTATGTGTATAATATTTAAGTTCCTTCAATTCCTTATGGAACCCATTATTAGAACAGAATTTTGATAAAAATGGGACCAATCTGGAACTATAGAGATCCTCTTTTTTTTGGAAGTCGGTTAAATACATAATGACATCCTTACTTACGAAGTATCAACTTTCAAATAAAATAAAAAAAATCCAAAGCGGTTTATAAAAATTATAGAAAACACAAAAAAAAAACGAATTGAGAACCTCTTTTTTAGAAGTTGGTTAAAAAAAAGCTATGAATGGAGCATTTTATGTTACCTTTCCTCTTTGTAAAACCTCCCCGAACTCCCTGCCGCCCGCGTCCACCGCGCCGACGATGGCCGCCGAGGGCGTCACGTTGTTCTTCAGACATACCGTCGATACCTTGGAAATAATAATTACCATTTCATTGACCGAGCGAAGCCAAGGTCTAAGAGTTTACTGGGACAAATCGGCATTTGTATGTATTTTTGTGTGTATACTTGTCCGATGATTTGTTCGTTGATCCGATCTTCATGAAATTTTGTAGGCAAGTAGTTCATTTCAATACAATTTTTAAATTCAAATATGAGCTGAATCGGTCCAGGGGTTGTGAAGATATACGGGTCGAGAGGTCTCAGTTCGGCGCGAACTACTAGTATATAATTCCGATAACCAATGGGTAAGAAAGGTTCTTGAGTGGCGACCACGAACCCGAAGACGCAACTTAGATAGGCCTCCCAATACGTACACTGACAACATGTGAAAGTTACGGGCAACTGGTGGATGTAAATGAACAATTGTCGTTCTAAGGGGGAGGCCTATATGTTCAGCAGTGGACGTCTTCAGGCTGATGATGAACATTCAATCAAAAATTAAAGTGTTTTACGTCGAATCGGAATGAAAGGAGATGAACCGAGGTGATTTTTTACAGTGATATTTGGAGCAAAGAGTCGAGTTAAATGAATTAATAAAATCTTTAATCATGTATAACTTTAAAGGTTACATTTTATCTAATGGCTCTTAATTAATTGTTGAGAAGCAGAGGGTCAAAAAAGTAGTAGGAGCAAAGTGGTATCAGAATCAATTTATTTCGGAAACACGTTTTCATGTCAGTCCTGCGTTTTGGCCACAGATGACACCAGATACGTCAAAATAAAAGTCACCAAAGTTTGAGGCGCGGCGCGGGTCGCGGGGAGTGCGACCGAGCGTTCTCATTGGCTACCTCAAGCTTACGCCTACTCGAGCCTAACAATCAACCAATCAGAGAAATTTCTTATAAGTGTATTTAGACTGATGCGCTTCGAGCCTCCTGAATGCAGAATCTAAGGTGTGATCTGCGGTTGGCGCAGGAAAAATTGAGGAAAACAAAAAAATATTTATTTATTTATTACTACTAATTAAACCGACACCATCATTGTTAAGGTTAACGCGATCGAATAGGTAAACACAATTGGAAAAACTCGCGTGACTCTTGTTCTTGAGCGTCTTGCTCCTGCCGACCAACAGAATCCTTAAAAAAAACAGTCTCCAGATAGTAGAAATGTATTGAGCATTTAGTTACCTTTGTATAACACTTCTTATGCGAGGCCAGTTTACACGTCTGGCAGATGAGCGACCGTTCTATCGGCCACATGAAGAAAGTCTTGCAGATCTCGCACTCGGTCGGAATATTGATCATTGACAGTATGAACGTATGTCCTTTGTACTGGATCGGGTCGTCGACCTGGAATAGCTTTAAATATGTACCCACATTATCCATCTAGCTACGAAAGAAAATAAGAATACAAGCAAAGAAAAACAAATACATAAAAAGTAGAGATAATAAGCTTTGGAAAGTTTTAGCTAAGGAACACTGGCTTATTAATGTAGTCGGGTATTCCGACTACAGTTTTCATCTCATCCGTTGAGTGGAAACCAAGAAGAGGCCGCGCGCGCTACGGTTACGAAACTCCTTGAAAACAACTTTCATTATTTTAGAATTAATATTCTAATCGTGGTAAATACCCCGTGACCACCGATTTAATCGTTGTATCATGAATTGAATCTGAATGTTAGTATTTTAAAGTAGGAATTTAGAGAATTATATTCCGACATAAATGTAAATGTGTAATCGTTTTTATGTCAATAAATAATTTCAATCCTATTTCATATTCCTATTATTTTTTTATTCGATATTTTTTCAAAGTGTCGCGCGGGATTGTCTTGCTTTGCACTCAACGAATGCGATTAATAATATAGACGGAGTATCCGACTCAATCAATACTTGAGTATTCCCGTATAATTAACACAAAACGTATCAAAAACAAAAACACGTCATATTAAGTTTCTAATATAAAATAAAAGAAATAATACAGATAATATATAAGAATACATAAACAAATTATGATGCAAAGAAGTTTAGAACCAAGAAGCATGCACGAGTCTCTTGCTATAGCTTGTACACGGAGAATGTCTAATATAGGCGCTCTCTCTTGCACAATTGTATGAAAGTGAAAAGGGCGGTATTATCACCGTGGGTGACTGATTGGTCTGTGGTTGTGAGCATTCTTTTAAAATGTAAGGCTGCGTTTAGGACCATCAAGCGGAATTCGGATGGTAGCGTAAATAAGTATGTTTACTCGTATGACTGGCTCGACTGCCACGCCCACTTTTCCTTTCTAGTGTAAAAGACTAACATTGGCTCGCAGCGTGCACGCATCCTATGTTCGTTATCTGTGACCAATGACGTGCCTGATTTCTCTATTAGACATTCTCCGTGAAAAAAATTGCCAGCGAAAATATTATTTGCTTGAATTTGAAGACCCTTTAGATTCTAGAGCAGAAAAGCATATCTTGTAAAATGGCCAAAGAGAATAAGCAAAAAGTCTCAGTAATTTTTACAGTTCCAAAACTCGGAGAAAAGGCGTAGCAAGTATAGAAAAAGATATGTAACTCACTTTCCGCTTTTTATCCTTTTTCTGTTTCGTTCTAGCTTTATTCGTATCGTGCTGGCTCATAAATTCGTCCATAAACCCTCGAAACGCATTTACACCCATCGTTATGGACAACGTAGAGCCCTCTCTCGCGCAGACCGTTTCCATGACGTGTAAAAAGTTCCCAATTAGATCTTTGTACTTGAGCGCCGACCCCCGGGTCTCCACTATGCTGTACGTGGCTACTAGATTGTCTTTGAACTCGAGGAGTGCGTCTTTGAATACCCTGTCAACCTGTAATAAAGGAGGGAAATATTTACCTATTGGAATAGGACCTATTATTTTTTTGCTGTTACTTGAAGAGATCATGTCGCGTCATTGTATTATTGTTCAAAACTTGTTTATTTCGAGTATTAATGTGTAAGCACGGTGGGTTTTTATCCATTAAGTGCTTGTGATCGTGCATAAGTTGGTGTGATGTCGTGAAACATGACTTTCCGTGTTATTTCCAAAACTCAGTAGAAGCTTACAGTAAAGCCTCACTACTTTACAGAAATATGACTTGGCTACTGAAATTGTTGACTTAGACTATGACAGAGACTTATTTTATTCTGAAATATTATGGTTTATGGGGTTTAGTGGATATAATCCCACATAGTCCGGCTGCACCCCAAAGCAATCGGTATCTTAAGAAGATTTCCCAATCGTCAAAAAGTCAAAAAAAGGACAGAGGATACCTGGTAGTGTTACTGAATATGTCAGCAAAGTTGAAACGTAATCCTAGTGCTGTAGAGCTTAGTTTAAAATAGCTAGCATAGCTCACAACTACTCGCGTAGATCGCTCTAATATTGGAAATGCGAGAGTAACTGTCTGTTGCCTTTACACGGCTAACGTATTAACTTCATGATAATTTGGGAAGGAGGAAGTGTGTATTACGAAGATACTTCTTATCCTGAAAGAGCTTGAAAATCGAGTGTAAGACCACACACTCAGAAAAAGTGAGTCCGGAATAGAAATGAAAGTTTGCTCTTACCTCGGACTGTTTCCTGTTCTCATTAGACTCCATTTTGTAAATCTTCTCCGTGATGAAATTCTGCATCGCTTGCAGCTCCGTCGCGTCAGAGATTATCTTATCCGTCCTATCCATAAACTCCGACGTCCCGGTGAGGTTGAAATTCGACGGGACCGAGCTTTTCGAGTGATCCAGCAAGTTATGCGAGTTTGGATTCCTCGGTTTCCTATACTTTCGTCCTCTGAGAGCGGCTGTGGCGGGGCTCGTGCAAGGCATGTTGATCACGCCCTTGTTCTGTATGCATTTCGTATGGTAGAGTTGTTTGCAGTCGATACATCGCTGGCCTTGCGTCACGAACGCGTCGACCGCTTCTTGGCAGTACACGCATTTATCGCCTTTCGCGAATCCTTTGCCTTTACGAAACCTAGGGAATAATGATCAAGAACCTAATTTTAATTCATTGCATCACATTAGTTATGTAGACAAAAATCTTATTTTGAAAGAAATAACATGAAATTTGAATGAGGGAAAACAAGATTACGTGATTTTATATCGATAAAAAAAAAAATCATTGAAAGACTTCGATTTGTACATGTTTTTCTGCTGGCGCTCCGAACCCCTGTTATCAAGTTTGTACTTATTATTCTACAATTTTTGACTAGAGCGAATGTGTATATCGCTATTTTTTTATCGATTTAGGAATAGTGACGTGAACAGCATGTGTCACTTCTTCAATAATCACCTGTCTCTGCTCACCAGAGTGAAACGAATACGCAGTACATTCTTAGCGAGACTTGTAGACTTGTGGACCCAAATCGTGTAAGAAACTTCCGCATTACGCTTGAATAGGTCATTTCTTATGAGTATCCATTATTCGGCACACACTCGCCTTGGAAAAGTATTATGCTGCTCTGCATTGAATTGCATTAGCCGTCATTTGACATTGTATCTAGGACAGTGGACCTTATTTTGTAAGTCCGGTGGCGATGGTAATCGTTTGCTATCCCGCTCGTTCGCATGTTGCGAGTAAGTTGGCGCGAGCGAGCACGTGGTGCGATGACCATCGCCACCAGAGTAACATAATAAAGCACCGTGTTATGACATAACAGAATATCGATGAACCGATAACCGATGGGCAAGAAAGGTTCTTGAACAGCAACCACGAAAAAGAAAACGCAGCGTAGGCAGGCCTCCCACTAGGTGGACCGACGACATTGCGTAAGTCGCGGGCAACCGGTGAATGCAAGTGGCAGGTTTTCGTTCAGTGTGGCGTTTTATGGGGGGTAGCCTTTGTTCAGCAGAAGATTTTTTCCGTCTTGTTTGCGCATGAGCGCTGATTATATTGTTTTTAAGGAAAAGGACACAGAAATACAACACTTAGAGTAATAAAAGCAATGAATGGCGCACTCACTTGTGTGGAAATATATAGAAGAAAGAAAGTGGGCAGTGTTGCCCGGTGCCGAAGGTCCCAAAGGTTACCACTCGGCGGTGTTGCTAGCTTCGGCGCTAGTAATGCGCCCGTACACGGCTGATGATGAAGATGATGATTGTATAAGACAGCCCGTATGTACTGGAAAGTAGTTCAGTACGGTACCTGTGTCCCGCGATGCGAAACAGTCCGTTCTCCGCCTGGCCTATGAAGCCCGCGGAGCGCGGGTCGGCGGGCCGCGCGTCGGGGGCCGCGCCGCGCGCCGGGTCCGAGTTGCGCCGCCGGAGCGACGACCCGCCGCCGCTGCCAGGTATGTACTCCAATGGCAGTTTCACACTGCAAACATAAATGCACTTTACACACCTATACTGCCGTGCTATGAATAAAAGACACATCTAAATTTTTTTTCAAAATTGAGTTAATTACATATTCTGAATCACGTTTTTTTTTTCTGAATCACGAATTCGTGATTCAGAATATGTATTTAACTCAATTTTGAAAAAAAAAATAGATGTGCCTTTTCTTCTTAGCACGGCAGTATATCTAACCTACTTCTAAAAATAGCAACGAAACATGCGAAACGAGCGCAGAAACTTTGCGGCAATATAACTTACTTTCCAGTTGGTGGAATGGCTAATCTTCATTGTATTAGACTGACTGACCGTTTGGGCCGATCGTTGTCATCGTTATGACTGTACGTTATCCATCTGAGTCTTAGGGTCATAAATAATTCAATCTGTCTATCTCGCTCGCACTTACAGGTCTTATGAGTGAAGTTTATTGCTTGACGACTCAGATGATAATGCGTTTACTATAGCTATGGCGGGCCTGTAACTGCGAGCGCGGAAGCGACAGTTATCACTCTCGCCTGTCCGCACAGTTTGTTCAGCTACTGGTATTTATTACGGGTTTGCTGTGCGTGTTAAAAGTCTGGGATAAATGTAGCTTAAGTGTTAATCCAGGATAAGCTACCTCCATACCAAATATAATCCAAATCCGTCCAGCCGTAACGGAGTTGAATGGGAACAAACACGCTTCCATACTTATACACTTACGCACAAACTTTCGCATTTATCATTTCGCATAAGTGTGATTATTTAGTCTGTGGCTATAGTTTCGACAGGCGGCGAGATCGACCGGGGGCGGGCGCACGATGTTAGTGTGGTACCGCTGGATCAAACGGAGCTTCCACTCAACTGCAAGCTAGCAAGTCTCACTGACCGTTTACTTCGATCGTTGTCGTCATGATGCCTAACTGTAGTGTCGACCACGAGGTCGGGCGGAGGCGCACGCGGCGAGCGGCGCGGGGAGCGGCGGGCGGCGCGAGCCGGAGGCGCGGGAGGTACGGCTGGTTCGAGCGGGGCGGTGCTGGGCGGCGCTAACGCTCGCTGCGCGCTTTCTAACGCTGACAGAAAAAGTTAACGTTAAAAAGGAATAAGGGCGGTAAAAACAAAACTTCTTTAGTCAATAAACGCACCTCGTTACTAGCAAAAACCTTTGGGCCAAAATAACGCCAACAGTGCCAATGAAAACACGTCATTATGAATACTTATTTGTGCTGTGTTTATTATCTTTAGCGGTTTTAGCATATTTAGGAAAGTGCCCCTCGTAATGGTAGAACTGATGAATGGGAGTTTCGGCGGAATATGAACAAGTCATTGTGCATAATTGTATTACTTTCCAAAACTTGTGTTATTTCGAGTGTTCTTGTTTAAAAAAGGTGTATTGTTTTCCATGAAGTGTTGCTGAACGTGCACTAGTGTTGGCGAATAGCTACTGTTGGCTAGTGATGTCGTGAAACGTGACGTTTTGTGTTGTTTCAAAAATTCCATAGAAATCTCTATTAAAGTCTCCAGTACTTTACTGGGCATGACTTGGACTTGAGTGTGACTCACTTTGCTTGACTTACGTCAGTAATTAAACAATTAAAACAGGTCTCAGTCATGAGACTTGTTTTAATTGTGAAACATTTTACTTCACTGGCAATATTATAAAACTTGACACTGGCTAAATAAACTATGTTTGAGGCCAAAAAATAACAGAGAAAAAACACCGATACTGTCAGATACTAATACTGTCGTTTTTTCTTTTAAAGCTGACGAACGAAAAATTAAAGATTCTTTGAAAGGTAGAAGTCGCGTAAATGCACCTTTATATAGATACAGCGTGTCTCATTTTTAAGGTTCCGTTGTACTACAAGGAACCGTTCGTCATGTCTGTCTGTCTGAATCTTTTACAGCCTTATAACTCCCAAGGTTTAAACCTACACGCATGAAATTTTGCACAACGATAGTCAATGTTTAGCCGTCCAGTTTAAAAATACATATTTTTTTGTATAATAAGGGGCCATACATGTAAAGAGGTACATAAATTCGCTGTGCCCCATCACGTGGGGTCATTGAAAAGGTCTTTTAAAGTTAAAAATTTTGAAGGAATAAAAAAAAAATAACTTAATAATATTAACATGGAAAGTAACGATAAAAAAAACACCTGTCCCCACATGTGGGGTATGATTGAATATGTATTTTAAAATGAAGTTAAATTTTCCTACACGATTTTTTTTTCAGATGTGCTTGGGCCGAATGGCTATTTCTAAACTATGCATCTCAGTTATCTTGTATAACAAACTTATTATCTTCCATGTTGTCATCTTCCATAGCTCTTAGTAAAAACTTTCTTTTAAAATGATTTCGGGAAACACGTGATAATTACTTTTTGAGATAAGCGAAAAAAACGTGATAAATACTTCTAACGCCCCTACGGAACCCTACTAAGCATGGCCCGACATGCTCTTAGCAAGTTATTCATTTTATAAATGGCAAACAAGCAACGGACACCTGGATGGTAAGTGGTCACCGCCGTCTATGAACAATATTGTCAGATGAAGAATTCGCTCTTTATACACAGTGACGTCGATCTGACAATCTGACAGAACTAAAATTATCTGTGTCTCTTTTTATTCCAGTGTATTAAAAAAGAATGGCAACAATTTTAGTGCTGTCTAATTTAGTTTATTTTAGTGAATGGTACAACAGAATCGAGGTCAGTGTAGTCAATTATGCCATACTATTTCCCAAACTAAACTAAATTTTACGCCTTTAAATGTATTACCATTACATCACGTATCAAAACGAAAAGAGTTGCAGATAATTGTAGTCCTGTCAGATTAGTTTAGAGATTGGTACAACAGAAAGCTCCAAAAAGATGTTCGAAAATTCAGCTTACCGTAATAATAGACCAACACTTTAACACAAGTGTCCATATATCCCATATTGATCAACAGACATACTGCTATCCCCACAAGAGTCACAATACACCTCTCTGCAACGTTCCACTTCAGGTTCAAAGAGTCCAATATATACATGTTTCTTCGATGAAGTTAAGAAAAGAAATAAGCCAACTTTAAATGCCGATGCTTACATTTTTATAACATCTTGTTTACTGACGAATTTTAATTGTAATAGATGTTGTTAGACCAATTAAGATCAATTCTCAGAGTTCGTTAGTGTAATTACTCTAAAGCAAACATGACAAAATAGAAATAATTGTTTTTTCAATTAGCACTGTCACTATTATGTTGGCATGCTCGTATTCACATTATCAGATTCATAGATATCATACATTTTGGGCCAAATAATTATTTATCAGCAGTCATTTGGGAAGAATGAAAAGCTAATTATTTGTGCCACTCGTGTGCGATATTTCAAAGCGCAAGTACGTCGCACAACGAAAAACAAAACATCTCCAAAACCATAGAGAAATTATTATACTAAGAGTGCCAATGTCCATAGAAAGATGCGTAACTCGAATATAGTACTGATAGGGACGTAAAATGTCGCTAGTGTTTTAATCTGCGACATCATCGTCACAATTTCTGCTTGACTTGAAATAGAAACCCAATCTAATTCATTTCAAATTCCAAATTCATTTTTTAAAAAAATCGTTTCTTGAAAACGAAACAAAAAATAAAAATATTTAAATCTAAGTTAAATTCTGTAGTCGTGATCAACATTCAAGTTCTACAATTTTACAAATATATTTAGTAAATAAACGTACTGCGATCGTGGTCCGGCGCTGCGTCGTGCGCGTGTCGCGGATCGCGTCGTACGGGCGGCAACGACACGAGCCCTGCCGTCGACGCTGAGCGACGGTACGTCTGCGGCGAGCTGCGTCTATACATACATACTCAATGGTCACTCTTATTTTATTCACACGCTATGGCAGAATTCACTATAAAAGTACAATATCAAAAAAATAAGCAGACTATATATATTCTTTTTATTTAAAACTAGCAGCGCCCTGCGGTTTCACCCGCTATACCATAGGTATGTGTTAATAGAGGGTATAAGCTACCACCGTACCAAATTTCTTCCAAATCCGTTCAGCCGTTACGGAGTTGACTGGGAACAAACACACTTACGCACAAAGTATCGCATTAATAATATTAGTGCGATAATGGGTGCAACTCATTTATGGAAGTTGGATCGTTCTGACCAGCACCCTTATTTTATATCTTCTCTGGTAAACGTCATCGCTTTGACTAAATACATAGGTGCCATCTAGTTTTAAGCAGATTTTTTGGGGATACACTTTTTAGTATGAGTTTGTCATTCTTCTCGTGTCATTTTTCTATGGTTTGTACCAACTTATAATAGTCGCGATACATGGTCGATTAAAACAAGCATTAGGGGCAACTGAAACCAAGTGACTCACTTTGAGGTGCTTTTATTGGTCTCCGTGCCGTCGGCCGGCTTCCAATGATCCAGTCTTGCGTTCCGCAGGTACTCTTCGTTATTGCTTATAAGTTCTACCAGCTCCGTCAGCTCTTTGTCGCGTTCGCGTTTCTGAAGAACATTACAATGCTAATAATTTAAGCAAAAAAAAAATAGACTTCCACAAAATACTCTGAAAAAAATGCCCTATCGAGATGTTATTGGCGCTACGCGTGATATACAAAACATATTATTGTGGTGTTCCAGTATGACTACTGGAACACTGACGATGTGGGTCTTCTTAGTCAGTTTCACTGCACAAAATGTTACATTCTGAATGCAAATGTTTGAACGTGTTGATGAAATAACCAAAATCGGTATGTATGACTATAGTATTTGAGGAGTTCCCTCAACTCATCATGGATCCTAATATCAGAACTGTGGTTGAAAAAAAAATGGGACCAATTTCGAAGCATACAATTTAAAAAAAAAAAAAAAACAAAATCCAAATGGGTTTATAAATGACGGAGCTCTGAGGTAATAAACATTTAAAAAAAAACGACCTGGAACCTCCTCTTTTTTTGGAAGTCTGTTACAAATAGTACTCAAACACGAAACCAATCGAAAAATGGGGCTAAAAGAGGATATGGTGGTGATGGCCTGCCTTTTCAACAGAAACACTGATGAACAAAAAAAGTGCGGGGTTACCGTAATTCCCACGCTTGGCAGGCGGCTTGGAGATCGCACAGCGCTCACCTTCACTAAGAGGATGCTGCTGCTCGTCCTTCGGTTGTTCGGGTCCGATGAGTAAAATTACGGATTGTGTTTTTGTCAAAATAAAAAACTTTACAACTTTTAACTTTTATAAATGTCGAGCTTAAAATGTATACGAAAAGCTTTTAGCGATTTCTTAATATTTTTTTTCAGATACTATATCAGAATTCAGACGTTTTCAACTCTGAGCATTTTGTAAGGGTCATCGCAAAAGCGTCGTCCGAATTAAGTTCCATAATTTGGATCCTTTACTATAAACTGATCACAAATTTGGCTTACTTTTTCTTCGGCGATGATGTTCTGATCGAGCTGCAGCCAGAGTATTTCATTAGCGAGATCTTCCGCCGTGATTTTGTTTCCCATAGAGACAGCTTGTTGAGGGTACTTGCTCGAACTGGAGTTCCATTGCACGCTCTCTGGGGACGATTTGCGTCCATCTTGGCTAAAAACATTAAATAATTTAAAGACTATGGGGTGATTTAAATCAGTTAAACTGTGTATATGTCAATAGAAACTTGATATTTTAAATCAAGCCCAGCCCGTCAAGGTATTGGGACTGGCCTAACAGCAAATTGTTTCTACTGCCTTGTTTTAGACCCTAGCTTTACCATCTAATATTCTCAATGCTAGATATGAAAGTATTACCTCGGACTGGTTGGCTTCAGTGTCGATTCACTGATGTGCTCTTTCAACATCCTACTGCCCTTTTTGACGGCGTATGTTTGCGGAGTGTAATCTAGAACGTTCTTTTTTGCTATGCTGTAAAAAGTTTAATGCTATGTTTTATCTCGTTTGAATTTGATAAAACTTATTCATAAAGGCGTTTAAACGTTCGATAAGCTAATTTTGTACTATAATAAGGTGCTATCGTCAACTTCCCGCCGACGAGAAGAGTCACGTGCACAAACGCGACAAAAATATAATATTTTGTACAAGGTACGAACCCTGTTGAGATCGGCAGCGACTGCGTGGGCCTCAGTTGCCTTGACTTCTCTGCGTCCAGTTGTAGAATCATTTCTCTGAAATATCAGAAACAAGATAAATATAGTCGCAATATGTCAATGCGATTGCTACGATATGTCAATTTTATAATCACAATCATAGAAGAAAAGGAATGCAGCGGAAGAAGATCGGGAAGAACATACATCGAGCAAGGAATACATAAGGAGTAATGGAAAAGCCATACAACGTCCTCCCAAGAGGTTAAAACACTTGCTGCGAATATGTGAGCATATTTTCTGTAGGTTACTTTTCATAGTCGTTATGTTCTCGTAGCTCAAATTGTACATTATTTGATAATGGATGATATTGTGTGTGACCAGTGTGTATCTAGAGTAGAGAATAAACATGCAACAAGTAAAAATATACAACGAATATCAGGAAAAAGCATATTTTGTCACTGATTGGTAAAACGAGCTTGTCACTGATTGGTAAAACGAGCTAGTCTCTCGCCTGATTGTAAGTGTCACGCTTGCTCGTAACAGTTCAATACCACAGAAGTTTAAACTAAATCAGTTCGAAACACTGCGTGGCACTGTGCTGCGGTCGTCACTGAGATATTAAATCGCTTTATGCTAAAAACATTGCCCTTCAAACCGGTACACAGTAATGTTTGCACACTACTGCTTGCCGGCTGAATTACTGTCAAAGGTGTGGTACTTCCTCAGATGGACTCCGAAAAAGAGTACTACTACTACTATATTTTTTAATAAATAAATAAAAAAAAATAAAAAAAAAATATTTATTTTTTAACGCACTAGGCGTGCGTTCGTCCACAATCTCATCTGATGGAAAGCGACGATGTGGCCGAAGATGTAGCACGCTTTCCTAGGATATAGTTTTTGACCGAAAGTTCACCGTATTCGATTTGAACCTTATAATCACGATGATTGGGTATTATTACAGATACTTACAGCTGTTTATCAATCTTGTATTTATCCGGGAGCTGGTCTCGCCTCAGGCAGACGTCGTCTACTGTCTCCTCGGACATGCCGTCATGCTGTCAACACAGACACACATCCGCACTCTTATATTTTTACATGGGTTTAGGGCAGTTAGTTACTATATGAGACGAATTTTCGTGGTTATGCATAATGCCGCAGAAAGAAGAAACAGTTTAAACCCTTTAAACAAAGGGGTTGTTGAAATGACAGCCCATTAAAATGAAAGCTTTAAACAATTATTATTATATTTATTAATATTTCAAACTAAGCGAGTCCATTACTTTGTCAAAGTATTGCAAACTCGATGTTCACACGATATAGAGTTCTGATTTGAATGCTGTGTTTTTAGCCAAGTTTCAAAAGCGCGGTCGCTTGTTTGGAAGATTTTAGATATACAAATAGAGATCTATAGACATTGACTTTAGAGACAGCCACGAGACAGCACATAATACATAATGTTACCGTAGCAGTATGCATAAACACCATATTAGAAGTTTTAGTTTACAACAGTGGCGTCGATTCTGTTTCCTTCACTCACCAAAATAATCTGACAGGACCTTATTCCTCATTCATTTCTGCGTCTTTTTAATTTTATTTCAAAAAAGGAAAACATTTTAGAGCTGTCAAATTTAGTTTAGTAAGAAAATAGTACAAGAGAATCAACACCAGTAGCTCTCATCGAGCATGGTTCTCTATTTGGATGTTAGACTAACACATAACAATCAAACACTTACGTGCATGTGTCAAGTAATCATATTGTGACTGTATAATATGTATAACCCAGGTAGGCAGATAATATTAGGATAAAAAAATGTTAAAATGTTCGAGTTACCTACCTACATGTATGTTATAGGCTAAGTTTGGTAAAAATAAATGGTTGATTGATTGACTGATGAAATGTATTTTATGAGTGTTTAGTGTAAACAGATAACCTAGTCGATACTAGGGTATTGTAAACATGGCATACAGTTCAATGAAAATACTTTAAAGACGTCGCGTAGTTTCTGATGTGGCGTACAAACGTTGAAAATTTTTGCATATCAACTAGAAACCGTTGTGAACCAATTTGCTTCAAATTGTTGAGGAAAACTGAACCATGGACGTAAAGTGCTTATCATCCTGCAGGAAAACTGTTAATTCACTGAGTTCATCATAATCATCCGCAGCAGCCTGAAGACGACCACTGCTGAAGAACGGCCTCCTTAGAGTGCCACACTGAACGGCAATTTGTATCCACCGGTTGCCCGCGTCTTACAAAATGTCGTCAGTCTACTCAGTGAGAGGCTTACCTACGCTGCGTCTTCAGGTTCGTGGTCAAGAACCTTTCATTTCTTGTTTTTTGCTTCCATACAGTGCAAGGTGGTAAAAAAAACAACATCAGTACTTAGTTTTTTATACTACTGAAATGGCGAGCAAATCTCTTGCTTGATGGTAAGCGTCACGCTTGCTAATAACAGTTCTGTGCAGACTAATAATTTTGAACTTTAACAATTCAAAACATGAGGCTGCAGCGCACTGCGCTCGTCACCCTAATTTGACAACCTTGTGGCTCAGTGGGTGGATTTCCACCTTCTGATCTTTAGGTTGTGGGTTCGATTCCCACCCAGGACAAACATTTGTGTGATGAACATGGATGTTTGTTCTTTGTCTGGGTGTTACTAAGTAATCTATGTATGTATTTACAACAAAAAAAAAAGTATTTATGTATTCTATCAATTATCTGGTACCAATAGTACAAGCTTGCTTAGTTTGGGGCTAGATGGCGCGGTGTGAAAAACGTCCACCAATATTTATTTATTTATTTATATATTAGATGTTAAACTTATTTACGCTCAGTAATCTTACTGAACACATTGCCCTTCATTACGGAAATTCATTACAGAAATATTTGCAGACTACTGCTTGGCGATATGGGCTCACTAATGTACTGGTACTATGAAACTTGGTATGGTAGTGGTAGGGCTCTTCTGCAGAGTCCGCCAGGGGAAGTACCACACCTCTCCCAGTTATTCAACCGTCAAGCAGTAGTGTGCAAACATTACTGTGTTCCGGATTGAAGGGCAATGTTTCCAGTGTAATTACTGGGCACAGAGATTTAACATCTAATATCTCAGGGTGACGAGCGCAGTGCATTGCCGCGCATGGTTTTGAACTGATGAGGTTCAAAATTATGGGTGGCACTGAACTGTTATGGGCAAGCGTGAAGCTTAACATCAGGTGAGCGACTTGCTCGTCTCATCACCAAATTACATGAAAAAAAAAACTTACCTCGCACTTTTCTTTAACAGCGGGCGTGGGCAGCCGTCTCCTTAGTTCAGGGAGCGTCTTTTTCCTGATTAAATATCCCCTGGCGGCAGCTTGGAAGCCGACGATACCGTTACACAGCTTCGTGTACCAGCGCCGGCCGCTCATGCCGCGGTGCCACGCTTGCAGCTTCACTGCCGCCTCGTGACGGAGGACTAGGTGTTGTCTGAAAACAAAAGTCAAATTAATTCAAACTAGAATTTGAAAAAAAATAAAAAAACTCTGTCATCGTTAATTTTAAATGTTCCGCTTCTTTAAACAACGACTTTGAGAGTTTTGGCGGGAACGTGAAGTATTCATGTCGCGTAATTTTATTATTTTTCAAACCTTGTTTTATTTCGAGTGTTAATGTGTAAAAACGGTGAATTTTTACCCGTTAAGTGTTCGTGAACATGCACGAGTATCGGTGAATAGTATAATGTGATGAAACGTGAATTTTCGTGTTGTTTCCAAAACTCCAGTAGTAAAGCTCTAGTAAAGTTTTCACCACTTTACTGGGGCATGACTTGGACTTGACCGTGACTTGCTTCGCTCGTCTTTGACCGTGACTATGACTTGTTTGATAATATCTAGCAAAACTTGAGAATATATATGTATACTTGACACTGGCAAATGCATAAAACGTGCGACGCCAAAATCCTCTTAGGAGGAAAGAGAAAAAAAAAATGACTGGTTTACCACCTCACACTCGTCACTAAGGACGATCGAATCGCGTCAAGCGTAGGTCGAAAAACATATGTAAAAATTGACTCTCAATAAGTTCATTGCTAGGCACGAGGTGTTCCCGAGTTCCTAGAAATTACAATCAATTCACCTATAGCAGTACTAGTTCATAGCTAGGTTCATTGCGATGTGTTCCCGAGTTAGTAATTACGATCAATTCACCTGTAGCAGTACTGTATGATGACGGAGGCGCGCCGCAGCGCCAGGAACCGCCTCCGCTCCAACACGGCGCGGAACCACCGCTGTATTGTAATGATGGACGCCATGATCTGCTGATGGAGTCGGTACTCCAGCTTCGTCTGCTCGCTTTCGCGCATGAAGATTTTTGTAGCACCTAGCGAGAGCATTTTAGATGAAATAAAGTTATTCAGCTTGATTATTATGAACGCTGTGCATTTCCGCTAGAGCTGGTATGAAAACTATTTATCAAACGCTGGCGTCGCTAGACGTAGGAGTATTTAAGAATATTCGTCTCGATACATGGGGATCTTACGATGTGATACCGCTTACTTGTCCATACAAAAGGCGTCAACTGTTTCCCACCCCTAAATGCTATTCGATTTCATTCTTTTCTTTTTTGACAAACTACTTATATGTTTGGAATTAAGTAATTTTTTTTTAGCATCTTTTGACGAATTTTTGCTTTGAAATTATGATGAAAAGTAGTTTTTATTAGAATACCAAAAATATTATGTAGCGTTATCAACAAGTAAAATCTTGAGAAAAATGTACTCATAATTCAAAAAATGTCAAAATGACAATCTTACCAATCCGACACATCATACCTAATTGATAGTTATCCCTGTCCAGATTGAGCGTCGCCAAGAAATGCCTGACGTCAGCCTGCGAGCTGAGCAGCCCCTTCGGCAGCAGTATCCTGTAGAGCTGTATGAACTCCTCGTATGTGAGCCGCACGTTGTACCCCGCCTGCCTGATGCGGACGGTCTCCAGCATGCCGGTGTAGCGCAGTTGGCGCTGGACTGTTTCTTCGTCGAATACGTGGGGGACCTTCTCGCTGTTTGATTTTATACACCTGGCAAAGAGGGCAAGGTAAATGTAATTAATTTTATTTGCCAGAACGCAGGTAAGCAGGGTGTTACAATATAAAATGTTCCATTACTTTTGGGTCAATTCTGACATGCAAATATTTAAAATCGAAAGGAAATCGCTAGTTATTTGCTTATGTAAATCCTTTCAAATGTCAACATTCAGAAAATAACAATATTTATAATGCCATTGATGAATAGTAATGAGCAATGGTTGTCCAGCAGAGAAGTGATAACACTTCTTACTGATAGCTCCCCACCAGGATTCCCAGTGTCGCGGATGCCATGGAACACACAAACACGTATAAATATCACCTGGACGCAGAGCAGAAATGTAAATGCATAATACGTCTTCCCAGCCGGAAATTAAACCCAGGACCTTCTGCTCCTAAGGCAGACGCGCTACCAACTAAGCCAGAAGGATCGTCAAACTAATTAGGACGCAGCGACTCAAAATTAATATTTGCCTCCAATACCAATACTGAGAGATCTTCCATCTTTGTTGTGTTATCTGTGCGATCTCTTTGTGAAACGGTGTGAAGTTCGCACAGGTCTCACAAGAAAGATGGATTCACTATTTTACTGTCAAATCCAAAAATAAAAATCGGAGACTTTTTGAATGTGTCATCCGAAACTCATAAAACGAATATCAATCTGGCAATGGTAATGTGGAGTATCCTTTACCTGTAAGTAACGAATAATATGAACAACCATCGAGTTCTTTGCAACTTACGTACGGATATACCGCTGGCTTTTCGGTGAATGAAAACATCGTGAGGAAACCGGCATGTTTCCGGAGAAGAAATTCGATGGCGTATGTGAATCCGCCAACCCGCGCTGGATGAACGTGGTAGGTATGGCCTAATCACCCTTCGAGGGTAGGCCGATGTCTCAGCAGTGGGACGTTTAAAGGCTGATGCAGAGATGCAAAACGAATAATATTCGACATTTGAAATCCGTTCGAAGAGATAACGCATACCTGATGAAAAACGGGTTAGCCTGGTTCAAGGTCTCCATGAGCGCAGCGAGCGAGTGTTGAAACTGCGCGGCGACAGTTTGCGGCTGTTTCCGCTTGCCGGTTGGCGCTGCCGTCCTGCCCGCCAGGGTCTTCACACTTTGCAAGTTCTTCAAGCCTTTCTTCGCGCGCTCGCGGGGACGGAACGACTTGTTCTTCCTGCGGGTACCAGACGGCTCGATCATTTGGCTTAAGGCTTATTAGGAACTGTTCTTTGAGAAATCATTCCAAGAATTACACATTTAACAAGCATTGTACTATGTTATAGGTGATGTAAATTGGGGGAATGGAATAAGAATAACGTTTATTGCTTAATGCAACAAGCCAAAGTTAGGTTTAGATTATCTAATAAGGAATCTATAGAAATGATTTAATTCAAAGAACAGCAGAATTTTTATACCGACACCTAAGAAAAAAACACTTTACGCAGTAAGTGCATTAATATTAAAATCATGCGTGATTTAACAATCTCACTTAAAAAAAAAAACATAATAAAGCTAACAAAAAATTCGTGTCGATGCACAAAGTTACAAACTATTAATAAACAATATAACTTCAAAATATTCTACTCTTTTTAAGCAATATACGAAACATTTCATTTAATAAAATCATAAGCCCAATACCATAGTGAATTTGCCACAAACTACTGGATTAACTATTATAGTTAATTTTACTAACATAAAGCGAAGAAAGCTTTGGCCCTTACAATAACTATAATAAAGACAGATACCTATAAATCCCCGCCGATCAAGACAACAAACAGAAAAATACAATAGGCGCGGAAAATTAAACACCCATAGCCAACACCGATAGAGATCCCAACAGAAGTACGTGATTTCACCAAACAAAATCATAATTGATACAAATAAGTGTTGAAAAAATAAACACACAACTATTTTTGTAGTTTTTTATGTTGAGATCAAAAAAAGTTATTTATAACAAAAAAATATGCTTGGCGATTTTTTTCATATATTTGTATTTTTTGAAGTCTTCGGTAAGTTTTTTTTTTGTGTTCACCGTGTATAGGATATCATCATAGATATTTCCAGAATACTCTCGGATACAGGTTCAGTACAAGCCAGTTCTAATCCTGTTCCTTAGGCGTTGATTTTTGAACATTTATTACACGTTAATACATTTGTTTGATGAGCTCAGAAGTGCGAGTGAGAGATACAGAGCACGTCACGTGTATCGCACGTACATAACAATTTGGCTGGCGCGCTGCATGACGTCAGTGTCGTCGAATCGCTCGTCGCGGTCGACGCGGCGCGTGCGCGTCTCGGCGATCCTGTAACTCTTAGGCCCTTTGGAGGCGACGCGGGCACTCGTTGGTTCCACTCGTGGTTTACTCTCGCTGCGCGTCGGCGTTTGCGTCGCCCGCCCCGCCCTTTGCGGCGTTCTATGATCCCCCATAAAAGATCATGATGAAAAGGAAATCTAAAGCATGCCAATACACTAAGGCGAACGAAATTGAATTTGAACAACAACGACTTCCCAACCCGTAGACATACCGACTGAATGGTATAGAGCGAAAACTTTCCGACATGACATTGGCGCTGTACCCTAACACGCTATCGGTAGCCTTGAGCGGGCCAATAAGCGTTCAGTACTCCACCGGCAGGTACTACAGCAAGTTGTCAAAATAAATTGCACTGCTAATTAATGTACTGTAATAAATGTCTACAGGGTAGAAAGCCGCTGGTTTGCTTGGACAGATCGGTGCTGCGGAGACGCCACAGGGGTGATAAGAGTACGTCTAAATATAATAACGACGTCCATGCGTTACGTGCACATAGAACATAAAGGTAAGCATGCCGTAAATCGGTGACTTACGCAATGCGGTTGATTGCGAGATTGATTGATGATACTGTCACCAGTTGGCTGAGCAACAAGACAATTTGATTACGTCACACAACTCGCAAAGCTCGGATACGACTTCGGGGAGCTGTAAGGCCCTACACATACGGTGCGACGGGTTTCAAACCGGTGTTGGACTCGAGTTGCGTTGCTATAATGATTTGTTTATTTCCATCTCAATAATGCTCCTTCTTGAAATGGTGGCGTAGTAACTTCTTTAATGGTCTCGATTCTGTTGTACCATTCATTTAACTAATCCGACAGGACTACAATTATCTCCGTCTCTTTTCATTTCAATATGGGAGAAATGGATGGCAACAATTTTAGAGTTATGAAATTTAGTTTATAGTCTAGACACGACAGAATCGACACAAATGACCGTGACGGAATGTGAGGCTAAACTTAACAGGGTCGACGTCGACAACTAGTATCAATCGCGTCGCACCATTTGTGAAAAGCCTAAATCCACTGCAAGTATCAAGGGGCCGAACACACTGTACCCTAGTACACTTTTGGTACTTGCGATGAAGTCACATTTGTATAACAGAACTCTCGAGGGCTGCCCAATAGGCTCGACATAAATCCTTCATGCCTTAAAGTTCATACAATACGCTCAACTTTTCGTTCGTTAGTGGGATATTCGGTTTTTTACAAGCGGCACTTGTCATAATGCAATTTGAACACAGTAACATTACACAAATAGGATTCAATTTTGTGCGATCGCTTTAGATATTACCTGATCAGACTGTCGTTAGGTGCGTGGATAGAAGCGCGCGGCATTTTCGATGCGCCGTCAATCCTTTGGACACGATGTCTTCTGCCGGCTTCTAAGAAAGCGAAATAGCCCCTGAAAATGAGGAAGTTGTCTGTTAGTCATCATATTAATAGTAGTTCTGGGAACAGTAGACATCGCGAGCACAATTATTTTCTGGCAAACCTCAATTCTACATTTTATTTATTTTTGTCGTCGATGTTTGATTGAGGGGTATTTTCTCCAAATAGCGGGGAAGTTTGCTGCGGCGCCATTTACCGTCCGGTTTTGATAATATTTGTCAGAAACATTCAGTACTCATAATTCTGTCCATCTAAAGGTTTCTGGAAGAAATCGGTTTTGGCGATAAGGCCGCCCATTATAGTACCGTTTTTAAAATATTATTGCCCCTTTTTTTTAGTTTGTCTTTTTGGTGTATAATAAAGTTATATTGTATTGTATTGTATTGTACTCAATTCTAAACAATTTTGAGTATGAGCAAAATCAGTGCAGAGGTTGCATGACATTAGGTAGTGAAGTCTTAGTTCGATGTCTCGAACGGAGGCCAAACGACCTTATATCTTGTCTTGTTTCTGCCAAATATCATCAAAATCTGCCGATAAACAGCGCCACAGCAAATTTCGCCACTTTTTGGGAGAAATACTCCACCAGACAAAAACCGCCGACGATGGCAAAAATAAAAACTATAAAATTGTAGAAATTGTATACCAAGTTTTAACAAAATTTATTGAAGAATACGACCTCTAAGCGAGTACCAACATACTGACAAATGAAATCAAATTTTGCCAGTTAGAGCAGAGACTTCGTTCGCTGCCGACTGCCGGGACAAACCGCTAGACTTTGAAGATAAATCGCTTCGAGTATTTCTTCTAGAACCTTCTATGTCAAGGTAGTACCTGAAGAAAGCCCGTACGATGGCCCACCGGAACACGGCGACCGGGTCCACGCCCACCAGCTCTCGTACGAACGCTAGAGAAGAGTTCTTGAGCACGCTCACGATGTCCGGCCGCATCGAGTCCAGGTTCTTTTCTCGCATCGCTGTCACCTATAAAATAAACAAGAGGAAGGATAGGCTGAGTAACGAAGCAGATATTTCCAAAAAAAAACGGTTGTTTCCCATTATTAGGTGCTAGTTCTAACAGGTAAAGTTCCAGTACATCCTTGTACATTTGAAATCCGTGGAAATAAATCCACGTTTTCAGAGAGCGACTTATTATGTCAATGCAAGTAAAGTATTTTCATCCGATCTATTCGAAAAGTGATGTATTGTACGTCAATATGTAGTATGTATGTAGCAGTATGTAGCAAAGTACGTCTTTTCCGATAGGGTTTTAATAAGTGCGAATAAATGTTTTGAAATTGGAATATACATATTTCTTAGAATATTCCTCGACCAAAGAGATTTGTATTGATTATTATTAAGCCACTACTGCTACATGTTTCACTTTCACGTAAAGCAAAATGATCGATCTGACTATGAAGGAATATGGAAAGCTAATGGTACTGACTTCGAATTGATATTGCTTTCAGAGAAAATTAATATTGTAAGAAACAAGTCGATGTTCTCGTTATAAACGGATGTGCTTACTTGATATTTAACTTTCCCCGCGTAATGTACGACGATGAAGGCCGGCTCTCTCCGCTGCGGTTTCTCGTAGAAGGGATTATTTTCATGAGCAGAGTTGAACTTTTGCAATATGGTCTCGTTTGTGGCCCACGGGAAACTGCAAGTAAAATCAAAATATGAAAATAACAAAAATCTTTATAAATAATAATAATTTGTAATGTTTTTTTTTATGTAGGGATTTATCTTTATTTTTTTCTGGACTACGTTTGGCCACAATTTGCCTGATAAAAAGTGACGCTGCAGCCGAAGATGAAAAGCGCAGACCTAGAAGGTACTTTAATCATCTGTCCTTGAAGTTACCCAGGTTATAGTTTTCAGGAAACAAGGGAGTTGGTGAACCGTTCCAGTCCTAATAGTTGTAAGGTGGCAATAATCGAGCCGCGCTAAGAAAGTTTCTGACAGCTACATAAAATTATAAAAAAGCGAAAATTAAAATATTTTCTTTTAGTTTATTGGCTAGCAGCTTCAAAAACAAACATTAAAAAAACTAGGAATAATTCTCAGAGTGTATGGTTCTGCAATTTTATCTGTCAGAACGCTGTTTACCGCGGCTCTGGTGTATTTGTGTTCTAATAACGAAAAAAAGGTATGTTCGTAATTTGTAATTACTCACTTGCACTGATCATCCAAAAGCGGCAGCAACCCATTAACCTTCCCCTCAATCAGCTGCAAGCAGCCTGTATTATCCGAGAAGCCAATATCCGTCCACCGAATCCCCTCCCTCCTGTACTCTTCCTGTTCGTACTTGAACACGTGCTGGTTGAAATAGTACTGGAGGTGCTCGTTAGCGTAGTTGATGCAGAGCTGTTCGAAGCTGTTGCTCGGACCGAAGTCTTCGAAGCCGAATATGTCGAGGACGCCTGCAAATATTTGGGAGATATTTAGAAATGTAGCATTTGTGTGTAGTGAACCCAAGACCTCACGAATGTGAGGCGAGCGTGGACATGTACATTATAGGCTTTATTGTTAAAATCGTAAAGAAACTAGTTTGCCCGTATGGCTTCGCTCGCAATTCATAGGCTAGAGTAAAAGAACACCCCATTTCATTTCTGTCACATTTTCATGTTTCGATAATTAAGGGCCTAAGGATTTATTTTCGAAAAATCCTGAGACATGCCTTTCTTTATTTTTTATGCTTATTTCACAAACCGAGTTTTATTCGCTTAGCATGAAAAATATGTTATTTTCATACAACATTTGGGGGTCCATGAACCCCTTTAGAAGTGGAATTTCGTAGAATCCGTTCTTATTGTTCACCCCGACCATTTGAGGAGAATTGGGTCCAAATTTAACGTTACTATCATAAGCGGTTTGGTCTGTGGATTATTCCTAGAAAAGGGCTTGTTCTTTTATATATATAGATAATTATAATAGGGTAAGAGAAGGACAAAACACAATGGAATCTGTATGTTAATAAATAATGATAATAATAATAAATAATTTGTATTTGTATAACATGGTCGGAGGGGAGATGAGAGGATAGACTATAAAATTAACAGAATAGCACATACCAATGCTGTTGCCCTGGTGTTCTCGCAGCGTGTCCTTCTTAGAAAGCAGCGCGTGGTTGACTTGCATCACGATCCAGTCGAATAGAGCACCGTATAGACACTTGGCGACTGCATCTCTTGTTGCTATTGCATCCGGCAACCTAGAAAAAACATTTATACATACCACCAATGATATTATATGATTATTTTTATCTTCAAAATGGCGCTTCGAATTCGACTCTGCTGCCGTCTGTTAACAGCTCATTGCAACTTAGCAACCAAGTTTCGGCAAAGAGTGCGAAAAAAGATGCGAAAAGAGAATAAAAAGATAACTATAATGAAATAAAAAAATCTTAAAAGACAGATTTTTCAGGGTCATTTTAAGGGCGCTAAAATAGTATCTGAAATACAATATCATTGCATTAAACTCAATATTATTTGTAGTTGTGCCCCTCGCGATTTTGCTCATATTCGAACATAAAAATTCTATTGAAATGAAGTACTTGCCTACAAAATTTCACGAATTTACGTTTAGAAAGTTGTCATGATTAAAACAAAATGCCCGCCTGCAAATTGTAGTCTATGTCACTCCGAACGTAAAGACGAATCCAACGACACCTCACTTATCAAAATCGGTGAAGGAGTTTAGGTTAAAGGAGGCTCTATATGAACACACAAACTTACTTACATACACCCCAAAAACATTAACCGCCTTCTTGGGCAGTCGAATAAAAAGTTATCTAAAAATTGTAAAATATTTTTTGTGGAAAAATATATTTTTGCAGACAAGCTTTTATAAAATCCCCTAATGGATCTTATATTTGTAAGCTGATCAAAATGAGTCCAAGCTCCATCAATCTACCGTTAGTTACTGAGGAGGTGAGGATTTCCGTTTTCCACCTTCTTGGTTGGGAACAGGTCTAAAATTCAGTTGCAAGACATACATAACACTCTTACATACAAACATTGCAAGTTAAATAAAAGTTTGTAAAACTAGATCACTAAAAAAGTTGAGTCCTACTCGTACCTAGGTCATTTTCATTATGTACAGAAGTCTATAATCACTGATAAAACTGACACCAGCAAACACTCCTTATCTGAGGTTTTGCGAAGGTGCGTAACCTCTTATTTGTCTCTGTAAATGTTTACCAGAGTTTTCGGCTGGACAGTTTACATAGGCAGATTTTTTCACTGGAAAGGATTTTAAAACCTGTCCGTAAAAATTTTCTGCTGTTTCACGAAGATTGTCGGCATGCGAAAATGCACCTTTATTACCTGAAAGTATGGTTATCATTCCAATTCATACCCTAAGATCGGTTGCGCGCACCAGCCGACTTTGTACTGATCATAACTGGACGAAGAGACGAACAAGTCGCTCGCCCGATGGTAAGCGTCACGCTTGTCAATGATACTGTGTGTTGAGACGAGACGAGCAAAACGCTATCTTGGAGATCTCAGAATGTTTACCATTTACTAAGAGGACGCTGCTGACTGTTCTCTGGTGGTTCTGGTCGTAGTTTTAGGACACGTCCTAAAATACAATTTTAGCGAACTTAAAATTACCCCGCAAATCTGTCCTTTCGGACAGATTTCATTATAGCTATGTTTTTTACTCTCTAAATTTCCGCATCTTCTTTCGCACTCTTTGGCGGCTGTAAACAGACCGCAGCAGAGCCGAATTAAGAGCGCCATTTTGAAGGCAAAAACCTATCTTTGGTAAAATATCATTGTGGATAATACATTAAGCTAAATCGGTCCTTTGTACTCACTTGTTGTATATGAGTATGGTCTCGCCCGAGGCGCGAGGCCGTCGCGTCGTGAGCGCCGCCATGAGAGTTTCTTGTTTGACGCGCAGCAGCGACGATATCTGCGCGACCACTTCTGGGTTCTTCACTCCCACAGCTTCGTCGTGGTGGTATGACTTTCGATGCGGTTGGAACTCCACATTGCCTGCAATTATTTGACACATTGTTTCAATTCTGCGGTCGTGGCATAGCCACAATCTGAAGTATCCTATACTACTAAAACATTTTTTGGAACGTCTAAACTGATTCCGTCTTCACTTTATTTCTGAAATATTGAGAATAGGCCTAGCGTATTTCCGGCATCTGGCTCTGTATTATGAACCCAGACGAAAAGGATTCGATTCGAGACGATTTTACTTAAAAAGTAGCGATTTACAAACGATATTGTTTATATTATATAGAATAGAATAGACCTATAATTGGCAGTTTATAAAATATATTTATGTTCATTAAATTGTATAATTGCGATGTTGGTCTTAAATAAATAAATAAATAACATCATCATCATCATTCATAAAAATGGCGTCACCCTGTCGGTCCCATTCAATGGTAATAAAACCATAAAAACCAAAAAAATAAGATCGCGTATACAAATAATTATCGTTAAAATATAACTCCAAAATTCATTAAAGCAGTTTTCGCATAGAGTTGCCCGACTCGATTCGGCAATCCAATTGGCGAGATAGTGCTAGTGATAGACAGTTTGCGTATAATACTCGTAATGGGAATAAGTACGAGCTGTCAGCCTTGTAAGACAGCTTGTAAGTATACGGTCTGTGGACCTCTATCTAAAGCGGCAGCTAGCAATAATATAGTATTGTAATATTAATGAGTCAAAGAAACTTTTATGACTATTGTCGTCTGGCTATAAAGTGCATTTATATCCTAATCAATATTTTAATAAATTATCCTTATTTCATAATAAACTTTATCAGGTAAGTAGGTAGCGTTAGCTTGCGTGTAAATTCCAATGCGTTACTTTAGATCTCATAAATAATATTTGTAAAAGATTTCATGAAGCTTTCCGCGACTAAAAATAGCGCTAGATCATGGTATGACGCTAGGGATAAATCATAGGCTTACAAGTCGTTATGAATACAACTTTTTGGTATCCAACCAAAAACAATATTTGGTGAAGCACCAGATGTCAAGAAACCGCTTCTAAAGTTTTTACCCGACAAGTGAAGTGATAGAAGAAGGGTAATGTTTTAAGTATGTCTGTTTTATTTGAACTACCGGCTAAACGGCTTGACCGATTTTAGATTGTGAGGTGTCATTGGATACGTCATTATATCCCGAGTGTCACAGGCTACATTTTTTAGTAAGGTATTATATATTTCTAGTATATTTTTCTTTTGAAAATAGTAAAAATAGTATCTACAGTGAAAAATACTCAAACTTATATTGCAGGTAACATGATATATCATGTCACATGTTAAAGTGCAACGTTTCGCTTAGCACGCCAAATTCAAATTTTTATGCGTTTTTTGTCAATTACAGCTTAATTACTCAACGTGTGTTCATAAAAATTTTGCGCCAATAAATAGGTTGCATCAAGAAATTACACCAACCAAAAAATCAAGGTGAAAGCTAGTAGAAGTACACTTCTCACAAATCCAAAAACCGAGATGAAAATCAGGTTATTGAGATTCTTAGCTAAACTAATATTATCTAGGTGATCATTTTACCCGTAATTTCTTGACACAATCTATTTATTGTCGCAAAATTGGTTTCAATAAATCCACGTTGAATAATTAAGCTGTAATTGACAAAAAAACGCAAGAAAATTTGAATTTGGCGCGCTGAGCGAAACGTTACACCGAAACGTATTTCGTAATAGTTTATGGATTCCAGTATTTTTATGTTTGATGTTTTATTCCAATTATTGCAGAACGGATACGATCTTTAGTTGACTGAATTGTTGAGAGGTAGTCTATTTATTTTAGAATCGATTCAGTAATTCCAAAGATTGCCACAAATGTTGATATTATTAAAGCATGCGCTATTTTTGTCAATAGTAATAAGCTATTAATTCTCTGTTATCGATACTGAATGTCGCTGCACGCGCCAACACAAAGTATCGCATGACTAGTGCAATTATAAATCATTTCAAGTATAAAATACATAACTACTACTTAGTTGTTACTAACGCGACCTCGTTCGCGTGAACCTACAAAAAAAAATTGCCTATATCCGTCTCCGATCTATAAGCTATATATTATATGCAAAAATTCTGGTCGATCCGTGCAGTCTTTTAGCCGTGATAACGCGACGCGACAAACACCCAGACAGACAGACAGATAGACAGTTACTTTGGCATTTATAATAATAGTTACGTTTTTTTTTCTTAATTCTATGCGCCGAGAGCCATGTATCGGAATTACGCTCTACAAACCATTATCTATGCAAACCGTTTTTTGAAATAATTGACATTTTCGAATTTTGAAATCTACTAAAAACAAAACTAAAGTTTATAAAATTTAATTAAGTAACTTTTAGATACGACAATAAAAAAATGTTAGTAATTCTAAATAACTGCTGAGGTTTATCTAATTAATAACTAATCTAACAGTTATGCATGATTTAAAAAAATGCTATTGGCACCTTATCAACATAAGGATAATGCACTATATTTTAGTTTATCTCTGAACTTGTTATACATCCTATTTAGCATTGTTATTTATTCGATACTATATTACATGATAAAATGTTATCAAGAAAATTATAGACCTAATCCTTATCACCTGATAAGTGGATACTTCAGAAAGCGTTTATAAACTTATATTAGCACTTATTTGACACTTACAGGTTTAAGAAGCACTTACCCAACAGGAGTACTGCTGAGAGAACAGCGAACAGTCTTCGTTGCTTGTCCATTGTGAACCCCACCATCTCCATTGACTGCTTCAGTCTAGAGAACTCATATTGCTCGTCCACACCAGGCACTTCACTACAACCAGTCCGCGACAAATAATTGTACTTTTCCACACTGAGTAAATGCAACTGTTCTTTTTCCGCCTCCGAAGCACCAGCCAACAAATAGTAAAACACATGATAATTCCTTTCGTTGCGACCCTGACTGCATATCCGTGACTTTTCGAGAAGGTATTTTTGAACGACAGCACCGTGGACCATTCCATTTTCTTTGTAGTTGACCTGTATGAACTTGCCGAATCGACTCGAGTTGTTGTTGTGAGCTGTTTTCGCGTTACCGAACGCTTCTAAGACGGGCCCCGCGCTCAGTATGGTCTGCTCGACGCCGCTGCCGTGGGAGCCTTTCTGGCTGAGAGCCGTCAGATGGTGCAAAAGAAAATTCGTGCTCTCGGTCTTTCCTGATCCACTCTCACCACTGATCACTATGCACTGGTTGGTCCTCTCGCGCAGCATACAGTGATAGGCCGCATCGGCGACTGCGAATATGTGCGGCGGTAGGCTCGAGCCTATCCGCTTGTTCTGGTATAGTTTCACATATTTGGGGTTGTATATTGGGTAGAACTTGAACGGGTTGAGGGCGATCAGTATGGAACCGACGTAGGTGTAAATATAACCAGCCGTGAAGCGAGCTTTCAGGTTATCCAGCAGAGTGTGTTCGTTGAGCTCCGGCAGCTGGCACAGGTCGGGATATTCGCGGTCCTTCGGCTGATAAAGGAACCGCTGGAAGTAGTCCTTGATCAGCTGTGGGTCCACCGAAAAATTCTCCATCCATGGCTCGTCTGATATCTTTTCGCGGAGATAAAACCTGAAACGTAAACGAGCGTTTGAGTGTAAGTAGAGATGCGGTAGTCAAAAATCTCGAAATAGGTTTACTTTTGCGTCATATTTTACGACGAAGTGTAAATATTTGTTAGCGGTATTTTAGAGCGCATATTAGATCGCGGCGATGTTTCAGTTTGATTGGCAGGATGGAGACGTGTTATCGCGCCGCGGCAGCAGGAAGAGTGACTCACGACACTCCGGGAGGGACGTTATCCCCAATCACTGCTATAGCCCTTCATTAGCGACGACCCGACTACGACTACATACATCATTAATTTCTTCGAATGTCTACATTATCACTTCACACTCGCTACGCGAATTGCATTCCTAACAAAGCTAATTATAATTACAATACGAGCACCTCATACCTGCTATCCATTACGTTTCGACATTGATTATGATGTTAAATTAATTAGTATGCTCAAAGTCAACACTCTTATAAGGATACAAAACGTATAAAATTAGCCGTAATCTGCGTGCGTTAGAAGGCAAAAATTATGAATCATCGCGATGGATCAATGTAAACAGTTGAAACAGTTATATAGGTATGGTGACAAGATACTAATCAATGGAAGTAATGCATCCGTAGTATGTAGATAGTGGACTTGAGGTGCAGGTGTGTATGCAAGGTTAGAGGTATCCCTACCACTCGATTGTGGACTGCAGATAATTACACGTACAGCAGAACCTGATTTAATTATGCATGTATTTAAACTCGCTACTGTGCTTGTTGAGGAAAAATTACAATGGAACTAATATTAAACTGGAAAACAAATATGTCACATATTGTTATAGTTAATTGTATGTTATTTTAATTATTTATGGGGGGATTTTATTTTGATTAGTATGCATGTTCATTGTTCAATAATTTTAAAAAGAAAATGAGCTGTTATTAATGTAACCGATAGAGGTAAGAGACCAGACAAAGAAGCAACATAGAAACCTCTTCCTTGACACTAGCAAAAGAACTAACTCTGGGTCTAAATCGATACAATAGTCGAAATAACTGAATTCAATTGAACGTGATTATTCCTGTATTGTTCAAACAAAATGTAGGAGACATGCAGTGCCGGTATGGTATCTTATAGATCGAAAAAATAGATATTCATCGATTTAATTGATAAAATCGGTTTTGTCGATTCTAAACGTCCAATTTGTAACTTTCCGCCGGTAAAAGCATGTTTTGTCTATTCTAAATCTTAAATTTCTCGATCGATAACTGCTATACATACGGCACTGGCTTACGCCTATTCAGATTTGATTCAAGACCTACACTCTTCTGTCTCTGTCATCCTGACTCCCCGTGTGTAGATCTCGACTCGAAACCTTTCCGACTAGGTTTAGAATACAAGGGCAGAATTCATAAAGTTGTAGGCGAACCGCGGGGCAGAGCAAGTGATTTCAAATAAAAGCTAATAGTGTAGTAGTTTTATTAATTTATCGCTAGGCCGACTATCAGAAATAGATCTCATTTGCACCAGCTAAGAGACCATGAATCACTAAGTACACGATAAACAAATAGACGGACAAAATATTCAAACTGGGCTTCTTAAATTCGCAATCTCTTTGATAGGAATCATGAAAGAAAAATCGAAAAGATGAAAGATTACCAACACATTAAAGAGTTTTAAAATGACAGATCGATAAACAAACAGCCGCGCAAATCGAGAAGGCAAAGGTCACAACTTTCCATAAGTTTAAACAGGCCATCTGCCAATTTGTAATTGGATCCTCAGATTCAAGCTAGCTGCAACCAGGGTTGCCAGGTGTTCGGTATTTCAGCCTCTTGTTCGGTATGACAAGAATACCGAAGCCTGTGTGGTTCGGTATTTTTGTGAGGTTTATTCGGTATCGCTAATTATTTACTTACTTGTGTCCTGTATGATCTTAATCAAAAAATATTTATAGCTTACTTACTGGTTTTAGCGACGATTTATTATGATTATAATAGTTCCCTCAACATGTCAATGTATTTTTGTAAAACCTGTATAAGACCACCGAACATGATTGCCACTATGTTCGTAACTAGATAGTACCTGACTTCCTAACGTGGCAAAATCCCGCAAAATGTAACAAAGTCATAGTTCTCCAAGGTGAAAACTTAAAATTTCATGAATATGTCAGTCTGAGATGTACGGGATATCACACTAATATTATAAATACGAAAGTTTGTGTGTAAGTGTTTAAGTGTGTTTGTTCCCGTTCAACTCCGTAACGGCTGAACGGATTGGAACGAAATTATTATGGTGGTAGCCACGGATAAATATATGTGGTGGTAGTTTATACCCTGGATTAACACATAGGCTACTTTTTATCCCGGAAAAATATTCGGTTTCAGTAGAGTAGCTGGAGAAACGTTCAGTTCATTTGTCGAAATGTTCCATGGTCGTTACTTGTGTAAAACCAAGTTATACTAAGATCTAGTTGGGTTTTCATTATTACCGGTGACTTTGCTATTGTATGAAAGTACAGAGTAAAGGAATACATTTTATGTATCCAGTTCATCTGCAGAATTGACCATGCTACTTGATTAAAAATATTCCATGTTCTGGTTCTGGTAATTTCCCTATATTTGTTTATTGTGTAGATTTAGATACGTTTATCCCTATACCATAGATTGAGGGCAGAACTAAACAGTAAGCAAATTCAGCCCATATTTAGAACTATCCTTTGGTTTAAAAATGTATGGGTCATTTGTGGTCAGTCCCAACTTGTGTGTCAACAAATTACACTATGTAAGTTCTGTACATTCACTATGATTGTCATACCTTTAACTCTGATTAAACATTCATAATATAGCAATAAACATCTCCAGCCTCACCTGTCAAACTGTCCCATACTTGTGCGAAAGCAAGTTACACTAAATTCTAGTTATTCACTACAACTGTCAATGCATTCACTTCATAAAACACATTAGAATTATTTAACATTGATATAGAACACAGAATAATGCAGTAAGTGGTCACCTGTAGAACTGTCCCGTGTTGTTAGTGGTGGTGCGGTTGTTGGGCCACAGCAGCATGACTGCGACGGGAGACTCGTCGGCCCCGAGGCGGCGCTCCTTGCACTCGCCGCTGATTGTATCTCCCACCACCTAATACAGGAAAATAACTCTTTATTCCCTGCATATAGCTACATAATTACGTCTATGTTTATAGGTATTTTGCTCCTACATGTATTTATGGTTGTGGGTAGATATCGTGCGTAATATAATCGTGATTTTATTGGCTGGTTTTGTAATAGTATTTGGATATTTCGAATGTGTAATTTCGTTATTTTTTCGTCACTTTTTGGATTTATATAGTTATAGTTATTGACGACGCAGCTTAGGTAGACTTCCCAATAGGTGGACCGACGACATTTTAAAAGTTGCGGGTAATCGGTAGGGTGCAAATGGCAGATTGGTTTTCTCAACGGTGGACGTCTTTTGGCTGAGGCTGATGATGATGATATTTTTTGACTGCCACACGTCATACTATTAGTATGGATATGGAAGACAGTCTTCGGGAGTTTGCGGGATTCGTCGGACCGGTTGGTGCTCAGAATCATCGAGACCTCGGTCGATTACACCCTAACTAGCACCTAACTTTTAGTCCGCCGTACAGTTCTGTTTGTTCTATTTTGACGCGCAAAGTTTAGCGGAAATCCTGCCTCAAAAAGTCTTACTGTTATATGCCATAAAAACTAGATGCTATTGTTTCGTGCCGAATCAGCAACGGAATATTTGGCACGGATAGGCTCGGGAAGACGCCCTATGAGACCACAGAATAGAATACTCCTAGCGATAGGACCTAGATTCTACAGCATAAGACTATACGAATAATACTGGGCAAGTTCTAAACGCTAACCGGATAGGCCACCGCCTTTCCGTTATTCTCGAAAGACCTTATAACGTCAAACGTGATAAACTCTGGCTAATCGTTAGGAGTCGTCTTCGGACACTTATTTTAAACAATATTTTAAAAGCGGGTCGCAGTCCTCAGAGAGGTTGCGTGGCAGCCGAGGCGCGCATATGATGCTAAAGTGCAGCAGTGTGGCGGAACAGCGAAGCACCATCTTGAGGTCACGTGGGACGTTCTGGAGAGCCTGCGCCGGCTGCTGGCCTTTTTCCGAGGTAACGGATGGGTGAATTAGCTGAATTAGCAGCCGGGTCACACAAAACGACCAGTGATTGCCTTACTTGTAGAAAGTGCCAAAGCTACAGGTAGTATCCATCCATCGTTGAATGGTACCATCCATCAACGGTGGATCCATCTTTGAGGCTGGCTAGATTCTAATACCAAAATAAAATGTTCCCAGCAGATATCTGGATCATTCAATTACGTAAAGATCTACTTCTTAATCTCAGACAGTGCTATAAATAGCCACAGTACCTACATAAAAAATCCAAAATGCACTTGTCACTACACTCCATCATATCTAATCCGTTACAGAACTTTTTCTCGTTTTAAATTCAATAACAACAGATTAGACCTTAGCAATCACAGCCTTTGTTTAAACATGGTTATCTCTGCGTTACTGGACATGTCTCACTGATGATCAACATAAGGAAATAACAATCATCTCGAAAATGACTCATTCGGTGGCAAAAAAATAATTGACATTACGAGACTGTCAATGGAGACATACATTATTATCTATAATGCCAATTATAATTATATTATTCGTTTTTGTACCTCTTTGTGTAATACAAAAATATTAAAATATTGTGTATTTTAAAATGTAAGGCAGTTCATGGTCCACAAATCCCAGATTGTATAAGATACTATACATTGAAATTTTGAGTCTATTTATAGGTGATTAATTGTGGAGAGTTGATTGGCTGGACCATAGAGAAATTATATAAAAAAGAGTGCTAATGTCTATAGAAAGAATACCACTGAGGACGTAAGATGTCTCTAGTGCTTTAATCTGTGTCATTATCGTCACAATTTCTGTTTGACTTGAAATAGAAATCTAAGCTAACTCATTCGTAACGGCACGGAGAAAAACCGCGTCTTGTTACGAATATTTTTGGATTAATAATATCAGTTATCTTATTAATTTTATATGCAAACCACGCTAGGTTATCAAAAAATGGCGTTGAAAACACAATTTTTGGAAACATATTACTTACGTCGTATATTGTAATTTGAACTAAACCTTAAATAGCAGACATAATTAATCTAATACTATGTTTCTATATTAACCATATTTTCATCGGCTTTTATAACGGTTTGAACAGTAGCTAACTAATTACGTAAGCGCTGTCTAGTTTACGCTTACGTAATTTACATTTACCTACAGTTTTTTGTATGAGATGGTCATTCTTCTCATATTATTTTGCTATGGCTGGACTATTTTGTTTTGTTGACAAGGGGATTTTCACAATATTCCCAATTGGTTTGGGTTGCTGCTATAGGTTACGTAGGATTATACCCACTAAAACACCCTCGGTGGCCTGCCTTATGCAGGCCAATATGCAGGGTTCCTTACGATGTATTCTTCACCGACATTTCATTGTTATATCCGTACAAGTTCCAAAGAATTTATTTGTAAGGGCCCGTCCGAGTTCGACCTCAAGTGACGACGAGTGTGCTCCTACCACAAGTTACTTACGAATTATTACGAAGGTTATATTGAGCTGCTGATAAATGTTTCACTAAACTGTAGAATCCTGCTGTAACAACTGTCAAGGGAAGGGCGAATTTTATGTTGCATTAAACGAACATCAATACAACTGTAATCTACTGTCATACTATGTAACTGGCACTTTTACATTACACAGTAGTCGTGTTCGGTTAGCTTCAGGTGGCGTTTTTAGCATTATCAAAATTTGCGTTGATGTAAAGCGTTCGGTTTGAGAATTTTGCAAGTTTCGCCACTTTTGCTCATCACCCAAAACGAACGCTAAAGTCACTTGTGGTTAACAAATAATTATGTCAAGGTCTGGCAGCATTGGTAGCAATTGCTATTGATTCCATCTGACTTAAAACTGAAACTGAAACCCAAATGTCAAAAAATTATCACAACAACCCACGGTTGCGAGGTGGGTCAACAGTGGCAGTTCACATTTGCATATTTAGCTGTTTTTGAGGTATTAGAACAGTGAACGAAAACAGTTAAAAATTAAACTTTTGCTTACACATTCTCAAAACGAATGCTGATCGTTTTTGGCGTTTGCTACCAATAGGGCTACAAACTACACTCGAGGGTGAATTTACGTTAAGCGGTAGGCGTGTTAAGCTACATCGGCGTCGTTGAACCGAAGTGTTGTGTTATCTTACCTCAGCCAGTTCATAAGGGCCACCGGCTCCATCTGTAAGGCTGAGTTTCTCTGTGATACAGTTGACTATTTCCTCTGAGCTAGTCTGCTTGGACGCTTCCACTGATAGGGCTTCATAGTGCGGCGACAGTGCACCCACAAACACCTGTACATTGCAAACAATAGATTAAAGCATTCACATTACACCAAACAGGCCTAAGGCATTGAAATTTAACATAATATATGTTATGTCTAGTTTGGGGCCACAACTAATGCCATGTATGTATTTTTTAGCTCTAAAGGATTCTGTGTTGGGGATGCTTAGGAACATGCACAAAGACACGGACTAGCCCAGTCAATTTAGAGTTTGACCCGGAAGTAACTAACATGATTTTTGTTTCTGTACAATACTGTAGGCTCAAATTTTACATTTTACAATATCTTCTCTATTTATGCTATATTACTCTATTTCAGATGACGATCGTAAGCACGGCAGTGAGTTGTCGGCGAATATAATGTATTTTTCTATATTCTGTACTTCCAGACTGTTTATTTTAATTCTACATCACAAAAAATTATACTAAGAACTTTTATATTTTTTTAATGAATTATCTCCAGGTCCTCCATACATAGTCCGTACAACTTGACTGGGCTAGACCACTAACACCCAGACCCAGAGCAGGTATTCATAATTCCTTCAAACATCTGCCTGGCCAGGAATCGGGAACCTGGACCTCATGCTTATATAGATGTCATGGGCTAATCATTGAACTGGGCCAATCGAGATCTGCCTGGGCAAACCACGCCAAGCCATAAGCTGGCATTTCTTGATTTGCTTGTCTAGTAACTGCCATATCTTTCAAAGCATAATATTTGCCGATTTGCCCGGCCATGCTTGGGCAAATCGATTCTGTAGGGTGACCAAAATACAAGCAAATAAATTGAAGTCTAAATAATAAAGATTTACCCAGCCATGCTTGGATATAGTAGTAGGGTTACGATTTCTTGTGACACAGCCATCTTTCTCGCATGTAAACACACAGCTGGCAGAGCGCAAACAGTGCCACAAGCATCATGAAACGGAACTACATTATGGTACACCCAGCCAGATTTCGGTGTGGCCAAATGACTAGAAGAGCAAATCGACAAAAAGGTTCCTCTCATCGATCTGCCCAACTTTATAGCTGGGCACATCATGTAATGATCGGCAAAATCAAGAAATTAAACGTATCGTGATCTGCCCAGTTTAACAACTAGCTCACGACGTAGACATACTACCAACTTAGCCAGGAAGATAATTGTGTATTATGTATTCATTTAAAAATCTTAATCGGAAAGAACCTGAGATGATGCTAATTATAAACAATAGTAATTAGATTATTACATCCAAAAGAATACAACAAAACTGCTCATAGTCTGAAGATTGATCGCAGCAGATACCAAAACAAAAAAAAAAAAAAGTAACAGCATTGACTTGTTATGATGAACATTTAAATAATGAAACTCTTATCAATATTGCTCTTTTTTAGTTAAGTCAGGTGTGATAGCGTTTCACTATTTTCAAATAAATCATCTAAAGGATTTGTCTGCTTAACAAAACCTATAATGTTAACTTTAGAACCCCAAACCTTTATATATGTTTTAGTTATCTACTTAATATAATTCTAAGAACTGACAGACAATGCACAGAACCAAAACCCGTGGGTTTAGAACAAATTATATATAGATACCACATTATGAGATTGTTTTTCTGACAAAGCGCGACAAATCTGAAGCATTCTTATTGCCTATCTCAAGGTTACACTTAAAATGCCTAGCAATGAATCAATGAGTTTAATTTTTTATGGCTGTATTTAGACCGATATGTACTTAGTTCTTTTCAATCTTCTTGCTTTAGGAATCTAGGATTAATCTGTGGTTTAGAAGCTACTGACAGATACTTATTCTAAATGTCTTTACTGTAAACAACCAATAGTAGCAGAAACCATACAAAGTAATCATGTATTAATAAGAGAAGAGAAAATAGATCTTTTTGTCCTTCTATTTGTTTGTTATCCTTTAGCAACCATTTGGCTGAGTCAATCTTAAAGACTTTGGCAAGCCATCATGAGGAAGGTTCTAGGAGTCACTAGGCTAGGAATATTGCAGGTAAAGCCACAATGTGCATCTAGTAAAAATAATATATTATGTCTAACTGATACCTATCATTTGTTATAATTACTTAAATACATACCAAATAAAAATTTACTTACATAAAAATATAGCATTGACTGCTAACAATAGTTCATGATTAGCAATTGAAGTAAACAGGAACTATTTGTAGGTAATTTTTGATTCAGCCTAAATATTGACCTTTCCATTCCTTTGCTTTTACTGAACACAATTTAAAAACCATTCAAACATTTACTGACCTGTACAATATATCTGTGGTTCTCAGGTAGAGCCATCATGCACCATTCTTGATCTTTAGGTCTATTTACAGCACAGTTGCTATTTCTTCCTTCCAACACAAGGCACTCTCTGCAAGCATACCAGCATTCTTCTATGGACCATTGTTTATTAGATCTCTGACTCTTGAACTTCTTCCTTGCACATAGAGGTTTTCGTTAAGACTACTTTCAAACGCTCGAACATGTGGAGCATCTCACAGTGCACCTGACCCCCACTGAGATGCACAGGTAGTCAACCGTGACTACTTTAAAGTGTAACAACTTCGAAACTCGTCTTCTAGTAGCGAATACACCAGCTCGGGTTCCCGTTCACAACACCGCTGTGTCACCGCACAGATAAAACAACTCAAAACATAAAAACAAAGAAGAGAAATCTCTGATTTGGGTCACATGCTGATTGGAAACGTTCGCCCAGCTTGCTTCCGAGCTTTTATCTACGAACTAGTTTCGATGAACGAATCAAATGAAGCGAAGCTTCTAAAACTTTTAAGCAAAGCCATACACTTCACTAGTTAAATATAGTTTAATAACAACACTTTATCCAAACTGTAGCCAAATCGGTGTCTCTGTTTCCGATTCCGAGTCTCCGACAACCTGTTATTTGTCACACGCAACTCTCCTCTGTGTACCACGTAATCGCACTATTTGTTTGATATTATCGATTAAAAACAGTAAAATGTTTGGCAGTTTAGATGCACTCCTAAATACTTAGCAGCTTAGTTTAACTTCTATTTTAAAAATTGTACAGAGAAAGGAGAAACTTGTTCTACTGCTCAACCACCATTTTTATTTGTGTCGGCCCGTTTTGATTGAATCGTTCATGAATCGTGTATCAACCGGTAGGCTTGCTTATTTTAATAGTACGCATTCTCCTTTTATCACCTAAAAATATTAGCAAATACCTGACTATTTAATTTTGTCGTATTATCATAGATACCATAGACAAATATGACAGCTAAAATTGACAGCTCTTTTTGTGTTGTCAATATAAAAAATAAAATATTGAAAAATTAAAGAGAAGATAATCATGACCAAGGATCTTGTATCACATGCTTCGTCTAAGATCATGACTGACAGTAATGAGGCGTATTCCAAAAAAAAAAAAAATTGTTCTAAAATACTTACTAGATAAATAAATAAATAAATAAATATTGGTGGACGTTATTTACACACAGCGCCATCTAGCCCCAAACTAAGCAAGCTTGTACTATGGGAACCAGATAACTGATAGAATACATAAATACTTTTTTTTTTTTGTAAATACATACATATAATACATAGAAACACCCAGACAAAGAACAAACATCCATGTTCATCACACAAAAATGTTTGTCCTGGGTGGGAATCGAACCCACAACCCACAGCTCAGAAGGCGGAAATCCACCCACTGAGCCACAAGGCTAGTCAAGATGGCGTAATAGTACTATCGTTTTCCTGTCATTGTCATTTCCATCAAAATATTTTATGTTTATTTTTTAAATCGTAAATTTTGGCTCCACACGTTGTGTATTTAGCCAGTGTCAACTATTGTAATATTTCAAATGAAGTGAAATACATAGTTACATTATTTGAAATTGTCTAAATAGACACGTGGAGATAAAAAACACGTGAGAAAAAAAGGCACACGTACATTTTTTTGTCTTTCATGTCTTGACAGTGACAGGAAAACCTCAAGGTACATCTAACGCCATCTATTGGGTACTTTTATTATCAGGATTTCTTTTTTTTTGGAAAACGCCTCATTAAGTTTCAATACTGTGTGTTAAAGACACAACAGCCTATGCTGCTCGCCTATAAATAAATAAAATAATGTCCCTATACGATATCGGAGGTATGAATTGAAATTTTTTTGAGCCGCCTTTATTGACATATTTTATTTGTGCTGGCTGTATTATATTTAGTATTGCATTTATTCGTCTGTGGTATTGCGCTGGCAATGTGCACTTGGGCGGGACAATTTAAATACTTGGAGCCAGCCTACATGCGCGAAACTTTTGCTCGCAAAACTAATAACATTAATAATGTTTGGAACAAGCAATGAATGCTACTGCTAAGTAATAATTCTCATCCGATCCGCACTATTTTGCACTATACCGTGATTAATTGATTGATTGATTTTTCCTTCTCCTTGCTAAATATAAATAAAATGATATAAAAACATTGGTACACCATGCCTGTTTTTTTTAAATATATTTTTTTTAAATCCTAAATTCCAAAGTCTGGATTATTGATGCAAATTAAGCTGCTGGCCTAGCCTTTAAATCGGGTTTTATTGCAGTAGAGTCCTTGTCAGCGCCCGCAAGTTTTGTTTTCATACAAATATATAATAATTTACTTATAGGTCCTACTCCAAACATAATCGAATACAAATTTTCAAGCAATTCCAGTGTTCAGTTATAATCAAAGAGGATAATATGATTAATGATACTAAGTGAATACTGTCCGTAAACTAGCAATAAAAAAATACTACAGAACCCTAAAAAGTAGTTTCAATCGTCTCTTTTTTATTTCCGAAAAATTTGATATCCATGATAAGATTTTTTCCAAGTCACTAATCCAGGATAATAGTGCGTATGAGATGCTTACTAAAACGTAAGCCTATTTGCTAAAGATTAAAAAAAAAAAAAAAAAAAAAAAAAAAAACTAAGCGGCAAAGAAACCTTACAGAAGAGTTTTGGCGGGAACGTGAAGAATTCATGTCGCGTCATTTTATTATTTTCCAAAACTTGTGTTATTTCGAGTGTTAATGTTTAAAAACGGTGAATTTCTACCCGTTAAGTGTTCGTGAACATGCACGAGTGTTGGTGAATGGTATAATGTTGTGAAACGTGAATTTTCACGTTGTTTCCAAAACTCCATAGAAGGCTCTAGTAAAGTTTTCACCACTTTACTGGGGCATGACTTGGATTTGACCGTGACTTGCTGTGCTCGACTTTGACCGTGACTATGACTTGTTTGAAATCTAACAAAACTTGAGAATATGTATGTATACTTGACACTGGCAAATGCATAAGACGTGCGACGCCAAAATCCTCTTAGGAGGAAAGAAAAAAAAAAAAAAAAAAAAAAAAAAAAACCTTACAGAAGTTAGTGCAATTGTGCAAAACTGAGTATGAATATTACCAGAACCCTTTTTGTGCAAAATAAACTAAAACAACGACCCACACTAATAAAAAAATATTTGTTTATTTTTCCTATACTTACCTAGGTACTTACTTACTTAGTTAATATTTTAATTGATTCTTTGGATAACATTTTGGTACTAACAATAAAGATCAGTAATTTTGCAACAGACAAAATAATTCCTAGCTTAAGCTATACTTAGATAAAACATAAATTACAATTGCTTATGATCTAGTCAACACAATATTCACAAAATTATCACTAGACTTTAAAAAAACATAAGTAGAGTCAGGTCAACTTAATTAACTTAATCCCGCGGATTTTTTGGGTACCTACTTTATAAACTTTCATAGATTGTCATAATTATATGCGACTGCAGCGCTAAGGCTGCGGGACGAGTTTTTTAACAAACTACGTAATACTCACTGCTATCCGCGACTTCGTTCGCGTGGACCTACAAAAAAGTAGCCTATGTTCGTCTCCGACGCGCTATATCTATGCAAAAATTCAGCTTGATCCGTTCAGACGCTTAGCCGTGATAACGCGACAAACACCCAGACAGAGAGACAGAGTTACATTCGAATTTATAATATTAGTTAGGATTAGGATTGCGTAACTCGTGTTCTACACAAACGGAATACCTATTCCTATGAGAATTATAGAGTAACGTAACAAGGTTTCTTTGGTTTGGTTCATTTCAAATGAAATCATACTACTTAACAATAGCTCATATTAGCCAACAGCTATAGCCGGGTTGGGGTTTAAATGGATTTAATTGGCGACGGCATAAGTCTCTATATACGAGCTTATTATATCGTAAAAATGTCATTAAACACAGCCTCCAATACCAGGCTCTCTGTGATCTAAAGCTAGGAGGTCTATAGCTAAAAATATAAATTCGTAATCTGTTCTCGTAAGTGCATACAGATTCTTTAACAGTCTTTCAGTAATAATCACAATAGCAGAATGCCTCTCGCGGAGCGTCGCGGGTGGTTGTGTTGCGTGGTGCCGGCACGGCGCGCGGCGGCGGCGGCTGCTGCCGCGCGGCGCGCGTGCACGCGCCCGTGCTTGGCGAGGTGGTCGGAGCGCGCAAAGCACTTCGTGCACTCGGTGCAGTGGTAGGGCTTGTCGCCCGAGTGGCTGCGGCGGTGGCGCGCCAGCTCGTCGGAGCGTGCGAATCGCCACACGCACTCGCCCCACGTGCACCGGTACGGCTTCTCGCCGCTGTGTCGCCGCAGATGCGCACGCACGTGCGAGGCCTTTGCGTACAGCTTCCCGCAGGTCGCCACCGGACACCGGAACGCGCCCAACTCAGGACAAAACTTTGGATCTCCCCACGACTGCACTTTCATATCGCTCTTCACTGTACTTTCTTCTCGTCCTTCCCAGTCTTTTTGCACGGAGACATAATCGTGCGTATCCAACGCGTACGCGGAATCCCCACTGTTCCCCAACTCCGTCCCTGCATTCGGAGTATCGTTTGAAATATCACTATTCAAGGCTTCCAAGAGATATTCGTCAATTAGACTTCTGTCCAAATCTCCAAAATCGAAATCTAACAACGACGCGTCGAGATTGGTTTCTTCCTTGTTTAGATCACTAGCACCGCTTACGAAACTGTCACAATTGAGATCCAAATCGTTGAGCTGCCAGTCGGCGGAGTCTGTGGCGAGCGACGGCAACTCGAAGTTGATGAGGCTCTCGGCCGGTGAGTACTCGAACATCAGCTGGTCGTTGAGGAGCGCGTCCTCGAGCAGCCCGGTGCCGTCGCAGAACATTTTCACTCTGAAAGAAAATTCAAACACGATCGTATACTTCAAACATTAACGGTATATCGAAAACCAAAAATATATAAAGAAAGTTATTTAATAAACGTATAACAATTCACTTACAAGTTTCGTTCTCGTTGCCAGGATTGTTTACCGGCAGTTCCCGTATTGAATGGTCGGTAAGTAATGGATAATAGATTTCGAGATGAGCAGACAACACAGCCGCAATTGTCGCGTCCGAGGGCTGGAGTGAGTGCGGTCAGCGCTGCGCCGGACACCGGCGCGGGCGCGTGATAACAGCGGCGCGCCGCGAGCGCCGTACGAGCGCCGATTATCGCCGGATCTGCACATGTGTCGCTCTCGTAATCAGCAAACGAGGATTGACAACAACCATAACTTATAAGTACCTATCATAACACATCGACGTTTGTATTTCAATAAACGGATGAGGACATCAAAGTGTTTAACCTAATCGGCGCATTTTATTTAGCTTAGATAAAAATATCAATAAAATGGCTGTTTAAAAACATTACAGTCTTGAACTCTTGAATAACTCATTTTCTGAGCCTTATCGGTTGACCGACAGGTCTTTTACCTAAGACTTTACTATGTAAACTAATTAATGAGTAAGGAATATTTACTCGTAGGGATGTAGTATACTGTTCATTTATGTAGTTACCATACAAAAACTTTTATTACAAATGAAGTAGATAAGTTCGCATGAGTGGCCAGACCTGATTTCAGAGCCTTTAGGCCATCTGAAGGCCTCTAAAATGGCAGTGGCACTTTTAACATCTCAAAGAAAAATGTTGTAACATTTCGATCAGTGCTCATTGGCGAGTAAAAGTCTCAAGTAACATTAGATTTTGTTCAGCTTGGGTGACGTTTAGCGCTACTCGGCATTTTGAAACTAGTACTGCGTAGGTACATTTACTTGCCACTTTAACCGTCCAGTAAATTAGTTGGGACCTTACCTACTCGGAGATGATGAAAGAGGCCCATAGTGCTTATTCACGCTAACTCGCTAGTGGTGCAGTGGCGGGCGCGCGCGCTCTTAATATTAAACATATGCTATATCTACTATGCAAGTATTCACGTACAAAACGCAGGTGCGGTGGAAGTAGCGGACAAGCTGGCGCATGCGGCAATATCAACGTGTAAAGTTGTTTGTATGTGTTCACGTCGAATAAGCGGCGAAGAGCGCGTTTCGCTCGCAATTTCAGGTAAGTTACACATCACATGTGTTATTTATTAATATATTTTAGTTACATATCATAATTTATTTATGTATTAGTATGTATTACTATTAGTTTGTAATATGTCTATACGAGTATTAAGTGTAGTTTAAAGTATAATTGTCACGTCACATTTCCATTATTGCACACCTCGTCACTTACAACTTCTACGATCCTCTCCATCCAAGGTTGCCTGGAAGAGATCGGTTTCGATAAGGCCGCCATTTGTTACACTAGTTAATAATGTTTGTTTTCTGTTTTAGCTATGGACGAACATTAAAGAGTTTATCTATCTATTTATCTATAACACCCTCGCAAACGCCTGGCGGCCAGTGTGAACACGAACTCGCGCCCGCAAACGCGCGCTCGCACCCGTAAGCTCGGCGTGGACAAGCACTTATCAGTTGTACGATGAAAGTTTATTTATTTTTCAGGTGCTATCTCACCGGAGGTTAGAGCCACGAGGTAAGTAGGTATCTACTAGTAGGGGTTGTCACTTCTGTTAGGGTTTTCTTCGCATTAGGAAGACCGGTTCAGAGTAATAAAATATTATAATGAAGTCAAGTGATTGCTTTGATTCCATACCACAATATTCCATATAGTGGCCTCTACTAACTTCAAAAAACCTAAATATTATATTCCCCAATTATCGGTACCTAATATTTTCCATAACCTAACGTAAAATCCAATAACATCGAGCGGAAATTACTTTTTTTGCAAAGCTACATCCCACTGATAAATGAGATAACATTCCTCGAAAGTAATGGCAAACAACGAAATATGCGTCAATTGTGCGCAGGCGCATCAAGCGTTGTGACCCTCGTACTACGGCAGCATGATTCATTCATACAGCGATCGAATACGTATATTCATGGCACGTAAAATATGCATCCATTCATAACTTCGTCATAAAAAATCTGTACAATATCGTGTGGGTGTAAAGTTCAAGGGCGCTCAAGAATGGGTCAAAAAACTTATCGACAGATCTTATTTGAATAGTCGCGAACAGAGCGTTATCTTATGACACTGTCATAGGGTCAAAATTATATTTGTCATCAGTTCACGGCGCCTACTCCTAATAGATATCAACAGAAATACCACCCATTCATATCCAAACTCTCCGACTTACTAGTACTTGGATTTTGGCAGGTAGCCCCCGAATACTGAAACGTTTGTTAACTTTGACAACAGATTAATTCTAATACTGCCTTTGTCTGACACTAAGCAAATGACAAAGAAAGCAATAAATGTGTCGTCAAAGTTAACAAACGTTTCAGTATTCGGGGGTTAGTCCTTTAGAAAATATAGACATAATTATGCTAAGAAAGTAAAAAATTATACATGCGAAAAGGCAAATTAGACAAATGGGATAAGAAATGTGTACGAAAGTCGTGATGTTTTCTATGAAATTGCAGGAATAGAACGGGATAGATACTTCACTTTGCGTACCTTTAATATATGGCGCGTACAGAGTCACTGACTACCACGATTATACAGGGTTATAAGGAAGGGGTATGCTAAGCCGAAAGGGGTTCATAGTACTCATGATTGTGAACAATTCTAATTTATGGGACCAACCTTGATATCGAGAAAAATAAATCAGCTGTTCCATACCTTTGTCGAGTGTCATTGACATTTTTCTATGGAACAGCTGATGTTTTTTGTTGTTTTCTGGGCTGGCCCATAGTAAAAGTTGTTCATATTGGTGAGTACTATGATCCATTTTCGGCTTAGCATACTCTTTTCTTATAACCCTGTATAATGACTACTACAAGATATACTGTACCTACGTTGAAAAACTAAAACCCGACTACGTCCTTACGTTACGACGCATTTTTGCTTGCAATATCATTTCGTTTATTAAAAAAAGATGTGATATAAAACATATTTTTATTATGAGCTAATTTAGCCGTTTCATTTGATACCCAACACGCCATGGATCGTGGCTTTATGTTTCTGTGTTCAATTTAATGTGTCTCATAGAACCAGCACCAGCGGTCGATGAAGACGCTGCCAACGATACCTCCTTTGTCATATTACGATAAGTAGCTTAGAAGTTACGAGGGAACAGATGAACATACATACATACATGCCTGTCCTACCCGTCTTTTTCGAAAAACGATACTCGAATTTATATTTAATTATCTGGAGAAATAGAGTTTTACTTATCTATTGAGTGATACATTTCTAACTCTACATTTATTTTTAGCAAGGAATAAACAAATTATGGGTTATATTGTCATGGTTCTCTGCATAGGCCTTTGAAATACCCACGTGATGGTAAGTGTAGGTGTAGTCAATCAAAGATGGTAACATTGGTAGCGCATCTAGCCTGGAATGGGAACTGGGTCTCAAGCTCTCTGCCGGAACACACCGTTACGTGTTTGGTGACAGATTTTCAACTTGAGGGTGATCGCTATTAATTTTTCTTCCTCAAGCTCATTTCACAACATCATTTATATTGATGACATTCACATTTCAACTTTGGCTCCATTAACGGCGCAGAATTAATCTCTCTGCTTTCATTTATAATACTTAAGCGATAAGGAGTTTACGCTATTAAATTTCTTGCAGCAATTACATGAGCTTTGCCGCATAATCGGTCTCCAATACCAACTTGTTTACATCAAACAAAGCACACCTAACACCTAACATTAAGGCTATTAAGTCCACATACATTGCGTCACACGCGTCTAGCCATCGCTATCGGGCACGTCGGGGCATGCCGTGCCAGCCACTGCCAGCATCTGGCGTACCGTCCTCACTTAGGTGTACATTGCTCGTTGGGTTTTTAACTGCGTATATGGATTGTCGCGTAAATAAATGATTAGCTAGGAGAATTCTGCCGATAATAATAAAATTCCCGGTTGCGATTGGAAAATATTTATGGAATATTTTGTTAGCAGATGCCTCGATTATATATGTGGTCGAGTGGTGACACAGTTCCAAAGTCCATTGAAAGTTATGTTTGGTCGATGTTTTAGCTCAGTTTTGCAGTTTTTTGCTTCGTATATAGAGAATCCAAGGAGAGTACCTAGACACTTACAGAGAAGAATTCTCCGTTATCTTCCGTGAAGTTCATTTTTATAGACACTACTAATAAGTAATAATCACTACTTGGTCCGACCGACTAACAATTGAGAAAGAAAGAAAGGTTTTCCTCATTATTTTCTCGGCCTGCGGTCCGTGGTTATCATGCAGGTCTGTTAGCTACGTCATATTCATCACACCACAATATTATTATCTACTTGAACCTTGAACCTATTGGAGAACCCGGATACATTATTCTATCATCGATAATCCATTTTTTATTTTTTTTTATTCGCTACTTATAGGTAAACTGCATGTGGATAAGCCTTTTTTCATCGAGTGCCTATAAATTGCTCCGTAATTAAAGCATGTAAGTTTTTTTAAGATATATTATATACTAGCTGTGCTCCGCGGTTTCACCCTCGTGAAAAATCCCTCAGGAACCGTACATTTTCTCGGGATAAAAAGTAACCTATGCCACTCTCCGATCCTTAAAGTATATCCATGCAAAAATCTGGTCAATCCGTTGCTCTGTTGCTGCGTGATAGAGGAACAAACAAACCAACAGACAAACTTTCGCATTTATAATTTTAATAGGAGTTTATTGAATCGGATGAATCGGAACATTAATTGATTGTAATATTTATAAAGATGTACTTACTCGTAACTTTATATTCTAAGGCGCTGGCCGCACATCGAGCGGTCTATGGAGTTCTAAGTTCAGAGTTCTCGCGAGTATCTTTATATATAGGGAACAAACCGATAATCTGTATCAAAGATCCAAGGTTAACATAAAGGTTACTATTCCGAACCGAGCTGCCAATTGCAACTGCCGACTGCAGGTGCTGCGGCTGCATGTGCATCTATGCATGTTTGCACGTGCTGCTGCCGCAGCGCTGGGAAGTAATTTCATAGAAATACATACAAACCAAATCGTGCATCTGCGGCCAACTGCATGCAGTCGCTGCACGTGCTGTCGGCAGTTGCAGTTGGTAGCTCAGTTCGGAATAATACCTTTATGTATCTCGCTTGGCCCTTTCACAAAGAATAGGTCTCGTAGAATAGCAGTCAGACCGCTACATTATTTGAAGAGACTCGAGAAGTCTGAAGCCGGAGCTCTAGACCGCTCGCTGTTTGGCTGGCGCCTAAGATGACCTAAGCTATCTGGATGAACTTTATAATATCTCCAAGCGGAGTGTGTGTACATAGAGGTGTATGTAAGGTCCCATTATCACCGTTATCCATAAAAACAATTTAAAACTACTAGTTCGCGCCGACCTGAGACTTGACGGCCCCTGTGAATTCACTACGCCTCGACAAATTTTGCTTAAATTGTATGGAAATTAACTTAGAAACAAAAGTTCACGAAAATCGGATTAACAGTTCGTAAGTTATCGCCGGACATATATTACACTAGCTGCGCCCCGTAGTTTTACCCGCTATTCTACAGGAACAGTTATTTTTTCAGGATGAAATGTAGCCTATGTGTTAATTCAATGATAAGGTACCTGCATACCAAATTTCATCCAAATCCGTTTAGCCGTTACAGAGTTGAACGGGAACAAACACTTACATACTTATCTACTTACACACAAACTTTCGCATTTATAATATTAGTGTGATATACGAACGCTAATCTGTTCTAGCACTCTCGGACCATCGCTTCGCTCGGAAAAAAGGTGATAATAAAATAAGTAAGCACTAAATATTCGTTTGTTTATTGTAGGTGCTTATTTTAAATGATTTAGAATTTTAGACGATCAGTTAAAATTAGTGCTATTAACTCTTTTTACCATACCTACCTCTAAAGTAGGTACCAGCATAAGTAGGTGTATGGGTTGGAAGTTGTATGGGGGCTCCAGCATCGTATTGTCTCAACAAAACTCAGAACCTTCAATTCGAATTTTTTGTGTCATCTTTTAGCCATTTTACAGATAAGTTGGTAGCACTGTATTTGTAATGGTGACAGATAAATCAGTCGGTGGCTGGCAGTGCCAGCGTCTGTTGTGTATGATCAAGTTACTGACTTATTTCTGATGATAGACTATAATGTAATTTGATTGTTGCGTTCTCAAAAACAGCTCGATAAAATGTACGTCGTACATAAATACGTAAATGTAATGTACTTCTTGGACTAAATATATATCTAGATAGGTGTTATCTCTGGGAAAACTCGTTTAGTGAGTTTTCATGAGCGAGTGAAACTCGGTCGCCTATGCGGATATTTAGCTCTTGTACATTTTAGTATTTCTTGCTGAACAAAATTTAGAGGTGGCGCTTACCATCAGCGACTTGCTCGTTTCGTCGCTCAGTTGCATAAAAAAATACCGAATAGCAAAGAAACTTTACTTTCTCCTTTATTTTATCTACGCAATAGAATCAATAAAGTTGGATCAGATTACAGACTTTTTGCTTACCATCAACTATGCTTTTGAATAGTTGATTTAACACTGTTTTAGATTTTCGTGGTGGTTCACTACATTTAGTAATATATATATATATAATATTCATAAATACATACTTGATTTAGTTGTCAATTTGATCATCTCGTCTATAGTAAGAAAGTTCATATAGTGGCTATAGGTAGTCTCGATGCCAAAATCACAAAGTTTTTTCAGGTCGTCCAAAAGCCTTCTGACGCTTGCTTTAGTGGTTGTTGTTATAGGAAAACTTAGGTTGTTTGAAATAGTCTAGTAAAAAAACGAATAGAGTAATCTATAAACTCAAAGCTTAGAAGATAAAACACTATTGCCACATGGTGTTACTGGTAAAAATGGCGAACCCATAGCAAAATAGATCATTAGCGTCACGTTACAAATGTTCGAAACTTTATCTGTTCCGTTATTTTTATGTTCACGTGTTTGATTCGTGTCAGTATGTGAATGGTAGTTACAGATGTGACAGAGTAAGTGCTCCCTCGTTCACACAATCAACATTTTTATAAATGCGAAATTAGTGAGAATTGAAATGAATACTTAAAACAAAAGTTACAAAACATTTTAAAATATCACTCAATATTTTATTTCATTAAATGTATTTAATGTTCGAGGGAGAAATATTCAGTTTTATGCTCAAATTTTTCATGCAAAAAAATACATGCGACTGGTATAATTATACCCACACATAATATTATATTACACACATAATTGTAATTGTAAATGTGGCTTATAACCCGACTTATTTATCCGAATATAAAGTCTAATCTAGCAACACCTCGCAATTCAAAATTGGTCAAGCCTTTTAGACGGCACGATACTTACTAACCCCTCAATAACATTACCCTCTTTCTGGACAGTCGGATCATTCCGTAATGGTCAAATAGATTCTACGGATACTTAATACCATAGAAAAATTATACGAGAAGAATGACAATCTCATACAAAAAAGTATACCCCCGAAATAACAGCATAATACTAGATGGCGCTTATGTATTTAGTCAGTTAATGTTCTAACCGCTATAAAAGCCGACAAATGCATGGGTAATATAGAAAAATAGTGTTGGTATGCCTGCAATTTAGGGTTTAGTTCAAATTAGATTGCAATATACGACGTAAAAAATATGTTTTCAATGCCATCTCTTGAGAACGTCTTTCGCAAATAAAATATATAATTAATAATTTAACTGATATCCTACTAATGCAAAAAATATTCCAAGTAGCGTTTTTTTCCGTACCATTACGAACTAGTTAGCTTGTGTTTCTGTTTCAAGCCAAGCAGAAATTGTGACAATCATGTCAAAATTCGAAGCTTTAGCGACATTTTACGTCCTAATTGTTTTTGTTACGAAGGAAAGGAAGAATTTACTATTTATAATTAAACAACAAGGTAACTATTTTGCACGCGTTCATTTTATTTCCGTAGACAATACCATTAACTCTCTAGTGATGTGGACACATACTAGTGATGTTCAACACTTATCAGATACAAAAATCGAACTACGCATCTTTCTATGGTCATTGGCACTCTTCTTTAAATAACTTTTTCTTTTGTATATATTTTTTACCTACTGTGCGTGAGACGGGAAACAGATTGTGAGTCATCATGAAGTTTTTATGTTTGAATGAAGCGGGCTTACATACAAATGCGGTTCGCATTAGACATTGCGGTTTTAGAAGCTATCTAAATACAGGGTTATAAGGAAAGGGTATTCTAAGCCGAAAAGGACTCATAGTACTCATGATTGTGAGCAGCTTTTACTATGGGACCAGCACTGAAAACGATAAAAAAAAAATTGCTGTTCCATACATTTTGTCGAGTTTCATTGTAATTTTTCTATGGAACAGCTGATTTTTTTTCTCGATTTCATGCTTGGTCCCATAGTAAAAGTTGTTCATAATGAGGAGTATTATGACCCCTTTTCGGTTTAGCATACCATTTCCTTATAACCCTGTATATATAGCAGTCGTGTCGCTGACTGGCTGACAATTGACGTACAGCCTAAACCACAAGTGATAGAGATGTGAAATGTTTAGTGTAGCTTCCTATGGCAGTGTAGGAGAGCACAAAGAAAGAGTTTTTCGAAAATCCTTCCCTAAGCGACTGAAACCACCGATAGTTGAATTGTTTAATAATATGACTTAAATGACCTCATCAGCAATCTCTAAACCAAACGCAAGAAATATTTCAGTATAAGACATGATCTCCAATAGCAGGGTATTCGGTTGAACTCTGGTTTTATATATATTAATGATGTTCCCTATTTTTATTTCGAAAAGGGCATGTCTAAAATAATAAACCAATTTTCATATTGGCCCCGATTTTAACCAAGGAGTACTGACTGCTCTAGAGGCAAATTCAAAAAAAAAAAACAATTAAGAATGCATAGTATAAGTCTGTATAAGTGAGACTTCTCCACTAAGAATCTGAAATGTTTTATTTCGGAAATTGATCTTAAAAGGCGATGTATGTATGTATTTTATGTATGTTCCCTATATACTCCAAAACAGCTGGACCGATTTTGATGATCCCGGAGCCCTCTGTCAAGCACCAAGGAAGGCCACGATGAGATTAAGAGGGTATAATCCCACATAGCACAGCTGCAACCCAAAGCAATCGGGTATCTTGTGAAGATTTACAGTTAGAAAAAAAGGGTGTCAGTTTGGTGCGACTAGTTCTTGTAATAAGAGACACTTGTACTTTGCGCATATCTTTTCTTTAATACGAGCATTTTACAACAATATTGAAACGAAATCATCATTTTGAGATCTGCTGCCAACATACACTACGGGCGCTCAACAAATAAACATAAATCGCGCACACTAATCTATATAAACAAGTCGCATAAGTACATACAGGCTTCCCGATATATTCTATACATACACTAAAGCTATATCACCACTCGCCGCTCTACGTTCCCTGAACGTCCACACTAGTTTAAACATCACTTGATCTGATTTGTTCGTTTGATTGTCTGTTTGTAGCACTAGTAAATCACTTCGTAGACGGTGGCTTTCTTGTCGCCGGAGCCCGTCACGATATACTTGTCATCTGATGAGATGTCGCAGCTCAGCACCGATGACGATTCCTTAGACTGAAACAAATGATTGCACCATTAGTTTTTAATCAGGCGATGTAAAGATGTCTGTAGTAGTGCAAGTATGTTAGATGGTTGGCTCGATATAGAGAATCATACCCCCGAATACTGAGAGGTTTGTTAACTTTGACAACAGATTAATTCTATACTGCCTTTGTCTGGCATTAAGCAAATGACAAAGACAGCAATAAACTTAATCTGTCGTCAAAGTTAACGAAAGTTTCAGTATTAGGGGGTGAGTCATACAGTTCATATACAATTGACAGCTCGTAGCAATGGCAATAGTTACGAGAAAACACTACGCGCGAAAATATCATACTCTCACCAATGGGATTGGCTATATGATGGGCCGGGTCTTTGAGCAGGCATAGGCCTAGGCGCAAATTGCATGAACGAAAGTTGGACCTCGAATTGCGCCTCGACCGTGATTGGTATTTTAAAGGTACCGCGTGTACAATTTAGCACATGTGCGATCTACTGGTTTTATCATCTTTGTAGAGGTTTTTGTGGATTAGAAAATTAGAAAATAGGGCGTAGCAAAATTTATTTCCACATATTTAGAAAGGAGCTTAATTATTATAAGATTTATTTATTTAGAAAGTGTAAGAGGCGGTATTTTATGGCTGATAAGCTAAGTGTTCAACTACAGCCATCTGATGTTTAGTTGCTGTAGTCAAAGATGGAAAACCTCTTTAAATTGGAATGGAAATTGTCCCTCAACTGAGGTTTCCAGAAAATACCGTTAGACACTAGGCGGTAGATATTCCACTAAGGACGGCAGCTATCCAGGCGAGCAGTAGAAATCTATCAAATCAAGAAAGTAACCTGGAATATACTGGCGCCGTAAGGCGTGCGCCACGCGTTGAGCAGGTTGTCCTTCCCGGTGGAGACGAACCACTTGCCGCAGGAGGCGAATCGAAGCGACAGCACGCACGACTCGTGTAGGTGCAGCTGGTACTTGTCCGGCTTCACCGCATGCAGCACCTCCACGTTGCTGTTCTCCATGCCCACGGCTAGCCATTCGCCTGACGAATTTAAGGTTCCTCGTTAAACAAGCGTTGGAGTCTTTATATACTTCATACCTAAGACCGCGGTTACACACATTCGTAGGGAATCGTATTTTTATTCTTGCCTACCACGCAAACATAACTGTATTCCGGATTGAAAATCAGTGTTTTCCAGTACATGTAATATCTAATTATGTTGATGAGAGCAGTGCATTGCCCCGTAGGATATTAAAACCGTTTAAGTTCAAAATTCTAGACAGCGATAAACTGTTTTGGGCAAGCGAGTCGCTTACAATCAGGCGCGCCACTTGATTGTCTCGTCATTCGGTTACATAAAAAACAAAAACATGCGACCAATTTTTTTTTTTTTCTTTTTATGGGGACGCATTTTCTTACGGAAATTCGACCGTGTAAGTAAGTAATCGAACTAAATAATTAAAAAAAAAAAAAAAATAAATTGGTGGACGCTTTTACACACAGCGCCATCTAGCCCCAAACTAAGCAAGCTTGTACTATGGGAACCAGATGACTGATAGAATACATAAATACTTTTTTTTTTTTTTTTTTGTAACTTCATACATAGAATATATAGAAACACCCAGACATAGAACAAACATACATGTTCATCACACAAATGTTTGTCCTCGGTGGGAATCGAACCCACAACCTACAGCTCAAAAGGTGGAAATCCGCTCACTGAGCCACAAGGCTAGTCAAACACACCTGAACACCAAAGTAACAAATAAACACCTACAAAATTGAAGAAGAAATATCTAAAATTATTTAAAATTTTAATCGTTGTTTGGCATACTGTTGTGACCCAGTACAAGCTACGGGTTATAAGGTCCCTGTCCCTTATATTTACTTGTCCCTGATTTAGGGCAGCCTTAAATACGTGGTCCCCTCGTTAGATATAATGCCATATATCTAACCGGTAGGCAGGTGGTCTGTCAACGGATCATTTGCCCTCTCGGAATCTATCGTATCGAATTTTGTCAATGGCGATTATTACCTGTGGGGCAATATCCTAACGAAAATATCTGTGAACTGAAGTCGTGCTGTTGTAGTTGTCTGCCTTCTCTCAGGTCCCACGATCTGAAAAGAAATAAGGAATATTTATTTACTTTTTACATTTTAACATTCTCTACCACCGCGATACTTAGGTATACAATTTATACGGTTGAGGAGCTCGTGCTTACAAATTATTATACTTATCGTTACAAAACTTTGTTTCACCTTAGACGTATAAAAGAGCCGTATGGAGGCATTTGCTCCTGAACAAAAAAAAAAAAAAAAGGTGAGGCTGTAAAGGCTTCTTTTTTTTCTTATCTTGTCGTTCTATTTGTGTATTTAAAGCTGTTTGTATTCCAAAAATAAATAAATAAATAAAATAATTATAGAGAAAAATAAAAAGTTGATCTAAACTACAGAAATATTTGCGGCGCCACGTAACACCTCAAGGGAAATGAAAAAATATGTTAACAAAATCATTGTGGCTTGAAGTTGCCTTTGTGACCATTCTAGTTTAAATATTGGGACATCAGCAACCACGTGGTCAATAAAGAGATGTCCTCACCGCACAGTGTTGTCAAGGCCGCCGGTCCAGAGCTTGGTGCCGTCGGCGGAGATGTCGATGCAGGAGGCACCGTCCGTGTGGCCCTGGAACTGTCGCACCAGCGTCTGGTTATGCAAGTCCCACACCGCTATGTTGCCGTCCGAACAACAGCTGAAGCACACCTGGAAGCCACACACGAAAAATGTTATAGAACTGTTTTAGATGCGACGATTCACATATTGCACGGCCCACTATTTCAATATTTTTATCAGGGAATATAGAGTAGCACTTACCTAAATAGTGTTTTGTTACCTTTTAGCTACTCTTAGTGGTACAGTTGGCAGATTCAACCGCGGTTTTATAAATTTTTTACATTAACGTCTTTAAATCTTTACAAATAAGTCCCTATATTAAATTCGTTCAGCAGTTTACCAAATTAGGAAGTATTTATCAAAATTAATCGATTTGTTCATTAATATAACTAGGATATTGTTTAAAGAACTCAAGACGCTGATTGAAGACTACTCTACTGACTCTACGGACTTAAATAAAATGAAGATTAAAGTGTACCTTAGAATCGGGACTGATGGCAAGCGCATAGCAGGCGGGCGCTGACGAGGTGAGCTCCGCCTTGATCCTCGGCGTGGGAGACGCCAGGTCCCAGATGGACAGGTTGGACGCCTCTCCGCCCACGATCAGCGTGCGTCCGTCGGGCAGCAGCTTCACTGATCGAATGTAGTTGTCCCTTTGCTGGAATTTAATATTGTTTTGATGAAGAACTATGGATGACACTGATTTTTTTGGGCATTATCAATGAAGATAGCAGCAGAAATTAAAAGATGCTTAATATAACTTCATCACCAAATTATGTTTTGTTCACCGCTGGGCTTAGGCCGAGAGGAGAGGACTAGGAGACTATAGTCGTTCAGTCTTCAGCCCACTCGGGTCGCCTCAACAAAAGATTTGAATACATGGAGTTTTTATTGTTAGTTCCTTACAATACAATAATGCAATACTTTTTATTGATCTATTTATTATCGCCTACTTTAAAAATAGTATTTAAGAATTTGCGAACAACATCTAAATGAAATGCCAAAGAAGAGAGTCGATGACAGTTACCCACTCACCAAGCAATCCAGCTGGCTGACGGGCGCCTTACTAGGCTGACTGATGTCCCAGACTTTCACGCAGCCCTTGCCTCCGGTATAGACGTACTTAGTCGGCGAAGATACTGTTACCGCGCAGACAACTTCGCCGTGAGCCAAAGCTGATACTTGCCGCGCGTGCCTCGGTATGCCGGGACCCATCAAGGCGTCAGGGGGAAAAGGGACCGGCTGCATTTGACCTTCCGCTGACACGTGGAATGAATACGCTCTGAAAATAAACAAAACGAACATTCGGTAATTTTTAGCATTTGATGAAGCGATCTATGAATCGGAAAATTCGTAACCTACATTCGGAGTGATTCGGTAATTTCATTTGAGAGATAATTCTTATCTAATGCAGATTTGACGTGATCCATTTACAACGAGATTGACTACACCGTCACGTAAAATCTTGTGAGCCGTGATCGAGCTGTATGTTGGTACTTCAAATAAGTCTTTGCTGAAATAAGTCTGTTAAAAATATTTCGCTTAGGTCTTACCCTAAGACGTTGATGTAAAATCTTTGGACGTAATTCTACCACAATGCACGTCACAAAAATCGTCCTCTGCTCTCTACATCCACTTTCCGCACATTGTTTTTCACAGGTCTCTCCTAGCGAGAGATCGTCCTACACTATGTAAGTATTTAAAAGAAAACTAACGGTTTTCCACCAGGTATCGGGTTCATGCCGGCTGGTCCGATCGGCGGGCGCAAAGGCTCGTAAGCCAGCGCCGCTCGCGCGGAGTACCCCGCCAGTCCATACGCATCATGCGCCCCGTTTCCCAAATATGGATACTGCAGCGCTGGAGGCTTCACTGCTGCTTTCAAGGGAGCTCCGGCAGAGCCTGCGCCGCTAGCGCCAGATGTCGGCGTCACGGGCTTTGAAATTGGCGTGCTGGGCTTTTCGTCTAACTTTTTTGCTGAAGGTGTTGATGCGTTGCTTGACGTTCCTGATCTGTAAAATGACAATATTCATAAGATAATATAGAACTAATTCGGAAACAAAAACCCTAAACACTATTTAAAAATCTAAATAAAACTATGCCAACATAATTACTTAGTCACAAATACCACACTATATTGTAAGCTTTACTATTATTCTATTAATTGTTTACTTTATCATAGTGTAAAGTTTCATAGAGGGTTTCCGTAGAAAGTTTTAGTCGTTTAAGTACTGGAAAGTTCTATACGTTTCGAAATTGCTGCTGATCGTCACTTTCTGCGTTTTATTTTTCAAAAGCGCTACGCGTAAAACTCACAGCGACTGTTTTTCGTTACAACACAGTCTGCAAATATAGATAGCGAGCGGTTTGCTCGAGGACAGTAAAAAAGCTCACTTTGTAGAGTTTAGACCAGTCGTCACCTTAACAAGTTTTCTGTTATGTGTGTACTGTGTACCTACACAATACTGCTGCATCAGCCTACATCCCACTGCTGAGATACCGGCATACCCTCGAAAGATGATTGGGCCATATCCACCACGCTGGCCCAGTGCGGGTTGGTTGTCCTCACGATGTTTTCCTTCACCGAAAAGCCAGAGGTATATATCCGTACGTAAGTTCCAAAGAAGCCATTGGTACCCCCGGTTCGAACCCACGACCCCACGAATGTGAGGCGAGCGTGCTCCCACTGTGCTACCACGGCTATACCTACACAATACTGTGAAGTATTCCAAGAACAAGGCGTGGACACAAAACAGAACCGGATTAATACAGCTGGCCGGCAATTTGTCGGGAAGTTTGTATAAAGATTATCTGTCTCTATCCATCAAACCGCCTAATCTTATTGTTGTTAATAGGACTACGTCGACCCGCGGCCGTATTCCGTAATTGATTCAGATCGTACCGGATTAACTTTCGAGTCCGACAACTTGCCGCATGTAGTGCGACGACCTTACAAACTAACAACTAGTTTACATGATAGGGCTTCGATTAAAAGGATGAAGCGATTATCGCAGAATTTACGCTCGGAAGTTGAGCTTGTAGAAAATGGTGTGAAAATGGCTTCGTTGTAACGACGTGCTAGACTGTGTTTGTAAAGCCAGAGCTGGGAAATGTTTTGACGTTCCTATTTCGAAGAAATAAAATGGTCAGTTCTCTCCAGAATACGACTTTCTACGTTGTTTAGTAGATACTGTGCAGTCTGCAGGGTACGTTATCTATAATTTTATTTTCTAAGATCTAGGAGAAAGTTAAAAATATAACTGATACGTCAAAAAATACCCCAATCAGGCATTAATTATTAGGAAGACGGATATATATATCTTATTTAAGGTGGTAGGTTACCTGGGACTATGAGGCGGGTGTTCCTTTTTTGGCTGCATTTTGTCCAGTCCATTCTCTCGCGGTGAAGGGGCTCCGTTGTGGGGGGATGTCGGCTCTTCGCTAGCGTCGTCTACCACCAGCTCCTGGAATTTTAATATTTACTTTTTTCAGTTTTTGTAATGTTTTTTTCAGCTCTCATGAATTCGTTAGAAATTAGAAGGGATGAAGTTGAACCCTTCTACTTTTTGTTTATTTTTATTGTAAGTATTTAGTACCTAATGTAAACTTACATGGCCCATGTCTTTCTCTTCTTTCTTTAGCTTCTTGTGGTCAGGCTCAGCTGGACTCCGCGTCCGATACTTCTCCCGCTCGCCGGGCGATATTGAATTTCTCTGCAACAAAACAAAATCCATAATAATAATAACACTGCTAACCAAACCAATATTGACAGTATTGGGAATTGTTGGTTCAAATACGTGAATGTAAACATAATCAAAACGTTTACGGCGGGCTTACGCGCCTACAGCAATCAATCGATCATTGTTCGCAAATAAATCGGTGCGCAGCGAGGCGAGCGCTACAGTCAATATCAATATCAAAACACGCTGAGGCAGAACAAACTGACCGCATGATTAGCTTCGGGAGTGGTCATCGCCCCCCTAGCCCGGGGGTGATGGCGGCGGGGGCAGGGGGACTGGACGACCGCAACATTTGGATGAGCGCAAATACGGACTAATGAAATAATCATATACGTGACGAACGACCGCCCCGCGCTCCACTGAATCCGCCCGTGTTGACATAACGTACATTCGCGTATCCGCTCTGCACACGGCAGTGCCGACGCAACCCTGGCGGCAGCGGCAGTGAGCTATCCAATATACGGATTATCAATACACGGTTGAGTGCTCGCTACGAGTCGTGTTTTAGACAGGCGCTATTTCGAGTGTATGCACTCGAGCATTCGAGCGAAAAGGCTATCTACGCTTATGATAAATTCGAGCTGATATTAAATCCACTTCACCTTCCTACGTATATCACGTTTTAAACATTTCGAGTGTAATCAATACATCTGTTAAAATAAGACATTCGTTAGACCGAAGATAAGATTTCAACGCGAGATATGCTACGCGTGGCTTAGCACAACAATGTAATTTCTCTATATAGTGTATTTAGCTAATCGTTGTTGAATGAGAAACTGCTCGAACTTAATCCGGCATCCTCGAGAGTGGCGGAGGCATGGCTCGCTAGCCCCTAGAGGGGTGTAACGGGCTCTAATTTTACGAGGCACTAAGTTAGAGGCGAGTACCAAGCGGCTGTTAATTTGCTCGGCGCGGCGGCCTGTCGCCGCCCGCTGTGACTTACTGCCTCTCTGGCTCGCCTCGCACGCCTTGCAGACACAATAACGCTGTATGTCCGGCTGCCCGCTGCCCGCCAGATTCATATCTATTTATCACCACTCCACTCGAGATACCTACTGATACTCGCACTTTAATAATCTCACATGAGCTATAACTGCTCGGTCTATTTTCGTGTTAGGAGCCATTAGACGATAACATTGAGACGAACCATCATTCTGTAGGATAAACAAGTCGACACGGCTTATTGCGGCCGATGTTATTGGATATTTGATAGGCGAGATGTAACCAATAAACTTTTATTATTGGCACAAGTCGTGTGGAACGGAACATAAAGCGGCGTCTATACTGCTAACGTTATAATACCGCATATTGCATGGATGTCGGTCGGTGTAGGTACACTCGAGGGGTCGGACGTATAGAGGTCCTAATTTTACGATCGCTAGATCTCCAAAGTTCGACATCGAATTTAAAGTGAGTGTTCGTCGAGAGCGGAGGGCATTCGCAGTAACGTGACTTGTCCGATCCAATTGGATGGGTTTTATGTGGCCCGTCAGAGCCATTCACTCGACTCGAGGGCTCACCGTTTGCGGTTAATCGTTAATTTAATAGATCGATTTTGTGGTTGGCTGCCGAATAGTTGAATAACCGTGTTTTTATTTTATTGAGAAACGAATTAACTAATCGACGAAAATAATCGTTACAAAAAGCCTCTTAACCGTTTTTTGATTTCCCTAGGCAATAACAAAGATGAGACTGTTACGAAATTCAAAATATGTATTACTCGTGACAAATATATTTCTTACTACAACTTAATGAGAAACATTATAAATAAGCGAATAAAGAAATCCATTCGTACGGCCCAGTAAGTAGTAAGCAACCTTTTCCATTAGCAGCAGAAAGTGAACAGGGCTAATCTTTACTTTATCCCATTAGACGGGTCGACCTCAAGAAAAGGCAATTGAGTCCGGGCGCGGGCGAGTCCGGCCAAACAAGTACCGGCTACAAGCTTCGACATGAGACTATGGCTAGGGTTGTCTTATCTTATTTCCTGATGAGTAATTGAAAAGAAAATGCAATCATTGAGATAAAATAAAAATTTCAACAATGACAAGGACCTCACAAGATGCCCGATAGAGCCTGTCCACCCATTTTTTTTTTTTCGTGGAGGAATGCGCACTCATACCGCACTGCCACGGGGAGACAGTGCGGTTATGTACCTGTAGGTTTAACACTGTAGTTATCCATCTAAATCCCTTTGGGCACATGAGAGGTTTTGTATATTTATTATCTCTCAGGAACCGTGACCAACACAAGGTTTTGAAAAACATTCATTCATTTTGTATCAAACGGTGTCTCGAGGAGTTATTGAAAAACGAACTCTATCATAATAAAGTAATATCGATAGCATCGGTGCCAACATAAAAGCCGTAAGATACACTAGATATTTCTACTAAACCTTCCTTATTATATCAAAACTACCTCTACAATAGAGTATAAATCCGAAGGAAGCTCGGGAGATGACATCCCTAGCGTGAGGGTACACACATGTGTCGAGAGGGTCCTGGGAGGGTAGCGGGGGAGCGGGGGGCTGTGACGTAACGTAACATATAAAGTGGCAACACACAGGCGCGCTGTTAACGCCGCCCGGGCTTATTGTCTGCGGTCACGCGACGAGCCGTTTAGCCGCGCGCGCCGCGCCGCCGCCGCACCACCGCCCGGTTAACCGGAAGGGGGGCGGTTAACCGGACGCTCAGGGGCGGAAGCGGGGGAAATAGATAAATAGACCGCCCGACGCTCGGAAATGTACGGATTGAGTTCGGACTATATTTCAGGCATAATAGTTTTGAAAAGTTGCGTGATTTACACGCGACGTTTTCAGCTTTTATCGTATCGGGGCTGCCGGTTTTATACGACTCCGTTTTATGATACTGTCATCGCAAAGTTTTATGGGCTATTTTACTTTTGAGCCCCATTATGCTGTCAATTTATAACAGACTACGCCGGAGCGCTTCGTGATCCGATAAAACGTAAGCGCACGTAAGGAGCTCATTCATCGCAAGAAGTCGCGCGTTATTAAACCGGTCGATGGCGAGCCGGCGACCAACTCCGCAAAAACCAAGCGACAACGATTTGGAAACGGGAAAACACGCTCGTCGGCAACATGGCCCATACAAAAAAGGCACAAAAATGTAATCGCCTGCGATCGCGTAAGCCGCGGGGAGCTGCGCGACTTTAAAATTAACTTTACCGGTTCATTCGTATACATAAATAATGCAGGAATTTCTGAATACACATTAAACTCCTATAAAGAATACATTAGCATAAATTTATGGTAGCGAGTCGGCGTTTCGAGCGCGTTTTTACGTGACTCGTAAAGTTTATAGTCGCGAGTGGAGGATTGCGTTTACTGCGCTCGCTATCGGTTTATGGGCGACCCCAAATAACCAAATTGCCCGGTGGTTGTCGAGGCGCTCGCCGACGCCGTCTCCGCTCCGCTGCTCGCTTACTCCGCTCCCGCCCGCGCCGCACAATCTGTTCTCGAGTGCAAGCCATTATGCCGCCACTCCGCGTTACGAGCGCTCTTCGCGGAAACTCAGCCGTACGCCTCGCCACGAGCAAAATACGCTTGGAAACTTGCCCGATGCAATTGATGTTCATTACTGCACTGTTTGTTAACCTTCCCTCTTCTCTCATTATAATAGCGCTCATCAACTCTCGCCGGAAAATTAAATACGGTTCACAACAGCCGCGGCCGAGTTCTCAGAATTAGGCGTTTAATACAAAGAGGCAGTAGTCGCGGTAACTACAAATTACGTCAAATTAACGCCAAACTCGGGCATCTGTATCACACAAAGTAAATTCCGGGGAAGCCGTCGATAAGCAATCTCACTCCGCCCCCTTGCTCCATTACAGGAGTAATTAGCACAATTAACAGGAGCAGACGACGGGGAGGCGCGGGGGGCGCCGCGCTGGGAGGGGCGTGATCGCTTTCACGCACGCAAACAAATGTCACGTGGCACGGCGCCTTAATTAAAACGATAATTGAGTTGACTTGCGAAACTCATCCGCCATTTCGACATTCCGAGAGAAATTTCACGGAAACTCCCCTCCGAACTACGAAGCACTTAAGTGTCGACGACTTTAATTTTGTGTTTGCGTCTACTTTGCGGTTTCGAGGCAAATTTTAATACGGTGTGGGTACGCGGCGTCGCTTTGTGAAATTACTTAAATAGATTACCTCGAATCGAGTTTCGCCGTCACGCTGGAAGGCAATTTGTGTAGGACACTGACATCTCCCAAATAAGTGTTGGCTTTGCGCTTATTTAAAGTAAATTCAGCGTTAGCGAGACTTTATTTTAGACGTGGTAAAATCAAAAGACCCTTATTCGACACGATGTTATAAAATCAACATACTAGGGCGATGGTGAGGTGTGTTGACACAACTGACTCGGTTTAATTGTGATCCCTCCTCAGAGGGTGTGACTCCGTCCCTCTCGGCTTGTTTCGCCGGCAATATGTGCGTATCCAACATGACTTAATACCGGCTATAAGCAATTCGCTACGCCTTAACGAACCATTCGCTTTAAGCCATAACATCACTAAAGTTAATTTGTAAAAGGTCGCTGGCCGACCTTTAAAAGCGACGCCTCTATATAAAAAATATTAATTAACTCGCCACGACGGACCACCGCGTTACACGTTTAGTTAACCGGTAAAACAAAGTTACAATAAACTCGAGCGAAACGACGATTTTGTGTTGAAAATATTCTATTTTTTTGCATGTTGCGTGGGCGGCTAAGCGCAATTTGGACGAAAACAAATGTAATTATGTACCCAATTTCAATATAATTGACGTTGGTATTATATTTATAATTGTGTGGCGAGATTTGGAGGGTCGCGGACAATGCTCCACATTCGACATGATATGGACGCCATCTCGGGAGGCGCGGGCGCGAGGGTCACAGCCGGCGCACGGTTATTTAAATGAGCGCTCCCTCGCCACCCGTCAATAAAACATTAAACACGTAACAAGTTTATGCGCAGCGACAACCCTAGCGGATTCCGCCACTTCGTTAATCCGGGGCGGGGGCAGCCCTAAATTAGGGTCGAGACAAGCCGTAATCCCCCGCTCGGCGCGACGGGGGATTTATATTGTTATTGCTCCGCGTCCGGAATTATACGAGGGTTGAGGGACTAATGAAAGGGGAAATTTAATTCCTAATGATTCTCGTCTTAGTCCGTAACGAGGGAACTCGAAAAAGGGCTGCGACCCGCGCACTTTTTATGATTAAGCGTCGACCGAGCCGAACGTTATTCGAATCGATTTCGTCAGTTTGCGTTTCGGTCGTTTAGTGTGTCTTGTTTTTATTCGAGATTGAACGAAGCCGGTATGTTTGTCGAGTCAGAAGTTAACAACCAAATTGGATTACAAATTTATTCATGAAACATTTTCGATGCTCGTACACGACAGTGAGCAGGCGAAGCGTATGTAAATGTGTGATAAGCACGAAGGAGGGACGTGCGGCGCATAGGCCGGCGCCGGGCGTCAAACAGCCGGAGCTGGCGGCCGGCGGCCGGCGTTGCCGGACACCGCGCGCGCTTGTTAACAACTCTCGAACGACCACGCGCCCCTCCGTAATCTATGCACTAGTATAACATGAAATGTTTAACGCGGCATTCGATACACTTATGGTGAACATTAATGTACCTAATTCCATTTTGCTGAAAGACGGCGTGTTTTGAAAGAATTTCACCGACTACGCACGCTACGCGACTACTTCGTAGCAGCTACGTACTATGTTGCAGAGTTTTTAACTTTTATTGGTTATGTGAGTCTTTTGTTTGGTAAATATGGATACCGGCAGGCAGGGTCATTATTCTCAACCACATAATGCACAATGGAAACGTAAATTAAAAGGAAGCCGCGTGGCCGGAGAATGCGCTCCGTTTCACGGAGTGGCGCACGGTAGCGACGTCCTCCGCCCTTCCGCTCATTACTCCGGCGACTAATTGAGATAAATTATGAAGACTTGCAGCGCGCTGCTTGCTGCGAGCCGCCGGTGATCGTGCCACCTACCCGCTAACTACATGCAACGATTTCAATTACCCGCCGGTTCTAGCGTGTTTTTGCTCCGAGCCCGCCGTCCGTTGTTTTTATTTAGTTTATCCGCTCTCGACCGGGTCTGCGGCGATTTAATCGCAATTAAAGCACAAAATGACTTGCTGTAAAAACATTACGGCGCTTCGATGCAATTAGACTTTAGCGGTTATAACGCATCGTAAAGTTGGACGAAGCCAGTGCAATAAATAAGATAGAAGGGTGTGGTCGGGTATAGCAGCCGTGTAGCGGTGTCGAGTATGCGGGAGACGACAGGCGGCCACACACGACGTCACAAAAACCTCGGAGGCGCGGGCGACAGGCGAGAGGCGCCGACCACAACAGACGGGCGCGCGGCAACCGCAGGCGCACCGCCCGCCTCGTCTGTACTATGCAATCCCTCCCTCGCCTCGCCACGTGAGGCGTGTGGTCGCACAACATCCACGTACTTTTTATGACATAGTTACTTATGTGGTTTTGCATTTCATATCTATAATTACATTAGTTACAGTATTCTACAAATCGACGTTATTTCAACACCCATGCCATATGAGTAACTCGTATCACGGTCGATTTCATTGTATGCGACCGGCGTTAAACATTGCACTTTCGTTATGAATCGTCGAGTAGGCGTATTGAATATTTCATTTTGGAATATTGAATCTGCGGGCGCGAGCATCGGAGCTCGTTACCGAACGACACGGGCGGTCGCGTCATTGCGATCCTGGCTATTCGGCACGAAACGAAACAATGAATCGAGTTGCGATTGGAATCACAATCGCTATAAAATACGGTACGTATCTTTATTCCCTTTTATTGCTATTAGATACAAGCTACACGTTTTAACTGATGCAATAAAATGGATTACATCCTGGCATTAAGTTTTATTTGTTAAACTCTACTAAGATACAACATTAATTACAAGTAACTTCACAGTCTTTAAACTTTTATTACCTCATTTCATTCTTATAAATAAAACAGATAATACAGCAGATTCGATAAGCTAAATACCTCGATACTTCGCAACAAATGCTCACTTAATATGATAGAAAATGTATGCGATTAATTCTATAAAAACGGGCCGTGTAACTAGACAGCACTGCTACCGTTTAAAAAGTTACACCTATTTGGAGAGGAAATTTCTCATTAACATTACGAACTAAGCAGATAATTAGTGCCTTGAACTAAAAAACAAAAAAGCAAAATTCATATGGCTGAAATTTACTATGAACGCAATAACGTATCAAGGTATCTCGATGCCTCACAAATACTTAAGTAGCAGAGTATTGAAGCCACTAGTGCAGCGACAAGCAGTCAGACAGGTAGGGAGGGGCGTTATTCGATCAAACCTGCACGAATCGATGCGATACGCCTGGGAACAAAGCCGCTCTAGACGCAATACCTTGATATACCCGCACTGTAACACAAGGCTTACCACTATAGGGTAGTATTTTTTATTTTGTTATGAATTAAATAAGGAGAAGCTTAAGGTACTCTTTGAGCAATTGTGTCAACATATTTCAATATTTTTTTTTTCTTTACCAACATGAAAAAGCAAAGGAGATTAAAACAACACATGGAGTTTTGGCGGGAACGTGAAGAAGTCATGTCGCGTTATTGTATTATTTTCCAAAACTTGTGTCATTTTGAGTGTTCACGTGTAAAAATGGTGAACTTTTATCCACTAAGTGTTCGTGAACGTGCACAAGTGTTGGTGAATAGTATAATGTTGTGAAATGTTACTCTTTGTGTTGTTTCTAAAACTCCATAGAAACCTCTAGTAAAGTCTCCACCACTTTACTGGGGCATGGCGTGGACTTAACCGTGACTTAATTTGCTTGACTTAGACTATGGCTGAGACTAATTTTAATTGTGAAATATTTAACCGCACTTGCAATTTTACAATACTTGACACTGGCTAAATACACAACGTATGGAGCCAAAACATAAGAGAAAAAAAACAACACTTATAGCTTAGTACGATGAAAATGAAGGATGACACCCTTGTCCCTCGACCCTTGGCAACTTACGCTCTATGCTCGTCAACAAGGAAATATTTTGTATAGAGTCTCCTTTGATGCACAACCGCTTTTTACATCGTTCTACAAAGGGAGTCGGTTCCAAAGAGGTAATAAAACTTACCCGTTGTTAAGTTGAAGTTTAAAACAGGTGCTCTTGCTGGCACGACATGAAGCCGGTACAAAGTATATTCGAGTTCATTCAGTTCAGCCGTGCTCAACTTCCTAAGTCTTTGAGCGCTAATTGAACGAAGCATTTCGTCATCAGTTGGCTAGATTCCTATTAAACTAAATACCGAAGTAATAAATATTAATTCAAAGCTATTCATACTGTCATGATTAGTTCTGCGAGAGCAGATTATAAATTCTGAGACGGAGCCTGTGACTGGGACAAGACAGATAATCCAGCGAAATAATGTGGATGCACTGGTATAATCTATGTATTCGCTATCAAGGGGATGTTGTAAGAAGATTAACTACACCAAAGTGCACTGTGATACAGTGCTCAAACTACAACATATTCGATTAGGTAGTTAAATTTTCCTACTATGATGCTGCACATGCCAACAATACATGTATTTGAGTAATGTTTATACCTAAGTAAATTTATAAGGGATAGAATGAATTTGGTAATTAATTAGAATTAAAAAATGCTTATGCGATACCGACACGCAAAAGAAACGTATTCATATTTTTACTTCGGAAAGCATTTGATAAACGTCAAATATAATACATTGGATTTAAAATGTTTTGCTGTGGGATTTTATATTACTGGATAAGCTTCAGTACTGAGCAGATTAATTTACTGTACGGAGCTTTGTTATAGAATAGAAGCATAGACGCGAGGCTGACATCAAACTGCGCACTTGGCTGAACAGAAGCACAGGAGGATTAGGTGAATAATATCAACGTACAAGTAGCTTGGCTGGATCAACTATTCACTTTAGGCTTTGAGGCGTTTACTCTTGTAAAGACAGTACAAATGATACTGTCTTGGCATGGGTATCACCAATGAACAGAAAATATTAATCAAACAAAGAAATCCGTCTATATTTCCATGTTGCTTGCCAGTATTTAAAATAAACTCCCCTAATATAAAAAGTATAAAATGTCAGAAGTGATGTAATTTACATTTCTTCGTGAGCAAACAAATACATTTTTCAGGGTTAGGTTAGGACAAGTTTAAACTCCACGCCGTATGATTTGAAGACGAAGATTCGATAATTTCGGATATTGCAACGTATAGGAATGTAAAAGTGAATACACTAGAGATTCCCGTTACATCATCTGGCATGCCCGCCGGGAGTAGCAAATGCAAATCCTTGCATTGGGAACATCTTGGATCAATATAACCGCAGCAGCAGTAAGCAACTAAGAAGGTACGTCGAATCAACGATATCTAAAAATTATAGAGGTATTCCAAACTTAAGCGTTATCATCTAATTACTTAAAATGATCCGTGTTAATATTATAGTTCAAAAGCATTCCTAAATACTAATAAAACTCAGTTTGGTAACTCGCGACCGAGTCGAGTATTCCTGTTCAAATATTTAAAAGACTTAAAGAGATCACGAAAGAATTTCAAGTTTCATTTCGATGGAAAGAATGCCAACAAATTAAACTTTGTATCAAGACTTGAAATAAAAAATAAAATACCGAGAAAGCGACTACCGCGCAATCTGTTTCACTTTAGGGCGTCTTAATAATTACAAGTGGCCATTCTTTCCAATTAAGAAAAGTCTCGAGCTATAAATTGTGAGGGTTGTCGCGCACGGAGCGGCCGCTGTTACACCGCGCGTAAACATGCCGCGCTAGGGCTGCCTCTCGCGAATAGAACATCAACACACCGACACCGCCTCCAGTTTTGTTTTTGTTGTTTAATAAAGCACTCAATCTTTGCCTCTACAAACATAAGTCGTATTTACACCGCGCGGAGCTCCACCTTAATTAAAGGAGCGCACCTTTAAAAAACGCAACGACCCGGCATATCGGAGAACAAACGCAAATTTATTCTGACCGGAGTTTTTTCGGCATCTATTAAATAAAGAAGTCGAGGAGAATGCTAAACAAGGTTGAGCGGCCCTCAGCCTGCGAGTTTTCCACTTGAAGTCGTGTGCGGGGCAAGGGTGGCGGGCGGCGGGCGGCACGGGGTGGCGAGGGGAGTGTTATTCAGAGTGGCTTAGATAAGGTAAGGAGGATGAAGAGGCGAGATGCGCGGCGTAATGAACCGGCTTCGAGCAGTTTTTGTGTGGTTCAGGCGCCCAAATTGAATATTAGGCGCGATTTGAGAGCGAATGAGCGGGCGGCAGAAATAAATCCGCGGTTATTATGTTACCCGAATGAGGTTGTGGAAGAGAAGCTCGCTCCTCTGTGCTCCGGCCGCTGCTCAATTTTGCGTCGGTGTAAATTGGCTCCCGTAAACTTGGTTATTCTGCGGGAGTTTAAGCAGCTTTCTTGAAATTAATTTATGTTTAAATGAAAATGAGTACGTTGTTAAACATCAAGCGATTCTATTTTAACATGCTTTGAAATTAATAATTATCCTGATATTGCGTGTTTGCAGTATTCGTACATAATAAAGTTTAATATGCTTGTGCTCCATTACGGATACACAAAGAGCATAAAGCGATACAAAACACCGAACAAAAATAAACGACATCCTTTTAGCACATTTTGCTTGCTAAAATATACTTACTTTTTCACGTGCAACGCACTTTAAACAGTACAAACGTTCTACATTGGTAAATAAACATTGGTCTGATGTATCGGAAAATCAAACAGTCGACGTGCGATGTTTGCAAATAAACATGGAGCTCGCAACTGTGTAGCACCTCCGTGATTCGCAGTAAAACACTGGCCAAACGAGCGCAAGCGAAGTAGGCAACGGAGGTAACCTGACGCCCCCGCAAGACGCTCGCTTTATGTAAACTTTATTACTGAGTGCACTCCCTGCCCCCACAGATCGAGTGCACTGGAACAGAGTTCGAGCTAGTGACACGCATTCATTGCACGCACACCGACTTATTTCAATTTATTTTTATGAATAAGAATAATAAATAATAATAAAATAATAAATAAATATCTGGGACATTTTTGCACACACGGTCATCTGACCCCAAACTAAGCAAAGCTTGTAATATGGCTGCCAGAGACTGATATACGTACATAGATATTTTTAAATACATACTTATATAGATATTAACACCCAGACATAGAACAAACACAAATATTCATCACATGAATGTTTGTCCTAGATGGGAATCGAACCCACGCCCCCAAACACAGAAGGTAGGTTCACTACCAACTGAGCCACCGGGGCAGTCAAGAAAGCCAATATGTGCATATTTACGTATAAGATTACAAAAACAATATATAGTGCGTAATAGACATCGATAGGGATATCCTAATCCTAACTAATATTATAATTTAGAGGAATATGGTTGGTTTATAAAGCTTCGAGGTATAAAAATAAATACCATCGTCTCGAGGAAAAATCCTCGCTTTCGCGAATCAGAGCTCCCTATATGAAGAATTGACTAGAATACCATTTATTAATAGGTCGAATTACAACAACTTATTATAATTAAATAGAGTTGGGCATCACACCATATCTCGTCTTTTTTTTTACATTATACTAATTATAAAATAAAATTCAGCTGTACAGGGGCTGTAGTATTGAACAATACAATTATTTACTGCACAGGCTCTAAATGGCTATATAATTATTTTCATAATACTCTTTAAAAGTATAAATTGATCTGTCTAACAAAAGCATCTGGACAGTGTTGGAGAATTGTACTCCAAGTAACTTTGTCTCTCTGTCTGGATGTTTGTCGCGTTATCACGGCTAAGCGACTGAACGAATCATGGTAAAAATTTATAAGGAGTTACTGTATATCACAAAGATGGAGGCCACTTTTTTTATATCCACGCAAACGAAGTCGCGAGTAACAACTAGTTATATTATATCTAAGTCTATCAAAGAAACTTGAGTACATCCCTGTTCTCTAAAGCTAAGATAAAATCTCGTCTCTCAAAATATGTCGAACTTCGAGATTTCTTATTCTCAACGCTATATTTTGAGACATTCACGATGGCTACAGTGCGAGATTCATCGAGTGGTCGAAGGCAATCGAGACGAGAGACAGTCGAGATTGGAATCTCTAAATCGACATCAATTTGCCATATCTCCGAATAGTACTTTGAGTTTTTACAAACTGTTAAAGGCTCTACGCCTTATGATCGAAAATTGTTGTAAATTCGGGTGTTGTAGAGATACTTCTGAGTTAAGTATTAGACAATATTTTCGTCTTATTTAGACAATGTGAGCAAGAGTCCCGAGTGTTCGACAACGCCCCAAACCTAATTAACAAATTACGAGAACTAAAGCAAGTTGATGTACTACCTAAGTAAATAGTATAGTTTGGTTGAAATTGCGCGGCGCGGCTGTGCATTACTCTGCTCCCGTGTTTGCTAAGATCGAGCGCTCCGTGCCTCCGTGAGCTGACTGTCGACAAGCACCAAGCCACAGTTCAGAAATCACAGACATACAACTTCAACAGTTTCATAAATACATGGGGTATTTCTAGGTTGGGTACCAATGTGTGTTGCCATTAATGACATATGGAACTGAAACGTGGTCCTACACTACTGGCCTCTTGAAGAAACTCAGAGTCACACAGAGGGCAATGGAGAGTGCTATGCTCGGATTTTCTTTGCGCGATAAAATCCGAAACGAGGATATTCGTCGAAGAACTAGTCATCGATATAGCGTTCAGAGTTTGCAAGCTGGTGTGGCAATAGGCAGACCACATCACTCCAATAACCGATAACCGATGGGGAAGGAAGGTTCATGAGTGGCGACCACAAACCGGAAGAAGAAGCGTAACCGGGCCTGCAACTAGGTGGATCGACGAGATTGTAAAGTCGCGCGCAACCGGTGGATGCAAGTGGCACGTTGACGGTCGGTTTGTCGCTCTAAGCGGGAGGCATGTGTTCAGCAGTGGACGTCTTCTGACTGATGATGAATAACGAATGAATTTCTAGATTCTATGTCGACGTTGATTATTTCTATATTGTCACTACATGTTATAGTGACTTTACCTATTGATTAAAAAAAAAACATATCAATCATTTTACTACGAACAAAACAAAACAAAACAAAATAAGTAAATTGGGTTCTATGTGATGACGATAATGTCATCCTTGACCATTTCGGCGACGGGGACTGGATTTCTATAAGATCAAGTATGATCAAAAGTAGTTGCAAAATAGTTAATTTTTGGTTAGCTTTTTCTGCTGTGTACTCTATGTATAGTTTTATAAACTGATTTTGCGGAGTTGTCCTTCTGTAGCCCTGTGTCGAGGTGAGGATGGTATCGGGGTCACACTCTCGAGATAAGCTCTTCACGTGCCATCCTCGAGTTATAAACATGCCGACCACGATGTTGGTTTTATGTCTAAGCTTAAGTCGAAAGTATGTTACGGACTGAAAGAGTGTTGCGACTGATGTGAAGGAAAAGATGTCATCAATACTATTGTCCAAATAATACCCGTATTATTAAAACAAAATGTGTTAAATTTCATAGTGATATTTATTTGATAAAAAAGGGGCTAAACTAAACATAACAAACTAGCTCGTTTCACAAAACACTGATTACTCAGAACATTTATATTGAAGGGTTGACGTCCATTGACGCTGTCAACTGATAGTGGGTTTAAAGAAACTAATGATGTACGTTAATTACAATTGAATACAAATACTACGTAAGATGAAATAATAATTGATTGGAAGGAAAGATTTTACGTTTTGGCTGGTTACTTAATGTTAACACATTACTGAAGTAGGTGAACTAAATATAAAAAGCTTCAGAGAACGACTAAAATCATAAAGAGAACGCTTTGAATTCAAAATGAATGAAATATGAAACAGAAATATCCGTCAAACCGAACTAGGTTAGCGCAACAAAGACAATACGAAGCCCGGAGAGCGAGGTATCGATTCGCATGCATTTTGCATAGCCAGGGAGCCAGGCACATCTGTGCCCCGTTCTGTGGCGTGCAGCCGAGCGTGTCGAGGGAGGCAACCCTAGCGCATTCTCGACACCTCACGACCAACTCACTTCACGGTAGGGTTACCACCTCCACCGATTCGAGTGTCGATGTTTAGTTGCTAAACTTTCAAGTGCTTCAAAACATCTATGACTCAAGTGGCACTTAACCTTTTACTGGTTTTACTTCAACAGCTTCGTTGTCTGTTTGCATGACGAATCATGGTAATAAATACTTGAGACGTGATGTGAGACAGCCCTGACGCGAGTTCGAAGGACATGTACGTAGAACTAAAAGAAGCACTCTGAAACGAGTGAACATAACGAGTTCTTGTCTTGTCTTAGTCTGTAACACTCGTTTGTCTGTAGATTGCGATTTTTGTGTTTTGTGTCAGGTTCAAGTTTACCTTAAATAATGTGCTACTCACTGATTATGACCTTTAAAGTCTAGGCAGTAGGTTTGGGTACAAGATTGTGATCCAGTTAGCGGTATGTAGGTGAACGAGCGATCACAGCGTACTAGTGGAATGCACGAGTGGTGGGTAGGTGCCACTTGCCTTGCGCCACCCTCGCCTGCCGCACTCACACCGCACTCTACGCCACGCCACACCACGCGCCTCGCACCGTGTTATGAAATCAACGTGTTCGAGCGAAACACTCCACGTACATTCCCAAATGGAAAAGGCAGCTGCTACCTCGTACCTACACGCTCGTGGGGGAATTTTTCAAAGCAAAATTTCGCCGACGGAATTTTAACAACTCGAGCGAAATTGGAAAAAGTTATGCGGTACTCACGTGTCTCTCTTCCGCCGAGCTGATACCTGTAACCAACGGGAAATGTTATTGCAATATGGGTAAACATTATTTATTTCGTATAAAGATTTAACATTTATTTCTGTGTAGTGAATTAAAGAGGATATGAGGAAATCGAAAATGTTGACGTTCGCAGTGAGATTATTGGAATATCTCAAACGAGAAATAATAACGTAGGTAAATTTTCAGGGTAATGAGTTCGTTATTTTCTCTTTTTGAGAATTATAAAGTACTTAGATATCTGTCAAGCTCAAGAGATATTTTATAAATCGAATTCTTTCCGGGAATCGTTAGAAGTGGTCCCATTTTTGTATATCATGCAGGAGCGGAATTGCCATTTCTTTATTGCATGAATTTAAAGCATAATATACAGGTTGTCACTGAAAGGTGCAACAATATTGATAGTTACATGTACTTATCATTACAAACAACTTTTACTTGATTTATCTTTTACTCGTGATTTCAGGGTAGGTCCCATAATAAAAGGTGTTCATAATGATGATATCTTTTAATATTGTTGTACATTTCAGTAGCATATTGCTATAGGAATATCAAAGCGAATTTTGTAGATTGTAATTGATGTTCCGGATTGAAGGGCAATGTTTCCCGTGAAATTACTGGGCACAATGAGATTTAACATCTGATACCTCAGGGTGCGCAGGTGCTCAGGTACCGCAGTGCGGTGCCGCGCAGAGTTTAAAAGTGCTAAAGTTCAAAATTTTGGATGTCATTGAACTGTAATAGACAAGCGTGACTTTTAACATCAGGTGAGCGAGTTGCTCGTCTCGTCAGTCAGTAAAAAATAAATTACATAGCGTTGATTTCCGAATAGTCGAGGACCTAAGTTGTAATTTAGTAAGCATATTATGCTGTACCTTCCCGTTTTAATAGACTATTAGTTACCATGGTTCATTAGTTAGTTTTTTTTCTCTTTTGTTTTGGCTCCACACGTTGTGTATTTAGCAAGTGCCTAGAGTATTGTAATATTTCAAGTGAAGTTAGTTGTGGTTGTGATGTGTGTATGAATGTTGCAACTGATGTTGCCGTCCCATGGGCTTGCCTGCTTGACTTCTGCCTCTCATCTGTCGCTTTTAGCTGCTTTTCCATTTTATGTTCTTTTGTTAATTTGTGCTTTCGTTTGAGATAGTTTTTGAAGTAGTAGTAGGTACAGTAGTTTTTTGTAAAAACCCTAATACTAGCGTATATACTTACGCTATTCTCTCTTTTATGAGTTAGGCAGCTTAATTAAATGGTTGATTAGGTAGATTGGGTACAACAAAAGAGAGTAGACATTCTATATTCAAACATATGTTTAGTATCCGGAAACCGGTATAGGCAGAATCCAGTGACAGCAATTTGCAATAGAGAGAGTACTTCTAGCCTGCAAATTGGCTAGTCAGATGCGTCGCACATACGCCCCAGAAAAGGCAATGGCGCTACTCGGGGAACTACCCCTCTGTATCAATCAGTGCTTTCTATACATATATTCTATACTATATTTGACTGCCCCGGTGGCTCAGTTGGTAGTGAACCTACCTTCTGTGTTTGGGGGCGTGGGTTCGATTCCCATCTAGGACAAACATTCATGTGATGAACATTTGTGTTTGTTCTATGTCTGGGTGTTAGTATCTATATAAGTATGCATTTAAAAAAATATATATGTACGTATATCAGTTTCTATATATGCGAAGTCCAAAAGAGGTCATTAAAATCATAATTTTAAATAACAAATCACCGATTGCGAAACAGTTGTCCCTAAAAAAAGTTTTGAAGCACAATATAACGTGTGGAACTTTATTTTTATTCGAGATTTAGATCATCTACATCGTACTTTCCGCTCGACATGCCGTTTCTAGCTAACCCTGTATACCGCGGCGGTTAAATAACGCCGACACACTTACCCCCAGGCGCCGCATATAACGGCCTCATCTAAATGTCAGCCCGTAATTACCTCTATGACATGCTTTTAGGTGAGAAAGTTATTTACGACAGTGACATCGATCAAGTTTTTATGAATTCCACTTAATATTTCGGCATGGACAAGAAGAACGGAGTGGAAGCGAGCCTAATCTAAATAATTGCGTCGAATGTGGTTGCGGTCGTTCAGATCTGTATGTACGGTACACTGGCTACGGAATTGCATGCATCAAAGGCATCACGCCTCAGTTGATTCGTCTCAAGTTTGTGAGCAATTGCAGGCAATTCCATTACTATTCACGTGCGGTACATATGTACGGGTGTGTACATAGTCTGCACGGCCGTATTAGCGATGCATGTATTGATACTATTAATTTAAATGCAATAGCCTCAATTACTGGCGAACTTAAGCTTAAGTCCACTATTCGCATGAATGTGCATATGTTAGTTGAAATAACTGCAAACGCGTCATAGTTGATTAATTAACGCATTCGTTCTTCAAGTCAATTATTTGTGATATTACCGATAGCACAAGTCGAGTAGTAATTTTTGACGAACGATGTGGCTCAGTGGTAGCACGTATGCCGCGTATGCCTTATGAGCTGGAGGTTCCAGGTTCGATTCCCGGCCGGGTAAATGTTTGAATAGACTTTAAAATATCTGCTCTGTGTTTGTGCGTGAATTTCTGTTTCATGGCTTTCCCGAGTTTTTTTGTTTTCGTCAACATTTTATTTCTAGTGGGTCATGTAGAAGTTTAGTAATTTAGTTAGTATGATAACGCGGCCAGGCACACTCAAGTCACCCGCAAAATTACGTTACTAATTGAGTAAAACACGCGACGCTCACACCAGCAAGGAATAATTAATTGAGCTTGGGCCAGGAGCCGGGCGGGTGGCGGGGGCCATCTGCGCGGTAACTCTTACATCAGTACACCGATAATGGCACAAATTAGCCGGGGAAGTGGCGGGCGGGAGGTGGCAGGGGGAAGGGGCGCTAAGCCGGAACATCCCGGAGCGCAGATTACCGCTTGCTTTTGTAATTAACCGAAGCGACGGGCGGCTTCCAAATCCATTTCTGTGTTACAATTTCATTTGTGGCGCGCTATACTCCGCGTGTCTCTCGGATTAGGTATACGCTGTGAAAACTGAAAACCTACAATGTGTCCCTCGAAACAAATAATGCGAAAGCATCGAATAATAATTTAGTTTTCTCTCATTTCGTTTTAGTTTCATTGCATTTTCGGTATCTTAAAGCTTTATAAATTAGATATCAGTTGTTCAGTTGTTGTTGTTATATCAGGTTTTTTCTTTTTGTTTTGATTAAGAAATTTATTATCATTTATTATTTAATTTATCATTAGGTTTTATTTTTAAACTTGGACGAAAGATGAGTATTGTGTTGGAAATATTTCAATTTGTTTATAACTGTATACAAATACTGTCCAAACACACGCATAGATAGGCAACAATTCGAGGAATTGACTTAGGTATTCATACTCTGAAAGCAATATCGGGCGAGTCGTAGCCGTCACCGATCCGAAAACACGCAAACAGCGAGTTCAAAAAGCCTCTCGAACCTGGTAAATATTGAAACAGAAGTGGGATCGGAGACGTCTGCCGTGGCGAAGGCGGGTGCGGGGTGCGAGGGGGGTAGCGGGGTGGTGGTGAGGCGGAGAAGGTACTAATAGTCTCCAGTGGCACACAGCAAACAAGACGAATACACAAACAAGCGACAGTCTCTTAAAATATTCATCCATGTATCGAACCGTTACTTACGGCTCATACGTGATTTCCTTTTTTGATACATGGGAAACTTTTTCACGTCTGAGACTTATGTATTAAGACCGTAGAAAATAGTATTTACTTGTTGATTTTGCAATATGATCCAGAAGTTTCTCAACATTTTTGTTTCAGAATCACCAACTGATTATTTAACAAAAAAATTGAGAAAAGAAATTGAGAATCTCTTAGACTAGACTAGCAAAAGTATACAAGTAGTGTCTTATTAGCTGCACTTTACAGTTAACTCGTGATTAAGCAGTTTTCTCGAAAAATAAAATACCATCTGTTCATCCTCATTATGAAGCCATAGAAAGGCTGAGGTACAGACAGACCGAGAAACAGGGAACGATGTAGATACCTTAATATTTAAATAACTAATGTGATTAGAACATACCATTTCCTTTATCATCTGGTCGATGTAAGTCCGGGGGTTTGGCTAGCACTGACAGGGGATGGTGGGGTACTCCGAGGCCAAGGAGGCCCGCGGGGGGTAGAGCGCCTTGCCCTAGAAGTGGCAACGGCGGTGCGCCGTGCGCTGGGAGGTGTGCCGCATGCATCTGCTGCAACAGCCGCGGAAGGTCTGGCCTTTGTTGCTGCAACAAAGATTATAAATAACGTTTAAGATTATAAAAGTTTCATTTGTAAGTTTTCTATAGGTCAGACTCAGTATCAGAGTTTTAGTAAAGCTAAACGACGAGCCTAACAATAACGTGAATTTACTTCACGAACATTATTTATAGCTAACTTCTAGCCATCTTGGCTAACTCACGAAGAAGAGATACTTCTGCGGACGTGAGTCATTAAAAAAATATAAAATAACTCCAAAGTGAGTCTCTTCGCAACTTTGAACATAAAGAAACTTTTAATGCGAAGCAAACACGTGCTCGAAATTACTGCTAAACTGTTAGACTAAAAACCCAACCTCGACAAAATAAAGCAATGCTTTTAGTTTCGAGTACCGCCAGTAAAAGTGGATTGATGTGTCGCAGAGCTCCGTGCATTTTTAAAACGAAGTCGAGCCAAATTAAAAAGTCCTCGACGCTCGCGGCTCCCTCGCACCGCGATATTTTAAATTTTAAATGAGAGTTTCGCCGGCGGCGGCGGCGACTGAGCGAAATTGATTACTCCTTCTCCATTATTCCCCTTTTCCTCTTTTCCGCACTTCCCTTTCCTATCTCGTTTAACGATATTATTATACATGGCGGGTCGCCTGCTCCGTGCCCGCCACCGCCTGTGGTTCGCGCCCCATCCCAAGCTTTTTCCGCTCGGACGGGCACGTTCTTTTTTTTAGCCGCCGAAAATTAATTGGATTTTCGCCGAGGGTGGAACATATTTTTTATTGGCCGCTCACGGCTGTGATTTATTGTGTGTCAAAAGGTGGCGAGCGCCACTTAGTTGAGAGTGCTTTTTTACAAAAGGGGAGTATTTTTAATTTGTATTTGTCAAATTGGGATGTTTGCATTTGTACGCCTGTGCTTATTAAAAATATTATCCCGCAAAGAACTACATAATTACACGCCGCCAGATTTGATCTGATCTTTGATCTTCAAATATACTAAAGTAATTAAAGTCTCTACTATCCCACAATTATGATCGAACTTTAATAATTCAGAAGATTCATCAAGAATCAACACTTGGTATATACCTAAAGCGTTCCAATTACGGGCGGCAATTTTTGTCATTGACCTATGGGTTTATATCAATCGTAAACAATTTGAAATCTTCTCGAGAATTCGAGGCAGATTCTAATGACCTCAACACCTCAGACCTAGCTCTTAACCCGAGATAGTAATTAACACGAGTAGATAGCTGCCTTTATTTAGACGACTTTGTATCGTAAGCGTGAACTTTGGAGTAGCAAGAGATTACAAAAACAAAATGTGAATGAAACATTTTGCAGAAAACGGACTTATTTTACATTACATTTTTTCTGAGGAAAAACAACAGGTAGAAAAGCAACTACCGAATCGGGGTTACCCTAACCAAATATTCAATGTGCGAGCCTACATATTACAAACATTTCGCGCGATCCTAACTTTTCCCTCGTTACGGTGCGGTGACGTGATCCCACCGGTGTCGGTATCGAGACCTCGGTCACCCCTCTCCCTTCCTCCGCCCGTCACCCTCCCACACACCCTGTGCTGTTATGAATGACAATAACTCTCCGTGATACCTTGCCATACTTTTTCCATATTTAGACGTGATTAAACACTCCCGATACCGTCCCCCGGGATTAAAATTCGTTCCCCCGACTTTCCCATCCGTTTACTTATCTCTCTGCCAACTTCGGTGTTTGTATTATCGACCGAATTAAACTTTGATTAAGTTTCTTTGGAACAACATGGGGCGTCTCAGACGTTATTATTTTTTCATTTCATTTTGAAGCGAAAATCTTCGGTCTCAACTATGATAATGTGATGAATATCTATAAAAATTCGTAAAATTGATTCATTTTTGATACAACACGAAATTTAAAATAGCAGTCTGGTCTGATTCGAGATTTATTAGAATTGAAAATACATTTTTACCAACTCGGGTCATTAAGTATTTGAATTCAATTTAAAACCCCGATTTAAATGTATTTTTTTTTATATTGGATTGATGAAAAGTTATCGATGGACAAGGACAGTGGCCCATAACTATGTCGTCCAACACGAATGTAATAAAATAGGGAGCAATACCGAAATCGAATCCCATCGCATTAGAGATCAGACGCGGTGGCACGTACAAATAACTATTCCGTAGGCACCCAGCGTCGTCCTTCCAGCAGACGTGCGCTGTCTACCGAAGCTTTTGTCACGTGAAAAATGCGCCGCTGGATCGTCGGGTTCGGGTTTTCACGCCACATTTACCCCCGCCCATACGCTCGGGGATTATTCACCATTTATAAATGGATAGAGCACGCCAGCCGAACAGATTTCTACGCATAAATATTTTCCCTCGGCTTAACAACCGATATTTTTTATCCGATCTGTTTGGATTAAGCTTCGCAGTGGGCGAGACTGAAACTCTGAAAGGATATACATGTTCCATGTTGAAGTGAAAAATATATCTCATTTTACATAGAGGCTATTTCGAATGCTATTTATGGCTTGCGAATGATGTAAATTTAACACTAAAGATAACAAAACGGTTTTAATGATCCTGTCTAAAATGCGTAGCTTGTCTAAGGTTCATTGACTTTTAAGTAAAGATCAGATAGGAGATCTTAAACGCATTAGAATAATCTAGAGAACCATTACCGAAGCTAGAATGACATTTAAAAATCATTAACTTTCTCAAACGATTCCGTTGCTGTAAACTACACGGTGTTTCGTCTCAAGTTCTCTAACAATTTGTTATTAGGAAAGTTCCTTCTGTAGCCGCAATCCCACAGATCAGAGAGTAGTTTGTACGTATTGTAACCATAGTTTAAGTAGCAGTTACAATGCCGTAACACACTTAAATTATCAGGAGTGGGTTTGCGGTCGGGTGCGCATTAAAGTGCTATTATAGACCGATTGCCACGGGCCTCGTCTACTGATGGATTGTGTAGTTGCATTGGTAATTATATTGATTAGTCATTCGATACAGGTTTACTGAGACTTGTTGACTTTGTAATATGTCTTATGAACTAAAATGATTGTTATTAATAATGTGTTGTCTAAGAAGTTGTTTTAGGCGCTAAGTACTTCTGTGAGCAAGCTCTTAGCTATTTTAAAGTTAGCGACATAATAATGTTGTTACTTAGGTATATACATAGAGCACTAGAATTTTCTTGTTTTATTTGTCACTATAATCAAGGCAGGCGTTGATTTGGTGATGAATATAGATCCTATCTCAGAGCTCAGTAATAACAGCAAAACACACCATTCCCAAATAACTTCCTATGTTATGAAACGGAGTTTACTCTGTTTACAAACCGTATCTCTGCAGACAAAGTGAGAATTATCTTCGCTCGTAAAAGGTTTAAAGTTCAGCGTTAATAATTATTTACACGAGACTGCGCAGAGTCGTTTACATGTGAATGTCGGGTATAAAACGACGGTGTGAGCTACAAAGAGGGTAGTTTGGGTCCGGGGGTGGTAGGGGGAGCACGCACCATTAGGCGGGAAACCTCGAGTCCCACACGCGACGCCAACACGTGTTACACTTTCAACGTAATTGCTTCTAATCACATATATTATACCTAAACTAAGCTCACTGAAACTACTTACATTGAACTGTACGGGAACTTTGTTCACTCTTGATAGGTCAAAAGTACCCGGAAATAGAGATAAGTTAGTAACGTTATATTCGTGGGTAGAGAATTTTATTTTTTCTTGCTGTACACACAGTGCCTTTATTAACTAAGCAAAATACATACAAACTACACTACTTACCTACTACATAAAAATAACAGTTGGATCAACCAGAGACCATTAAAGTTCTATAGATAATCCAAATGTTCAAGCCCACTACCAGTTGGCAGAGTACCCAGCATACTGGCGGCATTACCACGCTGAATGGCAATGCTTTTGCGTTGAGCCAAATAAACGACAGCATTTTGGTCACGTGTCGCGTCAACCAGGGCCTCTGATATGTTTTTGAAAATATTTCTTATATCGATATACTTATATTAATTTATTTTTTTCATAAAACGGGAATATTCACGTTAAATTGAGTCGGTTATTCCGATTATAGTTTCGATGATCACATTCGTGACCTTTATCAAGGAATGCTAAGCGTGACACGCCTTGACTGATTACTATATTAATATTGTAAGAGGTTATTTTCGTATTTATTACAAAAGTGTTCTGACAAAATAATAGGTACCTACCAACTTCATTAGGTATTTATCCGTCCAATATGTTTTCTTCGACATAAATCCTACAACAATACCACCTACAACTCAATTCTCCTGGCAAATAGGGAACATTAACAACGTCTTATTACTAAAAAAGTTGCGATAATAGGAAAAACTCTCGGGCCGGATCAGTCGTAAAACTGATTACATAATTTCATTGGAAGCGACGACAGAACGGCCCCTAACTCACTTCCGAGCGTTGAAAAACAAGGAATCTAAGCGGTAGGGGAATGTTGGGGCGAGGGTGTACTGCATCAAAAGTCTTGCGACTTTTTGCGTCGCATTGTTTTCAAGCAGAATCTAGACAGAGCTTAACAACCAAAGTTTTTTTTTGTTTCATTACCAGACTATTTTTCATATTTAACTTACTGACACTGTTAACTCCAGAAAAGAGACAAATCATTAGCGTTGAGTATCGAATGTATTCAGAAGCTTTTCAACTTTTTTGGGTAGACACCCAGTCTTGTTTGCGTAAATGGCGAAACGCTCTCAAGATACAAGTCACATGAAGCATTTTTACGCAGTATGACAAAAGCCTTAGCGACTGGGGAAAAGTTAATGCGGCTCGTCGCCCGAGCGCCGCGTCGCGAACGAGGCCTGCAATGCAATATTTATCACCCGCCACGGACGTGCCTGCGAAAAAATGACAAATTCATGTTTCCTCGCCGCCGCCGCCACCCGACCTGCCCCGATTTATTCCCCTCGTAATTTTAACCCGAGGGCGCGTTCCCCGCACAAACTAGATAGAAATGTTTTCACGACTCGCTTGTTTATTAAGCTATCAACTGGGAAACAGATACGCTCTATTTACACGAGCGCTCGTGTTTGCTCACCTATCTCCCGAGATAATGTTGCATAAACGTCGTACGCGTAATACACTTGTTTATTTCACATGTGTACGGTAAGGCATTCAATTACAAACGATCGAGTCGTAAACGACGGCGTGCAATCGAATCACATAAGATTCTAGACGCGTATCTGCGACGGAGGCCGCACGTACTCGAGTGTATCGATCCGCATGCGACGCGAATATTGTTTCAATGTGACATGTATAGGTGAACCGGGAGGAGCGTCGTATCTGGAAGCTATTACCTCCGCGAGCCACCCTTCGGAGCCGCGGCGTGGAATAAAATCAAAAGAAATGATTTACTCGGCGATAACGCGCCGACGACAACCCCCTCGGCGAGCTCACCCGGCTCGAGTTCACACACATCGCCCGAACACAATACAGAGCTGTTTCACGCGGTATCTATCAACCAGCAGCCGGCTCCCACTGTGATTCGTGACGCACTCGACCCGTTTTCCGTTTGCGCCGTACACTTCGCAGCGTTACTGCATCGCTAATTAAATTACATTCTCTGATTGCTAAAAACTGGGCGCAAACAATGGTAAAAGGAAATTAAAACATCGCGAACAAAGCTTTAATAAAAACAGAACGTTTAAACGAAACGGAGCACTCGGAACGGTGAGTGATTTTAATAGGCGAGCAAACAGACCCCAATTTGAGGAGTATTCCCTCTTCACAAATCGGCGCGCGATGGAATCGTCGCAAATCAGACGGGGGCGGCACGGGCTCTCTCCAGGGAGAGCCCCTTTGATCCCTCGCTGACCCGAAAATAAAAAAGGTTCGTAATAAAAAAAGGACCGACATACGGAAGGTGGCGCCGCTTTTTTATTTAAATTAGAGTGTTTTATAGGGAGAGGGCGATATTGCGTTTTGCCGGTGTCTCGGGGTTCTAGCTCCGCGGAAAGCTATCTCACTACACGAGGCTAAATCCCCACGAACCGGGGCGATGAACCTTCGGTAAATACTTTGGGGTCTTAAGGTATTTCCTTTTATCCCTCTCTGGGTATTTTCCGATCGTATCTACGGAATAAAAGGATGTTACTCCGCCTTGTCGAGTAACGATACAACTAAAACGAAACAAAATGAACATGCAGTAAAACTTATGTAATAACTTAGTCAATTGACACCTCGAATGTCGAAGTGTGATATTTAGTAATCTCAGATTAGAGGTTTCCAATGTGAGTTAGTAATAGATGCTATTTAACCGATCAGCAGAAAAGAAAAACACTTTTTAAAAAAGTATTAAAATATGTATAAGTTCAATCAAATATATAATTAATAACTTAATGCCATGAGCGAACTGCGCCGAGCGTGTAAATAATTCATGAGACATTTGATTATCGTCCAAAACTTACGTTTGGGTTTAAATGATGCTAAATCGTCGTTGTTTGCATACCGGAGCGATGTATTTTATTGTTTGTTTCGAGTTGGCATTTGAAATGAGTGTGGATGTGGCAGCGAGCGACAACAATGTCGTTCGTAGTGTGTGATCGAGTTGGCGGCGAGCCAAGGATTCCCGTACCGCAAGACTACCAGCCGCAGACGACTGAGCGACGAGTGACTTCCAACGTTTTATTTTCGCCCTCATTATCTCCAAAGTGATTTATTTTAGTACACATATCCACACGGATCTCGAGCGCCGAACGTTAACACATCGAGAATAGGTCGCACTAACGACTTGGCAGCCAACTGCCAATGTATTGAAATAATAGACGGCAATGAAGTCCTCACGACATCCTCAAGCTAAAAAAAACGGCATTAGCGTATAGTGAAATTAGATAGATCGCAAATTTGAGGGCGGATACTAATTTAGTTGAGTATTGTTAGCGTCGTGAATGCAAATTGATGTGTAAACGCTGAACGTAGTGATTACAGCGCACGAACACCCGACACCGCTGGTACTCGTAATGTCGACGGAATATGTTGAATCATGCTCTCCCACACATGACAAATGTCGGTTACAAATTATATAAACACGCTAATTCGCGGTTAACGTGCCAAAACCGTGCACTTAATAAAATAATTTTATACAATATCGGCGGTAGTTTGTAGCAATTTTATCAATAGCTTTTCGTTGTTGGCGCGCGGCCAAGCTCCTCGGCGCGGCTTAGATCGTTTAATTAACGACCGTCGAACTTTCGACCTGTTGAAAGCCCTGCTTTAGAATCGACTTACTTTGCACGTATCTCTAGCTTGTTTTCAACGGGTTCCGTTTAGATTTTATATATTATGTAGCGAAGGTTCAGGTCAATTGTTTTATAGAAAATCAGTATACTAATGCATAAATATAAGATGCGTCTAACTACTACGAATGCAAAAACGTGTTGGAGCAATGATTGACATTATTTGAGCTTATCGACAGGATACTCAAGTTATTAGCTCTGTTAAGCTAATAATCTGAGTGCCTGTCAGCATATGCCAAGGTTTTCACAATTGAAGTCATCAAACCCCATTGTCAGCCAAACAACTTAGATATTTCAAACGACACCTATTCAGAAAAGCGCGTCTAAATACCGTCAACCTTCTCGCCGTTAGTGCTGCAATAAGCGAATAACTAAGGAATGACAGCAACACGACATCGCGAAATGTTTGGACAGATGCCACGCCACCTTCACACTGCGATGTATAAGCAGTAGGTACTGTAGAAGTAGGTAGCGAGCGTTGCTAAACATTCCACTTTTACGAGCCGAAGCTGAACAAACAATGAGTGTGTTGTTCGAATCGGTTTCGCGTGAATTATAATTTAACAAGATATTAATTTTCATTCTGAGAATTTATCGCATCAAAGAAATTTGTGTGTAAACATTCTTGTTAAATTTAATCACTACCTACGTCGGCTAATGGAAAGCGATAGAGCTCTCAGGAATAGGTAGAGCAAACACGGTTCCTTAGCAAATAGCTATTTCCACTCGATTTGAAGACACCCTCGAGAAACATACTCCGGCTTAGAAACCGATACCGTTCACGCAATAAAGTAGAATGTATCGGTAGATGGAATTCATTTATCACGGCAAAGATAACATAACAATATCTTCAACCCACGTCCGATCCATAAAAGCTGGTGGTGACTCGTAAAAGATTTATTTCTTTCGTAGATTCGAGTGGTACTCACCCCGATAATGGCATTGAGTTCCGTCATCGTGACCTGCTTCGCCCTCTCGACGGCCGACGCCACTTGCTGTTGATGCTCCTGCGATAGGAACGGCAGAATCTGCGCTATTATCGCGTTCAACCTTTTCGCTATCTCCGTCTGCAATCGAAATAATCCATATCAATAAAGTTCAAGCCATAAAAATGCAAACAAAGGACGACATGTAACGATATCGTGAAAGAGCATTGATAAAGTTTTAACTTTAATTAAAGCGACTACTCCGTTGTATAAAATAAACATAAAAGTTAAACAAAGTCAGTCGTAAAGGAAGCAAGTGACCGCTATCGGCGCACCTACCGCTGTTTAACATACAAATAGACAACCGAAAACGTTTCCACATTCCAATGCATATTAAATTCAATAAAACCGTTTATAATTAGCCGATAAGCCGCCAGCGTGCTACAAATAAAATTAACACGATAAACAATAATGCGCGCCGGTACAAGATGATAAATCGTCGTTACCGACCCGACCGTATTTATTGGCCAAGTACGTATTTTCCGTTTAAATGAACATTTATTTTATTCACAGATTCGAAGTGAATCACCAACAAATTAACATAATTGAGTGTGTTATTATTTCGGCTCGTGTCAACTGAGCGCACAACGAGTTATTGTGACAGCTCAATTTTATTTAGCAGTCGGGCGAACGATTGCTTAAATTTCGTGATTAGCCGTATGTGCAGTCCGACAGTGTAGGCGTCCATTGGTTTCGCTCAAAACAGCATCATATAAGCGATTATTGGTTTACAAGCGATTCGTTAGCGCAATCAGAAGTCGACACGTTTCAATTTCGAGTTTAAATTACAATATTGTCGGAGCACTACGCTCCATTACCGGCGCAAAGCTCCAGCCGTGTTACACAGTCTTTACATTCACGACGAAATTGCTTCGGTAAACTTCGACGGAGAGCTGGAAAGTTTGTTTAGTCAATTATTTTATTAGGCTCTGTTTTGCGGTGATCTCTATTCGTGTTGAAATTTAGGAGAGTTTGACAAAATCAATCGTTGATGTTTCGAATATTAGTTAATCTATCAATCTATAATGTATGCAGTAAAAGAACAAACCCCTTTTATAGGAATCAACGCACAGGCAAAAATTTGGACCGAATATTCCTCAATTTTTTTAGAGGAACAATAAGAATGTTTGTGCGAAATTCCACCTCTAAAGGGGTAAAATGAACCCCCAAAGTTTATATGAAAATAAAATCTTTTTTCATGCTACGCAAATGAAACTCGGTTTGTATACTGAGTACTAGAAATAAAAAAACACGTGTCTCAGGATTTTTCGAAAATCAATCCCTGAAGAGGTGAAATAGGGTTTTTAAAATGCCTATGCAAGCGAAGCCGTGGGGGCTAGTCGAAGCTAGTCTTCTATATACGTAAAAATTAAATGCTGTTCGTTGGTAAGCGCATCACTTGAGAACAGCTGGACTGATTTGACTCATTTTTTTGTTTGAAAATATCCGTAATAGTCCGAATTAGGTTTTAATGGAAAGAAAAATTGGGAAAGTTAGCGGACCTGAAGGCCGAGTTTCGGTGCCGAGCCCTAAACCTGCGAGACCGAAAGCCGAGCTGCATCGCGTGCGAAGTCGCGGGCATCAGCTAATCTACAATTCAATAGGTTACGTCTTATTTTGTACAATTGAAATACTATAAAAGATTTACGTGTGTAAAACTATAAATCCAAAAGCAACATTCCGCGTTGGTGAGCGCCGGCCGCTTTAAAGCCGCAAATTGTACTTTCATTCCGCCACTAAATGAACTGTTTGTCGCTTTGTTGTGTTTATTTCGCTCTTTGCAAACGAATTATTATTGCTACAATTTATTTTAATGAATGTCGCGGTAGTAATATTTTAATTTACTGCTAAGCAAGTGATGATAACGCTGTATTTGCGATTGGTAATGTAGGTTACAACAAATAGAAAATACTTTTTGAATAGAACAACAGAAAAGAATAATAGAATAGACGTCAATTTCTTTTAAATATTCTATATTTAATTCAATATGAAACTATGAGTTCATATTGAAAACATTGCCGTGACTTTAAAAATCATGCAGGCGGCGCTAATCTCCGCTGTCCGTCTCTATCAGGTAACCTAATCATTTCAAAAACATTACGAAACAAAGGTTTGTTTTCCACGAAGGAAAACAAAAGGCCGATTCCCAGTTAATTGGATAAACATCTGAGATCGTGACTGGCGGCTGATATTCGAATATTTGCTATTGCAAATTTCCTATCTCGGCATGCTAATAACGTGAGCCAATAGGTCATTGGCGAATTCATTCCGAGCTCAATGCAATGATGTTAGAACCGAGTAGCGGAATTTCACTGCATCTATACACATATACACAACAATGATGAATGACGAATTTGAATATAGTTTTCTTTTTTAAATGAAACTTAGTGACGAAACGAGCAAATCGCTTGCCTGATGGTAAGGGTCCCGCTTGCCCACAACAGTTCAATGACACCCTGAATTTCGAACTATAGCAGTTCAAAACACTTCGTGGCACTGTCCTGCGCTCGTTACTCTGAGATATTAGATGTTAAATCTCTTTATGCTCAGTAATTACGCTGGAAACATTTGCCCTTAAATACGGAACACATTAATGTTTGGTGGTGGCAGATATGTGGTACTTCACCAGACGGACTGTACAAAAGAGTCCTACCACTACAGCCTATACTATCTTCTCTGCATGGGTGGCATTCGCGACCATGTAGCGAAACCCATTGGGGAGCCAGTTTTAGTGGGAGTGTGAAGTATTATATACATTAATATTTTTAATTAATATTGGCCGATCGAAGCGAAGGTCTTAAAGTTTCCGGGAACAAGTCGGCATTTGTATCTGTTTTTATGTATATTCATTCAACGATAACTTGCGAAGTTGATTTGATTTTCATGAAATTTTATAGACTTATTTTTTACTTCGAGTATGAGCAAAATTGGTCAAGGGGTCTGAAGTTATAGGGGTTGCAATGTTTCAGATCGGTGCGAACTACTATCTATAAAAAAAAAAACCTTTTTCTAAGAATTAATTCTAAGAATCAACGCACAGAGACGTGAAATTCGGACCTAACATTTACCATACAAGAGTCAACAACAAGACAAGTGGCAATGAGCAATAATTACGGATTTTGCGAAATTCCACTTCTGAATGAAACGGACCCCAAAAGTTTGTATGAAAAAAAAAGACATGCTAAGTTAATGAAACTCAAGAGTGTGCAATGAGCATAAAAAAAACAAAGAAAGGCATGTGGTAGGATTATTCGAAAATCAACCACTGAAGAGGTGATATTGAGTTTAACTTTCTATGCGAGAGAAGCCGTGCGGACAAGCTAGTTAATAATAGTATTATTTTACTAGTTATTGATGCTCGCTCGGTAAAATACTGTAAACATATACTAGATATTGTAAACAAACGTAAAATGAGCGCAGCCGCAGAGGCTTGCGGTGCCGATACGAGCACGACTCGTTCGAATCACCGCAAATTACATTTTCATCCGCGGCCGCGCTCGACCCACACACCACATCGAGAAATGAAATTACAATATGTTTAGCCAGCCTCGATAGACTTTTATGTTTATGAGACTAGATACAGATATACCTACACGGTCGGAAAGAGAGAACTAACTCGGAAGTCGGTCATTATACTCATCTGAGAAATAGAAATATATTATAAGAACGAAAAATATGTTCACTGTTGGCGTATCTCAATAAATAAAAATATAATCTGAGCATTAATAACAGCTTTAACTGTAAAAACAAACCATAACACTTTTTTTTTCCGTGTCTGACATCGAAAAAAGACTGTTTCATATATTTTAACGAATGTCAGAGAACTTTTAAATAAACTGTTGTATATTTTTTTTAAACTTAGTTCTACGCAAAATACGTTATTCTATTCACACGCATTGATAATAAATATATACTATATATGAATACCACTTATAATGAACAGTTTTATCTTTTTAAACTTAATAATATGTTACTTAATTTAAAAAAAGATGTATGAATATCTTTTTTTTATTTTTGACTGAGCGAAGCGAAGTTCTCAGAGTATATGGGAGCAAATCGGCAGTTTTATGTATGTTAGTTTGTTTATATGTTTATATGTATATTTGTGCGACGAAACCTTAAGAACCGTTTTTATACAAATAAGCAAGTCGCTCATTTCAATACTGTTTCTAAATTCGAGTACGAGCTGAATCTGTCCAGGGGTTGAGAAATTATAGAGGTCACAAGGTATCAGTTCGGCGAGAACTTCTAGTTTAGTATTTTTATCTATTTTTTAAAAACTACGACTAATAACAAAATTTAAATAATTATAATTTTAAATTGACAATTATTATAATTAAAAGAAAAACAAAAGACTCGACTGCAAAATGTAGCCTATATCTATATGCCACTCAGGCGGGACGCAAAAACGAATCCAACAAAACCTCACTTGTCAAAATCGGTCAAGCCGTTTAGGCAACATAAGATAATATAGGAACAGATCAACACACTTACATAATATATACAACCTAAAAACACAACACGATACCCAAAATGCTAGCAACGTTCCTCTACACATTTATTTAAGTTATGTTTCCTTTCAACTAACTGGAAATACTATAAAAATCACAGATATACCAATCAGATTTATGACACGAATGTAATTAATTGTGAAATTGATTTAGTGACGCGAGCCATACAACCCACAACTGCGAGGCGCGAATTACATTTTCATTTGCGGCCGGCGCGCCACCATTTTGCGGCGTACGCACTAGCATTATATTCGCAGCGATGTCATTACCATATTTAAATTAAACCTCTTATTTTAGCATAAGTAAGAGGATTTCATAAAAATAAATAATAAATATGTACCTTGTTTTGTTAACTCTGTTCTTGAAAAAGATGTATCTTCATCATCAGCCAGAAGAAGTCCACAAGGTGAACAAAACCCTCCCCTTTAAGGAGCCCCCTCCTTAATCATTAATGTTGCCTTAGTCCCTAAGCTTGACAGGCAGATTGGGTTGGCTTTAAAAAGATTGCATAATTTTAATTTGTAAGGCGGATTTGTCCTAATAAATATTTGTAATTTAAAGTGTGATAAATGTGAATTAATAATTAACTCAGACCCATTAATCATTACTCTTATGTTGTTTATTAACTAATTTCTTGAATAATTATCAGCCACATTATTTTTAGTACGATTAGAGCTATAACGATAAAATAAAAACTAAAAAATCTTATTTATAATCATACTAATTTGCATTCGTGTATATAGTTAAATTTAATTAAGAAAGAGATCTGTGAATTATGTAAATGTTAATTATGTTATTATCTACATTTATCTATAATATTCTCTTAAGTTTGTGAATTTTATAAACATTCTAGTAATAACTTAGGTGCTCTCTAGATGAACTCTAGCATATATTTAAACATTAACGTACCTAAGTTTATTTTTATGCCATATGAGATTTTCAAATCAATCAAATGTTCTTTGAGTCCAATCTGAAACAATTCTCACGAAAACCAATCAAAATTTTCATGAGTTTGTCCCTCCTCATAAATGCATTGAATGGTCAGTATTCGTTGGAACGTATTCCAATCAGGATTCTAGATTAAGGCAGTTTTTCTTATTGGCACGAGCGGAAAAATCCTCGTTCCGTCTGCAGCCAGCTACAGCCGGTAGCTGCGAACTGGAATAAAAAGTGGGCGCACAAAAGAGCCGCAAAATACGTACTTTTTCGAGCTCTCCACAAAAGATATAGTACGGTTTGTCATTAAGGAGTTCATCCCCGCGCGAGAAATAAAAGAGGAACGTCGGTTTCGAGGTGAGCGGGCGCCCGGAGCCCGGGGCCTCCACCCCCCGGGGCCGCACTAATGGCTCCAACACTCATCCGCTAATGCCGCGGGTGACTCCTCTTTTTGCGCGTTTTTCACGTGGTTTCGTCGGCGGAGCTTTTAATCTGGCACTGCATCTTGCCGCCTGTACGCGACGCTCCATTTGTTTAAATACGTACGAGAGCGAAATTTCGTTACATTGTTAAAAAAAAATTTTTTTTTGTTTTCTATAACGTTGTGACATCTATTATTATATACATTATTGTTTTCTCGAAATTGTAACACTGATATATTTATTTTGTCATAAACAGTCTGTTATTCACTATTTGACATTCAATTCAGGGAATGAAATATTAACTGCGTTTTTATTATTTTCATGCGGTAATTACGTTTGGACTACATCTACGCGAGCGAATGATCAATTTTGTTAGCAATAAAATCAACAAGTAACATTACACATCCGCAAAATAAACGTAAAGCAACGTGCTCAAAATTAAGAGATTTAAAACGTGCGCAAACCGACGAGTCATAATTTCAAAAGCTTTTACATTCGCAATTTCGTGTAATGGTAAATTACAGTTTTAAGTGAGATAGAAGAGGCGCGGAGGGTTGCGGAGAGACAGCGCTCGAGTGCAGGTTGCGAGGTTGTAGGAGGCGGGCGCTGCGGTGACCTGGATGCAGGGTGCGGCTTCGGTGTCGCGCCCGCACTTTATGTCTCTCTTAGAGAATGCTCACGCTCGCGGTCGCGTACACAGTAACGACATTAGCGAGAGCGGAATACTAAAAACCTCTAACGACTTTCCAACCGACGACGTCCTTAATATGAAGACAACGTACTCCGCTTATGAGAAAAATTGAGTTTAAGAACCACTACGCGCCGCACAAAGAACCCTGTTAATACACTTAAAAGTTATGCACCATCCGATCTCTCCCCCGAACGAACGGCGAACTTTCTACAGCTTTTACCGCGATTGTATTTCGCAAAGTAAAACGAAAGGTCGCTCCCGCACTTCTACCGCGGCTCGACCTTCGTAATGACTCCCGACTCTTTATGAATTATTTATGCACGCCGAGTTCTTATCTCGCCCGCGGGTGCCGCGGAGTTTCCACTTTATTAAACAAAACAGTCACCAATCGAACAGGCACGCCATTGTATTTAGAGCGACTAAGCTCTTATGGCGAGTCAATAAATAATTCCTTCGGCGAAATGGTAGCACAGTCGATAAATGGGCTATTATTGGACCGGGCACATGCCGACATTATCATGGATCGTATCGTATTCGTAAAGCAATAATTGTTTAAACATAGCCTGCCGCGTAACATTAGCGGCTGGGACATCGATAATGCAAAATACAGAGGCCGTCCCCGCTCTTCGTTAGCTTTCTAATTGGTACCAACCGGCGATGATTAAACCCATGTTGGCAAAAGAAATAACACGACTGGGAAATGGGACAAGGTTACGCAAAACGTTTAAATACGCTGACGCAATTATATACGGTGAAGTGGAGCACCATTGGACAATAATTGAGTTTACTTAAAATAATTGCCACTCGAGCGTCGATACTTATAATAAACAGAATCGCTGGAAGTAGAAGGTGGGTCATTAATATTCATTATAAACAAATGGATATAATTAGTGTGCCAGAACGAGTCGGTTGGAGAGCCGTCGAGTGGCGTAGTGCGGGACACGTCGTTATCTCGACATCGATGCGGAGTAGCGCGGTGTCGTGTCGCCTCCCTGCGCTCGTAATCAGATTGTAATTGCGCTATCGAGAGCGAGCCACGCTCGAATAAACACTACCTGTCAATTTAAAAGCTCGTTGCTGCACACCAAGCCTTAATAAGAATCATTTTTTATCGAGGCTTCGTTGCATTACTTATTTAATCACAATTACGGACGGTTGAGTTTGCTTTCTTACTAACTGTATATCTTAAATCATATAATACTTATATACGTATTGTAGGTGCGGTGTCACCTACATATTCACGAATTGACATCTATTGCTATAACATTAATCTCTCGCCGTGACAAGTTGTTTAATATCAGCGGTCGGGTACCGCTCAGTGTTTGGAAAGTATTTAACGCAATAGGATTTGGGTCGGGTGTGATTGAAAGATTAGCGCCGACATAAGAGAGGGCGCGACACAAGGTTGCGAGGGTGGTGTCGGGCGATGCTGGACCCGTACGAGTGGAGCCGTGTTGACTCGCATGTTTCTCGCTAAACAAAGAGCCGGCTTCCTAGCTACCCCTGTTTGTTTAGGTCCACGCCAAACGTTTATTGCCCTTTGTGTATCTTACCTCTCGACGAAGCGTGAAGCCTTTTTGACTCAGCACTTTTTACAAGAGCGCTTATAAGCGTGTAGATTACTCGACATTCCTAAAATAACGCCGCATATTTATATGAGTAAGCGGTGCGCTGTGTTCGCAAATGTATTCTTACGGAGTAAAAGCTTCGAGCAAACACGTGTAGGTGCTACATCATAGTTTATTCGCTGCGACACGAGGAGAAACCGCACGTAGCTAACGTAATAATAAAGAAACACAAACAAGTTTCTCGGCGCATGTGAATTGACCAATTTGTTGAGGAGTTTCACAAGCGGTTTCTATAGACGAATCAATCATCGCGGTGCGCGCGGAGCTTTTTTGCCGGGTTTAACGAGCCGAGCAGTAATGACTGTGCATATCCGGCGCGTCGCGCCTCGCCTTGTGTGTGATGCCGAGAACACAATAGCGATGTGCGGTACGATACATATAAGAGTGTATTTGGTGTTATAGCACGGCAATTAGCCGAGTTAATGCAGTGCTAATTAATGCAATGCGCACCGAAGCCTCGACTCGCACACACGCAGATGCGCGCTTGACTATACCTACCCCGTGCATGCGATTTATTTAAATATTCGTGTTCGCTTCATATTATTTTCGGTTCGACGCGCGTCGTTTATTTTTAGTTTCGCAACGATGAATATCCGACATGCTATCGCGGATTATAGCACACCTCGTACCATGCGATATAACGACGTCGATATAGCGTACGACAGCTTACCCTACAAATTCGATCGTTATCATCATTAATACCGTTATCTGCCCAGTATGATTTTAGTACTCACCTGTCTTGCTTTTGTTCAAACATGATAGCGCGTTTATCGCGGATTTGTAATAAAATTGATTGGGCTGATTACGCCGAGTCCGGCGATAAAACATTATCTGTATTATTTTTGTATGATCAGTAAAGTTTATGATAAAGGTATTAGGTAAAAGCCATGTTAAGTAGCGATAACGTTCGATATCAGTACTCAGAAATAACAGTCAGTCTCTGCGAGTTAATCGTCTTCGACTAAAATATGATTTATTTGTCGAGATCATCTGTGAAGATAAGAAGAACAACCTTGTAGAATCGCTACTGTTATTCATGAACGTGTTCAAACCGTAGCCAATGTAACTAATGATTGATATTATTTATCAATACTAACTTGGCTTTTACGTAGAATAATAATTGTAGTTTGAATTGATACTTAAATTTAGCTCGATGGAGTTATTGTTAGAATAGGTACTCGAGTTGTTTATTGTTGAAGAATCGAATTTCAGATTGGAGAAGCATGTAGATAGAATCGTATTTATTTACAGAGACCGTGCAGTGCGCTGCTTGTTCTTGTTTTGTAGATTCGGCTACAGGGAGCGCGTATTTCCATACTGCGCTATGTTTTACGACTATAAATATCTATATCTTTTGTGCAAATCTGTATTCGTGATCAAAGCTATCGGATAATAGAATGAACTAGGACATTGGTATTGTTCGTTCAAACAGGAGAACTAAGTAATTAATTGAACTCTCATTTTTTAATTAAAATAACATAAATATACTTAATCTTACGTAGTGTTATTAATTAATACTGTGTGTGTATTCATTAAAAACAATTCAATGGTTAATCAATATTGGTTTAATCGGATTTAATTGCTTTGAAAGGATTATTAAACGCGTAAAAGCACGTGAATAAAAATTTTATGATTATATAAGTAGGTATTTATGCATTTCATAACTTTATATAAATTGAAGCAAATATTTAACTTGAGTACGAGCGGTGCTACGGCCGCGGCTGGGGGTTGGAGTTTGCGAGTTTACACAGCCTGTGTTTGCGCTGTCTGTTTGCCAGACCGATGAAGTGTGTCGTAGGGACGTCACTAGTCTACAAAAAATACTACTCTATAATTTGATGAGCGGAAAGACAATACTCGCTATGCTATTATAACTATTAAACTATAGGCGATAGTGCGGGAAAAAGGAAAGTTATGAAGCGTAGTCAGAACAGGCCTCTCTGAAGAAGTTTTTGTAGTGGTCGGACTCTTTTGTCAAATTCACTTTGCCAGTTATTCAAGCTAAAAACAGTAGTGCGCAAACATTACTGTGTTCCGAATTGAAGGGAAATATTTAAACTAGGCTATACTAGGCATGCGACGAGCACAGTGCGCGGTTTTGAACTGTTGAAGTTCAAAACTCTGGGTAGCGCTAAATTGTTACGGGCAAGCGTGACATTTACTATCAGACGAATTAGCATAAAAGCACAACGCCTGAAAGTATGTGCGAACTATATTTATAATAAAGCCAGATAAAATGTAGGTAACCGTTAGACACGCTGATTGAAACAGTGAAAACATTGATCGCCTATATAAGCTAAACGGCCACAGAACTATTTCCACTTAGCAGTAAAATAACGCTAGAATAAAGCAATTTTAGTATTACTTGAGCACTAGCGTGCCTGGACGTAAAACAACTCACTAAATAAGTGGCTATCTTCAATCGTGGCAGTCCATAAAGGGTTTTACTACTTTTCCCGCTTTGTTGTTGCATAATAAAATTGCCGCAAAGTTTGTTCGAAAACCTCCAGCATTGTCTTTTTCGTCTGCAATTGGGATTTAACGATCTTCAAGCTAGTTTGAGAACATAAAAAACCCGAAGAAAATTCATTACTTTTAATTCTAATTTTAATATTCTTTACTTTTAATTTTAAGTTCGTTGATCTGTTTTAATTACTATTTTATTTCAATTAAAGCGGACTTTAATCTCTAAATTGAAGTAAGTTACATTTATGTTCGCTTAAAATTCGAGTACAAATGCAGAGATAAACAAAAGAGCCCGGTGTTTTAGTAAGCGGGAGGGGAGAGGTGCGGGCACGGGCGGGTGGTGTGCGGTCAGGCGACCGCGCGACCGCAGCGCTGCGGCTTTCCGCAACCGCGCCGACCCGCCCGCGCTTGTGTGCGTTTAGCCTAACGCTAAACTGGACTCTTGGTCTGTCACGGCTTGCACAGTAACGGTTTTAATTAAATACTGTTTGGTTTCGTTTTTGACACTTGTTAGTTAAGCTCACTAAAAATGTACACTAAACAAATTGATGTACACTGAAATACGTTGGTGTTTTGTTGAGGTATTGAATGAAAATCAGTTGTAACAATAACAACTGATTTGGTTGCTACAATAGCCTTCGGAGGCGTAATAATAGTTAGTATTTTTCATAGATATGTCATGGGTTATTACTTTCTTTGACCCAGGCATGTTCTCCTTTAGTTATAAATTACACAGGTATCAACGTTATCTGAACCATGTAGCAAACACAAAGTCACAAATATTATTATTAGGTAAAATAATTTTCGGATAAGTATTTCAATACCAAAGCAGATATTTATTTTCGTGTTACTGGCTCATATTTTAACACTTGAAATCGACACGAAACTTATCTTTACTAGTAGGTTGAAACTTACTATGGCCGATAACACTAACCCTAATGCAGTAGACATGTTATTTGGTTGCATTCATATATTTAGTTGCTTATAAATTAGCGACTTTATTTGTTGTATCCACGTTGCGTGTGGCGTGTCGAGTAGAGTTGTAGCTGTTTGTTAAAGTAACGACACGTTTGGCGTTTGTATGCGATATTACGCGAGGTGGCGCCACACGATACGTCTAGGGTTGACAAGAAATCTAACATCTGAACCGTTGGCGCTGGTTAAAAGATAATGGCCAAGTTACTTTAGCAAAATGTAGAGCCTTTAAAGCAGTCTTTTAAGTAATCGCAGCCGAGGTCTGGTCAGAGTTGCTGAAATAATAATATGTGGGCCTTGTGGGAATATACCCATCAAAACCACGAAGGTCTGCCTTGATACGTGATAGAGGGTAACGGTATCTTCATGGGGATGCCTGATACCCCTTATCATCAAGCTAGCACATTGTCTCTGGCTTAATTCCTGGGATATGCGGGGAAGATTTCATTCCTTTTCCTTCCTTCTTGCTTGAATGAGTTCAGATCCCGTTTTATCCCTTTTAATCTCCATTTTAATCAGGCACGGGATGCCTGTAGTGGTCGGACTCTTTTGCAGAGTCCGCCTGGGGAAGTATCACACCTATGCCATGCAGTTACTAAACTGCCAAGCAGTAGAACGCACACACTACTACGTTCCGAATTGAAAGGTAATATCCAGCAAAATTACTGGGCATAAAGAGATTTAAAATCTAAATACCCTAAGGCGCCGAGCGCTGTGCATGGCCGCGCATAGTTTTATACTTCTGGCTTAACATCATTGAGCGATTTGCTCGTCCCTAGGTATCATAAAAAAAAGTGACAACCCTACAAATACACGACTAGGCAAAACACTATGCTCGTAAACGAGCAGCGAACATTACCAAAGCACGCTATGATTTGCTACACGCTCACCTTTACGTGATCGCTGCTTCATTAAAAAGGTGTTAAAATATGTTTTCGAGAATATATTTGCATTATTGGTATAGTTAAAAATATTTTTGGTGCCTTAATACATAATTACATATCCACTCATCAGCTATTTTTACGCTTTTATGAGCTTATGCTGTATTAGATAAAATAAAAATTAGTGTGTATTCATCATTAAATAATTTAGAATCGATACTGATATACCTACCTATAGTAAAATAATTGCATAACTAAGACGTTGTGTTGGGCTTCTTATAATTGTAATAGACTTCCAAACATGGCACGGGGGATCCCACGGAAGCGGACCAACGAGAGAATATGAATGTAAAATATATTTCTCTATCGAGTCCGCAGGTCCGTTAGGGCGGTAACAGAAATTAACACCGGAAACACCTGGGACAGACTGAACAAAGGAAGACATTCGTATCAGTAACTTGAGACACCAATTGAATAATAACAGGCGATAAAATACGGCGCTCTTTGCAAAAACTGACCTTTACACGGAACTCTAACGAAGACTTAAATGAAACCTTATCCGACAACTACTACAATTTATCTACGTCCGACAGTAATAAAACATATGATTTTCTATTAATAATTCCGTAACGTATTCGATTACATTGAACGTATATTCGCTGAAAACAAGCAGTTTGCATTCACAACCCGCAGCAAAAAACACTTCTATGCTAATTTGTGACATTTATAACAATAATGACGACTATGAATCAAATAACGTAATCGCAAACATCTCAGCTCTTAACCTTTCATCTGTATAGATAGAATAAGCAACAAATTATTTAGAATTTCAACGTTTATGGCATCAAAACATAAAATATCTGAACAAATTAACATTAACTTTAAATATTTTGATTCGACACCTTTCTGAAATGAATATGAATTAACAATGGAGGTTGAAGTTTAATTAGCCGTTCTTTGTGATTATTATTAGAAATAACAATTTACGCAGCGGTTTATATACAGATAGGATAACTATTCTGTTATGCTAAATATGGCAATTTACAACAGCTTCTCATCCAACGAGCGTTTAGCCAATCCATTAGAAGTAAAGCTTATTTAATAATAATTTAATATACATTTCGTAATAATGATAACGCTTGATTAATATTCATTTCGAGGCTAGAGCATCTATAAATAAAGTGAGATTTAGATACGTTGCGTCCTTCTTTATGAACCTTCATTGGTATCTCCGGGTTTTTAATACCACGAGATCAGATAGTATCCAATAAAATTGATGTCTATGTTCAGTAATGGATTTATCAACGGAACAAATCTCACTTCGCCGGTTTGTCACGCTTCAAGTAACCGACTGGCTGGCACCGGTGCCCATTTCTTTTGATAGCATCATAAATTCCAATCTGTGGCCCCTTGAAATATTTAATTTAATATCTCGTGAGCACAATAGCGGAGTTCCCCCACGTTGAGAACTATTATGACTGTATAAAGCAAACTTCATACTTGAATAGCTCTTGGTTGAATCGTGCAATGTTCTGTGAATGCAGATTACACCGCGCATTATTTGAAACGTATACGTACAATACGTTAATATTCTATGATAGAGCTGTAAAACGTGAACCTATCCCTTCAGAAACGAACATTTGAACAATGTCCTTTATGCAATGTCATGTCATGAACGAACCGCGAAATGTTTCACACAGGTGTAAGAGATTAGTCTTGGCAAGTTTTGTGTTTATCGAATTTCATTTAAACTGTTTTCAACTCTCTTAAAATGCTGTACCACGTACAGAGCCAGGGAATGTAATCGGAGTAGTGTGCGTGTCTGTAGCACGGCACCAGTCGTCAACAGCGCCGAGGGTCGCCACCCCCGTGTTTGAACTTACCCCTTCACCCTGTTTGCATTGTTTCACTATTTGAATAGACTACGCGGCGACGTACAACTGTTACCGTTTTCGAGATAATGTAAGCGAGATTTAATGATAGACAATCTATGCATACCTCTCGCATCTCTTACTTATATTGTTACGCTGTGCGAGTACAGCTCGCGCCGCATATGTAAATGCTGTAATTTCGTTTAGTATGCGAGGCGAAAACTTCGCTTCTTAAAATTCTTACACCGCTCGGGCTGCAGTTTTACGGGTTATTACATTGAATGGGGAATGAGTGACTCATAGGCGTGTAGTTTACGAGTCGAATAGAAATCGTCTGTTTTAAATGAAAAGTCAAGGAGCGTACGACGCGTCCATTATTCATGAGGGTCGCTTCACGCCCGTCCGCGGCCGCGTGTTCGTGCCTTTAGCCCTCGCTCTGCCACCGCCGCCGCCACTGCGCCGGCTGGCTCCGATGCAAACTGTTTCGAAATCAATATCCATGTCTCAATCAGTGCAATTAACTTGGGCCGCGGAACGGGGGCCGTATTCGATGTAATTAGTTTCACGCCGTCACTCGTTGCCGGAGGCGAGGGGCGATAAATATACTACCTACTCTACTACTGAATTACAAGTACCACGGATTAACATTTCACGCGAAGGGAACGGGCACGTTTGTAAACTGCTTGTTTGTAAATTAAAATTTATTATTTGAAGTAGATTTGATATCGATCGCTTTCGTATAAATTCTTAATCTGGCAGCACCGGTATCAATTAGAAACGTTCTTGAGCATTATGTTTATGTTCACGTATCGTAATTATAACACCTCGAATAATGTATGAGTGTTACATGAGTAAGAAACAGATATCAGGATTAATGTGTGTGTCGGGAGATAGTGCCCTGAGCATCCACTAAGCACTTACACACACTATTATTATGTTGTAGCTCGCGTGGTTTAGGCGAGCCATAAAACTATGTTTATTAGTCACGACCCGACCGTTCACGGTTCCATTACACGGCCTCGACTCAGTACGCACGAACGCTGATTTTAATAAATTACAATTTATAAATAAAAATTCTGTGAACCGCACTGCACGGTAAAAGCGTGCAGTATTTAATAAGCGAGTAGGGGAATACGCCCTATTTTTTCACATGGCGTAGCATATCGCATCCCTCGGTATAGGGGCCGAATTTGAAAACACAATTAGAGTTAATACAGAGGTGATTGTTGGCGGACGAGGGTCGCAGACGGAGGGTTACGGCAAATCCTTTAATTTGGCTCCCCGATCAAATAATAAAGCGGACGGAGGGGCAGCAGCGGCGATATCGCGTTTAGTGGTTTTATTGCAAGCGCCATCTGCCGTTCGTAGCACCGCACCGCGCGGACGACACGATCGAGAGATAATTTCGCTTTTAAAACGAGCGAGGGGCTGTTGAAGCGCAACGAAGCGTTCTCTGTGAGCTGTTGCGTTTACTGGGACGGTCCAAAACAACGTGTTCGGAGTATGTAGATGTATGTAGGATATGTATTGTGTTTGATAACGTTGCTATTATGCGGCGCCCTAACGAGTATCTGCGGAGATGTGTGAACAATGTTATAATTTGATATAACATGTAGCGCGTCGAGTATTTTCGTGTCGAGTGTCTTGAAGTGTTGTTAACAAAAAAGAGGGCTTAGAGAGGTAATTATTAATTTAAAAACGTAATTACTTTACCAGCTGTCAAATTACACCTGACTCTACCGGCCGTAATTAGTTATTGCGTACAACCGCATTACTGCATATAATTATCATATCAGCGCATTACATCTACTTAACTCTACCTACGTGAACATTATTTTGTTAATGATACGAGTTTTCATGGAAATTACAACGATAAGATCTTAGACTCATTAAGATAAAATTTAAGTGTAAATATGTTTTAGACTACCAATAATCTACTTATTTTGGAGATAGCGATTAATTACTTATTTCATTTGTTTTATTCGAACACGGAGAAATGATAAATTAGATAGTGGTAATTAGGTAGAAAATCACGTTGGCGATGCGTTGTATCGAGGTCGAAAGTAAACATTATAATGGGGTATTGGGTGCATCATCCCCTTGTGTTTCATTATAAATAGTAGGTAAGCAGATAGGGCGCGCACACGTGCACATGTGCCGGCTTCAACAGGGTTGCCACTAGTATCTTTTGTTATTGAAGTAAAAAAATTCGCTAGATATGATTTTATAAAGTGGATGACAGGAATTAACATAATAACCAGTCACACATACAGAAATTGTGATAGAAATACCAACGGGGTATAAACCGGAAACTACTCAGAGTAAAATTGCCTAAATAAGTAATGATAGAGCTTATGAAAGTTCGTTGAAGTCAGTAGTTATTCTCAGGCAATAGAAAAGTATTATTTACTTTGATTGAGACAGACATACTCGAAGGAATGACATGCAGGGCTAGCATGCGCACCGCGACAAAATCTTCTCTACTCTTCATGTAGTGAAAAATAAGAAAAACGTATACATAATCGTAGCCGTGTCCTGTTCTTGCATAACAAAGAGATTTTGTCGCGGTGCGCATGCTAGCCCTGATGGGGAGAAATACGGTAATAACTTTATCATCAACAAAATGTATTGTCAGTTTTCTTGTCAGTGAAATTCACTGCATTGACCCATTTTTAACGGGATTTAGTAATGTAAACAACATTACAAGTGTTTAATACACTGTGTACTTTAGGCAGAGTATTGGGCATGAGTCATTGTTACTAGGTTGGTCTAGGAGTCATTTAAAGTGCTTAAAGATCACATGATCCGGCTAGAAAAAATACTCACAAGTCACCTAGGCTGTTTGTGGTGAGTTGATGACCCTAGAGCCGAAGGGTCACTGTCTATCAATGAGTGGGGGCCAGGCGCACCCTAGCTAGGGGACAGAAAACACTCCTGGCCCCCATGCATGAATAATTTGAGCTAGCGAGGGCGAGCACTCGCAATAACTCGGAGATTATTAAATTATAGGGACGCGTAACGCACGACTCTGTAAATTCGCAGAAATGGAACGGATTTCGTGGGTCACAATCCGAAACTATTCTGCGAAGGGATTTGCGTTAAATTAAGTTCGGATTTAGCGCGAAACCTGTGAACGTTTTTGGGATTACTTTTTTATAATAAAATATTTTGGGTATTATTGGTATTGTAGTCTATCAAGTACTTACCTGTTACGTTAGTAAAACGAATTCTCGTAAGAAGGTAAATTAAACCTTTTAAGTAGATACAGCTTTGAACTACGCAAAACCGTTAGTACTACTTCGGAACCATTCATAAAACTCAATTTTGCACACAAAAACGTAACATTCTCTACATTGATAATATTTTCAGTGTTCAAATAAAAACATAAAAATGCTAACATATTATCACGTGGGCAACATGTAGCCAAGTTGAAATAAATACTGTAGCACATATCATAAATATATGTTTGTAGCGACTGTAACGCATGGCTACAGTAACTACGAGTAGAGCAGTCTCGCTATTGATATTTCATAACAAGCGAGTGTCAGGGGGTGGCTGCGTGCAGTGGGGCGATCTCACAGGGGTGTCGACGCTCGTAAACCTCGACAAAGTATTCCATCGACAACCCGCCGCGCCGCACCCTTTCAGCGCGCCCCTATTGTCTTCACTCGACATTTGCGACACTTCATGAAATCATTCCACCGTTATGAGCTTACTCGTTGTTATATCACTCCAACTTTATCAGATGACGAGATTGTTGATCGTTATACATGTACCTATACTTATATAATAGCGATTCATGTTCGTCAAGGATCCGCGTCGGTTTCTAAATAAGGAACCGTTGCGATAATCAGCAGCGTGAAAGTCAGTACGGGCGTGAATAATAGCTTCAGGCACAGAACAATAAGTCTCCGTGTCGATACAGCAACACAAAGACGAAACAATCAATTCACGGCGTAAGTAGGTGTGATTCGGCACGGTCTCACTACGGTCTGGCCCCGCGACTAACAAAAGAAAATCTAAGCAATTAGTCGTCGTCAGAAAGAGCGGAAAACACGCGTTAGTCGCGGTCACGCCGACTACGACGCGAAGTCACGACGAACGCTGTGAGAAACCGACCTTATCGACACGCCTACATATTTGCTATCAAACCACTTTACAAAGGCTTTTATTAATAGAGCTTCAGTCTGTTCGCTATCGACCGCGACAGTTCAATATCCGAGATTTATCACGGAGACGTCATTTGTCTGACCACACTTTAATCTTATTTTATTGAATGTTTCACTCGCGGATCGTGAATAAAAAGAAGCATGAGAGCGTGCAAAAAGTTGAAAACATTACTTGTTATTCTATTACGGTCGGTTGCAGTACTATAAAAGCTTAACAAAGTCCGAGGGGTTTCTGGTGCTCGCTCGACTGAGCGTGTTAAGTGCTAATGTAATAATCCATTAGAATGAAGCGCAGTGCACGCTAAATAGCGCATTCAAGCATTGAAACGACGAAGCCGCCATCTGTCCGCCTCGGGGCAAACAATAAGACCCTCTGTAATCACCCCTTGTTGCTAGTTCGCCATACCCTAAACAAATATTGCTCACACAGCCGCCCGCTTCCACATATTCTGTGGTCTTCAGATTTCAAATAAAGCATTGTCCTTCATTTTTATCGACCAATTTCGAAGCACAATCATAATCCTGTTTTTATTTTCATACTTGAATTTTATAGTATTCGAATGTAGGTGCAATAAAATGTTTTTATTCATTTATTACCTTGGTTATAACTGCAAGTCAATATTATTCACGATCTCTAGTAATATGCATAATATTTTATTGATGTTAATGACAAATAAGGTAATCTCATATTTGTAATGGCATGTATTTGTTAAATTGGATAATACTAACTATGTAATCGATGTGTATTTTTTTTTTTTTTACGTAAAATAAAAGTAAAATTTCGCTTTTATTTTTTTAAACCAATATTATTAAAGAATAAGTAAATATTAATTAAAAATTGTACCTTTTAATGTTTGTATTCTTACATTATGATATAACAAAACAAACATCACGAAAATAAATATCTGTGTTTGGAATCTAAAAACAACCCCCACAGCCATCTGTACAAAAGCGAACAATAACATCCATCAGAAATAATAACACCATGATTTCAGCTTTCCCAAATTGATTTCGAAAACGTGTTAAAGTATAGCCCGTTATTAAAAAGCAGGGTTGCCAGGGAGCGTAAAATCTACAGATTACCGGGGACCCCGCGAATCGCCCTTGGGGTGTAAAGAACCCCAGTTGGATATAATAATAGCTAGCTATTTGTTACGATACCTATTGTGCTCTGACGACTAGGGCTGTCTACAAATAAAGATTTAGCAGATAATGCTTATTTGGGATTTAAGTCAAGCGAGAATTTCGATGATTATTAATGAACTTACGATGCAATCGGGATTAAATTATATAGCAGATGAGTATTTTATTTGTCAACTGTTCAATTTGTTACTAAGGTTATTTGGAGGCTTGTTTTGCTGTAATTATCTTGTAGTTACTCATAGTTTTTTTTAACTTTTTTTTATTTCTTAGTTCGATGATATAAATCGTACCTACCTTAAAAAACCGACTGAACCTAAAATGTAAATATTCAGCAAGTATGTAATATGATAATATTACTTATTGAATATTTGAAAATATTTAATCATTAATTTTATTTAAAAGAAAATGTTTTTTTTTTTGGTTTGTATTCGGTGATATATAATTTTCATTTCATTAAATTTGAACTTAAACATAGCAGTAGAATTTATGTGAGATGAAATCAACAGTGACACCCCTGTAAAAGTAACCCTCCTTGTGATTTCTACTAAGCGTCACATTCATAGTAAATTTTCTCCGCTTTAGTTTATGGGGAGCTTTGTTCCCCTCGACAGACGTTTTCCGATAATACTCATATTGAAATCAAACGCCGTCATAACACTCTCGTAACGCGAACCGCAACAACTGGCGTCAAAACATAATTATACCAAATGTGTCAGAAAAGGCAAATTGGGGAGTTTTTTTCTAAAAATGCAAAGTAAATTACACGTTGCAAAATTCGTGGAAATTAAAACCCGAAATGTCAACAAAGCGGTTTGACCGAGGCTTCTCCCTGTGCCTCCAAACAACGCCCCCGGGCCCCGCTGTCAAACAACGTTTATCCAAAAAGCGGGCGCAGTGCAATAACACGTTTTTATAATTTTACAACATTTCCCCGTGCGATAAATCACCCAAAAAGCTGCTGAAATACAATATTTATTTCATTCTATGCATGAGTTTTAAGCTGCGCCTAAATTTTGGAATGCGGAAACGCTAGTCTTTATCGGTTTCTACTTATAAAAAAAAGAAAATCTTAAATAGTAAAAAAAAATGGGTAAAACGTGTTTACGTACCTGTTTGTGCATTTCCACGTTGAGACCGTATGACATTTCATAGTACTGAAACATAAATAACACGGTTTAAATACTAAAATCGATTAGCGGTGAATTTATGCGCGTAATGTGACGCTTGGAGCCGCGCCCACGCCGCGCCGCGACACGGAACGCTTTTGGCACAGATTAGCTTCCTCAAATTATAGGAGTCGAGTCGAGTGACTAAACATCCGAACAGAACTGTTTGGATCACCGCCAGAAGTGTTTCCGACACATAAAAATTCTCGCGAAAATTTCCCTCCGAGCATATTAAAATAAATTGCGAGCGATTTGGCAACACTTAATCGTGATTCATATCTGAATGGAGCGAACATGCGGGGATTAAGGCATGCCAAAATATCTGTTTGTTTGAAATATACCGCTGCTGGCTGGTGTTTGGCTGCTCGAGACACTAATACGCTTTCCCCAAGCTTGTTTCTGACACACTGCACGCTCCTCTGATTGATACAGAGCGCTGCTATAACGCTATATTGCTCTAAATGAGTACCCAGTTATGAAGTAGTCGGTCCGTAAACAATAGGCATGTGGACAATTAACTTTAATAAGAGGTTGCGTCGGCTGACGGCCGCGCGATGAAATAATGATAGCCGGCATGCGGGCGATGAAGAGCCCAACATATTTATTGATTTCTCACGACTGAACACATGTCCTACACGCGATAACATCTTTATCTAACTGTTGAATTATTGTCGTTTTTCCGTTCCGTTTCACCTGTTTTTGTATTTAATAACGCATAAATAACGCGAATGTTTCATGATGTTTTATTTTATTATGAGTTTGCGCGAACGCTTGGTCGCTTATCTAACATTATTTTTATTTAAATTAGATGTAATGAAATTCAAACGTTACTCACCATGACATAATGCCTTTGTATTTCAATTTTTTCACTAGCCAGTTTTTCACATTCTAATTTTAAACTGAAACAATAGAGAAAGCATATCGTTATTTAATACAAGGGTAAAAATTATGCATCATCATTTTTACGTAGAATTAGAGATTTGTAACACAGTTTTCCTTGGTTATATTAGGTTGTTCGGTAAGTTGCATTACAACGATACAACGAATGACAGCTAATGTAATTTAGAGCTTTTTGAGCCATTTTTGTAATTAGCGAAATCTGAGTTTGTTTGGGGCAAAACAACCTTTTAGGCCTAAATAGCATTACTTCTTTTAAGAAAAATATGGGTCAAATAGCTTAAACTATCATGCTCTTACAGCTTTGACTTAGATACATAGCAGCCTGTATAATTTGGAAATACCTAAATTTTAATTATGTGTTGACGAAATAGCCGCACTCGTATCAGGACCAATAAAGCTTTGAGGTATAAAAATGAATAGGTACGTTCGTCTCGAAAAAAAACTTCGCTTGCACTATTCAGAACTCCCTACATTACAACTGTCAGTCATACAAAACGTCAAAAAATGCACAAAACTGATCAACGCCATCTAGCGAACTATAGGAAGTATCTTTGTTTCTCCGTCTGGATGTTTGTCGCGTTATCACGGATAAACGGCCGAGAGGAACTTGATAAAATTTGATAAAGAGTTACAGTATATTACAAACACGGACATAGGATACTTTTTTATATATGTCCACACGAGCGAAGTCGCGTGTAACAACTAGTATGTCATAAATGTTTACATTGTAGCTACCGATCAATGCACACAACTGATAGACAACCAGGCCTCTAATATTACCCACATGTGGTGTCAAGTATTATGTAATAAGTAGGTATAGTTCCACGTTCTCTGGTTCTATTTAAGAAGCACTTGTAATATTATTAAGATAAGGTTTTATAACGAACGTTTGTTTTATGGGTGTTATCGGCGTAGTAGGTCAGACTTGTTATGGTTATAGTTCTTTATCGGCGGTTAACGACTGTTCAGTTTCAATTCGAGATTATAGCCAGCTATAACGTCGCATTGAAAATAACAAGTCGCCGATAACACTTTAACAACATCGTATTTTTTAAGCGGAGACCTTTTATGTCATTTGCAACTTGCAGTGACGGACATACTCCTTCGGAGGCCTGCAAGCCTAGCACGGGCGCCGAGATAAAGTTTTGTCCACCCGTTTCGTCTTCGCGTCAACGTGACAAAGCTAGAATATGGATACATCCGCGTCGTTCTCGGGGGATAAAATAAATATGGTGGACAAAATTTTATCACGGCACCCGTGCTAGGCCTGCTGGGGCGGCTTCTGATATGGGGCTGATATTCAGTGTGAGTTTTAGCACGATCGGTGCCCAGCAGACCCCGACAAAACGTTCTTCATATACGTAATTCTAAATTATGGGCATATTATGTAATCACACTAATATTATAGATGCGAAAGTTTGTGTGTAAGTGGGTAAGTATGTAAGTGTGTTTGTTCCAGTTAAAATCTGTAACGGCTAAACGGATTTGAATGAAAGTTGGAATGGAGCTTATTCCCATATTGGTTACTTTTATCCCGGCTTACTTCGGTTTCTGTAAAATAGTGGGTGAAACCACAGCTAGTTATATAATACATTTAAAAAGTACCGTTATTAATATGTATAAAGATTACGTACTCATTTATTCATTAATTCTTATTTAATCGCATATCTGATTTCTGATTCAGTACACTCCTCGAAGCAAATAATTATCCTTTTAAAATGGTGTACATTGTACTAGAAATCATCAATGCAAATATATAAAGCCCTTTTCGAGTCCTAATCACATAAAAAACTTGAAAACCGCAACTTGTCCTTTTTATCTTATCTGCCATGAATATATAGATTCATTAAACGAGTTATCTCTATTTAAAAGAACAAAATAAATAAATAAAAGCATTGTATCCTCCTTTCTCAGATAACAATGGAAGGCCACAAAAAGGCTACAAAGGGATGGTTGAGTTCGGAGGGCAGGTAAGGTAATGCGGCTGATACCGGCCGGCAAAAATATCTTTTTTTGGGTTTCTATCTCTATTTGTGACATGTTTACTACTTGCAACTACTTAGAGCATAATATTATGACAATATGAGATACAAAATAAAAATAATTGAGAGACCTTGTTCATTCATCATTCTCTCACCCTTTTCCCGCTTATGTAGATGTAGAATTGGTACAGCATGTACGGTGTTTCTATTTACCCTTATCATCCGTCATATCTGAGTTCACCCCTCTTTTATAACCGACTTCCAAAAACAAGGAGGCGGTTCTCAAAGTCGACTGTTTTTTTAATGTGCGGTACCTCAGAACTCCGTCATTTATAAACCGATTTGGATAATTATTTGATAGGATATTTATATACGATATATATTATTATATATCTGATAATGGGATCCATAATGATTTATTGAGGAAACTCCTCAAATGTTATAGGCATACATACAACGATTTTCGTATTTTCATAAACAAGTCAAGCATTTGTATTCAGAAAGTATCATTTGGTGAAGTGGAACTAATGAAGAAGATGGCCACCGGAACTCCACAATAATAAGTTTTTCGGGATTATCACGGGTGGCGCCATCTCGATAGTGCATTTTTTTCAAAGTACATATTTTGTTAAAGTCAGTTTTTTGTTGTTGTTAAAATTATGTTCACCTCTTCTTTGAAAGTTTTAAAACTGTCCATTCATACTTTCTCTATCATTCTATCCATCAACACATTTGTGTATTTTCCTTGCTAAGTGTTTCTCATCAATCTGCATCTACTTAGTGTTCCCACCACCACGGGCTCCTTTTTATTACTTATTTGTACTGTTATCGGACATTGGAGCTGTTTAATAATTAAAAGTAAGTACTCTTTTGATGTTCTGTTTCGCTTCCTCTTGTATGAAAGAATTTGCCTATTTATTTTATCTATTCTTCCAATAAAACAAATGAACGCTGACCTACTACGCATGTCATCATAAAGATATTCATTCATTAAAAATAATATTAGCTATGAAAGTTAAGACATTGATGTGACGTCTATGTCGTAAATCATATTAACTCGCGAGTGGAACAAAAACATGGCTTTTTGTTCTCGTGACTAATTTATGTCAGTACGGTACCGGTTTTAATTTTTACAAGGCATAATTATTGAGCTTACGCTTTAATATCTTATTTTGTATGCCTTTCATACGAGACGATATATTACATTGTCATGCGTGGTAGGTATTTGTTAAAGCCGGGATATTTTAATTGTAGGGGTTTTGGGTCAACAGCTAGCTACCACAGATTAGGCTACGCATCATAGTTGATGTGCCGTACTAAAGAAAAGTACTCCGATGGGTTTTATCTTAGCGCTTTCGTTAAGCACCAAGGCAGACCACCTAAGAGATTTTGATGTCTAATCCTCACAAAGCCCAACTCGTGTGGGTATTTTTTAGTTTACCTAGTAATAAAATTAAGGTACTTACTTATGATATTGAGCCTGCAGGAAATTAAATTCTTCTTTGATCCGATCACAAGATTCTCCTACTGTGAATTTGATTGGTTGGCCAGGTTGCGGGGGACCCTGAGAACAAAAAAAAAAAAAAAATATATAGGGGCTAGTTGCTAACGGTTACCACAGGAAAATATTCCGAGAAACTGTGAACACCTTTAATTTTAACTGGGCATTTAGCAACGTTTTACTCAACACGCAACCACAACTACAAAGTGCATTCGACATAACTCATCAATCTCAGCTGTCGAAGTTCGAACATAAAAACATTCCTATCACGAACCAAAAATTACACGCATCCCAAATTACCATAATACAAATTATCCTTTAATGACCATAATTCGGTGTGAGCCACGATTAATAAAAAAAGAACATAACACCGACCGCTCGCCTCTTAACACAAAAATAAAGTAACGTGAACACGCGAGCACGTAACAATAAAATTAAAAAAACTAACTCCATAATAAGAAGCACGAAAATAAAAATAAAGCGAGGGACACAACAACACACGGTCGCCGGGAGGCCGACGGCAAAAAATAAATAACCGCCGCACGGAGCCGGCGCGCGAGGAACAAACGGACTTTAAAAATAATAAAAGGAGCGTAAATAAAAGCGTAAAAGGAACTGGCGCGGCGTGTAGACGTTGTAAATGGAGCTGCGGACAATCGGGCTCGGGAAAAATGTGGCCGGGAATTTAGTGAATGTAACCACCGCCCCGGAGATAGCCTTGCGGTCGCGCGCCTCCGCGCCGCTGTCTCACGCTGTAATAGGCGATCGCACTTAATAACGTAATAGTCGCGTACCTACGGACTTACAGAGTCGTGCCCGGGAATAAATGTAACCGCAAAACCACACACCAGTCCTGTCATGCCGTTTTTAATACGAGCAATTTAAACCTCTCTCGATATTAAACTGAGATCAGCCATTATACATTCAAATAAAACCCGTTTGATTTATAATGAAAGATGAAAAATTATTGAACAAAGAAGGCTAATGGATGCTGAATTCGTAAGAGCCAATAAAAATATATTATTAGCAAAAAGCATTAGTGCTTAAAGATGTGAATCGAGTCGGCCAATTACTTATCCGTGTTCATAAGATCAGCGAACCAGAAAATAAAAAGGTATTGAAAGTAACTGAACAACATCACGACGTGTTTGAAGGCGAGGCAAAAACAAAACGGTGTCGGACGGTAGCGAGTAGCGATCTCGAGATGCGCCTGCTCATGTGCTTGTGTGTGGCATGTGCATGTCGAGTGTCGCGCGACCCGATCAGTGTGTGTGCCGCCTTATATGCGCTAATGAGATAGTTTAGTCGCCAACCTCTATGTTATTTATTGTTGAAACGGTTTCTTTTTTAATGTAATTTGTGTTTTACTCCATTCCTATTTCGAAAATTGCTTTTGATGAAAAAATTTGTGCTTAGACTGATTATTATGACGCAAATGGTCAGAAAATCCAACAATATTTTAGTTTTTTTATAAAAATAAGAAAACTACTACTGTTTAATCGTGAAAAATTTTAAGGTGCATTTTTTTTCTATACCTATATGTAATTGTAAAAATAATAAAAATTACTTAAGATACTAATTTAAAAAATACCCATAATTATATTTGCGCAATGATGTGGTATAGGATAGAGCACGCTTCATCATCATCAGCCAGACGAAAGGCCACCACTGCTTAACAAAATGCCTCCCCCTTAAAATGTGAGGGGTTTGCCATAATCCCCACGAATGGCAGGCGGCCACACGCTTACCTAGAAGTAACATATTGAATAAAGTGTGCTGCGCTGTTTTGGATTCATTTAATTGGCAAAATAATCAGTCAATAGCCTTTTTTATTTCTCAAACAGTTATACTACTAACAGTTCATTAAAGCGAGTGGTTTGATAACACTCTGATACATCGACATAAAACACATTAAACAGGATCTTATTAAACACCTTTTGAGTCATAAAATTATTATTTAAGCGGTTTGACTGACTAAGTTCTCTATCAGCGAACAGGTGAGATCAGATAATTAACATGTAAAACAATTATTTGCTATTGCTGTTATATATCATATTTTGAATAAGCTACCGATAATGATAATTATTTAATCCCAATTGAGGATTATTATGTGCGAGATGTCGTGCATTTAAGTGCTATAAAATTGATTATACTTATAATTATGGGGTTAATTGCCTATTGTGTCGATTAATTTGAGCTAAATTGCGGATGTAATTATCTCAATGTATAATTAAAAGATAATTTATTCTAATGGTTCACGCATACGTCGCATACGTCCCTAAATTGCTAATGATGAGTTATAATACACTGTTGATTCTTCAAAGTGCAAATAAATGACGCCCGATCACACGCACTATAATTCGGAATCTGCGTCAAACGCGACCCCAAGAACTTTCCAAACTTAAAATCGTGCACAAAAGAAATTAAAATAATCCCTGGCAATAATAGACTGAGTAAACGCAAAACGTTCCCCCTCGACACATAAAAAAGATTCCCATAAATTATCGCCGAAAAGGTCAAATTAAAATACAATGAACAGTTTTTGAGTGGCAGTATTGTGTAGAGAGCTCGGATGAAAGGCCCGCATTCAGCGGGGACCGCTCACAAAAACAAAACTAAACAGAATGCGTTTAAACGGATATAAAAAGAAATACGTGTTCTTATTTCGAATTATTGAATACGTCTGTCTGCCCACGTCTACCTGCTTGTACGTTTCGAGGCATATTTTCTTTTTGTTGTAACTCGAATCTCGAAACGGCTGAATGAATTCGCCCAACTCGGAAATTGGTAAAATAAAGTGCGTTGATGCCGTTAAATGATGACGTCAACGACAAAGAAAACCTTAAAAGTGGATCGATGTCAACTGTTTATTAGTAATATTAGAAGCCCGCAGTACGCACACAAGTTCAGCGGCTCGGTAAACAACTAAACACCATTCGCACTTACAAACCAAACAAGCATAGACAAATATTTGAACATTGAGATTGGCTTTGTAACGTAACGCTCCAACGTCGAAATGCCCCGAGCTAATTTCTGCTCTATTGTGTTGGTTTTAGAGCTCATAAAATCTAGCAGTGGGGTTGGATTTATTGCTCTTTTTATTGGAGAGAAAAAAGCTAGTAAACTAATATGGTAGCGCTGGCCGGGATCAGAAAGCTGATTTTATTTTCTGGGAAACACGACACCGCCACCCGATGTGTACTTTCGAACCCGTGGTTCGGTGGTGGTCGCTTTGATATCTACTGTTCCACGAAAACTGAGACAAAATTGCTGACATAAATAAAACAAAGGAAGGATATTCTTGAGAATGCCTATTAAGGCGAGGACTGATCGTGATTTGAAATGAGTACTGTCCCGCTCAAAGTTCTAAGGTTTAAAGTTGAAAATCGCATATCATATTTGATGAGAAAACGGTGAATTGTAGTTTTTCATTACTTTTTCGCCGATTATCGGAAATATACAAATCAAATAAAAAAACTACCTGGTTCGCCGTATAAACCACTAGCCTGGATATTTAATTTGTAAAAGAAAACTTGTAATTACTGCAGAAAATACTGAGCATTTGATTTCAGAAGGGTTTTCCAGGAGGTCATTTTGCGATTTTTTTTTTTTGTTACTATGACAGATTTTCGAAATTTTATTCGGTTAAACGTAATTTCAGTTTTATTTTCTATCTGCAGTATTTTTTCCACCTAATTAAGCTTTTTGTTGTTTTGCGATTGGACCTCGCCTTAAATAACTTTAGCATTTTTTTTGGCGGGAACGTGAAGAAGTCAAGTCGCTTCATCGTGTGGTACTGTGTGGTTGATTGAATTATTTTTATCTATTAAATGCAAATAACGCAAAACTTCACTCTGGCTAATATATAAATATATAATGTATTATATTTATGTATATTAAGTTTTGCAAGTGTATTTTATACATATTATACACACCACTATCCGTGGAGCCAAAGTATAAGGGGAAAAAAATTGGCTTTGTATATTCTAGGATTGCTATAAAGGTAATTTACGAGCTTTTAGACGAAATGAGGCAAATAAATGTATGTGCACCTAACTCAATTAACTAAAACAAAATAATAAACACAAAACGAACTGTTTCGTTACGACTTTCTGTAATGGAGGTTTTATAGGCAGCAGTGAAGTGCTAATCGTAGTTTGAATACAATGAGCAAACTAATTATATAGTGTTATCTACGATTATTGTGGATTATTACGCACAAAATTAAACACAGCAGCGTACCCAGCATGCTGGCGGCATTACCGCGCTGAATGGCAATGCTTATGCGTTGATATGATCTTAATATGTGAAATTATGAATTACTCAGCGTAAAAACAACTATCTTTATTTCGGTCTTTAAGATAATAAAAGTAATTTTAGTAAATGTAGGCCCGGCTCTTACGTCAACTGAACCCGCTCCAACTGAACCCGCGGGATCAGTTGACGTAACGCATATTTTGAATCGGTCGACTGAACCCGTTCACAAATTTTGTAATTTGTATAGAAGCGGAGAAAAGTTGTTGACAATTAATATTACGAAAACATGGGAGCGCAGCCACACACCCATCGCGTGTATTTCAATGTCTACTAGTTAGATTATGCGAATACGAGTATTTGGATGCAGCTACTCACAGGAAAAAGAAAGTTAATTATTAGACAATAAAAAAAAAAACTGCTTTCTGTTGTTACCCACTTTTAAGAGTACTGACCAATCGTGTCAGTCAGGTCCTGATTCACCCGTGAAGTGTTGCGTGGACGACATCTTGATTATGACGAAGTATTGTTTGCCTACTCCAAATGGGTTGTTTGTTCGCTGATAACGCGTTATCAATGTACAAATGTTAGGTATTATTTTGGGTGAACATTGACTCAAGGCACTCAACGTTATCAGGCCTTGATAATCCTGACAAGATACGTTTCCGTTGACAAAATCCAACTGCAGCCCGAACATAATGTTTGACTTTAACTGCGATAATATGACTTTGATAATACCTACCTATAATTACTTCCAAGCATATTTCATTGGAGGAAGCAAATCCGGAAATAAGCCTAGCCAGAGCTGAGATTAATCATAACTAGGCAGAAAAAAGGTCCATCTTCCATAGTCCGTACTTCTACAGAAAATAGAGATAAATTATCAAGTTTATGTTCGTGTAAATATGTACATACATACACACTTAAGATGATATATTATATCTTATTATAATGTATTGTCATATGAGATAATGGCATTTACAAGTTACAGTGCAATAACAAAAGCCCAGTTTTCTTAGAAAGGCTAAATTACTGTGTAACATCACTGAACAAATAATTGTCAATTTCTATTCATTGTCTGTAGAACCCCAGAGAGGATGTGGGTACTCGTGTTTGAAGAAAACGTGGAATATTTAAACGAACGAAACGCCATCTCATTTGTCCGTAGCGGTAATTCTGACGGTCAAATATTGACTGAGTAGGACACGACACGGATTTTGAGCAAATAGACAAATAGGCATTTACATTAACACCCTGCTCTCCCCCCGTCCCCCCGTTTAACCTCGCCCTCCCCGCCACACTCGTAAAACCCGAAGCGACTCTCATAAAAGAAAATTCCCGGTGTTTTGCGTAAAAGTACAGTCAACATGGGAAATTTGCTCGAATTAGATAAAACTTGTGATAAAGTAATATTTCTCAAGTTTGCTCATCATACATTTTATGTTGGTCATGTGAACTAGATTCGTTTTATGAAGGATTTGTTTTGTGATAAAAGTTTATTCATCATTCATTTGAATGCGAGAGTGGACGAGGTTATCTTTCGAATCTCAATCTTGATTTCTCATTATGATCTGTTATTTATTAATGTATTATTATATTGTATTATCATAAATAATTGAATTATCACTATGTATTATTATTATTTTGTATGTTTATAATTATATTGGTTTATTAGAGTATAAGTATCACATAATCTCCATCATTGCACACCCCGTCTTCTACCTCTTCTATGAATCCTCTCCATCCTATGTTTGCCTGGAAGAGATCGCTTTCAGCGATAAGGCCGCCGGTTGTTACACTAGTTTTCAAGCCTGTTTTTAAATTATGTAAAATTTTGTGTGAACAATAAAGAGTTAATTATCTATGATACGACTATAAATCCTGAACCGTTATGAGTCTATACTATAACTACTATTATGTTAACATCTACTAATATCCCCTTTACGTCAATTAACTCACGAAGCTACTTATTAATGCTATAAACGCGAGCATCGCGACGGAATAAACGCATCAATCTAGGGACGGCGACGCGCGACTTCCTGTCGAGACCGTCCACTCTTCTCTGACCGCGATAATATTAATGTCTCCTCAGATTTTCCACTTAAGGATGTGGATAGGGGAGCTCAGGCGATAATGGTCGTTCATCAACTTGTAAAGTGTACTTACAAGAACGCGTGGGAATGCGACTTAATAGAGCTTTATGGACATAGGTTATTAGGTACTGGTTCACATAGGTCATTTACTTAAGTCTTACGAAAACGAAAATTTACTTTGACAGTTGTAAATGGCCTTATACAAATAAGAAATTGCCGTTGAATGGACACTTTATTATTCTGTCCGCCTTCAGAGCGTAATATAGGAGTAGACAATTAATTAAACAAAATTGATTGTTGTAGACCCTAGATTTACAACTTGTGGATAAAACCTCATTATAAAGCGGTTTTAGGTATTTTACTTTGCGACTGGCTGATGATATCTTCAGTTCTTAAACAATCTTCCTAATCATCAGTCAGAAGACGTCCACTGCTGAACAAAGGTCTCTCCTTTAGAGGGGAAGGGGTAGCCAATATCCCTATGCTTGGCAGGCGGCTTGGGGACTGCAAAACGCTTATTGTTTAAAGATATCTAAAACAACGGTCGCTTGCAATAAAATGTTTATTAATGTATCTAAGTTTAACCATAGCTTTATTAAATGAAAATATATTTTTTTCTTCGTTTTTTAGTTAAGCTTATTAGCAATATGGGCCTTCTTGTTACTGGCGAAGCGATAATCGCCTTAAGAGTTAAGGCGATAAGTTACCCTTTTGTTGCGGGGAAGCCTTATAATACTTTGTCTTAAAAATGGCGCTATAGCTCTGTTATTTTTTTGCATTCCTTACATAGCTGGTATTTTAAGTAGTAACACACCAAAGTAGGTAGTTTTTTTATTCTTTTGGACAGGTACGCTCCATTCCATCTAGCATGGCGCGGGTGACACGGGTTGGTACAGAACTGAGGCCACCCCACAGCACAATGAAGAGTGTGAATAATTTGTTCCTTTAGAAAGAAATGGCTTATATAAGTACAAAATATTCGCTTAGGCACTTAATTGAGCTGTGTCAAATCCCATGTGTCACCCTCACCCCCGAATACTGAAACGTTTGTTAACTTTGACAGATTAAGTCTATTGCTGTCTTTGTCATTTGCTTAGTGTCAGACAAAGGCAGTATTAGAATTAATCTTTTGTCAAAGTTAACAAACGTTTCTGTATTCGGGGGTCACTATGATAGGTAGAATGGAGTGTAGTGGCTTTTACCCTTACAGGTACATTTTATTATAAATTTAATATTTGTAGCCCAGTGTAAAATTGCTGGGAAAATGCCTTCTTTTTCTTTCTTTTCTTTATAACGTCTGTCTGGTATTCGGCTTTGGTGGTCTTGTGCTCGTCGTGAGAGTTCAGCTCAACTTAGCATAGCATTGCTTACCTCAATGCAAAGTTAAGGCGAGGTCCAATCGCAAAACAACAACCCTTTTTTAGCGCTTTGTTCGAAGTGACGAGATTACTTAATCAGTTACCAAAAATACTGCAGATAGAAAATAAAACTAAAATTACGTTTAACCGAATAAAATTTCAAAAAACTCTCTTAGTTACATAATAAAAAATCGCAAAATGACCCTCTGAAAAACCCTTCTGAAATCAAATGCTCTGAATTTTCAGCGGTAACTACAAATTTTCTTTTACAAATTAAATATCCAGGCTGGTGGTTTATACGGCGAACCAGGTAGTTTTTTTATTTGATTTGTATATTTCCGATAATCGTCAAAAAGGCAATGAAAAACTACAATTTACCGTTTTCTCATCAAATATGATATGCGATTTTCAACATTAAACCTTAGAACTTTGAGCGGGACAATACTCATTTCAAATCACGATCAGTCCTCGCCTTAAGCCAAACTCGAATGACGAAGATTTTTTCTACGACATTTAATTCTAAAGTAACTTTCGTAAAACTCTTTTTCTCATATTTCCAACTTACAACACCATACTTAGCACGCGCAATTTCAAGAATAACTCTTTAATTTTTTGTGGTTGCTTTGCCGTCGGGAAAAGTGGCGACAGTTGCGATGAGGTCGCTTTACCAACTTCAGTTTTCAGAGCTAATTCAAAATGATTCTCTATCACCAATGCTTAAAGACAAGTTTTGCTTATTTTGTAGCAAAGTTTGAACTCTAGCACATGGTCAGTTCAACCTTTTCTATACAAAAAGTTTACTAGTTTTTTTATTTTATCGAATCATTCGGGTTTTGGCTTTATTTTTTGTCTTTGCCCAAAAAAAGCTTTTAGTTCGGCAACATTTTGTGGTTATCATGTATCGTGTATCCAAAGGGTCGAGTATTAGGGTTGTATTCCTCAGGCCATTGTTCAATCGAAGAAATTGAGCAAGTTTCCTGCTTCTCGATGACGTCTCAGCTTTCAGTAACTTGCTCAAACACGAAACAAGCCAAACCTTACTTATTTGTTAGTGTGAGATGATTTGTTAGTTCCTTCCAATGATCAAAGCTCATTGCAAAATTAAATCTCAAATGAAGTCACCGCAGGTATAAATCGGAGATCAATGGAAACATATATAGCATATGACTGGCGGGTTTGTGTTTCTCTGAAGTGCAGTAGGTATGATAAAATCCGGCTGACAATTTCACGGGTAATTGCGTGTCTGAGATCGCCGCCGGCCGGCGCGCCGCGGGGGCTCTCGCTGTGCACTCATTTGTTTGTTCCACCCAACTGCTTTATTACTATAACGCTTTTATTACCACTCCGAGTTTCTTGTTAAGCCTATTGTAACAGATATTCACAAAAAACCTTTTGTCACGAAAACATTGTAGTTTTGAGCGATACTTTTATCGATGTAAACTATTTTGGTGCTTAGGAAAATTCGGTCACGCGTTGATGTCTTGTGCACTGGCGATGATTGCGAACAAAAGATTTCAACGCGCTCTCTAATTAAGTGCACTTTTATGCATATTTGTTAATGTCAAAATTGACATTGAGGTTTTTTTACTAAGATCATGTTTTAACAATTGTTCAGCTAGACTTTTAATTTGTAATTTAAAATGAAAAAGAAGCAACCGTTGCTACAGTACTTGTACCATGTTTAGCAGAAAGTTAAAGGCTTTCTCTTGAGCATCCAACGAATAATTGGTTAGAAGTTAAGTGAATCATGCAAGTGATAAAAGTGATGCTACGACTTATTTTAGTGCTAGTTTAGCAGAGATGTAAGTACCGGATGCCTGGCGGCCGCCACGGCCGCGGCGGCGGCGGCGGCGTTCATCGCGCCCGCGCTAGGATACATCCTCACGTCAAACACAGACGGTCATCGTCTGAACAACACTACAAGTAAACAGCTCACAGCACACACTCCACTCGATCCACAGAACAACACAGCGGCGCACGTATCCGCGCGGTCAGTCACACGCGATCACTGCTTTCCGAGCGATCCGACAAACGTCCGACTTGATCGAACGTCACGAGCGAACTGACGCGTCCATTCGGTTCGGGGGGAGGGGACCCAACCCCACCCCTCGCCCGACCCTGGCGACCCCGCATGCCGATTGCCGCTGCCATACATATTTTCTCCACTCGAATTTTTCGTCGACTATCTTTATGTTTGAGGAATACTTTAGCCGAATCGGAGATATACGCTCTAATAGATACGTATTATTTGGGGATTTCGTCTGAAGGGGTGAGGTGGGTGTTGGTGTCACGGTTCAACGGCGCTGCTGTGGCTGAGTTATTTGCTGTTATTCTGAGCGCGATATGCAATTTAACTAGGATACGGTCGTGGGGGAGATTTAATCAAGCAATAGCTCTTTAACGTAAATGATGTAAGTAGGCTACTGATCACCGCATAGTAGATAAAAGTACCTACTACCTATTGCAATATATCGATATAAAATAGAATAATAATATTTGTAGTTCACGCACGAACATCCCACCTACACCGAGTTTGCTCATAAACAAAGTATTTTTTTAAGTTTGTATATTTCTATATATTTTTTTAATTTTATAACTAGCTGCTCTGTTGCTGAGTGAATGAGGAACAATTCACACTTTCGAATTTATAAAGTTAGTAGGGATGAGCAGCAAACAAGCTGACGGTCCGCCTGATGGTAAGCAAACCTCTGGCTATGGACACCTGTAACACTAATAGCCAGTAGCCACAAATAGCCACAAATTGTTAATTTTAATGTTAATTAAAGTTAATTGTGCAGATACGGTGGCTGGTGCAGCGGCGGAAATGACGGAAAACCTCAAACGAAAGAAATGTGAATCGCTCGGCGAGGGATACATATTCTTTCTGTTTGGGGTTGAGACCATGGAACCTTGGGGTCCGGCCGCCCGTTGTTTAATAAAGGAGCTGTCCAGGCGCCTCGTCGAAGATACAGGTGACCAAAGAGCTGGCGCTTACCTCGATCAAAGGCTGAGTTTGGCAATTCTACGGGGTAATGTCGCCAGCTTTTTGGGCACCTTACCCGTAGACAGCGACCTAAATGCGGTTTTTTATTTGTAGACATTTTAGATTTAATTTATTTATGTTTTTATTTTAATTTTGTTTGTAGTTTTAGTTTGTATACTTATGTAAGTTTAGATTATAATATAGTTTATATAATATTTTTAAGTTTAGTAAATATTGTTTAAATTTTTTATAAAATAAAAGTTAAATGTATTTATATTTGCCAGCAAAATTTCATGAAGATTATAGATCAACAGTTCTCAAGTTATCGTCGGATAAATAAATATACAAACATACATACAAATGCTGGCATGTTCCCGTAGACAGAGCTACGTTTCGCTCTGACAAAACCAAAAAAAAAAACGTGTTTACAGGTTAGTGGATTTATTTAACATTGGGACCACTGACCTCCATAATACTTATTATGGAGGTCAGTGATTTGGGATTTGGCAGTGGCGGAATCTCCAGGAGGCTGAGTTAAGCTCGAGCCCAGGGCGGCAGATCGAAGGGTGGCATATTTAGAGACAGAACTTTTTTTGTTAATATTACTAGTAGTTCTGCGAACAGTAGACCTCGCGAGCACAAACTTTTTTGCACAATCGCAATTCTACAATTTCATAGAATTTTTTAGCCGTCGGCGATTTTTGATTGGTGGGGTATTTCCCCCCAAAAATTTTGCTGCGGCGCCATTTACCGGCCGATTTTGATAAAAACTACAAAATTGTAGAATCTGTACACCAAGTTTCGTCAAGATTGGTTGAAAAATACGACCTGTATGCGAATACCAACACACGGACAGATGAAAGCAAATTTTCCCAGTTAAAACTGAGACCTTTCGTTCGCTGCGCTTACTCGATCAAAAATAATCGATCCCTAAATTTGCCGCCTCGTAAATCTGCCGTCCTAGACGCAAGCCTACTATTTTGCACGAAAATCATCAACTTGTATACAATTTCTACTTAGTTATTGAATTAAAAAAATAAACTAGACACTGACGGTTGTCGAGCTAAATACGGCAAAAATGTGACATGATACTTGGAAAAAAATGTGTTAATCCGTAACTGAATTGGGATATTTCCCACAAAGAAAATATATTTGACATTCAGAATTATTTTTGTAACTTATACTTTGGCTCCACAAATAGTGTATTTAGGCAGTGTCAAGCTTTGTTATTTACAAGTTAAGCATAGTATTTTCCAATAACGGCAAGTCTCAGTCATAGCCTAAGTCAACAATTTCAGTCATGGTCCAGTACAAGTCATGCTTCAGTAAAGTGGTGGAAGCTATACTAGAAGCTTCTACGGAGTTTTGGAAAAAACACTGTCAAGTCTCACCACAAAAAAAAGTATTTTAATGAGAGATGTCCATTGCGATTGGTAGATCTGCGGCACAGATTAAAATATGAATATCGGGCGGTGAGGTCGGCAGCAGCACGGGGCGGGTTAACCTACGTAATTGATACCGATAGCCGGCGTTGCGAATTAACGTTTTAGGTATATCGTAACCAGGGATTAACCGATAATTAACTCGGGTAGAGTTTGATCGATGTAAAGTGGAACTACTTTTAATTGCTGGTTTGTAACTGTAGTAGTATGGGGAACGATGTTCTACAAAAGGAAGATGAAGATAGAAGGTGCCATACAAAGTGATGTCGATTCTGTTATAATATTTTTTACTATGTTATAACTAACTATTAACTAAATTAATGTTACAGCTCCAGAATTGTTGCCGTCCTTTTCCTACAGTACTGAATTTTAATATTAAAATTTTAGTCCAGTCACATTGGTTTAGTTTAGTAAGTGGTAAAATTTTCGGGATAAAAAGTAGTATATCTGTTAATTTAGTTAAGATAGGCTACTTTTTATCCAAAAAAATATAATAATAAAGTAAAATTTACAGTTCCTGTAGGATAGCGGGTGAAACCTCAGGGAACTGCTAGTTACGATATATACTAAAGACATCTAGCAGTGGAATAAGAAAAGCATGGATAGTGACAAAAAAGAGTTACTAGAGTTACTAGATTAGAGTACTACTTAAAATACTTACCTCGATGTAAGAAATTAAATTGCGAATTGAGTATCAATCCAAGAAACATAATTATCTTTACATGTAACATATTTTTTGTTTAGTTTCTAGCGAGAAACTCAATTATTTCAGTTAATTACCCATACTATTATTCACCGTGCTACAAAAAACAAGGTTACGCAATAATAAATATAAAATAAACAAGCATGTACAGTTGTTAATAACTTACATTATTTTATTTGTATACAATGGAATTGGAGAAATAACCTCTGCAGTTAATTAATCCATTGGAGTCATTCCTTGACTCACAATAGCACATTGTTGGCATTTATTTCAAAAAAGCTTATGTTTAAAACATTAAGTATCCGTATTACGCCTGCAAGTGACGGCCACTTAATATTTTCTACAGGGTTGTCGCTTTTAATAAAGGCTTTAAACTTTAGCTCATTTTAACGGTTTCTTCCCGACTGCCCAAGAAAGAGGGTAATGTTTTTGGGGTGTATGTAAGTATGTTTCTATATTAACTGCTCTAGCCAAAACGCCTTGACCGATTTCGACGAGCGAGGTATTGTTGGAATCCTCTTCACGTCCGTGGTGACATAGGCTACATTTTGCAGTCGAGTATTTTGTTTTAGGGTGTGTTATGTATGTTTGTGTGTTCCTATAACCCCTGTAGCTTAAACGGTTTGACCTATTTCGACGAGTGAGGTGACTTTGATTGTCATGTTATGCGGAGGGTCTTACGCTACATTTTGAAGTCGGGTACTTGATTTATTTTTTCTATGATTAATGAAAGTGCAATAAATATAAATATAAATAAATATCTGGGACATTTGAACACACGGTCATCTGACCCCAAACTAAGCAAAGCTTGTGATATGGCTGCCAGAGACTGATATACGTACATAGATATTTTTAAATACATACTTATATAGATGTTAACACCCAGACATAGAACAAACACATCTATTCATCACAGGAATGTTTGTCCTAGATGGGAATCGAACCCACGCCCCCAAACACAGAAGGTAGGTTCACTACCAACTGAGCCACCGGGGCAGTCAGTTACTTAAGATACCTAAGCATGAAAGTAGGTGATTCAGCCAGCCCTATACAACATTAGTTGATGTTTATTCAACGCATTCTACTTGACATATTGTTGCATTATATAGCTGAATACCTACTAGGTAGGTACTCTGAGGTTTTTGTGTCAAGCGTCTGAGACTGAACGAGGGGCATAACTAAATCGACACCTTACTTTACAACGTTTTGTACCTCGGGATTGCTTAACATTAGAATAAGAATATGTTTATTGCCAAAAACAAAACAGAAAAAAATTGACACTGAAACTTAACAAGTAAAAACTTAACGCAAAAAACAAGTTTGGCACTAATGCCAAACTTGTTTTATGAGTTAACTTAACTACTTAGTTTAACTTGTTTTTTGTTACTCCTATGAGTACGCTCAGCGCTGTGCTGCGAGCTCCCGAAGAGTCACGCAGGACTGGTTGATGGCGTACACCTATGCTCAAAAGATGGAAGGTGAGCATTAGGCGACTGCGGGTATTACAATACAAACTTGTAATTATATAAGTGTTAATATTATAGTACTTAAGGTTTGTATATGAGGTTACTGTTGATCGCGTCGTGGATGACCTTGTTGGTGTGTTGTGTGTGTGTGTGTGTGTGTGTGTGTTAGTATAACAGTCAATTCCTCGGGCCCTAGCAAATTCTTCATTTCATTAAATTGCCGCATGAAATAATGTAATTCAACCGTATAAATTCTTTTTATACATCGATTGCATTATCTGTTACTCAAAATTATTTGTTTTACTCTAATCTCAGGTATAATAGTTATTTTCGACACCTGATTCATAATAAGATGGACATGTGATTGTCTCAGCAAAATTAGTAGTACGATTATCGTTTGCTCTAGAATCAGCCCGCGTATGATGACGAATAGATTCTGTTCCAAATGATTGCTGGGGCATGCATATTTCATAAGATGTACTAAGACAAATAATATAATATGATCTGCAGTGAAATATTAAAAATTATTAAATGTGTTGACCAAAATCAACATTTCTAACATCTATCAAAGTTATAAGATTAAACTGTCTCTCTTAACTAAACTGGAGTGGATGGAAAAGGCTTGAATAGAATTTAAATTATAAAATTAATTAGAGTCTAGACTATTTCTTGATAGACTTCATAGTTCATAATATCTGTATTTATAAAGATTCTAGTGTTTGCCGCAACATCTAGGGTTCAATTATTTTTCTTTTATTTTACAGAAATTCTTTAAATAATTCTTATTTTAACCTAACCTGATACAAACGTGTTATTACTGCACTATTGTTTCAGGTTACACATTTAAAAATATTAAAATATTTTCTGCAAAGTGCAATATCTCTTATTCCTATAATAAACAAAATAAATACAAACTAAAAACTTAACTACTTTGCCTTTGTTTACGATTTCTTGTAGATACAGATTTGAAGATGAACTTCCGTAAAGTAACACGTCATTTAATCAACTTCAGAGTTCTTAATCTAGATGGGTCCTAGCTGAATTTTATTGAGATAATTATGTAACCTCCATGACTCGTACATGAGCATTGTTACGGTAGGTTGTGTGTGACCATGACCAATCATGTGACATTCTCAAATCTAGTCCAATTAACCATAGTCCATTGTTTCATAACTTTCATTTTCCATTGTTCCACATTCATTCAGGTCTCGATAAGCAATTAGCATGACCTTGCAAGCGCTTGCCGGTCTATAAATTGAAAGTACTGTTGTACTGATTGAAATTAATAGCGTATCGCTAATAGCATATAGCCACGCGTAATGACTAGGGTGTCTACTTTCCAGATTATAACGTAAATCTGGTGAATATAAATTGACGTGATGTTATAAAAGCCTTGTAAGAAGCCGACTTCCGGTGGAGGTCAATAACTGTAGCTGATATAGAAGCAAAGTAACTTTATTCATATCAGAAGGACCACCTCGTTTGCAAGCATTATAATCTTCGTCTTCGTCTTTAAATTAAATATAAAGCACATATTATGCCATCGCTATTTATTTTATTTATAAATAATTGACATATAAACTATTACAGATAAAAACAGAGCTCAAGACAACGTAACCAAATTTACTACGGGCAACGTAATCAAAAGGCTGGCGACGTCACCTCGTTGAATAGCAATGCTAATTTGCTAATTCTCGGGCTGAGCTAAGCACCAGCGCTTTAAGTCAAAATAAAGATTGTTTCTGGACTATAAAAAAAAAAAAAAAAAGTATTGTCACGTATTATGTTGAAACGTATCTAATGGTATTTTGGTAAATATATTATTGACTTTAACACATTGTGCTTAAAATTACATAGCAATAAAGTAATGTGATATTTACTATATTTTACAGTCGGAGTCGTGGGGGCTTTTACTTAGCGCCTCTGGCTGGCATGACACTAACGCCATTGTCTTGTCAGTTTGTCTAACAATCGAAATTGCTTGCATTACTGTGAATACGAAAGTTAAACACTGAGGCAAACAGGTATGTTTGAACTTTCTCTACTTTATCGCATTTTTTTTTTAGCCTGTACCTATGAGCATAACTGATACTGGTATCTTGTTCAAATGAAGCTTTAGTATACGTGACATTCACGCGGGGAGGTAACGAGGCGCGACGAAAAACCCTCGCTCGCTCACAACGTCGCGTCGTTTCGATTTTGTTTTTATAACTCGTTTAAATTCTTATTTCAAATCGAGCAGCCGTTTTGCTCTGATGCCACATGTCGTTTGTTAGGGTTGCCATAATATTCGTTGTACTTTTATTTCTCTAAACGACGTTTTTAGCCTTCGTAGAGCCTGTAAATGATTTTGAAGATATATGTATATTATAGCGATTGAAAAATATGATATCAAATTTATAATCTCACGAGAAATAAAGCATTACGTTGGAACTTCGGAATGTTATCAGATATTATTCGAAGCGTAGGCATATTTTTACTGAGTATGATCAAGCATAACTTAACTTTTTACATTACTCAAACAATATTGATAATTATTTTTAAAAATGTTGCCTACCTCTTGTAGGTCAGACTATAAAGTATGTAAATAAAAAGTATAATTATAACGTATAAAGTTTTCTCAATTTCTTAATAACTTCATCATTAGAAGTTTTATTTTCAAGAAATAAATTCACATTATAAAATGATTGATGAAGTTCTATAATAAGTCATTTTATAGATGACTACAAAATCACCGTCAACAGCGTAAGGGTTTGCCTTTGGTTGCTATGTTGGGTCCGATATTATGAATAAATAACCTAAGAATCTCAATCTCATCGATATTCCAGATTTTTCGTACCTATGTGATGGCAACCCTACCGCTAGCGATGTTGACGCGATATCGCGTGACAATGGATGCGGTAAATATTTGACGGCTGTAAGTTCTTCGACACTGTTATTTTAACAAGACGCTGCTTTTTCACAAAATCTGATATGGCGTACTCGGGAAAATTCGAGGTCATGACTAAATTGACTGTATGATTAAACTTTTTATTCACTTTTTTTTTGTACCCTGAATAAAAGCTTAAGGTTTTTAAGTAGGCCAGCAACACGTACGGAAATACCCTTAGCCTTTGATAACCAAATAGGTAGGTATCTAAGTTATCAATGATGATCGCATAGCTTATCCCAAGCTGGAATTTGTCGATGACGCATCTGTCTCCAGCAACAAGCATCTGTCCAAATGATCTCTGCCATCTACCAGATATGGAAGTTATTTATTTCCTAGCTTCAAGATCGGTCCGATACAGCGGTAACAGCGAGCTCCCTGCGCAGGCGGTCTCGCGGGCGATCGCCGCGCGATAAAGATAAATAACAATCAGGCGATATCGCCGCGACATCGCTGCGACAACATCGCGCCGCGCCCTCCACGTCTCACCGCCACCCGCGGCCGCCTCTCCCGACACCGCACCCCACCTTTATCTCTGCCTACCTGACTGAAACACAAAATTTTTACGATCCCATTGCGTTTACGTTGATCGCATCGGAGGGGCAAGAAGATAAGCTTTAATTAATTAGGTAGGCCGGCTTAATCGACCCTTTATTTTCGTGTCCATTTAATTTACACAGTTGATGACTGTTATAAACACCTACATCAAGATATTTTCTTTAATTTGAAAGTTTTATGCGTCCATTGAAGCTCAGCGGTAATGGATATGTGGGTAGAAATGTCAGTGCTCTTCCGAGTGAAATGTAAATCTTATTTTATTGAAATTTAATAGAGAAGCGACGGACCGGCTCTGAGGTAAGCGATAGAACGCTGATTGAATTAGCCGGTTCTGGAGATTGAATTAACGCGGACGTGTGTGAAGCCGGGTAGGGCGGTGTTAAAGATCACGCAGTTCATTACAGACGACATAAATAGCATTGTATTAATTGGCTAGCAGGCGGTAAGGGCGTGTTATCAGACCCGCGACCACACACGGCCGCCGCGCCGCGCCGCCCGCCGCGTCCAGCGACAAACAAACTGGACAAACAAAACGTACTGCATAATTAAACGGCGCGAACAATTAGTTGTATAACCGGCTATTGTGTCGCGACTATTTTTTCGAGCTCTCCGTTTCCCAGAAGGCTCGGATTCTGTCCCCGCCGTGCCCGACCGCTTTTTGCTCGGGGAATTAATATTTAATGGATCTGCAGTTGAATCGCATGCGATCGTAGCCTTAGATATCTGCCCACGTTTACTTTTGCGAGAGGTGTGAATCACGATAATGCTTTTTGTTAGCGAAGAGACTCGCCTCTCGAGGTATTAAACAATGTAAATTGCGTATTTAGGTCTAATACGGGTAATAAATATATCTAGATATAGAGGTGAGCCTTTGATAGATAAGACTATATGATTGAATCATACATCCGCTTATTGAATATGGCACTTAAATGTGGAGTGGTTATTGACAGTAAAATATAGCTGTTGAGTATTACGTAATACGTTTGAGGAGGCAGTGATGTAGGTAATTTTCTTTCAGTGACCGGTCAGTAGGTCACAGGTTTTTAAACCTTGCTATATGAACTTGTGACAGCGCCTGTAAATACACGTGCATTGAGTTAAGAGCTCATACAATGATAATTTTCTATATTATGCTTAATGTAGTTCGTATTTATTATTCAGTTGTTTGACAAGTATATATATTATTAAAGGGGAAAAAAACAAAAAACGATTACAAAATGTATGTCAATAATCCGCTCCAGGCGTAAAGAGGAAACCAATCACACCTCTCTCGTCAAAATCGGTCAAGCCGTCAATGATAGAGGAGATATACTCACAAACAAACAAACATTATCCTTCTTCTTGGGCAGTCGGGTAAAAAAGCGCCACACCGCCTCTACAACGCATCGCAAACTCACATAATATTCTATGTGAACTGCTACATAAAGCGGGCCCACACGAAGTAAGCCAAGTAATTGCAGCGAAATAACACGATAAAGACGTTCACAGCTTCCGCTAATAATTAAGATAATATAATAATCGCGGAGCTTAGACGTTATCGAGGCCAAAAGACATTTCGACACCAAGGTCATTTTTGCACATTTTCAAACGGAGAAGAAAAATGAAAAAGCGAATGTTTGTTTTAATTATTATTGGGCATTTGAAAATGTTGATTACATTACATTATCAGCCAGAAGACGTCCACTGCTGAACATAGGCCTCCCCCTTAGACCGCCACACCGACCGACAACGTGCCACTTGCATCCACCGGTTGCCCGCGACTTTCACAATGTCGTCGGTCCACCTAGTGGGAGGCCTGATAAAATGCCTGAAATTTGCCTGAAAATGTGGATAACGTCTTGGATCCATATCCCTACTTAGATATTTAGATGCACAATACAAACGTAATACTCAATTTTGCATTAAAATGGTATTAAGAGAATAACACAATAACAAACAACTAAAAATTAATTATTTTTTATTAACTTGCTCTTACTACTCGTAGACCTATACACATATTATTCCTGTAACATGCAGATTAACATTGATTAACATTTCTTTTGTTTTATTTGTACATTTATAATGTAAAAAAAATATTATTCTTCTAAGTCAGACATCAGACATTAGACAGAATGTAGTCAAACGCAAACGTATTTAGATTTTTTTTAAACGCAGTCGAATTGAGAATTTCCTCCTTTTTGTTTGAAAGTAATACTTTGTGTAACACTCTAAAACTAAGTTTTAAAGAAAGAAAACAGATTTGATCTGCTATTTAACCTATGCCATGCGGTCTCTAAACAAAATTATTGCTTTGTGACATTTTTTCGTTGTTTTGTTTAATCTAATTGTTATTTATTCGTTTTGTTATAAGTGGATATTTGTGAGTTTATATTGTGGTAAATTACTTATGCCTCCAAATATACTAAATAAATGCTCTATACCCGATTAACAATATAAAAAAAGTAAGTATTCAATTTAAGCGTAGATTTTTTTTAAAGATGGTTTGCACTTACTTTTAAATACAAGCTGTTATACTGAAAGGTATGTACCTATGCTGTCATCATTAATGAATAACATTTAATAAGGGACCAATATTGAAATCGCGAACAAAAATGTAAAATTTGTTGATAATGATGAGTACATACATACATTTCAATACTGTCACACCTTTCAGTAAGACCTTTGCACCTACTTTTAAATTTAATACAAGCTGTTATACTGAAAGGTATGTACCTATGCTGTCATCATTAATGAATAACATTTAATAAGGGACCAATATTGAAATCGCGAACAAAAATGTAAAAGTTGTTGATAATGATGAGTACATACATACATTTCAATACTGTCACACCTTTCAGTAAGGCCTTGTATACAGAGGGTTCTTAGTGCCAACGTAGTAAATTAATTTAAATTAAAACTGAGTGTATTATCAAGGTAATTAGAGCATGTTTGGGTTGTGTACATAAAGCCGAGATAAGTGGCCGGAAAATGAGTTTGAATTGTATAAAGTTTTGTGAGTGACTGCACAAGTAATAAATATTAGTGAAGCGTAAAAAGAAATAAAGAAACCTGTCTACCTGCACGGAGCGAGGGGATACCTACGTAGTTATTTTTTACACGTCGAGTAGTGTGTTGAATGGCGAGTTCCCGGCTACCGGACAAGCGCGCCTTATCCGATGGAGGTCGACGAACACACTCATTCTACCGAGTACTCGATTACCGAATCTGACTTCACGTTTAGTATTTCCTTTAAAATACTAGTCATAACACGTAATGGAGTTGCATTAATAAAATTAATACACAGAAGAAAAAAATGTTCCTATTTGATGATGATAATGTAGAAAAAATGTAGAGCAATTTAGTCTACAATCTACATAATTATGTAGAGCCTCGTATTTGTTTTGATGACATAATTTATGAATAGTTCAAGTTCGTTCGGCTCATTCCTTCGCTATAATAGCAGGTCTCCGTTTCAGCGAGCGCGTCTGACGGGCGGGGGTCAATAGTCATCGGTCAACCTCAACTAGGCACTCGAGCCTGGAAGCAGGAAACTCGCGAGCCGCGACTCCGACTGCCATTAGCGCCGCGCATTCAATAATAATGAACAAGCCGCACCGAAATATCCCCTGTTTACACCCACTCGCTCGCTCGCTCCGCCGCCGCACCGACCGACCGCATTTTATTTTTTCGCTGTCGCACATTTCGCCGTCATAGCTATTTCCACTCGAGGCATTATACTAGCGTCTGTGTGTGCGTCAGTCCACGTGGACTGCTCCGTCGTCGGTGAGCAGAGCTCGTCTGATCCGAGCGCGCCATTGGTTCAAACGCCGAGATCGCTTATTAAGGGTGGAGTTACACGCGTTTTCGTACGCTCGTTGGCCGAAACGGTGCGCAACGACGAGCTCATTGGCTGAGTCGATTTTTGTAAGAGCTTCAGTCAACGTGGACTCGTTTATCTATTCAGACGCCGGCGGCGCGGTCGCGGGGGGAACCGGGGGGTATACGGGCAATCAGTAAAGGCGGGAGGAATACGGCCATATTTATAAGAGCTGCGGGGATGCAATCACGAAGCGACGCGGGGCGCGGGCGGGCGCCGGGGGGAGGCGGCGGCCATTTTGAGGGCAGCTCTTTTTATTCGTTTTTCGCGCGGGGTGCGTCGTCGTCGGCGGGAGCGCGCCGTGCGCTAATTGCGGGGGTAATGAGGGCGCTCGACTCGACTCGCTCACTCTATTAAATTCGCTCGCTATCGACTGCCTTATTGATTTGTCCTTAATCGAGGCGCGGTGGAGTGGCAGCACGGCAGTGTAGTGTAAACAAAGCGCTCGGGGCGGGCGACAGCGGTGTGCGGAAATGTCCGCACAAACTGAATTAGAATGATTAGTACACCGACGCGGCGCGGCGCAGCACTGACCTACTCCCGCTCACTCTTCGCTTCTCGTGCGACGCCACCCCGCATACCAACTCACCGCCTCTGATCTTCAATAGCCTTCCATTCCATTACAATTATTGAGTGTCCGTGGGTAGCCGGACAATAAACTTTAAACGTACCATTTATTTATCAACTCAAAGGCGTCCATCGTTTTATTTATAGTTGTAATACATTAGCTTTGCTAATAAAATTCATTTAGTCACTATATTCGGTAAATGTAACGTTTTAATTTGTTTTTTTTTTACGCTTTGTGTAACTTCAATCCGTAATTAAATTATTATTCTCTATCTAAATTTATCTCCAAAGAAAAGTTATAGGTAGGTAGTAATGGTTTTTATAAATGAAGAGCGCAGTTATTTTTATACAGACTAAGTATCTTAAGAATAAAAGCTATAAATTATGACAATTTTAAGGTTTTAGTTGAAAAGACTAGCGTGTTTCTTTAGCCCCCTCTCAGAACCGCCCCACTCCCCCTCACTTACATAATTTTGATTCTACATTATTTCTCCTGATAATAAAAAGAGCTACTTATAAGAACTCTTTACCCTGACTACACTTAGGTTAGGGGTGATTCGTCACCAGGTAATCTTTTCGCACTTCAGGAATACTTAGCGATTTCGGTACAGGATAGCTAACAAATCAAACATGTTTTTCTAGTAAGTACCTATACTTAGTATTTAGAGGAGTAATTCGTAATTTTTTTATGGATTATGGGGCAATTTTGCAGTTAGGGGATTGCCATAACCACTTGGCAGGTGGCTTAAGAATCGCAATACGCACACTATGTTTACTAAGATGTCGCTGCTGCCCTTTCGGTGATTCTGGTCGCACTTTTAGATACTCAGTTTTTTTTTTACGAAGAAGGAGGGTAATGTTTTTGGGGTGTATGTGAGTACTTATGTAAGTATTTTTGTGTGCCTAAACGGCTTGACCAATTTTAACGAGTGTTGGTGTCGTTGGATTTCTCTTTACGTTTGGAGTGCCATAGGTTACATTTGAAGTCGCGTATTTTATTTTTCTTTTAGTAATATTACTTGTTTAGTTTAGTAAAGTATAAAGTGAAAAGTGCAAAGATATTTTAAAGGAGACAAAGTTTCCTCCATTTCTCAGTAAAAGAACGAGGCGAGTTGAAATAACTACAAGATACGTACTTACTACCTATTAACCGAAAGCAATTTGTTAACAAGATGAACCATGTAAAACATGACTACAACTTGTGTGGTTCAATATTCATGTTCAATATGTAGGTATGCTTTCGGTGAGTGTAGTTGTTTCAAGTCATCATTAAAATTTGTACTGAAGATTTAACCTCCATCATAGATTGTATAACAGTAACAAGAGTGTCTGCGTAAAGGCACATCTAAACTGGCAATGATTTTACGAGCGCTTAGTGCTTCACTCAGCCTAGTTATTCTTTGCTAGCCCAGTCAAGTTGCGGGACTTGGTGTGGAGGAATAAGATAAATATAAAATTGTTTTTGGTATCATTTTCTGATACAGAAATTAAATAGTCTGGGGTACGAAACATACAAAAATGTAAAGTTTTTTATATTCAGTTATAATTGATACAATATTTGTAAAATTTTATAAATGGCACAGACCCCGGAGTCCGTAGAGCAATATTGTAAAAAAAAAAAAGAACAGAAAAAGTATTTATGCTTGAGCCATAACTCATTATCGTGGTTGACGACTCACTGCCGTGCTTACGATCGTCATCTGAAATAGACTCTAAAATAACACAGATAGCGACGATATTGCAATATGTAAAATTTGAGTCTGTTCTGAATACGCAATTTTGTTTCATTATTTTGTACTAGCTATTACCCGCGACTTCAGTCGCGTAGACCTACAAAAAACTTGCCTATGTCCGTCTCCCACCCTTAAGCTACATATATGCAAAAGTTTGGGTCGATCAGTGATCAGTTTATCAGCCGTGATAACGCGACAAACACCCAGACAGAGAGACAGAGCTACCTTCGAATTCATAGGATTTGGATTATGTACAGAAAAAAGAATCCTGTTACTAGTTACTTCCGGGTAAACGCTAAATTGACTGGGCTATGTTTCGGGGACGACAGGGAACACACAAGGACACGAGCAAGTAGTACCCACACCCAGAGTATTTTTCGTTTTTTTAATTCATTCATAATAATAATTCATTCATTTCGTTATTTTAATTCATCGTATAACTTTTATCCTTCTGGGAATCGACCCCGGGTAATAAGTAACTTCTGATAATAAGACAGAGGCGCCACTGAGCCACGAGGAGTGAGTCATGGACACAGAATAAATAATAGAACTGCAAGTACTTGTAACTATGGACTATGGGTGTTAAATCTTTTCGGTTACATTTGTATTTGTAATGTAAAAAGTAATGAAGGATTTAACTAGAACGAACGCACAGATGAATAGATTACCTGTGTACGAACGTTAGAAAATAATTTTCCTAACATTCACACTGCTATACAAACAGTATGAAGGTTAGGAAATTTTCTTTCTAACCGTAACAAGTGTGACAGAGCAGTGTAAAGGTTAGTCGGTCACGGATACAAAAGATACAGGGACAGAGAGACAGCGTTTGCATTTATAGTCCGTTTGGCTATCGGATGATAGCCAAGCGCCTAGTGCGAGTTTTTCTAATTGCGTTTACCTATTCGATCGCGTTAACGTTAACTATGATTTGTATGAATATAAAAGCAACGCCCTCTAGCGACATCTAGATGGCACTGCGCTTACTCCATACAAATCATCGCGATCGAATAGGTAAACATAATTGGAAAAACTCGCACTAGGCACTCAGATCACTGTAATAAATTGCAAAAAACAGACTGATACCACTCATTCGATTATTACTAGTAGTTCGCGCCGAACTGAGACCTCGCGACCCCTATGTCTTCACAACTCTTTGACCGATTCAGCTCATATTAAGAACTTAAAAATTGTATTGAAATGAACTACTTGCCTACAAAATTTCATGAAGATCGGATCAACGGTTCGCAAGTTATCATCGGACAAATATACACACAAACATACATACAGATGCCGATTTGTCCCAGTAAACTGTGAGACCTACGTTTCGCTCGGTCAATTATTATATTTTTTCGTGTAACGGCTCTGCGTAAAGTAATGAGATAAATGAAGACAAGGGATTTTCATACATATATGATGAAAATTCAAATGAATATCGGTCGTTTTGATAAATTATATTCTATCTCGCTCGAACGATTAACAATTTTAATTATGTCATAAATAATACTGTGGGTGAAATCGGAAAAGGTCAAAAATATTAGCAAACAATATTTACAATTGTGAAAATAATGTGAATTGGAGCTATGTGAAACTATTAACTATTTTTAATTTAAACACATCAGATAAAAATTATAATAAGTGAGCAATAAAGCCATAATGTAGTCGTACATACAAATTAATGAAAACTTGTTTGGATTAACATAATAAAAGTTTATGGCATCTTAAACGTTATATTATTATAATGTAGGAAATGTTGCAAATACATTTATCAATATCACCCTTAGTTATTTTATATTAATACAAAATTATGAATTTGCTAGCGAGAGATTTGAAACTGGTTTCCAGCAGGCTTAGCGTGCGCAGCCCGACAAAATTATGGCAACCCAATGATGATGATGTAATTACTAGCTATTACCAGCGATTTCGTTCGCGTGGACCACAGATCACACTAGACCGCATTACGAGATTCGTTGTTCCTACAAAAAGTCGCCAAAGTTTGAGGAAGGCGCGGGTAAAGAGGAGTGTGACCTACCGTTAAAAAAAATTATTAAATTATACTGTTTATTACTATGAGTATTACAAAAAATCTACAATCATGCTTAGTTCTCATTGGCTACCTCAAGGTTACGCCTACTCGCGCCTAACAATCAACCAATAGGAGTAATTTCGTATAAGTGTATTTAGACTGATGCGTGGTGCGCTTCGAGGTTCCTGAATGCAGAATCTAGAGTGTGATCTGTGGCGTGGACCTAAAAAATGCCTACGTCCGTCTCCGATCCTTAAGCTATATCTATGCAAAAATTTCATCTTGATCCGTTGAAAACGTGACAAACACCCAGACAGACAGAGTAACATATATTCGAATTTATAATATAAGTTAGGATGTTTGTGTATTCCTATATTACCTCCTACAGCCTAAACGGCTTGGCCGATTTTGATGACTGTACTGACAATGGATTCCTCTTCATGCCTGGAATGGCTACATTTTGCAGTCGGGAATTTCGTTTTTTTTTTTTTATATTTCTTGTCGTATGAATGTAAGGATGCGCATTGCGCACTCTTATGTACATTCATTTGTTGGATGTTACATCAGTTGCAAGCCAATTGAACAAACAGTACGACATTACGTACAAAGACTAATATAATATTTCTTTCATAGATATTTAAACAGATGAACAAATATTAAGTATACATGTATACATAAGTGTAAAACATATTTCCAACAACTATTTAGTGCGTAGAAACGAAACGACGGAAAATAAAAACGAGAAAATTACTTTTCTTTGCCAGAAAATTTACAGGAAAAACAAGGTTTTTTCTCGTGCTCGTTTTTTTTTTGTTCGTTTAACCGCACTTAGGAGTTAAATATGAGACCGTCTGTTCCATACAAACGTATATATTCTCCTGTTTCTTCCCTGAAAAAAAAACACTGCAGAAAAAAAAGCCATAAACTTTATATCTACCAATGCCATACCATATAGTATTATAGTATAGTGGTATAGTATACAGGGTTATTTTAAAATTACCAGCCACCTATCGCATGCCGCTTCCCAAGATCATACTCACCAACTTTTGTTTTATGACTGCGAGAGGTGGGTGGCTAATTTAAAATAGCCCTGTATATAGTTGACTGTGAAATCATAATTATTAATTAATGTACTTCATTGGGAGCACACTCGCCTCATATTCGTCGGGTCGCGGGTTCGAACACATGCTGGCCCGTACCAATGAAGTTTTTGGAACTTTCATCGGATATATACCACTGGTATATATTTTCGGTGAAGGAAAACATCGTGAGAAAACCTGCATATTTCCAGAGAAGAAATTCAATGGTATATGTGAATCCGCCAACCCGCACTGGGCCAGCGTGGTGGATATTGCCCAATCACCCTTCGAGGGCAGGCCGACACCAAGGCTGATGCAGTGCAGCTTACAGTTTTAATTAAGTTTAAATTTTAATTTTAATACAAAATATGTCAAAACCTGTCAGTTTTAAAGGTATTTAGTTATTATTTTTATAGGAAAAGCACTGCAGATCAGAGTTCACTAACTGGGGGCAAGTTAATTAGTATGCCATCACTCATCACTTATCGTATCCTCAGCTTAATAAGCGGTACGTACTATTAGATTCTAAACATTACCAAGCCCGGCAAACCTAGCAAACAATAGTCTAGCAAGCCAAACAGTCAAGTGTAACAATTCAGCAGTTTGAATAGCAGTTCGGTTCGGGTAGTAGTACAATGAAACGCGACGATATGAAATTTCATTAACGAGGGTCGGACTACACAGTATACATGAGCAACTTATATTTAGAGTTTCATGAGGGAGCCTCTATTGTATTTTCTAAGCAACAGTAGCAGAAAATATTAAGTTCCAGCATTTGGTCAACTGTAGAATTATGTTTGTCGGTGTGCACAAGTAGAGTAGGTACTCTGCCCGCAAGACGGCAAACAACGCGCGTGAACCCACGAATAATTCACACGCGAGCCTTACAAATAACCCCCTACTGTAGGGCTGCCACTTCGGGAATTGAGTTTTTTTTTGTCAATAAAATTACTTTACTAATAATATTTCATACGATTTATGACTTTTTTAGTCTATTGGATTGGGACTGTAACGTTGCGTATATCTGCGCAGCAGTTCATTTTTAGGTCTCTTTGACGTAACGAAGATTGCGCGGGGAGATTTCTACGTAGATACGTGTACATGCGCTAACTTCTCCACTACACCACTGTTTGCTCAAGGTGTTTGCCGGTCACTGTACTAAAACTGGTGCTTTGTTAATCGCTTATTTCCCAGCAAAATAAGAAACTGACAATAAAAATAATTAAATTAAAAAAATGTATTTTCTGTTGTACCATTTTCTAAACTACATTAAATTTGACAACAGTCTCTAAAGTTAGTGTCATCCTTATCTCAGGCATTGAAGCAAAAAGAGATGCAGATTTTAGTCTTATAAGATTGGTTTAGTTTAGTGAGTGGTACAACAGAATTAACCCATTATCTACGGCAACTTCAAAACTAAAATTGTCATTCACATGACAACACAAACACTGAACCAGTTTATTTGCTCTCAGTCCACATTTCCAAAAGATGCCAACCCTAATGGCACCCCGCGTCCCTCCACTCACCCGCTCGCCCCTGCGGCCGCAAACTGAGTTATTTATCGCCCCCCGGTCACAGGGACAGGAAATGCCCGCACGTATTTTTACTGCCGCCTGAAGATCGCGCGATCCCCACATTACCGACATACGTACATACTACCGCCATCTATCGGGTGGCGGCGTCAACTTCCTCTCACTTCGCAAATTGTGGCAAGTTATGTGACTTCTTGTCTGAGTTTCAGTTAGGGTCTCAGATTAGGAACACGCTAGTTGAATTTGTAAAGCGTATTGCATGTCTTTAATACGATTTGTCTGGATAAGTAGATTGCAGAATGGAGTTGGTTCGTATCGTATCTATTTTTTTATTCAATGGTGCTGTAACAACTTATTAGTATTTAAGTGCAAACAAATAGACAAATAGACAAATAGACAAATATTTATTTGTGGAGAAAAAACACATTATGTACACAAAAGCAAAAAAACAATAAGGTACTATCATACTAGTTTACACAACATTGTTTTTCGCCACAAACGTTTTCATTACATGTAAAAACATTGTTTTAAATAACCTATTTTACAATGTCTTAGAATAACTTAATTGCATTATAATTCAGCTTATCGAGAATTTGTTCTAAAATTCATTGCAAAATTTGAACCATGTTTGGTTCCAATTTTAATAAAAATAAACAAATAGACGCAAAAGCAGTAAGAAGCGGACTATTTAATAAAACCATACACTGTACATTAAACTTAAGTTTAAAATTGGCTTATGATTTCATTCGAATAAAACTTGGTAAACATTGTTATAGGTAAATAATTAAAGTGTTTTCTTCGTAATATTACAATTAGCACGGCACTAATTAACGTCACGATAACATTAATGAATAGGTAACTCGGTAAACCGACGTCCGTCGTTAAACCTAATAAGTTTATGAGGAAGGAAGGAAACCCCTTTAACTTAGTCGTAGGTACGTTGCCATAATTCTCGAAAGAATTCGATAAACGACAAGGTGAGTCATTGTTTGGCAGCGAAGCGGTAATATCTCAGTGTTTGCGGTTTCTCTGTTATTTGCGGGAATTGCGGGTCAATTAGTGGCTAGACCCGCCGGAAACATGAGCCGAGCTCACAGCTGTTAGATACGACTCACCGGCGTGAAGCTCACAAATGTACTAACCAAGGTCTAAGGTAAAACTAACCGAGGCTCACTCTGAAAACTTTAATAAAAGTGTACCTACCATCGTGGGCTAAGCTAAGGGTAAGGCTCAATATAAAAACTAATAAAAGAGGTTACCTACAAACCAGGGCTAAGATAAAGCTTACTTTAAGAACTGTGAAGTGAACTTTCCAACCAGGGCATAGGTAATTTAAAAAGCTTACTTTAAAAAGTTTCAAGTGAGAACCTTGCAACCAGGACTTATGTAATTTAAAAACTTTGAAGTGACAACCTTCCAACCAGGGCTTAGGTACTTTAAAAAGCGTACCTTAAAAACTTTGAAGTGAGAACCTTCAACCAGGGCTTAGGTAATTTAAAACGCGTACATTAAAAACTTTTAAGTGAGAATTTTTCAACCAGTGGTTAAGGTATAGGTTACCTGTGTTTTTTTTTTATAAAAGTAGGTACCTACCAACAAGGGCTTAGATAAAGCTTACTTTAAAAAGTTTGATAAAAGTTTGTACCTACCAGCAAACCTACCTCTGTGTCGTCCGACCGTGCGAAACTGCGAACCATCTAGGTAAATTATAGCCTCAAAATATTGGTAGAGCAAGGTAAATTATTGCTTGAAGTTAACAAGTTATGTTTGTTTGCATTATAATCTTAGTGATAAAATCTTGATACTTATTCTATTTATATTCATGGGCGACAAAATAGGATAAGATAACCCCTTGTACATGGTAAAGGTCAGTTCTATACGTGACGAGCTGAACGTGATTGACCTGATGCTAGTTTCACATAGGGGTAATCCTATAGTATACGTGACTACAAACCTGCAAGGAGATCAACGCGGCCCATATTTATTCCAAGTTTATATCTATAGGGGGTATATCGGATAAAAAATTAAAAACAAAATCCGTGCGACCCCCGATGTTGAAGCGGCGGCGGCGGGCGTTCGGCCCCCTTTTTTGCGGGTAGTAGATTGTAGAGCAAACTCAGTAGGTTTTCTCTCATTGGTGACGAAATCAGTTTTTCTTTTATAGTATTTCTAGTCAAACCTTGCTCTATTCCAGTTTTCGTTTGTGTTCTTTATATATGGTGTATGTTTTAGATTTTGTAAAATAACCGGTAAGTACCAAACTAATAAACTAAGTATTGATAAAGAATTTTTCAGAAGAACAAAAATGCATTTTTTAAACGGTTTGCGATTTAATTGAGGAACTACACCAGTTAGACTGTGGTAGAGGCGAGTATGGGAGCCTCCTTCATTTTGTGCGGGTAGGTAACGCGCTCGGTGACACCTCGCTGGTCAAGTGCGGGGCCGCGGGGCGCGGGCCGCGGGCCGCTAATTCCGAGCGCGTGACCGCACGCCCGCCGCCGCCCGCTCCGAGCCGTTTTCCCGGCGGATTTGCGTTCATACAGTAAAATAAAAAGGGCGATTTGGCGCCCTCCATCGAAGGCCCGATTAGCGGCGCCCGGGGAAATTAAAAGTATTTTATTTCACCATTTATTCTCTTTTTGTTTGCGTTGAATAATCGCTGCAATGTGTCCGTCGCTGCATTCTGCTGGCTCACTTAATGAATGACTGATGAGATGTTTGTGTTTGCTACAAGTTAATCGTTGACTATTTTATTTTATGCGAAATTCGGCAGGAGACGAGGTACCCGGAAGGAGGTGGGAATACGTTTACGCAGCAATTTAGATTTAAAAAAAAACAACAATGAGAGTGAGAGAGAACCATTGAGAATTCCACGCGCTACGAACGCTATGCTGCATACTCGTTCAGTTCTAGCTTATCAGGAAATTAGTCTAAAATCGATTGAAACATTTGTACCGATCACACAAACAAGTAATTCGAAATAAATACTCACTTACCTACCTATCTTTAGACGCCGCAGGTGCAAAACTATTTTTCTAAGTACCTCATCTTTATGTATAAAAGGCGATGTGTGTATGTAAGTATGTACTTATGTATGTTCGTTCCTTAGACTCCAAAACGGCTGACCTCTGGGAATCTTCAGACTAGCCTATACTGGTGATCCTGTGAAGTTTGGTACCCGTGCGAAGGCGGGACGGGTCGCTAGTCAGATTATAATTATGAACACGTTAAAATAGTAGCTTATCATAATTGGCTTAGCAGTCAAAGTGAATCAGTATCTACCTACCTACCTACCAATATTAAAATAATATTTCTTTCACAGCTGGCGAAAAATGGTGAGCCTAATATCACCGTCAATAAATCAAATATTGGACCGTAATAAACCGAGGGCAGTCCCTTTGTCCGCGTAATATTGTCCCCAAACATAACTCTACGCGATTCATAATCTACAAAAAGATTCGACCCAAGAAATCCGATTTGAAAAACCATTCTCATCTTTTTAGCTAATATACCTTATTACCTATACCTACACCAAATGTTTTCTTCTATTGTTACAGGTAGACTCGGGCTTTATATTGGCATAATTATACAGGGCTAAAGGAAAGGGTGTGCTAAGTCGAAAGGGGCACACAGTACTCATCATAATGAACAACTTTTACTATGGGCCCAACCCTGAAATAACTTGAATAAAAAAAACTGCTGTTTCATAGAAAAATGTCAATGACTCTCGACAAAATGTATGGAACAGCAGATTTTGTTCTCTCGATTTCAGGGTTAGTCCCATAGTAAAAGTTGTTTATTATAATGAGCTCCTCTGAGCTCTTTTCGGCTTAGCATACCCTTTCCTTATAGCCCTGTATTAGATGTTTAGTGTAAACTTATATTAGTGCTTTATACTAGAATTCTGATTAAACGAAAGACATATTCAAGGATATCATTGCTAGTTTCATTTCATTCATCATTATAAAAAAAAGTTTACTATGAGCCAACCACGAAATCGCAAAAAAATTACAAGTAAAAATCAAAATACCCGACTGCAATATGTGGCCTATGACACCCCGGACGTAAAGACGAATCACAAGACACCTCACTTGTCAAAATCGGTCAAGCCGTTTGGGCTACAGGACATCTTAAAGGAATACACAAATATACTTAAATACTATTTGCAGCCGGGTAAAAAATAAGCTTCTTTCAGTCAATTCGTTCGTCGAGCATATTTTTTTTATATTTAGCAGCAGTTTTTTTTTTTACGATTTCTTTTTGGTCCCTTATAGTAAAAGTATATCATAATGATGAGTACAATGATACCCTAATATATCATAATGATGAGTACAATGATACCCTAATATATGAACGTCCTTTCATAATTGTGTATTTAACACCCAGCATATATTTTCGGAATAAAAAGCCTATGTATTTGTTAATCCAACCTAGCTTTCATTGATATTCCTCCAGCCGTTAGGGAGCTGAATGGGAACAAACGTAATACCTAAAATAACCTTTGACCAAAGTAAAATGAATGGACAAGCCCTAACCACAAAACTTCCTTAAAAACTAACAAGTCAAAACAATCGAAGTGAGGCGTAATTAAAAGTATGTACAATTATCACAAAAAGAGATAGCGAATGTAATATCTACGAGAGAAAAAGGGACACCTTTGTTTATTAGTTGCTTTCGTTTGACATTCGAACGTACGTCTCGCACTTTTCACAGACTGAGAGCGACTGAAGCAAAGTGAGCGTCGGCGCTCACTTTAAAGTCTTCAAAATTCTCTTACTTGGATTCGATTACTTTGGTCGAAGAACATGACCACAATTTACAATATTAGTGTGAGCTGTGAGCCCAAAATATAACAAATCACAAATACAAAACGGAAGAAGTACGGCTTCATCACACCATTGCATCGTACTGTATTGTCATCAAACAAATAATTCATTTGAAAATTGTCAAACAGCAATGGGTATAGAAGTGGGTGAAAGGATTCTTATATTTTCTTACATATCTGTTGTCTATCTATCTATCTAATAAGTACATAAAGTTGAAGGATTAAATTATAACTACCTACAAAATCACGAGAACATAGCCACAGCCGTAGACAACTAGCTTTTCCTAATATTCAAGTTTTCCTAGTGTTTTTACTACACCATTAATTTTACTTTTATACACAACTTTATAATTTAGTGTACCTAGTAGGTATAGATACTTATTAAATTCACGTGTACAAATAATAGTTCTAACATTAATCAAAGTATACCTACAAGTATACAAATTGTTAGGGCGATTATTTTCTAATCATGTGACATAGTATAATTATCTAAAGTACCAATGCGCGCACCTATGACCATTGAGGCACGTCCACATGAATCAAATCAAAGGCAAATAAATGGATTTTATGTCACTTAAAAAAAATTTAAAAAAATAGTTGTAACCCGCGACTTAAAAAAGTATCCTATGTCCGCCATTGTGATATACAGTAGCTCCTTATCAAATTTTATCAAGGTCCGTTCAGACGTGATAAGCGACAAACATCCAGACAGATACAAAGTTACTTCCTATAGTTCGCTAGATGGCGTTGATCCATTTTTGTGCATTTTTTGACGTTTTGTATAGACTGAAAGTTGTAATGTAGGGAGTTCTGAATCGTGCAATCGAAGTTTTATCCTCGAGCTGAACGTATTCATTTTCGTACCTCGAAGATTTCTTGGTCCCGATACGACTGCGGCTATATTCTTCTGAATTATAATATTAGTTAGGATTAGGATATAGCACAGGATATAGGTACATACCTATGACGAAAAAATAAAATGGCATGTTAGGTAGTTACCTATACCTACTACAAACTTTTTTATTTTATTTTTACCTAATAAATACGTTAAAAGTTTATTATGAATTTCTAAGTAACTCATCTTGTTTTGCAGGCTCTTATCAGATTTTGCTTATAAATGGATAATTAAAGCAACCAACCTGCGTCTTTGAAATAACTTGGCCTTTTAACAAGCATGCGTCGAGAGACCCGTCAAAAGGGACCTTCGAAGGGGGAGCAAAACGTAATATTTCCGCCTTGCGATCGACAAAAGATCTCTTTTCATTGAATCAAAAACATAATCGTAAAGGAGCTTTTAGGGAGTCGATTTGTTTCTAAGAACGCCTGGGTAATTTTTTACTCGGTTTGTGTTTTTTCTATTGTATTGCGTTTATTTTTAAAAGGTCGAAACGGCAGGTGGTTGTATAGTTACTATACTTATAGGTAAACTCATCTAACTATTTTAGTTTATCTTATATTCCTGAATTTCAAGACGTGTACGATTCGAATTAATTTTTGAGCTTATAGGTATCAACACCATGAGACAGTAGAGACAAATCAATGATAAAATAACACAATTAAGGAATATAACATCAAGTATTGCAAACGTTTGGTAGTATGCAGTCGCTGCATACAGTCCTCCCGTCTCCCATTGCTATGAAAATGTCGTGCCTCAGCACAACAGTTGACTCTGAGCATACACTCATGCTTAGATAGATATACAGTGAACCTACAACAATAAAGGCATGGGGAGCCAGCGTGGGGTGAGGGGGTGACGCTGTGACGATGCAGTTTGCACCGCGGCCTCCTCCAACCTTCACCAACTTGCGCCCATGTTCTTGGGAATCGTTTTAAATTCAAGAACCGCAGAACACTCTTCGATCGATAATACACCCTGTTCCCCGGTCTTAAGACTGAACATCATGGTATATACTTTTTATAAGTCGTTTCGAGAACGGTGTACGGTGTCACCGCAATGTAAGATTTAAAACTCTAACAGGACGAGAGAAAGCTGAGAATTCCATAAATAATGCAAAAATGGAAGCAATCCTTGGTGTGAGTGCGGAGGTGAGAAATACATTAGCGGTGCCGTTTTCTATTGGTCGTTGCTCCTGTGTGGATATTAAGCAGTCCACGTGGACTGCTTCGCGGTTGCGTGTCTCGTTTTTTTCAGAGGATGACTCGCTATCCGTCTCGTTCTAATCTACAACGAAACGTGGAATCCTCATGTCCGGAGTTGTTCAGAAAGTCGTGAGCGTGCATCGTGCTTCCAACTTCAGTTGCGTTCCATAACAGCGCAAGCTCCAAATAGTTGCTTTTAAAAGTATAGTCTTGGTAGTTCACAAACCGTTCAATGTACGACATCGAAATAGTGGCTAATATACTTATATCGATACATAATATCGATAAGCATTTTTAAGTCAATTAAGGTTGTAAGCTAAAAGCGGTTGTTGCTACATTTAAATTATCGGACGGCCGGCATTCAAATAACGCCATTTTTTTCGTGTCGGCACGAATTTATTTTAATAGCCAGATACCAGATAGGTACCTACAATAATAATAACGCGGCGTGCCATGCCATGGGTGATTATGATATTAAGAACTAGTATAAGTGGTAAGTAATAGGTTAGATAGGTAGTTAAAATTACCTATTTACTGTATTTATTTAATCAAGTAAATCAAGTCACTATGAATATAATAAATGATAACGATAACAACCAATATGATAAATGGTATCACTTGACATTAGAAAAAATAGGAAAACAATTTATTTTTTTACTGTGAAAGTATAACGCCTTTGTATTTTTATATATTTTTTTGCTCTTACTGTGGACACTACCGTTTGACAGACACATTAAAACACATTAAAACATGGAAAATAGTTTTATCATAATATTATATTATCACCACAGCGCAGTCTGGATCAATCTGCAATTTGGTCTACCTATATGATGGTTCATGTAACACGCGACATTTATACGACATGCACATACATGCGACGCTCTTGATTTTATAGTGCTGTACACTGTGGAGTGTGAACTTGCCCTAATGTTAGTATTGTAGGTTTCCTAGTAGTCTCACTTTTAATAAGCACATTGTGCGACATCTGGCGTAAAATACGTCGTCTGTGGCCTGCCTGACCGGTTCAGGTTCAAGCTGTGCCCATAATTTAAGGAATGATTGTAGAAATATCATTTGGTGTCGAAGTTAGAATCAAATCTTTGAAGTTGTCTCTCTGTCTGCTACATATAAAAAAACTTTAGTCTGCTACCAATAGATGGCGCTGAAATAAATGTTGATATAAGTTTTTGTGATAGGAGCGCCTCCATCCACGCGCAAGTGGTACTAGATGAAGGAAGGTTTGTAGATACGCTAGTATACATTCATCTATGTGTAGATCGATGGGTTATAGTTTGGTTATACTCTGTTATAGTCCCTCCATCAGTTATCATGTGAGTCCATAGATTATGTGAGTCCCTCTAACAATATTTTGACAAGGCATTATATTACAGCTAAAGGCACTATAAAACTCATTGGAACACGTTCCCAAAAACTCAACAATTGGGGTCTTTGTATTATTTTCCTAATCTTGCGTTAATGTTTAAAAAGCGTGGATTTTAATCCATAAAGTGTTCGTGACCGTGCACGTTGGTTAATAATATAATGTTGTGAAACGGTTCTCTCTGACTCTTCATGTTGTTTCCAAAACTCCATAGAAACCTCTAGTGTAGTCTCCACCACTTTACTGGGGCATGATGTGGACCTGACCGTGACTTACTTTTCTTGACTTAGACTATGACCAAGACTTATTTGACTTCACTTGAAATATTATAATATTTGACAATATACACAACGTGTGAAGCCAAAACATAAGAGAAAACAAAAAGCTCAACAAGTGTCATAAATGTTAAAGTCAACTGTCAAGCGTCTTTTGGACTTAGGGATACACGTCATTTTCTTCAAATCGAGTCACATAAAAACGATTAAAACGAAGATTCGATGGCTTGCTTTCTTTTGAATCGATTCAAAATCGCAATTAACAAAACACCTAGTATTTAATAAAAAAAAATAACTAGGTACCTCCATTTTTTCGAATGCTAATGATATATTATCACCTGCATCCAAAAATTTTCAAAGTAGTAATTTTAACATAGCGTCTCCAGGTCCACAGGAACTGAAAATAATAGAGACAGTCGCCAAAAACTTCGATAAATCGTGACAAATAAGTATCAGATATTTTGTTGTTGTATTTGCTGACAATCTCTATTTCACCTTTTTAAGTTTGTGGTTGTTGATTTGTTTGTTTGATAAAGCGAAGTATTTCTTTTTGCAACGATAGCTGTAAGGTTGGTAAAGTGAAAATATGTTTATAAGCGAAAAGTCGATTTGCTGCTGTCTTTATAATTAAATTTAAAACTTAATTAACTCACTAATGTTGTTATGGATCGTTTAAAATCGATTAATCTGCTTTCATCGATCTTTATCAAAAGATAATTAGCAATCGGAACGTGCGTATGCAATCCCTAATTAATTAATTTTTTTGCAAAACAAAACAAATGGGAGTTTTGGCGGGAACGTGAAGAATTCATGTCGCGTCATTTTATTATTTTCCAAAACTTGTGTTATTTCGAGTGTTAATGTTTAAAAACGGTGAATTTCTACCCGTTAAGTGTTCGTGAACATGCACGAGTGTTGGTGAATGGTATAATGTTGTGAAACGTGAATTTTCATGTTGTTTCCAAAACTCCATAGAAGGCTCTAGTAAAGTTTTCACCACTTTACTGGGGCATGACTTGGACTTGACCGTGACTTGCTGTGCTCGACTTTGACCGTGACTATGACTTGTTTGAAATCTAACAAAACTTGAGAATATATATGTATACTTGACACTGGCAAATGCATAAGACGTGCGACGCCAAAATCCTCTTAGGAGGAAAGAAAAAAAAAAAAAAAAAAAAAAAAAAACAAAACAAATTGTTATTTGTTTCATGTTTTTGTTTTTAAACAAAATTGTTAAATTTTTATTTGTTGTTCCTTTCCAGCAATGTACATTTTAAGCGTTACGTAAAATAAATTACATTTCTTTTGTTTATAAAATTTCCTAAACAAATTCAGTCAAAGGGATACCGAAATTTTGTTTTAGCAAATCATTATTTTTCATTGATTGATAAATCCACAGAATTCCCCTTATTAAACTTTATGTCTTTGGATAAATCAATTTAAATTTTCAGCAACTGTGGTGTGGTGGTGAAATTCTATACCCAACATTTCCAGAACACTAAATTTCCATAACCAAGATATTTTACTATGACACCAAAAGTTATTCTGCTTTTTAGCGGTAAAAGGAAGTCTGGGAAAGATTTTATAACAGATAATTTAAGGAAAATGTAAGTTTGTAATTGTATGGCCTACATTATTCTATGTATTATCAATAACTTCACATTTGGTCTGTGTTTAGATCAGATTGTCCATGTCATTATATTTGTTCCATGAAATCTCTAACACAGGTAATCCTAGCGGGCAGCTATTCCTGTGAAACATTATTGTAAGCATACTTATCAAATAAAATCTTTTTCAGACTTGGAGATCGCTGTGACGTGATAAAAATATCTGAACCTATAAAAAGTCACTGGGCTAAAGAAAATAATCTTAATTTAAATGAGCTCCTTAGTGATAGTGAATACAAAGAGCAGCACCGACTCGACATGATAACATGGAGTGAAGAAATGAGGGCTAAAGATCATGGGTACTTTTGTAAGAATGCTTGTCAAAATGGTAAGTTTACAAAACATACTCCGTCAGAGGAAAAATCAGCTTAAAACTAGATGGTGCTTATGTCAGCTAGTGTCCAACCCCTATAAAACCAATGTTTTCAACACTATGTTTATTTTTTTTTTACAATATTGCTCCACAGACTTCGGTGTCCGTGCCATTTATCAAATTTTACAAATATTTTTTCAACTAAAACGGAATATAAAAACTAAAGACTTTACAAAAGGAATATACTAATAAAGAGCTAAGTGCTATTATAGATTTGCGTATATACTCCGAGCAGTCCAGCTCCCGCAAGCAGCACCCGTTCACGAGTTGACGCATGTGCCACTATGTGCACGCACACTATCTCTTGAGAACCTAGCGTGTTTTGCAAATAAAACATAAAATAGATAATTTTACTGATATTCCTAATGCAAAAATAATAACAAGTAACATTTTTTTCTTTGTACCACTATGAATGATTTAGTTCGGGTTTCAATTTAAAATTAAGCAGAAATTGTGACGACCATGTTGCAGTTAAAGGACTAGCTGCATCTTACGTCCTTATCAGTAATGCAATCGTGTTACATATCTTTCCATGCACATTTGATAGATAAGGTAAGGCTCTCCATGCTAAGGTTGCATGGAAGAGATTGCTTTAAGCGATAAGGCCGCCAATTGTTACACTAGTTTTTAAGTAGATTTTTGTATTATGCATGTAATTTCTGGTGTGAACAATAAACAATTGGCGGCCTTCTCGGTTAAAGCAATCTCTTCCAGGCAACCTTAGCATGGAGAGGATTTATAAGGAAGAGGTAAGGGACGGGGTGTGCTCTTATAAAGGTTTATGTAACACACAAACAGAAAAAACAGCTATCTTAGGAAAGTTTCTCTATTCTCTTTGCCTTAATTCACACGGTCAGTTCAGCAGTTCCTCCGATCAAACTCTGATTAGTGTCCCAACATTCTCTATGAAACCACAAATTTCCTAAAGAGGATTCCCAGATGCCAAGACCAATACAAAAATATCCTTGTATACCCTTAAGGTAGCTTTTATGAGTCTCCAAAGCCAATTTTATTTACTCCATGCTAAGAATGTAGATTACTTTGACCAATCCACTCTTGGTAAAATTAACTAATTTGTATTACATTCAAACCGGTGGTTGCAAGTGGCACTTTGTCGGTCGGTGTGTCGCTCTAAGTGGAAGGCCTATATTCAGAAGTGGCCGGCTTCTGGCTGATGATATATTACATTAATTCCAGCAAATGATGCAGCTATATGGATAGTAAGTGACATCAGACGAAGAACAGACATCAAATGGTTCAAAGAAACGTACAAGCACATAGTTCGAACAATCAGGATACACGCAGATGAAGATACAAGAAAATCCCGAGGGTATACGTTCAAAGTTGGCATTGATAATGCACCGTCTGAATGTGACTTGGATGATTACTCGGGCTGGGATCTGACTATCAACAATGGTGACGGCAGAAACTCTTTAGAAGAACAACTAGGGAGCGTCTTAAGAATGCTATCACAACTGTAACTTTGGTAGGACAATTTTGGGGTATGGCATTAAATTATTTCAAAAATATATGGTGCGGGGTGATCCTGGGTTTCCTAATCTCGAAATTGTCTAAAAGAGGTAAAAGAGGTCTTTTGTAAAGTCAGATGGTGGGTTTGACCTATTTATGAGGTCTCCCCATTAGGGTAGGTACATGTGAGCCATTTTTTCCGCAACTAGACCGCTGTTGCTCGGACAGAGGTAGGTTTACAAGAGGGCTTTAATGGATGTCATTGTACAGAACTGACCTGGAGAACACACCTACAAAAAAAAAGAGACGAACTAAACTTCCGATACCGAAACCTGTTGTGGTTGATAGGTAGAAACTCAGTACTAAGTACAGAAAACAAGATCCTGATTTATAAAGTAGTACTAAAGCCCATCTGGAGTTACGGCATTCAACTTTGGGATCCGCCTGTAATTCAAATACCTCTATCATACAAAGAGCACAGAATATCATCTTAAAAAACATATCGAATGCTCCATGGTTCCTGAAGACTACAGAACTGCATGAAGAACTTAAAATGAACACAGTCAACGATGAAATAAAACTGTTTTCAGCTAAATACAAAAAGCGACTGACCATGCATCCGAACCCTCTAGCGACACAGCTTACTACCATCAGCTATCCAAAGCAGCTACGCAGACAACACATCAAAGAATTGGATGAAAATTATGAATAAAGAAAAGGAGATAATGATCATTGGATCACCTCTCCTACAAGACCACAAACAAGCAAACAAGAAAACTGCTCATAGTCTGAAGACTGATCGCAGTTGATCTCAAAACAAAAAAAATAATTAAAAAAAATGGATGTCATTGTACAACCCAGCTGCAGCCAAATACAAGTGTATTGAAAGATTCGTAATTCTAATATTACATAGCAGGCCACATTTTAATGCCCTGACATGTGTCATGCCCAGGATCTTTGAATTATTGTAAAAATTGTATTGAATGATATTTTATGAAGGTTGTAATATATGTTATAATAATGCAATTTTGCAGTTATCAGATTCGATCAGTACATAACCGACGACCGAGAGAACTTTGGTAAATATTCGATAGCAAAATGGATCAGCTCTCAAATGGAAACTAAATTTTTCATAGATTTTCCCGCGATAAGTAGGTACGAAAGATCTTTCAATAAAAGTTATGCAAGGGTAATAGTACTGTTCCACATTTAAATTTGAAGATTATAATACGCCTGAGCCGTAGGGATATTATTTATTTTGTTAGTGATTGTTAAAATTGTAAAATATGTATGAAACCAGTATAGTTAGTGCTTCAGTTAATGTTAGATTATTCCACTGAATATTTTAAGATATTTATACATTTTAATAAAATAATTTATATGCGACAATTTTATTTTATTTGTTATCATAAAAACACAACCGCATACAGAATCAAATGGTTTTGTGATCTTACAAGCTGTATGAATGGATATCGAAAATGGTTCATTCATACTTAACGACAAGTAAAAAACCCGACTAGGTATAACACTTATTTCACTCCAGCAGGGGCGCCGGGATAAATACTTATCCCGCGAGAACGAGACGGATGTATCCATGTTCTAGCTTTGTCACGTTGACGCGAAGACTAAACGGGTGGACATAACTTTATCCCGGCCATGGATTTAGTTCGTCCAGATCCCGGCGCTCTTGCTGGCATAAAGAAGGATCCAACGAAACCTCACTCGTCAAAAAAGGTCCAACCCATACTTATACAAACACATAGAGCGGCCGGATAAAATTTTTAAATTATACATTGTGAATTTCCAAAAGCGATGAGGAGGAATGAAGAATCTATTTTTATTTGAAATGTTTATTTATGTACAGCTCATTGTATTAAATATATTTATAAATAGCTGCTACCCGCAACTCCGTTCACGTGGACCTACTAAAAAAAGTAGATATAAATATATATATATATATATATATATATATATATATATATATATGCAAAAATTCAGGTCGACCCGTTTAGCCGTGAAAACGCGACAAACACCCAGACAGAGAGATAGAGCTACTTTGGGATTTATAATATTAGTTGGGGTAGGTAGTACTTGTGTAAACTATTTTCGTTGACAGGAAAGAACAACGCAATGACATCCATTTCTCCAAATATGTTCAAATGTTAAGGATCCATTATTTTCGCTAACTATTTGTACTCTGTTACTTTAATAGTTTATGTGTAAAGGTTCAGATGGCGCTGCTTGTTTCGAGTCGTATTTTTTACTAGATCGATGATACCATGGAGAAACTTACAACAACATAAACTTTGTTAACAAAGTGTTTGCATAAAAATATTATCAATTATCGTTCTATTAAAAATAATTTGGCACCTAAAAAATTGTTGCTGCATGATATTTGCAAAGAACTGCCGTGCGCTGATCTGTATCTCTAGATAAGTGGGTGCACGGTGAAGTTATTTTTCTACAAGTCAACAATTCAATATAACATACAAAAGTATACATTTTTCATAACGCGTGAAGATATAGTAGGTGAACGCAACTAATTTGGTGGCTGTCGAAAAATCAATGAAATGGTCGTGATGTGTTAAAATGTACAGTTTGCTAATCTTCTTCGATCGATACACAGCGGAAACGCAGCGTAGCGTTGATGCTTTCATGCCACTTTCATGCTCTTTTCAAAGCAGTAGAAATTAATCAAATATAAACATACTTTGCGTTAAGTCAACCAACTCTTAACTAAACGTATAGATGGCGCGACTGGTTCGTGAAAATGGACAACAATTTAAAACGCAACCTTTGCTTCGAGTCGAAAAATGTGACTTGAGGCCTCTATCATCATTTTGTTGGAGTTGAATGAGAATAACAATCTTTCGTATTGTGTGATGGTAATCGTAATAATTATGTCACTATAACTTTTATTCTGTTTCTCCTGTTTAGCGGTAAAATTTGTAGGCGCTCCGCAAGCCGAGCATGACCGCGACATTTTCTCTATTCTTTTTGTCGTGCAAAACAGGACACGACTACGATCATATATGTTTGTCTCATTTTTTCTCGCGTGAGCACGCTTTTACTGCTGAGCACAGAACGCGTCGCTGCCGTGTCGACGTTTTCCTAGCGGAAAAGTGTCGAATTTCAGGATTTGAATGATGTAGATATTTAATTCATGAGGCCGTGTAAATGTGTATGGCAATTCCAAATTTGTGCGTCCAGCCGTTTTGAGATTTGCGAAAATACTTGAAAAAAAAAGTTCCGCTAGGAGAGCGTTCTCGCAGCGGAACTTTTTTTTTCAAAATGGACGCACAAGATAAAAAATGATGCCAATATTTAGTGCATGCCGTCGTGTAAATGTGTATGGTAATTTCAAATTTGTGCGTCCAGCCGTTATTGAGATCGGCCTTCAGCCTCGCTACACTTTTCATAAAAACCTTCACTAGACAATTATGAACACAACAAAAAATAAATCATCAATATTGGCCCAGCCGTTCTCATGTTATGGCGTGACGTGGGCGTGACCAAGGGAAAGGGATTTTATGCGAATTCGTTTTTTATTTTCTGTATCAGGCATACAGCAACTCTGCACTGGTCAACGGCATAATAGCTCTCATACAAGCCAGTGCTGCTCATGGTTTCAGGGATTAATAATAGTTTCAAGTTTCAATTTTCATTCAATTAATAAATAAACAAAAGTTTTCAGTTTATATTACATTCGTTTTAATAAAAATACTTTTTCGCAAAGTTAAGAACAAACATTTGTTTCTTTATTCGTGTTGTACTGGACGCGATGTTGCAGCGTAAAGACAGTACAGATTGGCTATTATAGATGTCGTGGGAGATAGTCGTCGTTATAGTATCGAGATATGCCTGATCATATCACGATAAGCCGGCATTTCTTGATTTTCCCGATTATTTCATGATGTGCCCAGTATACAGTTGGGCAGATCGATGAGAGGAACCTTTTTGTCGATTTACCTTTCTGGTCACTTGGCCACATCGAGATAATTATGTCTGGGCGCATCATAATGTGATTTCGTTTCGCTACGCTTGTGGCGCTGTTTGCGCACTGCCAGCTGTGTGTTAACGTGCGAGACAGATGGCGGCGTCACAGAAAATCGTAACCCTACATACTATATCCGAGCATGGCTGGGTAAATCTTTATTATCTAAACTTCATTTTATTTGCTTGTACTAAATGCCGGCTTATCGTGATCTGCAAGATCTGCCCAGTTCAACAATTAGCCCACGACATACATACAGTTTGAAAATGAACTTCCGAAAATTAACGCCTGAATCAATCAACTAACGTAATAATTTTCACTTCACATACATCTTCGGCCACTTTGCCCCAATCTAAATTTTTCTTCTCCAGTCTTCCGCACCATTTAAAAGTACATGTATAAAAGAAACGGCCAATTGTGGGTCTAACTCGCGCTCTGAGGGTTCCGTACAACTTTTTAACTTAAAATTATATACATATCAAAGCACAAATATTGGTAAAACCAAAGAAAATCATAGTTTCTCTATGGTCTAACGAAAAGAAAAGTCGACTGTAGGACAAGCTTTGTCGTTGAAAAACGGATATATCTTACGGTAAATTCTGCAATGTAAGCTTTGTAATAGCAAAAAAACAAAAAAAGTTTTCAAATAAAAATCTACAATTAACAGGTTAACAAAACGATTTTCAGTTTTTTTTCCTTAACTTGCGTGCTGTAAGATCTTGCTCCTTATCAAATTTCATGATTCTAGGTCATCGGGAATTATTGTATAGGTTTTGATTTATTTGCGAATATCAAAATAAGCGGCATAAATGACAGTATTTTTCACTTATTTCAGTTCGCTTAGTTTTTAAGCTTAATTTTTTTACAGCTACAAGGGACCGTAGGTAATTGATATAAATTTCAAATTTATAGGTATAGGTCCCGCCACGCGTTCCTGAGAAAAAGGGTCTGGACAGACATAGTGACAGATGAACAACGAAGTGATCCTGTAAGGGTTACTTTTTTACTTTTAAGGTAGGAAATCCTTATTACACTTTTGGATACTTATACGATTCAAGGAAATATTTCGATAAGTTATTACATATATAATATGAGTAACCCAAATAAAGTCCCGCAAGTCCCGCCATTATGTTTTGGGGTCAAACTGGAGCGATTGTAATCTTTCACCATTTGTGCTGACGTTGCCAAATACCAGTCATTACTCAACGTACTAGTATCTACTGTCTGAAGTATGACTATGTACTAATTTTTGAGCTTAGTTAAAGTCAGGTTAAGGCACCCTGTTAAAGTAGTCTCCTTATTTATTCACGCTCGATATCAAGACTCAAGCGAGAAAATTCGCGACACCGAGAAGTTTGCAGATCTTTTTATAGCATATTTATAGAGTAGCTGGTGCCCGTGACTTCGAACGCGATGGTGCTCGGTCTTCGGCCTCGCAGGTTCAGGGCAAAGGACCTATACTCCCTTCTTTTTTGTTAACGAGGCGAACATTTTTACACTAGCTTGCCCGCACGGCTTCGCTCGCATTGTCTACATTAAATTAAACACTCCATTTTGCCCCGGTGGCTTAGTTGGTAGTGAACCTACCTTCTGTGTTTGGGGGCGTGGGTTCTAGGACAAACATTTATGTGATGAATATTTGTGTTTGTTCTAAGTCTGGGTGTGGGTGTCTGGGTGTGCTATATAAGTATGTATTTAAAAATATCTATGTACGTATATCAGTCACTGGCAGCCATATTACAAGGTTTGCTTAGTTTGGGGTCAGATGACCGTGTGTGCAATAATGTCCCAGATATTTATTTATTTTATTTTATTTTGTATGGAAAACTAACAGCTTGAATATAAATATAGTAGAAATACAGTTAATGGGTACACAAATTATTTATTATTTATTTATTTTAGCTCTTTAGGGGAAGATTTTCGAAAAATTCTTAAACATGGGTTTCTTTAATTTTTATGCTCATTACATCAACCAAGTTTAATTGGCTTAGCTTCAATTTTCTTTTTCTATACAAACTTTGGGGGTCCATTTTACCTCTTTTGATGTGTAATTTCGCAAAATCCGTTCTTATTGCTTACCTACACTATTACAGGAGTATCGGGTTTAAATTTCATCTTCAATCTTTCTGTGGGTTGATTCCTAGAAAAAAGGCTTGTTTTATATACATAGATAATAATGGGTTCTATCGAATACGTAACAGGTTTTTTCAACAGAAATTATTCTAGACCTACAATAGCGCAAGATGTGACAAATATCGTATCAAACAAAAATAAACATTTGACGAGCGTCATAGTAAACAACTGAAATAATTAGGCATCCTAAAATAAGCAAATAAAACATAATTAACAAACAAAACATAATCATATGCCACTACTTAATCGAGGATGTAGAGTTGTCATATTTGGCAACTTATGTTCCAACAGCTTAAATATTAATATCAGTGCCATAAATAAATGTCGTTGCATAAACCCACGGCGTAACGTGAGGCTCTAGGTAATTAATCATGGCATACAGAATCGGTATACTCCAGTGAATACCGAGCGATGGCCGCGCGAGCTTGTCAAATGTACCGGATTTAGGGCACGTCGATCCCACACCTACCTAATTAGGTACAAGATATACTTGAAGTACCACCAACACTTGGAACGCGAAAACTTCAAAAGTTGCGGTCACAAGGCAATTTGAATATTGCTTGGAGCTTTTCCACGCCTAACCTACATTTCACACGTTAACGATTCTTTGTTAAAACATTTTTATTTTAGGACAACATAAACTGGCGCATAGTGGTGGTTACATTGGGTCGACCGCCATGAAATACCCCATTACGGGGCCGCGTACGAACGGCCTTCAGCCGCTGCGTCTTCCTTGAAGTTTAAATGCTGTCGTTGAGTCACTTTGCTGACCCTCATTACTACGATTAATTAAGTTTGACATATTTACTACTCATAGTGAATACTTACAATCAAGCTTTAGTCAATCCATAATTAATCGGTAGCTTTTGCTTTGCTACGCTCACAAGTGTATGTAACAGCGATACAGATCGCTTATCATGAGATTAAGTTATGAGCGTTTGCAATTAACTAAGTAGGTAGTTCCCCGTGTGCGGAAGACTAAAGTCGAAACAAGGAGGCGCATGCCATGAGTCAATGAAACTCGGCTCTATACGCGTCCTGAAGTGTGCGGCGTCTCCGGTAAAATGTATGCGGGGTCGGGCGGCGCTGCGGCGGGCGGCGGTCGTATCGATGCGGCTGCGCGCGCCGGTCCCGCGCCCCCTCGCCTTCGATTTTCCCCGTCCGGGCGACGGTGGCGGCGCGTTGCATAACTTGTGGCGGCACTCCGTGCGCGAGCCCGCATCGAGCGCCCGCCGCGAGCGCGCCACACGCGCACACACGCGCCACGTCGCGCCCTTTACGTAACGCGCGACCACCGCGCGCGAGCCGATCGTGCCGATCGCGACCGGCCCAGTGACAAAGGATCAGTGTGCCGGCTCTGGAGGCTCGCGGCTCCGGCGCTGAGAGGAGACGGCGCCCCGGACGGACCGGTGCCTGGTAGGTGTCGCCGCAGTGCGCGCGTGAGACCTTTGTCCGCTGGCGCGTGGTGGCGGTGTCGGTGGCGGTCGCGTGCTGAATAATTGACGCGGAGGCTGCCCGCCGGCCGCTATCGACCTCCTCGCGTGACTCGCGGTACCAGCGCCGCAAGGACGCCGCGCTGGCTGCGCCACTCGCCGCCGACCCGCCGGCGCCGCCACCGCACCCGCCTGATGATGCTTCCACTGCCGCCCGTGCTCTGTCTCTATATCTACATGCCCGTTTACAGATATATAACTACCTATCCACTAAGTGACAACCAAAAGCTACGACGGAATGTAGGTCGGTTCTATGATGTACTTCCCCAAAAACAGTTGATCACAACAGCGCACATTGTTGTTCTGCGAAATGTTAACAGTAATTCATAATTAACGGATAGTCATTGATCGGACTACCGGTATGCAGGATTCCAGCGATATCATACGTTTGATACCTTATAAATATTTAGGCATCCTTTGTCATTCCAGTTCAAATTTCAAGTATTGGAATATCCAATTACGCATGAACTTTATTTTCTTCATATGTTACGTAAAAGGTTTATTCTCGTTTCCAATGTTGACACATCGATGTTTGGTGCAGTTGTAGCCACAGACTGATCACATATCGATTTCCTAAAACGTTTTAAGCTAACATTAGAATTACTTATAAAGAAAGCATTGTCTACGATACGCTAAGGCTACGAACTTTGGCGCTACGCGGTAGCTACGTATTCGTAGATGTCTACGGATGCTTTCTCTACGACACCCGCTACGAGAAACTTGAAACTGAGTTCAACGTAACTTAATGCGAACGACTATATGTGTCTAGTGCAGTAAAAGACTTTGCCAAAACCTAGACCCAGGCGTAGCCATTTATAGATTAAAGAACATTATTACGTAATGTTGACTGTAGGCCTGAAGGCTAGGCCTGAAATGTGTCTATAAACTTGGCTCAGAGTTTTATAGCTCTCAAGAATTATGTAACTATTCTTCCTGCAAAAAACTATACCTATAGCTGCTCACTATCTATAACGAGATAGATTATATAGCTAGATTAATCGCTAGCTTGTCTTGGTTTCTTTGGCCTTGTAAAACTTATTGTAATAATTATAAAGTTGATATCATTTTATAAGTATTCAACTTTGATAGATAAGTACATTTACTTATATTGAATATTATACGAAAATATATATAACAGCAGTATTAAAAGTACCATCCTTCATTTTAATCAAAAGTAACAAAATTATGTCAATGAAGACATCTGCAAGTTGAAAGTACAATTAAAATCAAAAGCTAAATAAAGCATTTATGTCCGTCTGCACTAAAGTCAACAAAGATATGACTTATGCGTCAACTCGTGAACGGGTGCTGCTTGCGGGAGCTGGACTGCTCGGAGTATATACGCAAATCTTTAATAGCACTTAGCTCTTTATTAGCATATTCGTTGGTATATTCCTTTTGTAAAGTCTTTAGTTTTTATATTCCGTTTTAGTTGATAAAATATTTGTAAAACTTGATAAATGGGACGGACCCCGGAGTCCGTGGAGCAATATTGTAAATTAAAAAAAAAAAAAAAAAAAAGCGATATAACTTAGCTTAGCATCACCTAAATTATGTCGGACTTATGCATCAACTTCCTCTGCACCAACCAGTGACTCCTACAACTGACGTTTGAATGAAATGAATGAAAGAATGATACATTTCTATGGTACCCATGACAGACAGTTTTGTTTGACACTGACACTTGTTAAGTGCTTGCTTAGCCTTATGACATGCAAAATCGATGTCTTACAGTTAGGACATGTCTTACGCATATCGGCCTAAGTTTGGTGCAACGCATTTTTCACTGTTAGGTAAGTCCTAGAGAGTTAATTATGAACTTGAGAGCTGTCAGGGTTAGTGCAGACCGACGTTAGTGCTACGCACGGCCTTTTAGCATATCAGAGGATGCGTAGATGAACGTCACTAATTAACATATCCACTAAAAATGTGCTAACCTATTTTATAGACTCATATTTATACTTATTATTTATCTAATACGGTACATACACCCATTACATTGGCAATAAGCAAGTTAATAATAATTTGTATACAAATAAAAAAATGTATAAATTGGAAACGAATAAATTATAGAATTAAATTTAGTATTACTTTACTTTTTTTGTATACAGGATGTTCGCTATCGGAAATATTGTAGGATATCTTTGATAATTTTACTGTGGCAGAAACCCGACATCGCGAAAAAAAAAAGCTGTTCCGTACATTTCGTCGAGAGTGAATGTCATTTTTCTATCATAAGTTTTGTGTGTAAGGGTGTAAGTAGGTAAGTATGTAAGTGTGCTTGTTCCCGTTCAACTCTGTAACGGCTAAATGGTTTTAAATGAAATTTGGTATGGAGGTAGCTTAGACTCTGGATTAACACATATGCTCTATCCCGGAAAAATAATCGATTTCTGTAGAACGTTTTGTAGAACGTTTCACCTAGCGGGTGAAACCGCATGGCGCAGCTGGTTGAACATATTTACTCAATTTTAGGGTGGGTCTTATAGTAAAGTTGTTCATAATGACGAGTACAATCCTGTATAATCCTGTAGTAGTGACGTATCCTAGAATACGATTGGTAAATATAGCTTAATAAATAAAAGTTTGGAAAATAAATAAAATAAAAATATAAAAAAAGTCCGTCGCCTAATCGAACTTCCTGTCTATGTAGCCTAAGCTTATTTATACTCGCTCGATATCAAGTCATGTCGTGTCGTGCTGTCACTTCCGCGAGAAAATTCTCGTCGCCGAGAAGTTTGCAGATCTTTCTATAGCATAGAAGAGTAGCCGATGCCCCTGACGTCGAACGCGATGGTGCTCGGCCTTTGGCCTCGTAGGTTTAGGACTCGGTAACGAAGTTCGCTAATAAAAATTAAACATGTTGAACTTACAATATGTCCATATATCCCAATTGGGATTATTTCAATGGTGTATAGTTTATCTTGCCTTCGCCGAAACACTGCATACACTTTAAACGCCAGTACTGCGCATCACATTTTTTTAGGAAGGCATATTGAATTTAGATATCATACACCAATGACTAAGCCTTAACTTTATCACCTTCATCATCATCATCATCAGCCATAAGTCGTCCACCTTTATCCCTTTTATCATCGTGAACTAAGTAAATGTAGAGAAGACCATAAAATGATATAAAAATAATCCTTGTTTAGATTTCCTGTAAATAAATGAAAAATGTGTTGCCAAAAAGTTAGGGTTCTGGGGATCTTTCTTAGTGCTACATTACATACGTTAACTCCTGTATATTACATTTCATGCTATTGCTAGTGTGTTTAGAGTTATTTTGAATATGTGTAGTTCTATGGCTGAGACATTTTTGATGTCAAGTTTTGCAAACTGGTTCACATCGTGTCAATTATTTATAAGGAGAATTCTGTCGTGTTAATATATATCAAAAATCTATCACATCGTGTCAAAAATCATAATTTTTTGAAATTTTATTATAATATGAATACCGTACCGACAGTATGCAAAATATTTATTTAATTATTTTTATAAATTACATTTCTTTAGCTTCGAAATAATCTCGCTGTGGATATACTCGGCCATATACTTTTATTCCCAAAGTCTGCGAGCTCCACCGGAAGAGGTCAATATCTTACGTGCTTAATTATTTTCAGTGGCCTGGCGCCATTGAGCAATACGGTACGGGCCCGACGGGTTGGCCGGAGGCCTGTGTTGCTCAATGCCTGGCGCCAACCTTGCTTTCCGTCTCTGAAAGATGGGACGGCGCGGCGCCAAGTCGTCTACGCAAGAGGCGTCGCGGTTGAAGGCTAGCCTATATTCTCATCTGGATACAGCTCCTCGTCGTTTCACCGGCTATCCTTCAAGAAACGTAAACTTTTTTTTTTTTCGGAATATGACAGAAAATGAGTAGATCTAAAAATCAAAGGGCAAAAGGTCAAAGCCAATTTTATGCCTTTCATTCAAATAAAACCTTATTTAAAAAAAAAAAAGATTTCCTGTTCTGGGCACCGCATTATTGTGCTATTTAGATTAGATCTTATTTTTAGATATATGTTTTTTGCAAGGATCTTGTATCACACTGGATAGAGTGATTGCTTTGGCAGCGTGTCCACTTTCTGTTGTGACGTTTAGTGAGTAGGGAAGTGAAAACTAGTGCAGAATCTATCGATAAAAATGTATACAGTGTACAAAACTAAGAATTTGTAAATTAAGAACACAATGTTTGCAAAAATATGTACTTTATTGAACATCGAAACTCGTAATTGCCATGTAAATAATACGAATATATATAGTATATATAGTAACTATGAAAGTTAATAAGTATCTACACCGTCTCCTAGTTTCTTTTATTCTTCCTAGTTTTTTAATTGACAGCCCAGTCATAAAACTAGATTTTTCAAAACGTTTTCAACAAAGTCGAGAGTATTTAGGTGGCTCCCAGTTTTCGCGCCTCACAGCCTTTATCCACTGATTTCTGATTTCCGGACATTTTGGAAACCTATAACAAAATGTTTTATTTTAATTAATTGTTTAACCATGACACAACATTGGTACAAATTATCATACATTTCAAGCCGCGAAAGCTTCAAAAAGATTAAAATTAATTATCGATAGAATACGTATCAAGCCGATTAAACGCGGAAAGGAATTTACGGTTCATGTTTCACTTAATGTAGTATATGTAGGATATTACAAGAATATTATTAGATAAATATCGACCAAATATCGACAAAGTTTGAAACGTGCAGTGGTACTTCACTAGCAGGAACACGTAAAACAATGCATTTATTTATCTTAAATTAATGCTTAAATTCATTACTAAATAACACTGCGTGATAGTTGTATGACTTCAAACATCATCATCAAACATGTATATTCTTTAAGTGAAACGAATATTTAGCTTTGATTCTGGTTATTTTAGGTAAAAAACGCTACAAAAGACTTACGTGTGAAATGATAATTCTGGATCTTTTACTCCCCCTTTCGTTGTTCTCGATGCACAATACACAGCACAACACGCCATAATGCTACTATGTATAACAATATTAAGTATTCAAAGCGATATTTTGATCCAATTTGCTTTTTTAGTAAGACGGGTCGCAATGTTGTGACCGACTAGTCGGTCATAAAATGGACACAGAGTGCGAGGTTGCCAATCTTACAATAGCTCTCCCGCTTACTCTATGCGACGACCCGTGAAATAAAAAGAGAAACATGACTATGTGAACGTCGGAGCGGCAACGTCTCATGGGTCTGTCCAGTATGATGCTTCGTCTAAGGTTTTTTGGTTTTGGCTTTGTAAGGCTAAATAGAAAAATAGGATTACATACATTTTCTCGATAATCAAAACCATTAAAAAAAACATCAATTTACGCACATTTTTAGCCAATCTCCAAGCTCCTGTTATACATGGAATTATTGGGTACAGAATTTTGATTGGTTATCGCAGAAGAGATTTTTTCTACGGGTTTCCTGGCTTAGTTATAATTTCTTTATCTGCAGTGTTCTGTATACTGATAATTGTGTATATTAAAGATTCTTTAATCAGGTGTCAGTTTGACTTGAAAATCATGCTTGTATTTCTTATATCTTTTTTGTATTTCGTCATCCTACTAGCTTCAATGGTTTTAATTTTCAAGGGATAAAGAATAGTTTGATTTTAAATTGTTATACAGGGTTATAGGGAAAGGGTATGCTCAGCTGATAAAGCTTCATAGTACACATCATCATGAGCAACATTTAGTATGGGACCTACCTTAAAATCGCGAAAAAAAAATCAGCTGTACCATAAATTTTGTCGTGTGTCATGGACATTTTTCTATGGAATAGCTGATATTTTTTTCGCGATTTCATGGTTGGTTCCTGGTATACTAGTTTGGCGAAACCCCAAGTCAATAAGCAATATTAGTAATAGCATGATGTTATATTGAAGTAAAATAAGAAACTCGTAGCAACGATAAGTCCGTAGCCCTCTACGAACGTAGACGCTCGTAGAAATAAATATATTGAACGTATTCTCATAACTATGTATGAATATGACTAGTAGCGTTTTGATAGTAACATTGATATTACACGGATTTGAAATCACAATAAGGCTGGTGCAGAGTTATTAAAAGTAAAATTCATTATTATTATCATTAGCCTGAAGACGTCCTCTGCAGAACAAAAACCTCCACTTTAGGGGGGGGGGGGGGTTGGTCCATTATTGCAGTAAGTTTTAAGCATGGAGCTAAGTCAGAGAACGCTGCACTCGTTAGGACAAACCCGGGTAATGCACTTGGTATACGACACTCTGAATGGGTTGATCCAGGTTTTTACTACCCCCTTTTACCATGTACCATTATTATACAAAAAAGAGTATTCTTATTTTTTGAAACTAGAGGTCTATACTTAGCCTTTTTTTTGGAAAATTTCGTGCATGTACGTTTTTTAAACTTTGGAACTTATAAGGCTGTAAAGGATTCAGACAGACAGACAGACGGCCATGACGTACTTATAAGTTTTCCTTTTAGTACTACGGAACCCTAAAAAAAGGGGTAAAAGCAATTTTAAAATTCGTTTTAATGTATGGGTTTGCAGCATACAGCGTGAGGGTGGCATTACCACGCCGAATGGCAATTGCGACCAAATATTGCGCGACGCATGAATCATGTTCTGATTTTCGAGATTACCCAACCTCCAAGAACCCAGAGTTAGAACCCCAATGTATAATAATAAATAACTATTCCTTTTGTAAAGTCTTTAGTTTTTATATTCCGTTTTAGTTGATAAAATATTTGTAAAACTTGATAAATGGCACGGACCCCGGAGTCCGTGGAGCAATATTGTAAAAAAAAAACCCAATATAAAAACATGTGCCTAATTGAAGTCTGAATCACCATTGTATGTATACGCGACTCGTACTCGAACTGATGACGCCTGGGCTAGATTTGTTAGCAATTACTTTACCTTCATTCCCAGTAGAACGATTATGTTCAATTTGGTAAATGCCGTGTCTGTGAATTTCCAATTTCTAAATATCTCATGTCTGTATTCCATTACGGTTCTAGGTAGGTATCACGTATACAGGTAGCAACAACTTGTTTTCTAAATACTTTCCGAATACACACGCGCTAGATTGACCCTCAGTGTTTAAATATAAATTTAACATTTGTGATACTTATAGGCGTGCAATAGCTATCTCACTCATACTTTTGCAAGTTTTTTTTAAATAGTTTGTTGTTAGGAGGTCCTTCGACTTCCCTCATGCCAGTGGCCTAGTGATGAAAACTTGTACTAGCCCGAAATGTCCTAGTAGTTAGACCTACATTTCAATTCATGATATGCCTAATCGTTTGCTTCAACAACCTGAGAGTATGATAAAAAATATAAAATTACGGTAAACTAATTGGTTTGTGGATTAAAAAGTCATTAGTGCGAATACCACGGACAAGATCTTATTTTATTGAATTTGCCTTAATTTAGATCACATTATGAATAGCCATGAATACCTTACTGCTGGGCATGGGAAAAAAGCACTTATCGGCTACGCACCAGACCAGCGCCCGACTAGCTCACCACTGCATAATTTCAAAAGCTCCTCGTCAACCCAGTGCCCACGCGCTGTTCACGGGGCGCGCCCTCGCGGTGGCCACTCGTCGTCCGCGCGGCCTACTGCATTTTACACTAAACATGTGAGTGACAGAACGCAGCACTATTGGCAGGCCTCTGGGCTGGAGTTGGGGGTATAGGGGTGCCCACGCACGCCCCGCTAGTGGCCCGCGCGCTGTCATGCTGTCAATGAGGCGGCCGCTCGCGCGTACAGCGCGCCGTGCACGAGAGGTAGGTGCTCGGGGCGCGCACCTGCTTGTCGGTTTTGATTAGCAAAGTCGATGTCTTTTGTACAGCTCGGTGACCTCGCGTGATACACTATTTTTGCTTTTAAATCGAAAACTGACTTTATGCAGACTTTATGCTTTTTATATTATAACTCAATTTTTCATTCACACGATTGTGAGGCGAGGCGGCGCTGGTATGGTGCAGAGTCGATAAGTGGACTGCGAGCTCTAATGTGCGCCATTGAATTCGGTCTTTGGTAATCGTCTTCATTCACATTCTGCTGCCTTTGTTCACTACGTTCTCGGTCGCCAACCTAGTCTGGGTTTCATATTGTGTTATATTGTCTGTGGTATTAGCACCCAGCTGTGCCTGTGTTTCTATATGAGAATTTCATGTGTAACCATTGTTGGGGATCCATATTGTATTTGTAAAATAATAAAAGCACCTGCTAGCATCACATTTTGCCACATGTCTTGCCCAGCTCTATTTAAGATCCATTGATGTCCACAACTTTGGTATACACGACGTCGGTTTTCAGTGTTTTTTTGTGTATTTTCAGTGTTTTCGGACACGATAACCAAGCAATGTACTTTGAAATGTCATAACACGTTTATATAATCAAAGTTTCGAATTGAAAGTTGTGGCCATCCCACCACTGAATAACTCGATATAGGAAATATTACTTAAAAAACTACTAGACAGAATATTTACCACGTCAAACTAAAACGAAAATACAAAGTTATAAAAAAAAAAAAAACACCAAATCTCGTGATCGTATGCGTGGTAATTAAATTATATATAAAAATTAAATATATATGTAACTACTTATAGTAATATAAATAGATATTATGATATAAATAGTCTAATTTAGTATGTGGTTTAATTAAGCGTTTTAATTTAATTTAACGTTTAGTTTTGTTATGAAAGCCTTAATGTCCAAGGGATAAATATAACTAGACGCAAGAAAAAAAACCAAAGAAAAACAGCAAAATTCGTAATCAATTTCGTGGTAAATAAGTTGCGTGACTAATGTAAGTAGAAAGACGAGTCTAATTGGGTATGTGATTTAATCGTTTTAACATACAATTTTATATTTTATACAAAGGTTTCCTAAAATATTGGATCAAAAGTGTGTAAAAATAAACGAACCTCGAGGAAAATATTTATACACGAGTTCAAGCAGAGATCAATATCCTATGGCCAGTGGCGGATTTACACTTTTTGCCAAGTGTATATAGGCTGTTGAATTTTTGCCGCCTTAGCTCTACACTTGTCTATACCTAGCTTATTTTTGTAATTTAGCAATTTAGTTGAAATTGCGTAAATTAGTTGATATCGCGCAACTTACGTTTTTTTGGGCGGCTGGTTTTGGGGGCGGTAAATTTAGGCACCGATTTTGTTTCAAAATTAACACAAATTTAATTTTTTAAATGGTCCATATTATAGTTTTGTATTATTTAACAGTTTTACAATATAACTTAGTCATCTTCTTATTACAAATAACGTCAATATCATACAATTTTATTCAAATAAAGTATCACAAACAACACAAAACAACACCAAACTATCACAAACAACACAAAAGCGGAACCAAACCTAAGACAGTCCATTCCGATAAGCCCCCATCAATGGTCCATATATTTTGTCTACGAACCTTTTCAGCCTGCTGGTAAATCCACCACTTCTTACGGCTCCCACATTCCTAATTGACCTTATTTCAATATACATGTATTGGTATAATGTTTTACGTGCGATCTTGGTGGTGTGCGTGATTGTCGAGGAAGGCGTTTCATTTTGCATAGTCACACGCGAGGTTTTATACCTACCTTAGTTATTATTGTCACCAAACGAATATACAGCGTAATAGCAGGAAACCAAGCTGAAAATTTTATTGCGACAGCATTTGAGCACAATGCTTGAAGCAATTAACGTTATTTATTAGTTTATATAGAGTATTCATTATTCAGTGTAGCGTAGAGTAATATTATTGCAGGCGTGTCGTGGGTGAAATAAATAATACACATAAAGAAATTGGTTTATTTATAATTAACTAGCGACCCGACCCGGTTTCGCATGGTTGTAATTTGGAAAAGTAATATATATGAGCCTTCCGTGAAAAATTATCTAACTGATGGTGAAAACGGGTTCAAAATCTGTTTTAGGAGGAGTTGGCGGATATACAGACAAAAAAACAGACACACGCGGAAAGCGACTTTATTTTCTGTAAATTTACTATGTAAAGATAAAGAAGATACCGAGCCGACGCAACACAGACTTAGTTATTATTTTATTGTTTTGATTAACTGAACTATGCCTAAAGTACAAAGTTAAGACTGTATACATACAATATTTTATCCGACTACCAAATAAAAAGAGTTAAGTTTTTAGGGTGTATGTAAGTAAGTGTGTATTTGTGTGTTCCTATATTATTACATGCAGTGTAGCCTAAATGGCTTCACGGATTTTAAGGAGTGAGGTGACGTTGGGTACCTCTTTATGACCGGACTTATGTCATTTTACAGTCGGTTTTTTTGTTTTTCTTATAATAATACTTGTTCATATGATATATAATCCACAAGAAATAGACAACCATCCCAAATAAAAGCTGAGATAAAAGGGTTCAACCAAAACGGTATCACCAACATCTAGGTAGGTAGTCGACTGAAAAACAAACCTCCAGATTCACAAGAACTCTCGGCGAAAAAGTATTGAAAAGTAGAATGTTTCCTTGAAGCGGCCACCCTAATTTAGTCGGGTTGAACGTTACGTAGAAATACGCATAGTCCCGCAGTGGCGCCTTTGAAACTTGGAACCTTGAAACCACCCCTTTCTCCCCTCCCCAACCCCCTCTCTACCGAACAACATTTTACTCCTTGTATTTTACTTTATCAGTTCAGCTTTGGTGCGTCCCGCTTGTCTTGTAATTCACATCGCTGTTGTTAACTGTTTTATTAGGGATCTTATTGGATAAGTACGGTCATTTGTTTTATTTCTTGTTGAAACGTTATGGGTTATTTATAAGCCGCGGCAGTAATCATTATAAAGATCAAAATGACAATTATAAAACGCAATAGTATCGACTATTCGTTCAGTAGTTTTATGTAATTTGACATGTGTCAAACTTGACTTCGTCCAAGGTTCACGTTATCTTTATTTATTTATTTATGGTGCACAAAATAGATATCAATCAATTTCTTAATTAGTATACAAAATTTTAGGTAAAAATCTGTACTGGATTGTAATCCAAAATATGTGTACACAGAAAAGTAAAATATTGAGACGATATCTAAGCATGTAATAGAATAAAAATGGTACAATCTGCAAGTATATACTTAAAAAAAAAAAAAAACAAATCGGTTTATAAATGTGTTGTTGTCGCAATGAGTTCTGAAGTAACAAACATAAATAAAAAATTTGTCGACTTGAGAACCTCCTCCTTTTTTTATGGAATAAAAATACACTTATTGTTATACGACTTATTGTTTGTTAAACAAATAAAACAATCAACAATCAAACAATTTCAACAGCATAGGTATCAACATTTTTTTAAAGTGGTCTTAAATATCAAAAGCACATCAAGTTCCAGTGCTTTACAAACAAGTCCTGTTAGAGGCAATTCTAGAGTAATCAGTTAGCTTTGATAAATGGATACAACAGATGTCTTATCGCATTTGTAAAATATACATTATATCGCTTTATTCTTAGCCGCCATCCCACCGAGCATCCTAGACATTTAGACAGCTATTGTTACAGTAAATAAAATTTTATTGACTCTAACGTGACTCAAAGGCGTTTTGTCCGTGGCATCACCCGCATGACCAGGTCATTTTCTATCTATTGTGTGGCTCTTATCAGTAGGTATATAGTGTAGCTTTCCTGTCTCAACTCTACCTTTTAATTTTGTTTACAAAATTACGTCACTAAGGTATGCTCTTCTTAGACTAACGTGACTTTAAAAGGCGTTTTGTCCGTGGCATCACCCGCATGACCAGGCCATTTTCTATCTATTGTGTGGCTCTTATCAGTAGGTATATAGTGTAGCTTTCCCGTCTACACTCAACCTTTTAATTTTGTTTACAAAATTACGTCACTAAGGTATGCTCTTCTTAGACTAACGTGACTTTAAAAGGCGTTTTGTCCGTGGCATCACCCGCATGACCAGGCCATTTTCTATCTATTGTGTGGCTCTTATCAGTAGGTATATAGTGTAGCTTTCCCGTCTACACTCACCTTTTAATTTTGTTAACAAAATTACGTCACTAAGGTATGTTCTTCTTAGACTAACGTGACTTTAAAAGGCGTTTTGTACGTGGCATCACCCGCATGACCAGGCCATTTTCTATCTATTGTGTGGCTCTTATCAGTAGGTATATAGTGTAGCTTTCCCGTCTACACTCAACCTTTTAATTTTGTTTACAAAATTACGTCACTAAGGTATGTTCTTCTTAGACTAACGTGACTTTAAAAGGCGTTTTGTACGTGGCATCACCCGCATGACCAGGCCATTTTCTATCTATTGTGTGGCTCTTATCAGTAGGTATATAGTGTAGCTTTCCTGTCAACACTCAACCTTTTAATTTTGTTTACAAAACTACGTCACTAAGGTATGTATGCTCTTCTTAGACTAACGTGACTTTAAAAGGCGTTTTGTCCGTGGCATCACCCGCATGACCAGGCCATTTTCTATATATTGTGTGGCTCATATCAGTAGGTATATAGTGTAGCTTTCCCGTCTACACTCAACCTTTTAATTTTGTTTACAAAATTACGTCACTAAGGTATGTATGCTCTTCTTAGACTAACGTGACTTTAAAAGGCGTTTTGTCCGTGGCATCACCCGCATGACCAGGCCATTTTCTATCTATTGTGTGGCTCTTATCAGTAGGTATATAGTGTAGCTTTCCCGTCTACACTCAACCTTTTAATTTTGTTAACAAAATTACGTTACTAAGGTATGCTCTTCTTAGACTGACACGTCTATTTCTATCTAGTCTATAGCTTTCCATGATCTTTTTCATTTTACTATTTCATACTAAACGACCAAAGGGCATTGACCGCTAAATATACACTAATTGTTATTTTGTTTAAATATTTGTTAAGTACTCGTGTCCCTACTTAGTACTCTGTGTAAAGAATAGGCTTATTCAAACATGGCTTCCGGTGAAAAGCATAATTATCTATTCCATGTAAACTTTGTCGCGTGTGGTTTCCTTGCATGGCATTTAATTTTGCTCAAGGCCTTACGACGAATTAAATTTCTTTTATATATACTTGTACTTGTAAATGAAGCAGCAACTTACTAGACCAGTAGATATATGTAGAGTACAAGATAGAAGATGTTTTATCGTTGTGTAAGTATTAGAATAATCCGTGTAGACTAATTGAAATCACCCGCCGCTACAATATAAAAAAAATATACACAAGATACAAAAATATATAAAAGTAATCGTTGTGTAGGTATAAGAATAATCCGTGTAGGCTAATTGAAATCACCCGCCGCTCCGATATCGTGATAATTACTTAGTGTATTAAAATAAGCGCTTTCTAGGTGGATGCCGGAAGCAGAGACCCAGTTTGGGTTGATACGCCAGCGAAGTTTTTATTTTATTTTATTTATTTATTTATAAAACCAACGTGACAATACCTTGTCGATGCTACACTTATAATAGCTGCTTAATCAATTTATATTTTTAGACAATTAACATTTTCACAAGATCCATGAGCCGCTTCTTTGAATTCTGCCAAGTTGCACTCAAAAGTATTTGTGTAGCTCAGCGTTATAGCGCTTGTCGTAGGGGCAATTTTTTGTAGGTTCAACTTATATGTAGGTATGCTAAGCGTCGGGAACCTGCGTCATTAACTTAAATAGTAAGAATTTAAATAAATTATGCACAACACTAACATTTTTACCAAATTAAATATTCGTTATTGTTATCTGCTAATTAGCACCTTCAACTTCAATCGCCTCGTTTTTTACGTGGAGTTCATCACATCAAAGTAAAATAACCTTGGTCGGATTATAATAGGTAAGTTTATGGGATTAAACCAAGGAGTAATAGCTTTAAAATTGGTTTTAACTGACGAACGCATTTTTAATAAAAAATAAAAATATTAATATAGTTGCTAGAATTCGGGGTCGCAGGCACAGAAGAAAGAGGTAAAAAAACTTCCTCTTCTGTGGTCGCAGACATTTTATTTTTACGCAAATTCGTTGAATCTAAGATTCCATACTCTATTCTCTAAATAAAATTTATTTCGACCAAATCCGTTCTCGTGACCTCAGTTCGAAGTGACGTTCTAAATCTTATGAGAGTAAAATATATTTTCATCTCACACTTCAATATCTGGCAAACTGCTACACGAGTTCATACACTACTCACATGAGTACTACTACTTCACATACATACAATACACCTAAAAACACTACCTCTTCTTCTTGGGCAACCGGGTAAAAATACAGTAGAATTAGAACCTTTTCCTTTTAAAGTCAGATAATGGTCAAGTAACCTCAAAGAAAAATCCTACATAGTTACTTAGATAATGCTCATAGTTTCTCAGCAAATATATTTAGCGAAGGCTTAGCGAAGGACGCAGAAGGAATTTGTAATTGGATAGCTACTGTCTACCTGTCCTCGGGGAGGTACGAAGGTATCCTCGGATATCACGAACACAATGGAATTGGTTTATTGCGTCAAGATTAATACTAAGGGTAGATGGTACTTAGTATGACTCTACTCATCAGATTGTTTGGTGTATCTCAAAACACTTTCAATCAAGTTTCCATTGTTTAGTAAAAACTCACAAGTTCAACTATCCTAGGTGAGTTGATATCATGTCTGCCTCATGAGCGGGAGGTCTCGGGTTAAATTCCCAGTCGGTCAGATATTTTATAAAGGAACTAAAAACTGGCTCTGGGTGTTAGTTTGCTATAATTATTACAGTTGTTATGGAACCTGACGTGTAACCAATGGTTATAAATATATGATTATGACTATAATCCATCACTTGCCCGTGTCTATCACAATACCGTGGGTCTACTGGGAGGCCTACCTATGCTGCATCATCCGGTTCGTGGTCGGCACTCAAGAAGCCTATTAGGTATCTACCTAATAATTCAGCTGAGTGCAACAGCCATAGCTGGCCATCATAGCAAGTCTATGTTTTACTGCCGTAATAAATATTTTGTGTTTGTCCTTGTGGATATTGACTATAATAAACTGCGTCGTATTTTCTCTGACTAGTATTACTAGGGTGTGGGACCTCCAAACATATTATAAGGCGACTCGCATTTAAAAATTGTTTTTGAAAAAAACATTTTTTTTGTTTTTTTGAAGCGTTTGAAAAAAAAAACAATGAACCACTTATTGTTGGTTGGGAATAACGTAACCAGGGACCGTACCTAAAACCTTATGGCGATGATTGTTAGGCTCAGTCGCCGACGCTGCGTGACCGTGAACCGTATCGCGCAGCGATACGATTTACAGTCGCACAGTCTCGGTGGCTAAACCTAACAATAATTTTAATCTCACAACAGCACGTCACGGTACGGGCCTAGCGCTTGTTTCATCACTTTCTTCACCTTTGTGACAGTAGGTTTGTGAAAGTACGTACAAGTAAGAACGTGACAGTAGCATAACAAATGTCACAATCGTCATCAAACTAAATCAGTATACTGCTGGACACAAGCCTCTTCTAAGGGACGCCACTTAACCTGAACCTCGTTTTTTTTTCCAGTAATTACCTTCCGTCTATATCGTAACTCCACTCAGTCATAAGGTGTCCTAAAGTATAAGAAAGCCTATATAAAAAATACAAAGAATATAAAAATTACAGAGTCATATATTCCCTCAAGGCCTGAAGATAATCCTACAAACATTCCGCGCGCCACGCGCCCGCTTTGCTTAAGGTATACTTCAAGCGTACGAGTAACCAATGATGATTTTACTTCACAAGTGTACAATAATTCGAAGGATGTAGGTACAAACATACAAGTAAACAAGTGTTATCGAGCCTAGTGCGAGGGTCAGGCGAGCTCTGACCGGGTCGGCGCGGGGATCGATCGTGCGACCTACTCCTTTATCCATAACTTCATACCATAGCATAACTGATCAAATAAGACGCTATATTTAGCTAAGTGGCCGGCCCTAGAATAAGTCTGGGGCCATCTAAAAGCCTCCAGAATTCAGGTATTCAGAAATAACCTACAAAACTGCGGGAATAAATTACTGTAGAGCTCTGTTTGCAAATGCTCGTGTTGCACCCGAGGCGTGATGGGACCTGAATTTGCTGATTTAAGATAGGCTATTTGAGGTATTCCGCGCAGGAAAAAAAACTAATAATTGATATTTAAGTACTTATCAAATACAACCACCGCATTTCAAAAAATAGTAGTATAGTAGCACAAATTTAAAGAAAATCAATAGATAATGCCTTGTAATTTGTAAAAAGTACGGCGCACAAGCGCGCTTCTGAACTCATTTGTTTCGTGTTGCGCAGTTCCCTTCTCTATCTAACTGAATTTTAACCTCTACACAGAAAACATTCCGTATGCTCGGTTGATAAGGTTGGTACAAAACACTTGATAAATAGTACAAGCGTAAAATGAATCTTGTTCTATTTTTAAATTTTGATTGTCACTTTTTTATCACATTACTTGCCCCTTTGAATTATTACGTTTGCCCATAAGTACAATAAAATTTGCAGTAACACCCAGAATACTAAACTTTTGCTAAATCAATTAAAAAGCAATAAGCACCTACTGAAAAGATTAGCAAGAGTTAATTATCTTCGGTGCCCCAGTACATCATTACTCACTACGAGGAAAAGTTTTACCAGAGAATGGACTCGGAAGAGGGTGGAATAACAAAACACTAAAAGCAATTTTAATCCCCATAGAAATTCCTGTCCTAGCCGCGTGGTTGACATTTAATTACATCAAGGAACAACATAAAAATAGGTCAAGGGCGCTACCCCATCGACTAATAAAACAAGAGGGTCTGTACTCTGTACGGTCTCAAAGCTAGGTGTGTGTGAGTGCGAGAGTGCGCGTGTGTAACCAAGAGGGAGGCGAGTGTGACATCTCCGGAATGAAGCCAGGTGTCAGCTGCGACCCTTGCGCTACAACTTTTATTAGAAATCAGAATATGAATGTTGATATTTGATTTACATTCAATGTGAAAAACTATGTCACTTTTGGGATATCACTTTTGGGGGATCAAGTTGAAGTTATGCGTGGGTTTGGATATTGATAACTTTATTTGTCGAAACTTTTACATTTCTAAGTACTAGTATCATCAAAAGACACCGATAGGATGGTGGAGATGAAAGGTACTTGAGTGGCGACCACGAACCGGAAGGCGCATCGTAGGCAGGCCTCCCACTAGGTGGACCGACGTCATTGTGAAAGTCGTGGGCAACCGGAGGATGCAAGTGGAACGTTGTCGGTCGGTGTGGCGCTTTAAGGGGTATACTTATGGTCAGCAGTGGACTTCTTCTGGCTGTTGATGATGACTTAGGATAAACAGGTTTAAAAACAAATGTAACAGCTGAAGGACTTTTCGCTGATATCGATCTCTTCCAGGCAAGCTCAGGATGGAGAGAGATCTACAACAAAAATCTTAGTATAATTTAAACATACCAACAGTTAACAATACCTATTTCAACAATGCGATTGCTTTCAGTAACGTGTATGCGTGAAGCACAGCTCCAACAAGCAGCGGCCTCTATAACAACACCATGATCGATATGATCGCAGTATCGGATGACGAGGGTCGTGTCGGTGACGCACGTCCGTCCGTAGCCGCTGCCTGCCAGATATTACGATATAACTATTGAGTTATTTATGAAAGCCTTGAATAGGTCCAATAGCTTGTGAGAAACTTGTAAATATCAAGGTACGTCCTCCGGTTATGACCCGATATTTATTTTGTTTGCCGGGACAAAAAGAACCGTATATTTAAAAAATAGCCGTCATTTTGCGAATGAACATTTAATTGGTACTGAATCTATGACGCGTACACTACGCACCATTGTCAACTCAGTCGAAGGTGACTCACGCTAGCGAGTGGACGTCACGCGTCGCACCACTTCGAAAAGAGCTTTTCCATACATTTCCTCGAGGGTGAATGACATTTTTCTATGGAAAAGTCGCTTTTTGTTCCCCGATTTTCATGATTGTGTCATAATAAAATTTGTTCATAATAACGAGTACCGTGAAATGCTGCAGCCTACATGCACAGGCCTCAACCGATTTTAATAAATTTGACTTGGCTGTTGTCAAGTTAAAATGGAGTAAGCATCCATAACACATAGTTACGCGACCTAAAGCAGAAAGTTGGATCAGACTCAAAGATCGAGCATTCTTGTCAAGCTTCCATCTTTCCCCTTTGACTACGGCTAGGCCCAGCTATAATAAAAGCTCTGTGACCTACTTGCCATCGTGGGTTGTCTAAGATACTGTCACCAGCCAGATTCTAATGAAAGTGGAGCAACGTTCCATTTGTAGGCCTTATTCATTGGTATAATCGGACATTTTTCTATGAAATTTAAAGATTATGTCCATTCAATTTAATTCTACGGGTTACGTAAAATTAAATTGAATGGATCTTAGATAAAATTAAATTTTTGAAAAATATCTCTGTAAGTAGATTGACCCATTTTAATGCAGACAGTCAATGACTGAAATACAGGCCACATTCCTTATTTCCTAAAATACATACTTGACCTGGCTATTTTCAAGGCCAGTGTGAATAAAAGTACTTATTCATACTGGCCTTTGATCTGGATCTACAACACATGGTCTGATGTTCCGTTACATTGTTGTGACAATGTGACATGAGATGTGTCTCATGTCGCGAGATGGTGGGCGAACTTAGACGTACATATTCCATTTAAAAAAGTCAATTAAAGCATTTTATACTTACTCTTACCTGCCTTCTTCATTACCTGTTTTATTAAATTAGTATTTTCTGGACATTTTTTTTTTACATTTACCATAAAATTATTTGCTACATTATTTTATTCATTGTTCCATTTAACCCTTACTACAATCTAGTATCTGTAACCGATTGGTTTAAACTCTAGAAGCTTATAACAAAAATGAGCATTCAAATAGGTTTTTGAAAATGTAAAATATACCTTAAGGGGATTTTTTTTAAAAATAGAATTTCTTCATTTTTTTCGACTCACAGACCTGAGGCCTCTAATCCAGCGAGCTAGTTTTATTAGTTAAATATCAATTCTAATAGCCATAAAGAGGGTGCCGTCTGTTTCCTGACACATAATCCGATTTAACTGCACTAAGAGCATTGTACGTGTAATACGCCACTACACTTATAGACTAAGAGCCATGCGATACTCTATACTTAGTTCACAAATTGACACGCATGCAAGCAATGGACATTGTACAATTTGTAAAATTTTCTACAGGTCAGTACGGAAGTAGATTGTCAGTATAATTGCAAATCTTATATAATTACTTAGTAAAACTCTCCTGACTGAATGATAGACAATACACAGTCGAAACTGGTAAGTCTTGAAGTTTAGAACCACGAAATTTTGCTACTTTCGTTAAACGTATAGGTGAGCAAAAAAAGTAGTTAGTCATTTTAAGTTAGGATTTGAAAGATCGAAAGCCGAATTTCATTATTCTTTACTGTTTATGCCTCTTTTACAACATGTATTTTTGATTATAGTTCTATTTCTTTTTTTTAATACGTAGAGGTCGATTTTTAATGTTTCACTTATTTGACAGAATAGTTAAGCGGATCGTGTTTCGTAATTGGCATTTAAATAATTTTTTGGTTTAGTTTAGAAAATAACGCTGTCTTTTTCATTTCCGTCTGGTAGATGAGGAGAGAAACACGCTTAGTCAGTTTGTTCTGTAATAACTTAACACAGATTTACTTATGAATCGACAAATTTAAACTGACTCGATGTTGCACATTTTTCTTACCAACTTTATAGGGAGGACTTAGCAAAAATTGTTTTATTAATTAATAATAATAATACAACAAGCCTAATAAAACTAGAAGTTCGAGTCGAACTGGGACCTCGCGACCTTCACAAACCCTGGACAGATTTTACTCACCTATAAATTGAAACTTACTAGCCTACAAATTTTCATGAATATCGGACAAAACAGTTCGCAAGTTATCGTTTGAAAAATATAAGAACAAGCATACAGATTTACAAACATACATAGTAACGCCGATTTGTTCGTAGCGGCTCTGAAAAAAAATAACAAAATAACATAAAATTAACGAAATTGTCGTTGTCTCTCGAACTATACAGCCGGCTCGTTTCTAACTTGATTTGTCCAGTGCAAAGCGGATTTTGCGACCGAGCGTGAACGCTCCTTCACTGAGAACACGCAGTTTACCTAATATGAATAGTTAAGGGGCATAAGTCGTGCCACTGCTGTCCAGTGTCCAGCTATCTCACTCGAAAGTTTCTGTAGATAGACTGAATTTCCAGAATGAAAGTCATACAACAAAAGTGGTTATATAATGTTGGTTCACTGCCTATGAGAGGTTTTTGGCTAATTACCAATAACTATTGTATTATAACAATAATCAATATTTAGCAAGAATTCATCAACTACCTACAAAACATTCATGCCCTCGAGATCGACAGCGTGCGGCAGAACCCAGAACATATATCATCAGAATTAGAATAGAATAGAATCGTTTATTGGCCTTATAACATTGGTAGTTACACTGGGCAAGTCACATTTACAAAATATTTAGTTCATAATTACATAATTTCAAATAAACCACAACAAAAAATAAGTACTAATAATAATTAATTTAATAAAAAAAAAAAAAAAATATGATTAATAATAATGTCAGCAAGTTTTATAAATGTCAAAAAATAATTCAAGAGTCAAGAGTTATTAAATAATTCAAATATGTCCACAATTTTCCCGTTGAATGACAATACACAATCTTTGGGAAAATTATGCTTCAGCTCTGGGATCCTCCGATAAGAGGACCAGACCCTTCGATAAATCTTCCCCCTTTCTTTGGAAATTGGTTAAAAAATACCGTTTACTTACAAATTGAATTGTTTACACGAATTGAAAGTTGCGGGATTTGTAGCATTTCCTACGGCAGGTTCTCGTACCTGCCAGTGTGCTACGCCAGTTCGTAGCGGCGTAGGCAGTACTACGACTATCGATCTAGCTAGCTAGTATAACTTACGCATGATTTAATTTCTTTCCTTCATCTTTTACTGCCTACGCCTCGTGGTTGTACCTAAGATTTTTTTGGTATAATAGGATAGTCTTCAGGAATAATGAAGAACATGGATTCATCTTAAAAACACCGAATAATTAAAGTAATATTTTCGCCGAACTGCGACTTCGCGACCCGTATAACTTCACAACGCATAGGCTGATTTTGCGCATAAATATTATAATTAAACTTTTATTTAAATAAACTAGTAGCCTGAGTAATTTTATGAAGATCGGATTTATTTTAGTATTCAGTTTGATTTTTAAAATTAAATTCTTTCTCTTTCACACTCACCTATCGTTCCCATTCTTCATTCCATTTCACTCTTCTAAGTTCCATTTTTCTCATCAGTCCCTTATCCATGCCTTATTGCCAGGAACTGGGATGTTGACTTGTTTAATTGTATGGAGACAGAGGCTCACAGAATGACAATTGATTTGTATGACACCATTAACCAACGCTTCAATACCATACAGTATTAATGGTCTAACTGCAGTTTTGAAAATCAAATTTATGAAGGTAAAATTCAAAAATACTTGTGCAAGATTTTCTTTATTACAACACTTAACAAGTTTTAGTTTAATTATGAATTTAATTTAAGCAAATTACTTACAGTACTTTTAACTGACTAATAGAGGAAACCTTTTGTTCGTTCAAGATGCAACGTTTCGCATATCGCGCGAAATTCAAATTTTATTGAGTTTTTTTTGTAAATTACAGCTTACTATTACTATTATTATATATTACTGGTCGTGAATTTATTGAAACCAATTTTGGGCCAATAAATAGCTTGTGTCAAGAAATTACGTCTAAAATGATCACCTAGCCTTCGATCAGCAGTGGACGTCTTTTGGCTGATAATGATGATGATGATGAGGTGAAAGAGGTTCAATACTCGCAAACGGGCATAAAAGAGTCACTATAGATATGGTATGTGTTACCGTATTGAACATTCCAGAAGGGCATTTGAAGGTTATTGACATTTCAGACTACGCCCTTCACTTTTTCAATACTTATCTTTTAACAATACAGTCGTGTCGTGTCGTAGTCGTTTCGTCGTCGTCGTCATTGTTATAGTCGTTTTGTAGTGTTAGGGCTCTCTTGCAGAGTCCGCCTGGGGAAGTACCGCACCTTTGCCAGTTATTCAACCGCCAAGCAGTAGTGGACAAACATTATTGTGATCTGGATTGAAGGGCGTAATTACTGGCCATACAGAGATTTAACATCTAACATCTCAGGGTGACGAGCGCAGTGCAATGCCACGCATAGTTTTGAACTGTTGAAGTTCAAAATTCTGGGTAGCACTGAACTGTTATGGGCAAGCGTGACGCTTAACATCAGGTGAGCGACTTGCTCGTCTCGTCACCGAGTAACATAAAAAAAAGTACCTAAACACCTATGTAGCTATGAGTATTCGAGACCTACGATAAAAATAATCAATCAAATCTAAATTTAGAGTTCAAGAAAACAAAATTATCGATCGAAGAATTTAAAAGTTGTCGACGTTGTAAAGAATTTAAAATCGACATTATTTGAATCACAAACAAAAAAAAAAAAAAAATGCGTTTCCACGAACACCGACGTCCATGACATTTGTTATACTTAACTACAAAGTTGTTAACTTATAACGAACTTACTTTGGCTGTAAACAATACAGGGAGAGGAAAAATAATTAAATATTATAAGGTTAAATTCAATTTATCTATTTCTGACTTGAGGCCCCTACTTCTACCCACAGTTGTCTCGCTCACACATTTTCACATTGTTGAAGATATAAAATAACTGTGTGTGAATTTCCAAATATGAACAAATACTTACATCGTAGCTTATCATAGCATAGTATCATATAGCTTTACACATAAATAAATGTTTGATATTTTTTTATTTGACATATCTTTTTGGTTACAAACGATAAAAGCGCTTGTATCAATGACTTCCATATTTAAAATTATCAAAACAATTATTTTTTTTATTTGCAAAAGGTATGATAAAAATCTATGGTGTGTTTTTTAATTTTTTAGAAATAAGCTCCGAGTTAAAAAACATTGTTGAGTGTGCGAGCGAGAGAGAGCGAAGGGCGTGGATCAGCCTTAAAACTCATTGATCGATATCAACCATAAGATGCCGCACAAAAATCGTGCTATCACTTTTTTACCCGACTGCCCAAGAAGGAGGGTGTATGCAAGTATGTACGTATGTTTGTGTGTTTCTATATGACCTCCTATAGCCTAAACAGCGTCACCGATTTTGGCAAGTGAGATGTCGTAGGATTCTTCTTTATGTCTGAAGTGTAAATTGCTACATTCTGATGTTTTTATTTGAAATAAGAATACTCTTGTTATATTAAAGTGAGAAAGCGCAATTTTTGTTCGAGGCGAGAATCAACTGTAGTACTCGCGATAGTTAAGTTCGTTGACACGTTCCATCCCCGGAGAGCTAAGAGCGACATCAATCACGAGGCACTGAATCTAATTTAAAACTGGTCACTTTCGTAGAACCACTGTTTGAGAGGCGAAGTAAAGTCGTCGACATTTTCCTTTCCAATGCGGAGATTGCCGCGGATCAGTGCTTGAAAAGTTTTTAATGGGCTAGTGCCTTAGAATAGTAGTTATTTCAAGGCACTAGCCCTTTAGCAAACAAAAACCCAACTTCTTAACTAATATTATGAACGCGAAAGTAACTCTATCTGTTTGGGTGTTTGTCGCGTTTGCACGGCTAAACGACTGAGCGGGTCGGCCTGATTTTTTGCATATATATAGCTTAAGAATCGGAGACGGACATAGACTATTTTTTTTTTTTTGTCTACTTGAACAAAGTCTCGGGTAACAGCCAGTACCTAATAAATTAAACAATGGGTTACACGAGATTGAAGATCTAAAGATAATCCAAATACTCAAGCGGCGTACTCAGCTTATTGGGGACATTACCACGCAGTATGGCAATACTCTTACACATTGTTTCAGGATTTTTGCCACGCGTTACATGAACTAGGCACTCCGTTAGATTTTTGAAAATGAGACGAATGTTTGAATTCCGATTTTCACGGCTCAAAGGATTGCAATCGCAGTTCAACGCGGCGATTTTGCCAGCATTTTGGGCAAGATGCCTGTTGGTAGCTGTATAATGAAATAGTGTTAGTTTCGATGTGTTTTCTATTCCCTTGTATATATCAATGGCTCAAATATGTGACCACAACCAAGATTAGAATATTTGCGCCGCATGTGCCACTAATATAAAGTAGTAGATATCTGTATTATTACCACGTGATCTTTGACTGCACTAAAAACGAAACTGATTGTTACTAAACTGAACATTGCTGATTGTCTTAACCAGCGATTCTTAAACTTTTTTGGCGACGGAACCAGGAAAAGCCAGAGGTATATCCGTACGTAAGTTCCAAAGAACTCATTGGTATGGGCCCGCCCGGGTTCGAACCCCCAACCCTACGATTGTGTGGCGAGCGTGCTCCCACTGAACTAACACGGATAATTTCCTCCTGGGATTAAGGTGCCTGCTGATTTTCCAAATTTCCAATTGCCAAATCTACGCAGCTAAAAAATATTATGCAAACCTTTGCAGGCCTTGAGTGACTGCGGAACTACCTGCAGTGTTACATCTGATGCGCTGTTTCCGGTTAAATCACGCGATATTATTTTAAATTCAGTAAGTAGGTATTTATTATTATTTTTAAAACCATACATATGCATATAGTAAAATTGTGGACTCTTCTGTAGAGCTCGACGGGAAAAGTACCACCTTTCCCAGTTATTTAACCAGTAGATACAACAGAAGTTCGCAAATGAATGTGTTCCGAAATGAAAAGCAATGTTCTTTTTCTCTCTCTTTCCTCCTGAGAAGATTTTGGCGTCGCACATCTTATGCATTTGCCAGTGTCAAGTATACCGTGACTTGCTTTGCTCGCCTTTGACTGTGACTATGACTTGTTTGATATTATAAAACTTGTGAAAATATATAAAGGCAATGTTTCTAGTGAAATTAAAGTGCATTATGAATATTAAGATTAGAGTATACCGCCGACTTGTCCACAAAAAAAGCGCCAACTGTTTCTCACCCCTAAACCTTAACAGATTTCGATGATTTTTTTATATGTTATCTACACCGTACAAACTATCCGTATATTATTATTTTTTTAAATTATCGCAATATACTCGTAATTACAGGCACACATAGATTTTTTTTTCGTTGAAATTATAACGAAGATAACAAAAAAAAATAGTTTCTAGCCATTAGGTAGGTGTCGTCATCATCATCATCATCATCAGCCAGAAGATGTCCACTGCTGAACATAGGTAGGTGTATACAAAGCTATTTAGGTGATTTATGTAAATTTATCAAAAAAATAATGGTAAATTCACTCTTTCTTTCCCTCGCATGGGGAACAAAGCGACAGTTACAATTTTCTATTACTTACTGTGCCAAAACCTCGCGGCAGGACGTCCGTCTTAAGAGCTTAAACAGCCAGAGGGATGACAGCAGCAGTGCGGTGTCACGCAGGGTCTTAAATCATCAAGATCAAAATTCTTGGTCAAAAAATTTTCAGAGCAACTTATCTTATACTTGTAAGCGTGGTGCTTACCATCAGGCGAGCGGCTATAGAAATTCAGAGTTTGTGATTTTACATCTTTAATAATGCGCGAGAAAGACAACTGTAACGTGAACACAGAATATTCTTTATGGAAATTCAGAGTTTGTGATTTTATATCTTTAATTTATACAATATAATAATGCGCGAGCAAGACAACTGTAACGTGACTAGATTATATAACCTTACCATATTAGAAGAAGCCGCTATTCGAACTCCGCATAAGAATGGCGTGACCTTCTGAAATTGGAAGAGTAGGCCGCATAATGGTCCAGTGATAAATGAGTGAAATTGTTGAAAAATCTCCGACAACAGTTCAACGATGAAGAAACATTGCAAACAAACAGCTTTGCCCCAGATACCTCAAAGGCATTTGACATCCTCTGATCCGCATCGGGTTTCCATGTTGGCTGTTGAATTATGGCCGACACACTTGTTTTGAGAGCACATTTATACCACCGCCCTTTTTGCTCGGTTTTTATGTCTAAAGGTCGTTTAGCGCGTTATAATAGATACTTGTAAGATATACACCACGAGATATCATCTCCTGTTTTCAGGGCTCCGTACCCTAAGGACAAAACGGAACCCTTGGTTTATCTTTCTGTATGTCACGAGTTTATGGCTCGTGAATAGAACTACTAAAAGAACAAAATGGACATTTTGTATGGAATGTTGATGCAAAATTAGAATATTTATCTGGAAATTCAACTGTTTTTTTTTTCATATTTCTCATGGGAAGGGAGCAGAAAAATGTTTTGTCTTATCCTGACGCGTTGTTATTTAAAGCTCATTGAGGAGAGAACATTGGGCTTAAACTCTGAAAGCGATAGAGAGAGTTGGACGAGCGGTAGCGTGCATAGTGCGACTAAGTTGGTACGAGCGAGATGTCATGCTCTCGCAATCAGAATCACGAACGTTTCAAAGTTGGAGGATAAGCCCGCTGCTTTATTTAATTACGAAAACTTTGATTCATAAACTTATTAACTGTCATCACTCGTCATCATCGACAGCCAGAAACGTTAACTGCTACACAAAGGGCTCCTGAACGTCAATTTGTCGTTTGCATCTAACGGTTGCCCGCAACTTTCACATTGTCATCAGGCCATGTAGAAATATTACCAAACGAAAATATTTATTTTTATATTATATATTATTGTAAAAACACATATATACATACATTGTGTGGTTGTACTGAACACTCGGTGCACGAGTTCTACACGCACTGGCCGGTTTTTCGGAATTTCGAAAAGAGATTAAAAAAAAGGATAGTCATTGTTTTTTATTTTAATTTTGATCTTAACTTGCTCTATACCAACTATAACAGTTCTACTACGCAACGGTGTTCAGCTAATTAGTTACCTATCAAAGAAGCATCCAGAAATACCAAGCAGATATATGTGGTATTCTGAAAGAGTTCTCGTTCGTCTCTGAGTTCAACGTTCATAACATATTGTCACAAAAGTGACAATCCGTGTATATGTTTTCAAAGTCTTCTAGACCAGCACCTAGAACAAAGCAGCTTGAGTTCCGTCCAATGCAGCTGTCTACCGACGTCGCTAGTGTTCCAGCTTATCGATCAATGCGGCACGGGGTTTATTCACCCGCCAGCCGCCCAGCCGCCCAGCCGCCCGCCCAGCCCAGACGTACTCATTGAATTATACCCGCAGACTTTTGTAGGACGCTTCTATCGACACCGAAGGCCGATATGCCCCTCTAGAGGGAAGCTTCGCGATTGTATTGCTAGAGTGAAATCTATTATCATCATCAACCAGAAGACGACAACTCCTGAAAAAGTTCTCCTGCATTGCCACAATCCCCACGTTGCGAAAGATGATAATTTACCAAGAGCAATTTTTAAATAACTTGTCGAGAGCATGTCGGGTCATGCTTCGTAGGTTTCCGTAGACGCGTAGAATGTTTAATATAAAATTATGATATTTATTCTTTAAAAATTGTTAACTTTAAAAGAGCTATTCATCGACACCCTATAGGATAGGGCACCGCGTTTTTTTTTTCTTCCCCCCTTACATTTGAGATTATAAAATTATTATCCTAAAAAAACATATCGTATTTTTTTTTCATAAGAAAGTGTGTCGCCATGTTTTTTTGTGGTATCGCCAGCACTTTCACCAGTCTTCCTTATCGGGAGCATTTCCGTCACACTCTGTATTTATCTGCGTATTTTATTGGCTTTTTTTTTTAAACAACCAATGACTGGGCAGTCCTACCGCTCCTATCTTCCGCAGTGTGTTAGCAAAAACATTCAAACAAAAACAAATGCTCTTTAATAAGTAACTGTAATAAATAAATAAAAATACTTAGTTATCATTTATAGAAGTGTATGTGAAGTGTATAATTGAATTTTGCTCAATTGTGAAACTGACTTTAAACAGAGTGAGAACATAAAAATGCAGAATTAGTAATTGCAAGACCGGTACGCTGAAAATGTTTCACACTCCAAGACAGAGCTAATTCGACACTACGAAGCGTAGAGCTGCTTTCAGAAGTCGGTAAAAAAACCGCAGCTACTTTGTCGAAGCTAACCGGTGCCTTGACCCAATTCTGTGGAAAAGAGATCTCGCGCCTACGAAACGACTTTCCGAGCTGTAAGACAAAGGACTAATTTTACATTCTTCGGATTCTGCTGCCTGGAGATGAAAATGGTTTATTGTTCGGCTGGTTTAACGGGAACTGGAATAATCAGAGAAAATATTTGTTGGTAAGTAGAAAGAAAATTGCGGTATTAATTATTTATTTTTGTGAAATATTCAAATGAAAAACAAAAATTTCATATAAAAAACATGAACTTAGTTCCCTTACTTATCGTCCCGTACTTAGGTACTATAAATAGGACTCAATAACAATAGTCTTACAAGTTTAGTATGCTGGCGATCAACTTAAATAAGTAAAACCACAGATTTCTCTCTATTATAATGTCTTTGAGTAAAACAATCTATGATGGACATTACCGAGTTTTTTTAAACAGTAATCGCAACATTTTATTGCGACATTAGTTCATAAGAAACTGAATGACCAAAGTGAATCAGTGTATGTCACAGACACAGAAGAGAGAAGTAAATAAAAAAAAATCCTCTTCTGTAGTCACAGAAGAGAAAAAAAAATTACTTCTCTCTTCTGTGGTGTATGTAGTTTAAAACAGATGAAAGACAGAAATTATTTTAGTTACTTGAAAACAAGAAATTACGCAGCTTAGAATATTTTAAAACCAAATACTTACCGTTCTTGTTTGAAACAATATATAAATTCGCAGCTAGTCAGACTGAGACATGCTAAAGAAGTAGGTACCCATTAATCGTAGGAAAAAGCAGACTCGCCGGCGCCGTCGTCTCATCGTCTCGCCAAAACAGTTTAAAAAGAGGCATACTACCGATCTCGACCGATTACCGAGGATCTCGATCGCATACAGAGTTGAACCAGTGTTTTTTTTTTTTTTTGTATGTGGGGAAAATGCATATACCCGTCCGCCGGGTTGTTATATCGGACTCTACGTCCCAATACTCAAACAGTTTCTTTATTGTATGTGTTATCATTATTTTGAGTCCGTAATCGGCGACTGCTGAAAATGAGAATCTCTTTTTGTACGTTATTCGTCCCGTGAGCCAATATTATCCAGGTTCAAACCTCGATTTTAACTAGAGTATGATTAGCACACAATATGCCTGAAAGAGATCGCTCTAACAACATATCGCTGAAAGCGATCTCTTACCGCCAGCTGCAAGCATCTTTGCCGAAAGCGCAAACTGGATTCTGACAGTTAGTAGCCGACCGTGTAAATTAATATTTACACGTATTGAACAATTTTTTTTCATATTCAAGGTCAAAAGAACCTTTGACCTTGAATATTTAATATTTTATGGCACATGTATCGATGGGGACTTTTAGTATTTTATTTGTAATAATATTTCCAAGGTCTGTACCAGCTTTGAGCTCTATTCGAATTATGTCCTATTTCTTCGACTACTTTGACCAGACTATAAACGAACTTGCATTTTTCTTACTGATTATTACTGTTTGTAAATGTCAAAACATGGTGTGATCAGAATAAGCTGTAGTTCCCGTAACCACCACACCGTGACTCTTCACACTGCTCTGTCACACTGGTGTGACAGTTAGAAAGAAAATTTCCTGACCATCACATTTGTTAGTATTATGGATACTATTCGCTTTCTTAACCTTAACACCTTTGCGTAATCTTTTCTGACGTTCACACTCATGACCACATAATTCTCCTTATAAATCAGGCCACTGACTAATCTTCACACTGCTCCCACTGGTGTGACGGTAAAGAACTAATCTTCATACTGTACCTACTTTTATTCTAAAATAATAAGTACCAGGAGACCAGAAATCCTTGCCTTTACAATATAATTCAATACTTCGACATTTCTCTGCAGTTTTTACTGCAAAATGCCTTTGCAGTAAAAGTGCCTTTGCCTTTTGGCAAAGAAAAAGTTTTTTTTTGTTTTAGTATGACAGCATAATTTTGTCAACCGTCTTGTTTTGTAAAACAACTAATTCAAACTCTTAAAGGCCTCGCTACATGGCCTGACCTGACATCGTGTAAAAGGGACAGCTCGATTTGAATTTCACGGGAGCAAAAGAAACAAACTATTAAGGTTATAGCTTCTCAGGATAGACACCCTAAGTCTTAACCTTGGATGGACGTACGTCCATGCTCCTGACCTTGGACGAAACAGATACTAAATCCATGCTCCTGAAAGTATCAGTTTTTTTTCTCCCTTATGTTTTGGCTCCATTTAGCTAGTGTCGAGTATTGTAATAACGGTAATAATAGTAGTGATAATGCCGTCAGCATACTGGGTACGCTGCCAACTGGTAGTGGGCTAGAACATTTGGATTATCAATAGACCTTTTATGGTCTCTGGATAATCTAACTATTGGTTTATGTAGTAGGCTAAGCTGTTTAGATAGTTGTAGTTTCTGTGTATTTTGCTTAATAATAAAGGCACTTGCCCTTAAAAAAGTATTGTAATATTTCAAGTGAAATCAAATATTTCACAATTAAAATAAGTCATAGTCTAAGTCAGGCAATGTAAGTCACGGTCAAGTCCACGTCATGCCCCAGTAAATTAGTGGAGGCTTTACTAGACGTTTCTATGGAGTTTTGGAAACAACACGAAGAGTCACGTTTCACAACATTATACTATTCACCAACAGTCGTGCACGTTCACGAACACTTAATGGATAAAAATCCACCTGAAATTTTGGAAAATAATACAATAACGCGACATGACTTCTTCACGTCCTTGTCAAAACTCCAAAACAGTATCAGTTATCTGGTTCCCATAGTACAAGGCGAAACTAAGTATCTGGCGCTGTGTCTGAAAAAATCCACCAATATTTATTCATTTATAAAAATCATAAGCTCGCCCTGTTTACTGTCTCGGTATATATATAAAGTAATCTTCGATAATGGCCGATCTCAGGACAGGACATGTTTTTTTTTTTAAACTTTTATATATTTTTTTGCTTTAAATTTTCAAACAATTCCAAATTTCAAATCGTTAGCTTTTATAGTTCCTGAGATGATCGACAGTGCCTTAGAAACATACCACATAACAAATAAAAATTATCTGTGAGACAGACAGAGAGACGGAATTCTAAGTCTCACCACAATGGTTTCTATTTACCATTTTTGTACGGAATCCTAAATATATAATATACCTTGTATAAAATTTGATCTGTAAATTTATATTTATCAATAAATAACTTTGACTTTATAACAAAAAATGATACAAAAATTGCTGATTGTGCCTATGTTATCAGTTATAATAAATTATCAAATAAATGTAGCATGACTATGAAATCGTATTTGCAAGTGATATAATTTGTTAATCTCCGGAAGGCGTAAACAAACAATTTTTTTGCTTATCGCCTAACAATATTCAAAAGAATTCCTCCATCAGGACCAATTATAGGTCGTGTCGGACTTAGAGGAACTCGCTCCGGTGTGTTCTTGGACATCTGCACTCGGAAGTTAGATAGAAGCTTAACGATGCACACACGAGACTGGACCTTTGCGAACCGCATACCTGAAAATAATGGAATAAATATCTAAAGGTAGATATTTAAAGACATAGAAGAAAAAAATACGAATTTCATTGTTTGTTACGTTAAGAATGTTCTAGCACTAATCCTGTATCTACTTCAGTTTCTGAGATACAAGGAACTGAAAATTCATATTTTCGACCGTGGTTTAACTTTTCGCGGCGGAAGACGAACCCTATACCGATCGAGAGAGCATAACTATGCGATTACTGAATTTTCTAGCACAAATCCCGAATCAAGAACTAAGAACTTCCTTTTCTGGGATACACGGAAATGAGAATAATACACCATTTTTATTGGACATTGAACTGACTACAAAACAAAGAACACAGAAATAAATAAGCAAGTAAAAAAAAAAGAAAAGCAGAAAAGCGAGTAGAAAAGGCATATAAATAAAAACGCGTTAAAAAATAATTGTTGATTTAACTTGAACATTAATTTTACATTACCTCATCTTTTACCGTCTAATTTGAGCTAGGGTCTGATTATTATTTAGACATTTGATACCTACTTATTAGTAAGTTGTGTTTTAAGATCAGCAGTTGAAGAATTCAATGAATACTCACCAATACAATTTCTGGGTCCGACTCCGAAAGGCATATAAGAGCAAATATGTCTATCTTTGGAATTATCTGTATTGTGTCTCTCAGGATCAAACTTTTCAGGTTCAGGGAAGTATTTCTCATCGTGTTGAATTCCTAAAGGCGAAAACAGCACCGTCATACCTTTTGGTATGGTCATATTCGTTCCGGGGACTTTATAATCTACTTGAGCATTTCTTTGTAATGGTTCCACCAGCGGATACAAGCGAAGAGTTTCATCAAATACTTTCTCTAAGTAAGTCATGTCTTGCAATGTTTCGTATGTCACTTTACCGTCGTGTCTCTCTAGCACTCGGTCAATGTCAGCAATTAATTTTTCTTGAATATCAGGGTTCTTCGCCAGTTCATAAAGCATAAATGCCATAGTCGTTGCACTAGTCTCATACCCAGCTGCATAGAACACGAAGGCCTGAGCGGCAATCACGTCGTCGGTCAACTCCAACGATAACTGTTTATCGTCATCACTCCTTTTTGTCCCATAAATTTGTTTTTGTTGTCTTAGTTCTAAAATTAAATCCATAAAGTCTTTTCTATTCGTAGGAAGACCTTTTCTCTGGTTAACAACATCTTTAACGAGATCAGAAAAGAACGCGCTCAAGAACGTCGGTAGAAGCGAAATGTTAATTTTTTTTAATATTCCAGGATACATCATGTCTAGTTCACTAGCAAAATTCAAGGTAAATATCAGTTTATCAACGCGCTTCAAGGTTTCTAACATCTCTGAATTATTTGTAACATCTATGTCTAGTCCAAATGCACAAGCCGATATGGTAGCCGTTGTGAATTTTTGTACAAGTGAGTGAACTTCTTGTTCAGATTGCTTGGCAGTTATCATGTCGACATACTGTACAAAACCGTCTCCACGGTCCGTGATCAGATACAGCATATTCTTCAGTTTACCAGAGGTGAATATAGGAGTGAAGCGGTTCCGCAGCACGCGCCAGGTTTCTCCATCTGCATGGAAAAGGTTCGCTCCCAAACCTTCTTTGCTGAACTCGATGCCACGATCCAAAAATGCGTCGAAATCTTTGATGATAATATGTTTGATGATGTCCAAGTCTCTAATCAGCAGACATGGTGTGGTCATTCTATAAATACCGACCACTTTCTCATTAGGATATGCATCATAAAATTCCTTAAACACAATACCGTAGTTTTTTTGCCTCAAGGCGCCCTCCTTTATATTCCCGAAAAATGGTACTGGTTTTGGTCCGACAACGCCCCTATCTTTCCAGTAATTAAATGTTCTTGTAAAGTAATAATACAAGAACGTAGCGATCGTCACTAAGGTGACTGTTAAGTAGACGAGTACCATCTCGAATGGATCGCAAGTCCGCGTTTACTGAGAAGCTTAGCCACGCAGTGCCGTATAATATATCGCATCACAATCTAATTTTCAATAATACCTTTGATATCACAGTGACTCAGCATAGATATGATTTTAATTTTTGCATGCCTACTTGTAAATATTTTGAATCTTAATACACACATAATGACATAATACTTTAGGCACATAGTGAAACGGGATTTTTTATTTACAGGTTCGGCGTTTGACTAGAGGTCATCTGATGAAAAACTTCCTTAAAGTAAAGATCCTTTAGGGGTCTTTCACACCTATGCTTTTGGTGCATTGAGAGAGCAAGTCAAGGCGAGAATTATAGTAGACTATGCACCAAGGGGATAAAGCAGTATCTTATGTCGAAGGCGACATATTTAATCCCGAGCGAAACGAAGGATTCTAGAAAGGATATTTTTTTCGAGATGACATTGAATCTCAGCTTTTGAGAACGGGGGTCCTGTTACCACATCTTTAGTCCTTTTTGCTCTTTTCGAAATTAGAACTCGATTGAAAAAGACAGAAGACTGAGTAACTGGTCCAAGGCTTATCCGCGTTTATTAATAAGGGGGTAAGAGTTAAGTTTAAGACTAGAATCCTGAGTACAGCGAGAGATTCAAAGTCGCCCAAGACGAAGACAGCTTTATCCCCGAGGAGTATTCTCTATACACATCCTGCGAGAAAATAAAAGCGAGGCTAATAATAAAAAAATGTGCGTAATTAGTGCATGCTAATTACTTATTTGATTTGAATTAAATTTAAAATCTGAGATTTGACATTTCAAAACTTAAACTCAACTCAACTGAAACTTGATCTTTAAGTTTTAAATTTTCAAATTTCGTATCTTAAAATTCAAAACTGAAAACTCAAATTTTAAATTTGTTTCAATTTTTAAATTTCATATCTCAAAATTCAAATATAAAGATATGTTTTAATTTTATCTATGCCTATTAGAAGTAGGGATATTCGATATACATCGATACATTGAAAACATCTAAGTTTACAATGCGACACATCGAATCGAACCGATGTTTTGAAATGCTTCTGATATACTCGATGTATCGATGTTTTTTCAGTTTTTAGTAGAAAAACATCGAAGCGATTATAACCAATTAACTTCATAAAAACTCAAGTTTGACCACTAAAATTTAACCTAAAATCTTTTTTCCTATTTGTTTATTTAAAAAAGAAAAGTTTATTATTCAATAGTGGACTGACAATATAATGCCGTCGCGACCAACGTGTACTAAAAAAATATGTTGGCAGCACTGCATACGAGTCAGTGACAATAAAAAAAACTGTTTATGTCGTGTCGGCCGGCTAGCTTCTATATTTAAAAATAACGAATTTAATTACATTTGGTTTTGTGGACGAAAGAAGATTGAAGTGGTGAAGTGTGTATAATTATATATTAATATTTAAAATTTTGACTGCCCCGGTGGCTCAGTTGGTAGTGAACCTACGTTCTGTGCTTGGGGGCGTGGGTTCGATTCCCATCTAGGACAAACATTTATGTGATGAATATTTGTGTTTGTTCTATGTCTGGGTGTTAATATCTATATAAGTATATATTTAAAAAATATCTATGTACGTATATCAGTCTCTGGCAGCCATATTACAAGCTTTGCTTAGTTTGGGGTCAGATGATCGTGTGTGCAATAATGTCCCAGATATTTTTAATATACCTACTCATTATAATAAAATCTCATCATTACATTTCGGAACCCTTTAGAAATTTGGAATGATCTCAAGATTCAGCTTCCTAAACTTCATACAATGGCATACAAATACTTAACCATGGTAGGAACTTCAGTCCCATCAGGGCCCCTATTCGGAGAAATGACATTTTATCTCGGTCACTCTCACTCCCATTAAATTCTAAATTAGAGAGACAGTGACCGAGATAATCTCGAGCGCACAGGAATAGGGTCCCAGAACGTTTGTTTTCTAAAGCGGCTCAAATCGTCAATCACCAACGAAATAGACTGAAAGACAAACGTTTAAATAAACTGTTGTTTTTGCAGAGTATCTCAAAAGAACACTGGCAATAGGACATGACAGACTTAGCAAAATTATTGCGAATGTTTTTTTCTTATTCTTACGTAAATTACAATAAAGATTTTTCTCATACATGGCTTTTACTTTTTTTTAATAAAACAATATTTGAATTAGTGATGGTTAGGATGGAAAGTTGTGTTGAAGTAGTATATCTGATCTGTGTGTTGTGAATTATATTTCTTAGTATTTGTTGTCATAGCGGCAACAGAAATACATAATCTGTGAAAATTTCAATTGTCTCAATATCACGGTTCATGAGATACAGCCTGGTGACAGACGGACAGCGAAATCTTAGTAATAGGGATCCGTTTTTACCCTTTGGGTACGAAACCCTAAAAAAGTACTCGATGCGCACAAAATATCGATGTTTTCACCCGATAAATCGAAAGATATCGATGTATAGTTCTGATTTATCGAATTGGAAAAAACATCGATGTTTTTTCAAAGTGGACACCCCTAATTAGAAGCTGGAGGCATTCATAACTGTATAGGAGGCATTCACGTGTGTGGGTATAAAGACGTAAGTTTGCATTCAATGACCAAATACAAACATTTTAAAAAATACGCAGCGGGCAATAATGAATTTCCGTACAATATTATTGACCTGTGCAGAGGGTAATAATGAAATCCAGTACAATAATATTATTCAGCTCAACAGCAGGGCGTAAATGACTTACTTTAGATGAGGTTTGCATGATACATAATTGGCCTCTTTTGAGCAGGTGGTGTATAAAATAATTATTCCCATCTTTATTTCAACCGTCCATAACAGCTTATTTCCTTACTAGCTGCGCCCCGCGGTTTTACCCGCTATTCCACAAAAACCTGTGTGCCTGTGTTAATCCAGGGTGTAAGCTACCTCCATACTAAATTTCATTCAAATCCGTTCAGCCGTTACAGAGTTGAACGGGAACAAACATACTTACATACTTACCTACTTCCATACTTACACACTTACATACAAACTTTCCCATTTATAATATTATTAGTGTGATCATTCGTTAGCGCTCGACACTCAAGTAAACATTCATACGAACAAATTCACGAATCTTTACAATTATACATAATAATTATTTATTAAACATTTAAAGCGTTATTAAACAATTAAAGTTGTAAATATTTATAATATTAGTGGATACGTATAGAAACTGCTTACAAAACACGAATAAGTAATAATAATACGGAAAATTCTGTGAAAAAAATGATAATGTATTGTGAATTATGTTCATTCGTTCCTGCCGCTGCATGTTATAGCCATAGTGGATCTGGGGCGCATCTACTTTGCGTCCAGTGTTATTTCACATCAAATATAAGTTTATTAATATAATTTATATAATAATGTAAAATTAATTTTAATGGTAAAAATTATGTAGAACATACAGAACGCGGAGAGCCTACTTAGACCAAATAAAAGACAAGCTAAATAAATGCTGTCATAGAAGATCGTCAAGCCCGACACAAAGGTTAGAATGTATGTTAGAGTTATCAATTATATTACTCTTTGGTATATGCAAATGTTAGATTTTTTCTAAATTTTCATTTAATTTCAGTCTGAAAAATTTTTCCTTTGGTACGATCACACACACGCCTTTACCGAGTTTTGCAATGAGTACAATACCTGCATCAGCATGTCATCTGCATATCACAGTTCTTAGTATAGCTTTCTATTAGTGAAAATAAATTTAGAGCCTGATTAGTAAACTGTTCTACAGGTATTACACCCTAAAATCAGCTCTTTTCATCCCTTATTTGCCTCCTCTCCCCTTTTATATCTCTTTATAATATTAATAATAATAATAATAATAAGCCCCCCAAAATCCTACCTTACGCCCGAGTCGACCATCAGACCTCGTGGGGGGCGGGCAACGTGTACAATAAAAAGTCACTTACACGGCTAACAAGGTTCGGGTAACCCATCAATATGGAGACTCGTAAAAGAAAAGAACGTATAGGGCCGCTGCCCGGGGGTGATCGCCGGGGCGCGTCTGTTGCTGGCCATGGACGTGACAGAATGCTAGCCAGTGACTCCCGGCTGGACGGCTGGGCGGGAGTCGGGGACGCGGGGGGTAGGGGAATGTCCTCAAGGACTACAGCCGACGTTACAGACGGACAAGACAGTAGGAGCAGTAGGAGTAGTTGCAGCAGAGCAACTACACCGGCCGAGGATGTTTCGCAGGCGGCACCAGCCACTCAACCTGCGACCACCAAAGCCGGCAAACCCAGAGTGCGCATGAAGTGGAGTGATGAAATAAACCTTTTTATCATGCGCACATACTATTACATCACCAAACTAGAAACAGATAGGACCATGTACTGCAAGAAACTTCATGACCAATTCAGCATAAAATATCCAGATCTCAAAGTTTCCGCTCAAAGAGTTGCTGACCAGAGAAGGGTTATAATTAGAAACAAATTAATATCTGATGAAACTATAAAGGACTTAAAACGTGAAGTATCAGAGCAACTTACTAGTGAAGAAATTGATAACACTAACACTCCGTTGCAAATTACAAGCCCGATCATTCACACACCAGCTTCACTAAGCCATCAGGTAACCTCTGACCAGCTCACACTAAATATAACTAGTGTTCTGACCCAGACACCAATACCACAACAACGCACATCCACATCTACACAACACAGACCACCCACACAAACTGATGATGAAGCTAACTCAAGAAATCACGCTTATACTCAGACCAGCACTCTACCCAACATTGTTTCAATCACACAACAAATTGAACAAGATGAACATTCTGTACTGATTGAGATAAATATACCAACTCAAGAACTTATAGATCAAGTAGAAACGGCCCTTACAAAATACACAGGCACAGACCCAGCGGCTCGCCCTAAGCTACCGAGATTAAAGGAAAACAAAAAACTGTATGAGTTGCTAGGTATCTTCAACAAACACATTTTAGGTAGATTTTTCAATATTGACTCTGATATAAACACTATACATACGCTTATTTATTGCAGCGCTCTCGTCATTTCCGAAAATTTAGGATATAAAATTGGAACACAAAATACGAGCACAAAGCGAAAAAATAAAAAACCCAATAAGCCCGCTTGGAAAATTAGGATTGAATCAGACATTAAAAATTTAAGAGCAGATATAGGCAGGTTGACACAATACATAAACAATAACCGGTCTAGGAAAATAGTTAGAGAAGTCGAAAAAATTTTCAAAAGAACAACAACACATACAATCCACGAAAGAAATAACATAAGGCCTGAAGAATTCTTAGATACACTAAAACAAAAATTAACACTGAAATCAAAGAGATTAGCTAGATATACTAAAGCATTAGAAAGAAAAGAAGATAACAAACAGTTTGACACAAATGAGAAAGGCTTTTATAGAGCACTTAAAAATAATAGAAATACTAATAACAGAAACAACGAATTGCCTCGAGCAGATGAACTAAAAGACTACTGGGCAGATTTATGGAAAAAAGATAAAGAACATAATAACAATGCTGAATGGTTAAGCGACGAAGCAAGTAGAGTAGAGAACATAGAAGCAATGGAATTTACAGAAATAACTAAGGAAGATATAGAGTCAATAACAAGGAGAATGAAAAATTGGAAAGCGGCAGGTATTGACAACATACACAACTTTTGGCTTAAGAAATTAGTTTTACTTCATGATGTTTTAGCAAAAAATATTACAGATCTAATTAAAGGCGACCTAGAATTACCTAAATTCATTACAAAGGGCATAACATATATGCTCCCCAAAAGTAACGAAACCGCAAATCCCTCTCAATACAGACCCATCACATGTCTCCCCACAATATACAAACTCATCACATCATGCATTACACGTAGCATCAATAGACATTTACAAACCAATAATATACTATCCGAAGAACAAAAAGGATGTAGGCAGAACCATAAAGGGTGTAAAGAACAGCTCATAATAGATTCCACAGTACTGAAACATGCTAATACACATAAAAGAAACCTACACATATCGTACATAGATTACAAAAAAGCCTATGATAGTGTACCACACTCCTGGCTTATTAAAGTCCTTCACATGTATAAAATTAACTCTAATATCATAAACTTCCTGAAAAACGCCATGTCAGACTGGAGAACAACACTTTGCCTCTCTAACGGCACAGACACTATCAGCACGGACGAAATTCGTATTGAAAACGGCATCTTTCAGGGAGATTCATTCAGCCCGGTATGGTTTTGTCTCGCCCTTAACCCACTTTCTTATCTGCTTAACAACACCACTAACGGATACAAGCTGAACTCGAGCACTTCCATTACACATCTGATGTACATGGACGATATCAAACTTTTTGCAAAAACTGATAAAGACCTTAAAAATCTAATAGACATAACCACACAGTTTAGCAAAGATATAAACATGACATTTGGACTTGATAAATGCAGAACTCTCCATATACACAGAGGTAAATTTGTAAGCAATTGTGAAGGTACATTGGATGATGAATCCACCACATTCGCTCATATGGAACCAACAGAAACATACAAATACCTTGGAATCAAACAATCTAACAATATCGACCACATTCAAATAAAGAAAGATCTTTCTGCAGAATACTCGAAGCGGTTAAATCTTATTTGCAAAAAACAGCTTTACTCCAAAAATTTGTTTAAAGCTGTCAACACCTATGCAATACCCATCTTGACCTATACTTTCGGTATTATTAAATGGACGCGGACTGACATTAACCGATTAGAGATCCACACTAGAACCACACTAACGAAACACAACTACTTACACCCTAAATCAGCCATAGAACGAATTTCAGCTAAACGAGAGGATGGAGGTAGGGGACTTATTGATTTAACAGTATTATGGGAAGGGCAGGTACGCAATTTACGGGAATTTTTCTATTCAAAATCAGCAACCAGCGACATTCACTTGGCGATCGTAGATTTAGACAGGAATTACACCCCACTTAACCTAATTAACAAAGACATCCAATATAAAACACCACAGATCCATAAAAAAGAAAAAATAGATAGATGGCGTTCTAAGGAACTACACGGGCGACATCTGCATGACTTGGAACAAGCTCACGTAGACGCAGAGGCCTCTAACAAATGGTTGAAATTAGGTTCTTTGTTCCCAGAAACTGAAGGGTTTATGATTGCAGTACAGGACCAGGTGATAAATACAAAAAATTATAAAAAGTTTATCATCAAAGACCACACCATCCAAAATGACAAGTGTAGGAAATGTCACCGCGCATCTGAAACTATTCAACATATTACTAGTGCCTGTCCATCTCTAGCCCAAACTGATTACACTCACAGACACAATCAAGTAGCTCACATAGTCCATCAAAAGTTAGCCATTAAGCATAAACTTATACAGACTAAAGCAGTTCCATACTACCAGTACATCCCAAAACCGGTGCTGGAGAACCAGAGCCACAAGATTTACTTTGATAGGGCAATTTTAACTGACAGAACGGTACACAACAATAGACCTGACATAGCTGTAATTGACAAATTGAATAAACTGACGTTTTTAATTGATATTGCTGTCCCTAACACACATAATTTACAAAAGACTATTACTGAGAAAATTCATAAATACACAGAATTGAAGGAAGAAATCATTAGACTTTGGAACATGAAAAGAGTATACATTGTGCCTCTGGTGCTCTCCAGCACTGGAGTCATCCCCAAACACCTCCACCATTATCTACAGCAAATTGACTTACATTGCAATACGTACATCACCATGCAAAAAGCAGCCATACTAAACACCTGTCGAATTGTTCGGAAGTTTCTGCAGGACGAATTAGTTGCGGAAGATAATCCTCACCATGAACTCCACTTGGCCTAGGCCCGTGGTTTTCATAAATACCGAAACTCTTATAGTTTCGAGAAAGAGAATCTCTTAAAAAAACATAATAATAATAATGTTTATAGGATAACTAAGGATAACTAGGATCTAAAGATAAACAGTGTGCACTGGATTCCACACTAGGGTGACCTGTGTCGTGGTCTCCAGGGTCTTCATAATACAGAAAGTACTTACATTACATTACACGATCTTAATACATCACATTACTTAAGAAGAAATGATAACATTTTTATTTTAGTTGTGTAGTTTTAAATGAAACTATGAGAGTGCAGGAGCGTGCGTGTACGAGTGAGGTGATTTGTCATGAGGTGGATATATGTAGTAGTGTACGAGTTTTGAGAGTAAAGGAGAAAGTGTGTGTGTGAGAGAGTGAAGCATCGTCACGTAACTCCATCCTCGAACGCATGGATCTTGTCGTCTAAGCTCGAACGAGTTGAGTTCGTGATGACGCTGGCGTGTGCGTGTTTGAGCAATGTGTGAGAGAATGTATGTGTGCGTGTGAATAAGACTGTATCAACTCAGGTCCATGGCGGCTGATTTGATTCGAAACAGAAGTATATAAAAGCAGATTGAATTGACTAGGGTTATATTTATTGGTGAAATATACCAGTTGTTTTATAAATAATAGTATCAAACGGTTACAGTACCTATTCAGTCATATGATATGTTAGAGCGGTAACGTATTTGTGTTATAGAACTGTTTCTAAAATATGTTATTACTTAATATACCTACATACATAATAAAGTCAAGAATATTTTTATGTAAATACTATACTTAATATTATATTATAGTCTAGATTTTCAAAAAACTACGAAATTTACATAAATATGGTACTCTGTAGACCTGTATTGACCTGTAGACCTCTGAGGTCTGTATTTTATTATATTGAACGATTACTATTTTACTATTGAAGTGGTAGGACTCTTTTACAGAGTCCGCTTAAGGAAGCATACACCTTTAGAGCTATTCAACCGCCAAGCAGTAGTGTGCAAACATTACTGTGTTCCGGAATGAAATGGTAATATTACCAGCAAAATTACTTAGCATAAAAAGATTATATATAAAGTATATAATTATTTGTGTATTTGTTTCTGTGTATAACTCTGACACTTTGTGCTTAACAATCAGGAAGTACGTCAAAATCGGTCTAGCCGTTTTGGAGACAAATGAGAGAAAACAGACATACAAATTAATAAACACACGCACAACCCCAAACGCATATATGCACTGTATTCGTTTCATCTTGGGTAAAAAATAAGAATCTTATTAGTATCTAGGGAAAAAAATATGACTTACCAATGCAGTTTCTGGATCCGACTCCAAACGACATAAAAGCGCACGGATGTGCCTCTCTGGATCAGACTAATCATTTTTATGATAATATCAAGTACACACTTTTGCCAGTTATTCAACCGCCAGGCAGTAGTGTGCAAACATTACTGTGATTCGGAATGAAATGGTAATATTTCCAGCATAATTACTTAGCATAAAGAGATTTAGGCACGCGGTGTTTTGAACTGTTACAGTTCAAAACTCTGGGTGGCATATGAACTATTATGAGCAATCGTGGCGCTTACCATCAGGCGAGTGACTGGCTCGTCTCGTCATTCAGTTTCATTTAAAAAAAAAAACTGAAACGTACCTAAACCACTGTCTGTGTCACTATGAAAACTGACTTTGTTTTTACACATTTTATTTTAATTAAACGGGAATACTCACATTTAGTTGAGTCTTTTACTGCAACTATAGTTTCGATAACATTATATTATTATTTATTCATTCTATAGTCGGAATAACCGAATCAATTAAAAGTGAGTATTCCCGTTTTATTAAAACAGAACTGTCTATGTGTTAACTGAAAGCTGTAAAGAGGGGATGATTTTATTTCAAAAATTAAAAAAAAAAAAACGCTGTACCCGATCATGTGGGGTGCCATTGAACAGGTCTTTTAAAGTTAACAATTTTGAAAGAATAAAAAAAATATAATATGGGATAGCACATGTAAAGAGTAGAAAAAAAAATCGTTTCATTGAATAGGTCTTTTAAAAATGAAGTCAAGGTTTAAGGTTTCCTACACCATTTATTTATCTGACGTACCGCTTGCGAAATATGGACCAACAAAGTTGCTTGCAATGTGAAACCTGACATTTCTAAACTATGCATCTCAGAAACTTGTTATCTTTCTAGTAAAAACTTTATTTTTAAATTATTTCGAGCAACATGTGATAATTACTTTTTGAGATAAGCGGAAAAACTGACAAATACTTCAAACGTGTTACTCGGCTACGGAACCCTACTAAGCGGGAGATGCGGGAGAGTCGTAGAATCTTTAAATCTCGCTTGAAGTGGTGCCAGAATAACAGCGAACAGATAAAGATGGCCATTCTTGCATCTCAACACTCTAAGCATGATTTTCGTAGCTTTTGGAAAACTACCAATAATTTAAATCGTAAACCGAGCTTACCTGTGAGCGTCAATGGATTAAATGACTCGAAGTATATAGCTGGCATGTTTAGGGACCACTTTTCTGTAAAATCGCCATTGGGGGCACCACAGTCTATTAGTGTGAGGGGACACCATGGACAGGAAATGAATACCAGATTCAAGGCAAAAGATGTCAGAAAAGTTATTAAATCGATGTCGCGAGGGTAGTCTCCTGGACACGATAGCCTGAGTATTGAACACCTGAAGCATGCTGGCGTCCACATGCCTAGAGTTCTTGCTATGTTCTATACGCTGTGTATGAGTCACTCGTACTTGCCAACAGACATGATGCGGACTGTGGTGGTTCCAATTGTAAAAAGCAAAACTGGTGACATAAGCGACCATAATAACTACAGACCTATTTCACTGGCAACTATAGTGGCCAAGGTACTTGACAGCTTGCTTGACACTCAGCTTGATAGGTACATGAATATTCATGATTGATTCATAATAACCAATTTGGATTCAAATCTGGACTCTCGACAGAAACAGCTATCCTATGTCTTAAGCAGACTGTCAAGTACTACACCGATCGGAACACGCCCGTCTACGCGTGTTTCCTCGACCTCTCGAAGGCGTTTGACCTGGTTTCCTATGATATCTTGTGTCAAAAACTATATGCTTTGTATATTCCAGAAGAGCTAGTACATATCTTCAAGTTCTGGTATTTGAATCAGGTCAGCGTTGTTCGGTGGTCGAGTGCACTATCGGAGCCATACAGGTTGGAGTGCGGGGTGAGGCAGGGGGGGCTGTCCTCTCCGAAGCTCTTCAACTTGTACGTGAACGCTTTAATAGACAAGCTCAGCAGTACACGAGTCGGCTGCCATATTGATGGAGTTTGTCTGTGAGGGCTAATATGATAGCCCGCAGGTTCGCGCGTTGTTCGAGGGACGTCAAAATTACTCTGTTCAGAGCATTTTGTACGTCCTTCTACACGGGCAGCCTGTGGGTGGCATATACGCAGAAACAGTACAGCGCCCTTCGTGTCCAGTATAATAATGCGTTTAGGGTGCTGATGGGGCTGCCCCGGTACTGCAGCGCGTCGGGGATGTTCGCCGAGTCGCGAGTCGATTGTTTTTACACGACCATGCGGAAACGGTGCACATCCCTGGCGCGCAGGGTCCGGGCCAGCCCCAACACCATCCTTAACTTATTAGCGAGTAGATTTGACTGTCAGTACATGAACCATTGCTGTATGGTTCATGTGCTGAATAACGAACAAATGTCAAAATGTGTTTAAATTATAATTGTAATTTTAATAATGTAATGTAATTTTCGTATTTTTCTATGACCTTTATAAATGGTCGAAATAAATGATTTTTGATTTTGATTTAAGTAAGCATGGCCCGACATGCTCTTAACAAGTTAGTGCGTCCATTTTCATTTGTGGTACCGGGTAACCTACTTTTAATCTACCTCGTAGCATCGGCTCAGGACCAAAGCAATACGAGTTTATGTTCCAAACGTATGTTGCACTAGCCTTTACCTGCGACTTTGTTCGCGTGACCCTTATTGTTTTATACCTTTACACAATATTTATAGCAACGCCCGCTTCCCTAGTTTTAGGTCAGACACAGAACTGTCTTCTTAGCAATAATATTGTCAAACAGATATCGATTCCAGCCGTTTGACACAACAGTACTCTACTACAGAACATAATTATATTCAAAAAGCTACATGAAATGAATTCAGTGGTTTTTTGAGATCTTAGCGATAAGACAGACATATAGAAAAAAAATAATCAAAAACTTTATTTTCGGGTTCTATTGCTTACAAATACTCAAAAAAAATTGACTCTCCACTACTCCACAAAACATAGTAATTTTCAAAAAGCTGCAAGAAATGTATTCAATAGTTTTTTAGATCTTAGCGATATGACAGACTGGCAAAAATTTCAAAAACTATTTCTTTCTTCAGTTTTCGTGAAACGAATAAGCTAAGGACACCTCAGACCATTTTTTACACGACTACGAAAGACGAGGGCTATGTGTTTGGCAGGACATGTATGTATGTTCATATTTTATTCCTCTTTCTTTTACTTTTTATTTTTTTCCCCTCTAATCTCCTAAATCACTTATTAGAAAACCGCTTCTAGAAATTATCAGCTTAAGCTAAACCTTGTGCACTAACGGTCTGGTGTTTTGGGGTTCTGCTTATAGTAGGAATTAATATTTTTTTCCTAAATTGCGTCATATCTTCAATACTTCTGCATCAATCTTGATGCAACAAATTAAGTCTATGTGAAATGCCGGTCTCCACAGAACTATTATTAAAATAAAGTAAATTTGGCTGGGCCTGGAGGTGAATCCTTCCCTCGCATTTGGAAGGATTCACCTCCAGGCCCTGCTTTTTCCCATCCATTGCCGAAGCTCTCGCCCAGTTTTCTCGTTTCAACCCTCGTTTATCAAATCTCAGAGAATTTTCTCCAATCACTTTCAACCTTTTGGGTTCGCCCAGTTTTCTCCATGGTTTTGCAGAGACTTCTCTTTCGGTGAGCAATTTATTTTTTCCTCTCAGGAACTTCTCGAAAATCTTTCCACTCGCGTTGCGATGACTTTATTGCGTATATGTTTCGCTCTACCTAGAATAATTTATCTGTTGCGGACCACTCCGACTTGGCTTTGCTCAGAATAAGTGTCATCTTTCGACAATACGTTAAAATCCGTAGTAGAGTCAATCCGTAACGTGTCTCTTGATGAGGTACAGTGGTGCCAAGCAGCCTTGCCGATACGGCAAGGAGGCCTCGGGGTGCGGACTGCAGGGGTTGTTGGCATGCCGGCTCTCTTGGCGTCGGCGCATAGGGTTACTTCTATTCTTTCCTCAAATAGTGACGGGGCGAGTTTACATTTTGTGCCCGAAGAAGGTGTCGGCTTGGTCTGTTCTAAACCCAGGTGTGCCAATCCCAGTTACCCCCCATGCCTAGCGAGACTTAGGGCTGTAAAGCGGGCAGAATCTGAGACATGGCTGAATGCGCTGCCATCATCTCACCTTGGCATCTTGCTAGATGATGATTCTCTATCGTGTGGAGGTGGCCCTCCGCCTTGGCTGCAAGGTGTGTGAACCTCATACATGCACCTGTGGTTCCACGGTGGAGGCTAATGTCCATCACGCGTTGAGTTTTCATCGGTTCACGGGTAGGTTTCCGCATCACCATGCTCTCAACGACATAGTTAGTGAAGCGTTAGCCTCGGCTGTGCCCTGTGTGCTGGAGCCACCGGGGCTGAGTAGGTCCTACGGCAAGAGACCAGATGGCTCGACCTTAGTGCCTTGGAAAAGTGGCAAGTGACTGGTGTGGGACGCCACCTGCGTCAGCAGCGTCGCCGCTAACTACCTGGCTCGGACCATCCACCATTTGTGCCCATTTCGTGGAGACTATGGGCAGTTGGGGAGCCAAAGCAAAGAGCAGGCTTAGTAGCCAAGATAGGTTGTAGACTGGTGGCAAAGTCAGATGACTCCCGCTCCAGCTCGTTTCTGGTACAAAAGTTGGCCATTGCCATCCAGCTCGGCAATGCGGCGAGCGTTGTTGGCACCTTTGTACCGGGAACAGTAAGGGGTGAGTTATTTGAATTAATTTTTATTGATCACACATTTTATTTATTTATTGATGATAATTTTTTTGCTGTTTGTTAGTTTTTAATTTATTGTCTACTTATAAAAGTAGGTTACAACTATTTTACGTTATAAGTGTATCATCCCTACTATGTTGACGACGGGTATAGTTGATAATTTTGATTCCTGGCCGACCAGATTTTTGGATGACGACTACGAAAATAGAATGCGATTTTTCCATATCACACTCTCTCTAGAAGAGGGTCGTTACAAATGAACGCGCATGTGTTTGAATTTACTTAGTTGAAAAGTAGCTTTTTTGTTAATTCCTGCCATATGCTACCCCAATACCAAACTAAAATGTATACATCCAAATAAGTTTAGCTGTTACGGAGCTAAGTAATTTCAGTAATTCTACAGGAGCCGTAAATTTTCCAGGATAAAAAGTAGATTGCTAGTTTAGGATAAACTATCTTAACTACAAATTTAATACAGATCCATTAATTAAGCTATTATAGAGCTTAATGATTATAGTTATCCTACGGAAACTATTTATTCTACCAGGATATAAAATAGCTCACGTCTTTATCGAGGCTATAAGCCCGATACAAAACTTCATCTAAATATTTACCGCCATTATAAAATTAGGGAGAAACAAAAATACTATCACCAAAACGTGGAGATCCTTTATTGATCCTATTTTGACGAGAACTGATTTTAAAAAACTCTGAAAAAAGTATTTTTTATTTTAACGGTAGAATATGCATACCAAGTTTGTATGAACGTTTTGTTTGAACGAGAGAATAAAAAGTTTATTATAAAATCCTTTATTTTTTTCCCTTAATCAGTTTTAAATTTTAAGAAACTAATTAGTTTCAAACTAAATATATTATTTTTTTATATATAAAACAATATCATTACAATAAAGAACATATTTATGACTAATTATACATACTTATTATATTTTATTGTATTGTATATCGATAAATTTAAACAGGAACGAGCTACGAATAAAATTATCTTCTAATTATATCGAGATAAATTCCATCCTTAGGGCCTGCAACATCTCTTTTCGGACATAGCTCTATTTCTTCGGTTGTGTTTTTAGACAACTTAACTCTGAATTTTGAGAAGAACTTCACGATGAATACGCGTGATTGGACTTTAGCAAACCGCATTCCTGAAAATAATTACTATATTATAAAATATATTATTAGTTGTTGTGGTAGACTAGGTATGACTGGTAGCAAAGGACTAAAGGCATCAGAGCTTCTCCTGTGCAAAGTACGACATACCAATGTGTGCAAGAAAAAATAACTAAAATCGTAATAAGACCAATTGAGTATATATATATAGATTTTTAAATCCGTATCAATTGATGTAAATTATTTGGAATATGAATTTTAAATCACGGCTATTAAACTTAAACAAATACTGTAATTAATATATACTCACCAATACAATTTCTGGGTCCGACTCCAAATGGCAGATAAGCACAAGCGTGTCTATCTTTAGAATTCTCAGGAGTGTGCCTCTCAGGATCAAACTTTTCAGTATTAGGGAAGTATTTTTCATCGTTCTGGATTCCTAATGGAGACACCAAGATAGTTGTTCCTTTCTCGATGGTAACATTTGTTCCGGGAATCTTATAATCTGTATTGACATTTCTTTGCAAAGGCTCCACGATTGGGTGTTTACGAAGAGTCTCATCAAATACTCTCGCTAAATATGTCATGTCTTGCAATGTATCGTATGTCACTTTACCATCATGTCTGTCTAATACTCGGTCAATGTCAGCAATTAATTTTTCTTGAACGTCTAGATTTTTTGCCATTTCGTAAAGCATAAAGCTCATTGTTGTTGCACTAGTCTCATACCCAGCCGCATAGAACACAAACGCCTGAGCGGCGATCACATCATCCGTCAGCTCCAAGGATAATTGTTTATCATTATCACTTCTCTTTGTCCCATAAATCTCTTTTTGTTGTCTAAGTTCCAATATTAAATCCATAAAGTCTTTCCTATTTGATGGGACACCATTTCTCTGGTTAACGACGTCTTTAACAAGACCATGAAATAATTGTATCACAAACGCTGGAAAAATTGACGTGTTAAATTTTTTCAAGATACCAGGATACATCATGACTAATTCATTGATAAAATTCGCGCTAAATATCATTTTATCGATTTTATTCAAGGTATCTATCACTTCATGGCTGTTCTGTGTATCTACGTCTAGTCCAAACGCGCAAGCCGATATGGTAGCCGTCGTGTATTTTTGCACAAGCTTGTATACATCTTGTTCCGATTGCTTGGCGGTTATATTATCTATGTAATTAATGAAATCGTCTCCGCGTTCTGTAATCAAATATAGCATGTTCTTCAGCTTACCAGAGGTAAATATAGGAGTGAAGCGGTTTCGCAACACGCGCCAGGTGTCTCCTTCTGCATGGAACAGGTTCGCTCCCAAGCCTTCTTTGCTGAACTCGATACCACGATCCGAAAATGCATCGAAGTCTTTAATCATGATGTGTTTGATGATATCCAAATCTCTAATCAGCAGACAAGGAGTGGTCATTCTATAAATTCCAACAACCTTCTCATTTGGAAACGTATCATACAATTCCTTAAAGACAATACCGTAGTTTTTTTGCCTCAAGGCGCCCTCCTTTAGATTGCCGAAAAATGGAACTGGTTTTGGTCCAACAACACCCCTATCTTTCCAATAGTTAAATGTTCTTGTAAAGTAATAATACAAGAACGTAACGAGTGTTACTAACGCGACTGTTAAATAGACGAGCACCATCTCGAATAGATCGCATCTATCCGGTATATGTGGAGGTTCGGTATATTCTGCTTTATAAATAGCATTCCAACTTCTTTTATCATACGTTCGATAACACGATTACTCAACTTATAATCAGGTGGTAATATCGGGGCATGTGATTTTAATCAAGCAATCAATAGATAAACTTTATGGTATGTCGTTAGGTACATAATTATGCATATTCTAAATAATAATGATAGATTTAGTCTGATCTAGACGCCACAGATAGGAAGATCTTTCAACGGCTCACACACATTACAATGCTACACTTACGCTCGTCTGTACCAGACGTCTGTAAGACTGTCCACTCCACGGAAGTTCCCGGGGTTCGAGTTTTATCAAATTCCAAACTCCGCCACAACCGTAAAGTGTGGAGTCTCGGGGATTTTTCCTACAGCTTCATTTGTGGGATGCATCGTTTAGTTGTTGTTCTGCCAGTTGACAGAAGCTTCACGCTGCTTTCCTTGATGAACAAGAACTGGAGCAACTAACATCGTTACTAAGCATCGAGGACCGTAGGGATGTATGAAAAGACAAGAAGCTGCACGGACATCGGGCAGTTCTATCGACCCTTGCCGCTCGATAGAACCGCTCGATGTGGACTTGTTTACGTCATTGAATTATGCCTTTGCATTAGCCACGAATTTATTAAGAGTACCAATCATTGGAAATATATTGCAAAGGACGATACCGTCCTTCACGAAATCTTCCAGGTCAACATTTTCCAGGAACCCCACTTCATTGCATTTTTTTCTTACAGTATAGATAGATAGACAGATAAATATAATAGGGGTGTTTACTCTTGGCCAAAGCAGGTTGCCAAAATTGCTTTAATCCTGATGGTCTATGTAATATGTATATATAATATGTAATATGTACCGTAATATGCAGACGGATAGACAGCAAGCTGAAACTATAAGGGTTCCGTTTTGCTGCGGAATTCTTAAACTGTTTCAATACTCAGATGCCATGGAGTTACTGTTCTACTCTAACTACTACTCTACATTGAACGCAAAATACAAACGGCTAGGCTGTTTCGTTCTATTTACAATAAACAGGAATGGAAAAGGCCAACAAAAGTCAAAATCAGCAATAATTTTTATTTACTTCAATCAATATATACTTAAAATTTTACTTCGAAAAATCCCAAAAAATGCATAGAAATGGGTACATCAATTTATTTATTTATTTCCATAGAATAAAACCTTTAACAAGGTAAATGTATCTTAAAGATATGAACTAAAAATTAAAGTTATTAACATGATGTAGCCTTTGAAGATAGATATCAGTTTTACTCACTGCAATTATTATTATTACTATAACTTGGAATATCAACATCAGTCTAAAGCTTTATTACATTTAAATTAAAAAAAATGTAAAACATTGGCGATTGACATCAATAATGAGCTATATTATTAATTAATCTTCCTTATTATCGCCTGACGATATTTAGACGTATACCATCTTTGGGGCTTATGATTATTCTCATTGGACATATCTCGGCTTCTTTTGGTGTGTTTTTAGACATCTGAACTCGGAATTTTGAGAAGAACTTCACCATGCATACTCGAGACTGAACTTTAGCAAACCGCATTCCTGAAATGCACAAACATGAATATTTTAAATAGCACACAAATTAAATTCAAGAAGACAATTTGTATGCATTGATTTCTTTTAGTTATTAAAAAGTAAGTAACTCTTCTTGGAAACTGTATATTTAAAATCCCAAATTTAATTTTCTTATCATAATGGAAAAGTATATAATTATTTGTGCATTTGTTTCTGTGTATAACTCTGACACTTTGTGCTTAACAATCAGGAAGTACGTTAAAATCAGTCCAGCCGTTTTGGAGACAAATGAGAGAAAACAGACATACAAATTAATCAACACACGAATAAACCACCTTTTACCCCAAACGCATATAATTATGCACTTCATTCGTTCCGTCGTGGGTAAAAAATAAGAATCTTATTAGTATCTAGGCAAAAATAATATAACTTAGCAATGCAGTTTCTGGATCCGTCTCCAAACGAGATAAAAGCGCACGGATGTCTTCCTTTGGAATTCTCAGTTGTGTTGTGCGGATCAAACTTTTCAGGATCAGACTAATCTTTTTTATCATATCAAGTACACACCCTTGCCAGTTATTCAACCGCCAAGCAGTAGCGTGCAAACACTACTGTGTTCCCGAATGAAATGGTAATATTTCCAGTATAATTACTTAGCCTATAGAGATTTATCTAGCATCCAATATTGTCACGTGGCACGCGGTGTTTTCAACTGTTAAAGTTCAAAACACTGGGTGGCATATGAACTTTTATAGGCAATCGTGGTGCTTAGCAACAGCCGAGTGACTTGCTCGTCTCGTTATTTAGTTTTTTCCCCAAACGCATATTTGCACTTTATTCGTTCGTCGTGGGTAAAAAATAAAAAAACTATATATAGAGATATATAAGAGAGATACACTAGGTATCTAGGCAAAAATAATATAACTTACCAATGCAGTTTCTGGGTCCGACTCCAAATGGCATATAAGCGCACGGATGTCTTTCTTTGGAATTCTCAGTTGTGTGCCTCTCAGGATCAAACTTTTCAGGATCAGAGTAGTATTTTTTATCATGTTGAATTCCTATAGGAGATACCAAAACCGTTGTTCCTTTCGTGATGGTTAGATTTATTCCGGGTACTTTATAATCTACTTGAGCATTTCTTTGCAAAGGTTCCACTAACGGGTAAATGCGAAGTGTCTCATCGAATACTCTCTCTAGATACGTCATGTCTTGCAATGTATCGTATGTCACTTTACCATCGTGTCTTTCTAGCACTTGGTCAATATCAGCAATTAATTTTTCTTGAACATCAGGATTCTTGGCCAGTTCATAAAGCATAAAAGACATTGTTGTGGCGCTGGTCTCATACCCAGCAGCATAAAATACGAAAGCTTGTGCAGCGATCACACTATCTGTTAATTCCAAGGATAACTGTTTATCATCCTCGTTTCTTTTAGTTCCATAAACCTTTTTCTGTTGTCTAAGTTCTAATATTAAATCCATAAAGTCTTTTCTATTGGACGGGGCACCATTTCTTTGGCACACAACATCATGAACAATACCATTAAAGAATTTAGGGACAAACGCCGGAAAAATTGAAGAATTAATCTTTTTTAAGATACCAGGATACATCATGTCCAATTCATTCGCGAAATTCACGGTAAATATTAATTTATCAATTTTTTGCAACGAATCTACCGTGTCTTGGTTAGTCTGTGTATCGACATCCAGTCCAAATGCACAAGCCGAAATTGTTGCCGTTGTGTATTTTTGCACAAGCAAGTGTACGTCGTGTTCCGATTGCTTGGAGCAAATCTCGTCGATGTACTTTATAAATTTATCTCCACGTTCTGTAATCAAATACAGCATGTTCTTCAGCTTACCAGAGGTAAATAAAGGAGAGAAGTGGTTCCGCAGCACGCGCCAGGTTTCTCCATCTGCATGGAAAAGGTTCGCTCCCAAACCTTCTTTGCTGAACTCGATACCGCGATCGACGAATGCGTCGAAGTCTTTGATCATGATGTTTTTGATGATGTCTAAATCTCGAATTAGCAAACATGGTGTGGTCATTCTGTAAACGCCGACCACTTTCTCATTTGGGTATGCATCGTATATTTCTTTAATGACTAAGCCACCGTGCTTTTTTCTAAAAGTAGACTCCATTAAATTTCCGAAAAAGGGAACTGGTGGTGGTCCAGTGACACCTCTATGCTTCCAATAGTTAAACGTTCTTGTGAAGTAGTAATAGGAAAAAGTGACTAGTGTCACTACCGCGAGAGATAAATATGTGAGTTCCATCTCGAATGGGTTTCTCATCTACTGCGGCGTCTCAACGCTTTGCAGTCTTATTTATAATCGTACCATGTATGTAACGCAAAGACTTAAAAGTATAATAGTGCGAATTCTGTGATGTAACGATTATACATTATAAATATTATTCTTTGTTATTGATAACTATGTTTTGTTTTTGTTTTTTGGTTTCATTAATGCGAATAAATGAGTTTGATATCGATACTAATTAAAATATTACGTACTCTATTACTGAAAGAATTATTTGCTGATAATATAAGTTTCATTTTGCAATTTGCTGTTTAAAAATATTTTTTGAGTAGAATAGATGTATGTTCACGTATTATACTGAAAACCTAGAAGATAAAGAACCGAGAAAAAAAATTACAACATGATAGGCCGTCTAATGATCTGCTGATCTAAAATTTGCGTAACCTAAATAACTATTGTTTCAGGAAGGCGGGTGGAGCAAATGCAGATGTTACGTGCGCGCTCAAGCTGGAGAGAGGAGAGCGCGCGAGCTGCGCGAGCGCGCTTTGCGGCCTCCACCCCGCGCGCCCTTTAGAGCTAGACACCCTGCACACTGCACTATATACAGTAAATATTCTTATCCTTGTAAGCTAAATTACGGGTAAGAGAAGCTCAAGATTTCTACGACAAAAATGCCTATATAGATGATATTAAGATATTGCTAGATGACATTATAAAATCGCTGGGTGACGTTAAAAAATACCTACAATATTAAGACAGGCTGGATGGCATAAGGAAATGGACCGGATTGAGTAACCAGCACCTAAAAAACTCAGTATGAAATCGCAAGTTTTACTTGCTGGCAAAACTTCATTACGAGGATTCCACCTGATAATGATAATAATACCCTGTTTTTCTTGCGCTATAAATAGAGCGTCTTCAAACACATTTCTCGGGCAGCGCATCGGCAACATTGGTGGTCTATTGACGGCTGTTTTCTTACCATCAGGCGGATCAACTGTTTATTTGCCACTCTTTATTAAAAAAAATATATTACCTGGCCGATCTAGCTCTTCTCGAAACGAAGTTTTTCAAAGATTGGAAAAGTCAATTTTTCCAAGGTAGAATGGGGTTTCACGTCCACAAACCCATTTGCTAAAACTATATCGAAATCGTCGTTATTTTTATTATTAGCATTTTTGTGAACGTTCTATAGTTGTTAGTTCAATTGTGTAAACCGAAAACATGCAAAGGTGAAATAAAGTTGAGAACATCCTTTTTTAAGCATTTTAAATTATTTTTAAGGCTCTTACACACAAAATTTGTTACGAAGATTTTCTCATTTTTGACAAAATCTTCTTGCAATGCATGTGTGTAATTATGTATGCTGCATCTCAATTTTAGACCAGTTTCAATTGAACAATTTAATTAATTGTTTCAATTGAATTGTAATGTTGCATGCCTGTCAAGTTCCGATGGCAATACAATATTATGACAGCGAGATGATCTGATGATGGAGACAGATGGTGGGAAACGGAACTCCTCAGTAACTAATAGTAAATTGATGGAGTTTAGACAAATTTTGATCAGCGTATAGTACTAATAACGGATTTATATATAAAAGCTTTTTTGGGGGAAAAATATCCACAAAACTTATTTCAATACAACTCAAAACTCGTTTGTTACGATAAATTTTCATAAAGTTAGCAAACGTAAACGCAAAGTAAGCATCACTTAGTTCCCGTACCCATACAACTTCCTAGTGTAACAGGTTTTCGGTATACGGAAATATTTACTGCAAGTCGAAGGTCGTTCCACATTAGCGCGTTATTAGATATTTACGTTGTTAAATGTCTGGTATATCTAAAACCAGTTTTTTTTTAATTCTCGTCATCTACTTAATTTAAATAAACGTGTCAGCGCATCCATGTATTTTTTTGGCCGATTTATAAGCTTATTATTACAGAGTAATATCTTCTTCTTTTGTGTCTTATCTTATCTTAGTGTGTGAGTTAAGAATATAATCATTATTATACGTATGTGTGATAAAAAATATTTTCTTAACTCACAGACCTCTCAAGGCTACTTACTCGTAACCAGTATTTTTAATTTTAGTTATTGAATTTTAAAACTCTAAAGTAGCCAGAGACCAATAAATTCTTGACGAGGTAGATAAAGGTTGTTTTTTGAGTAGATGAGCTAAATTACCTAACATTATCATCTTAAGCGCACTCTTCGACCAATCGTGTCAAAAACTTAACATAAGTACAGGTGTCTTGACGTCCTACTTTTTTCTTTCGAAACTTAAATATGTTATGGACTACAATCGTACTATTTTTACTAATATTTGTAACAATTGGTCGAAGAGTGCGCCCGTACGGCCTCTCAAGGTCGTACTGCTCGAAAACAGTATTTTTTAATTTTAGTTATTGAATTTTAAACGTCTAAAGTAGCCAGAGACAAATAAATTCTTGAATAGGTAGATACAGGTTGTCTATTGAGCATATAAGCTAAATTACGTAACATTATGATCTTGAGAGCACTCTTCGACCAATCGTGTCAAAAATTCAACATAAGTACAGGTGTCTTGACGACTTAAATATGTTACGGACTACAAAAGTACTATTTTTAGTAATATTTGTCGCTTTTTTTTTTGTGAATACTTGACAAATTTCTTACACAGCAAAATTTGTTTTGCAGGTCGGTCATGAAAAATCTTGCCCAATTGCTGGCTGTCCCTATCAGCGAACACGTGGTAACTTTCATCTATTTGGTAGCCGCGGTCACACTGCTCTCGCGGACGACAGGTAAGATCTTGAGACTATGGTGTCGATTCTGTTGTACCACTCACTAAACTTAACCGATCTGACAGGACTAAAACTATTATCGTCTCTTTTCTTTTCAACTTGTGTGAAAAGCAAATTATTGCCATCCTTTTATCACATATTGAAATGAGAAGAGACACAGATAGTTTAGGCATGTCAGATTAGTTTAGTGAGTGATACAACAGAATTGACGCCAGTGTCTATCAAGAAAACTGTTATAAAAATACTTTTATGGGTAAACAGACGAAAACCGCGAAATTCAAAGAAAGCACCTACTGAATATTTTCGTGCTCCGTTAATCCCACAATATAAGTAAAAACATGACCCTTCCTACGAGGCCCGGGGTTACCTTGACCCAAGTAACGATGCGTTGTCAAAACACTCTGATAGATGTAGAACATTATTTCATGTTAGCTAACAATATTTCTGCGTTATCTACAAGGGCACTGTAAATAGAACCAATAGCACAGAATCAAATAATCATACTTTTTATTTTTATTTTATTTTTATTTTTTATCGATACAAATAATTTTTTTACATCATAATTATATCTAGTAATTACTAAACTATTGAGTAAGTATATCAATATAATAATAGTAATATGACAATGTAAAGTATTATACAGGTACTAATATACAAACATTCATCTCTTATCAGTTAGAAAATTAAAGTCTAAAAATATCAAATAACTAGCTGTGCCCCGTGGTTTCAACCGCGTGGAAGACCTCTCAGACGTAAATATTACCGGGATAAAAAGTAGCCTAAGTCACTGTCCGGCCCTCTAAATATATCCATCCCAAAAATTCAGGTCGATCTATGATCTAATTCTGTGTAAAAGAGGAACAAACAAACTAATTAACCAACAAACGTATTTCGCATTTATAATCCTAAGTTTCTAACCAATATTGTAATTTAGAGGAACATAGTAGCAACTAAAGCTTCGAGGTATTAATAATTAATAACGATTTACACTAATTACTACCCATATACAATGTCGCGCCCATCGGCAAGTGACCGCGCGAAAAGGACTTTTAGTATTCATCATTTTGAACAGCTTTTACTTTGGGACCGACCCTGAAATCGAGAAAAAATATCTGCTGTTCCATAGAAAAATGACAAAATGACAAAAAAAGACAAAATGTATGGAACAGCAGATTTTTTTTTCTCGATTTCAGGGTTGGTCCCATAGTAAAAGTTGTTGATAATGATGAGTACTATAAGCACTTTTCGAGCGGTCACTTGCCGTTGGGCCACCCTGTATAGGTTTCCCTGTGTCGGTGAAGCCATTCTAATTCTAATTTGGGGTGATAAGACCTGCACTGACATCCCGCTAAGGGTGTTTTGTGCATTAGCGTCAGTGCAGGTCTTATCGGTGAAGCCATGGAACATACCTAAAGACATGGACAAATAGCATCCAGACCCAGAGCCGATATTTAAAATCATCGTTCATACATATCGCCGCGGCTGCCTGCTTATAAGGCAGATGCTGTATCAACTAAGCCAGGAAGCTCGTCAAACATATAAAAATGAATACGTGCGTCTCAAGCAAAGAAACTTCGTTTGCGTGATTCAGAACTGCCTACATTAGAACTGTTCAGTCCATACAAATCGTCAAAAAATGCACAGACCTCATACCATACGGCGTGCCATCTAACAAGTACGACTTAGCTAACATCGTTATAAATTTATATAAAGGCGCTTTTGTTATAAAGTCTACGAATCTTTTGTTATAAGTTTGTTACAGAGTCGTACTTTACCTTCTAATGCGTGTTCGCTGCGCCGAGTCAACAAAGTGAGTTTAAATTGAGTTGGTAGGGCAGCGGCCAGACAAATTTTACACTGTATCTAAGGCGGGTCATTCCCGTTTTAAACGTTATTATAACTTTTTATTATAGCAATAGTTTTTTTAATCTTAAATTGTAATAATAAAATAAGATCGCATAAAGCAGAGCAAAAGTACGATGGTTAAACTTAGGTCGTGTGAAACTTCGATTTTTGAAGTTTTACTTATAATTCCCGAAATACTTATTGAAAACTACCACGAAAATGTATTTTTTTCCCCGATGTTTTTAATAATGATAAAAGCTCTTTCTATTATGATATCTTTGACTAAATGACTGGATCTCTAAATAGAGGACGTTATAATTTTACGAAGCGTAAATTAGAGTTTGTTTTTCTATCGTATGAATTGTCACAAATCATGTTTCTGTCTTTCTGTAACACGAGACAGCAAGTAAGATTTCCATTTATACCAATTCTGGGTGAATCGTAAAAGTAGACTTCAAAAATGACCAAAATTGCAAAAAGTAGGAAAATACGGCCTTACCCACTTAACGCATATTTACCGCGTCAGACTAAACGAATTAATATTAGCCACTTAGGGTCAATTCCACCCGAGATGGCAACAAAGCGGCCAGACAAATTTTTACACTCCCATCTCGGGACGGCTTTGTCTCGGTGTGTTAGGTACGTGGCATTTTATACAGCTTATTAAGTAAACGTGAGAGAAATACTACAGGCCCATCTGAGCTGGCTGATAGCTTATCTATTCGCGCGATTTAATTAAGGCTTTCAAACAATTTATACATTACTTTTTAATTAATTATTTATAATGTGACCTGCCAAAAACTAAATTCCATAGAAGCTTTTAGTGAATCATTCACAACCACTAACACCACCGCCAATTCACCACTTTACTAAATTATGACTTAGACTCCAGTAGACTGGACTTAGAAGACATAATTTAGTGTATGTGACTAAATTGTTGATTTGGACTGCGACTGAGACTTGTTTTCATTGTGAAATATTCACTTCACTTGAAATAAAAACAATTCGACACTGGGTAAATACAATGTGAGTTTCTTTTGTTTGAGAACCGACACGGAATCGCGCAGAGGTGGCGATACATCCAAATTTAAACTGTATGTTGTTCTGCAGAAGGGCGGTCCGCCCGTAGGTGGTCGGCGGGAGAAGGCGGGCGTAGAGCGTGCGGACGCGCGCGCTTCCCGTATCACACACAACCGCCCATTCACTGTTAGCAGGTAACTCGTTTTTCTGTACTTGACAGGCTATAAGTTTGGTGACAGCTTGAAGTTTGGTGATGTTAGATGACAGTTCGGTCAAAGATAGTGATGATGGTGATTATAGTAGTACTTTCGAGATTATATGTGCATCACATTTAAACGACACAAATTGTTTCTAAAACCAGTTTTACAAGATAAGATTTCATAATAAAACTTGTAGTTCGTCTGAACCTGACTTTTATCTGATCTAATTTTAGTAAAATGTATCAATAGAAATTCGATCAAAATTGAAAATGAAGATGAACGATTGTTTAGGACTTCAAAATTAGCTGCCTACATATTTCTGTGACTACCAGTATCAATGTCAGCTGAATATATGGTTAATTCAGGGTTATTAATACTTAGCATTTGGCAGCTTTTCTATATTCAGCATACCTAACAACTGTAGTTTCATAACGTTTAATAATTTGTTTTATTTTCTTTCACATATAACAAAAATATTTCAATTTGTGTTCTAAAAAATGGCAATAATTTTACGCGGTTTCATATAAGTAGGATCCGGGCAAAGCCAAAGAGCCAACGCTTGCACCTGCTAAATACAATTTTTTTTTTTCAATCAGACTCGAAAAATTTTTTTTTTTGTGAATGTATAATTTTCGTGGAACAAAAGTTGTTAAAACTGTATGTATGTGAAATTTCTAGTGTTTCTCCGATGCAATATCATGTCTAGTACAATAGGAAGAAAAAGGGATGAATTGTTTATCTTTCACTTTACATCTAATATTTTAAGAAACCTGAGTTTACCTAACCTGTACTTTTATTATGTACGTTCATGATTCTGATTATCATCTCATGACATCGTGCTCGTTTGTCCACACTATGCGCGCTCCCGCTCGCGCACGATCGCTATCGCAATGAGGGACATCCATAATATGGTTAAGTCGTAGACTGTTAAACTCGCTTCTTAATATCATGTAGTCTGCACCTATAATTGTGGTGACGTTTAGCCTGTTTCCACTGCTTGCTTCCTTCTTTGTTACAACGACGTACATCATGTTGGTGTCTATTAAATAAATAAATAAATATGAGGGACAAAAATTCAAATTACCCTAAAACAAAAAGTTGTCAAATATCGTATGATGTACGTTTCGAGAAGTTGATAATTATTAAATTAAAATCCCAGTATAGGATTATGTGGCGTTGCTGTTTCTAAACACCGAGGAAGAATAGGTAATTAAGAGATTCTGAATCTTTTATATTAGCAAGTGCTAGGCACGTTTTTTAGTCTCACGATGATATCGAAAAACTTGAATTCGAAGATCAACTATATACTTATGTGCCAACATGACCAGACATTAAAAGGATTGATTTATGTAAATACATAATTACGTTACATTGCATCGTCATGCAGAGTTTCGAAATGTAAAATGCGTTTTCATCGTGCATCAGCGAAGATATTAATTTTGTTTTTGTTTCTGTTTTGACCTGACATTAAAATGTATAAGGTTAAAATGTGATTGTGAATTACTTACATCATTTTTATATTCGGAATGTTTGGTACTTATAGATTCATTTCAGGCTCAAGCAATTATGATCAAGCAATGATCATAAGTACCAATGATCCGGTACATAAATAGTTCAAAATCTAGTCAGAAAACCAAAATGTTTATTTCGGTTCCCGGGAAGATGTGAGCAAGAGACACTCTAGAAGAGCTGGGTTGATATGTGTAATCTTTCAAAGGAAATTCAAAATAAACTAAATACTAAACAAACTTGATTTGACATAAAACCTAACAAGAACAAAAACCTCCCGGATTATCCATTCATCCATTCCACTAGACAACTGTATATTTATAGTTGATACATAGCATGCATATAGGCAACATGCTGCTTGCCTGTAATTATAAAACCTTCGACCAAATTACTTTGATCGAACTCGAAGTAGAAAACTATATTTTGGTTGGGTGATAAGATATAAAATAAAAATGCAATCGTACATATTTTTTACATTTTTAATCCCAGTATTGATAGCTAGTAACAATTATCTGATAAAGTCTTATTGATATATGAAATCATTGTTTGTTTCATCCAGTTTATATAACTAATCTTGACGACTTCACAATAGTGTTTTAGGTAATCACCATATGATGCCAAACAATGATGCAATGATTGTCAAACCTTTGGCAATCAAATACTTATACAGAAGTAATAAATCAATCAAAGCACGTGTTTAATGCGACGAAGCATAACCAAAATGCTGGCGTTCAGCGCAACGTTTCAGCGTAGTAATGCCGCCAGCCAGCTGGGGTACGCTGCCAACTAGTAATAGGCTTGAACATTCAGATTATCTTTAGACCTTTAATGGTCTGTGGGTAATCCACCTTTTCGTTTTAAGTAATAAGCTTAATATAAGTTATAGTTTAGACCACGTTTGGACTCTACGTAGTATGTATAATTTTGTATTGATATTTTGTTTAAATAATATATACATTTTCCCGGTTAAAAAAAATACAGCAATGCAACAATAGCATTGCCCTGCATTACCTGCTATCCTTCGCTAACAGTATTTTTTTTCGGGTGGCAGCACCCCGAAAAATTTTACCTATGTTAATCCAAGTTCCTGCAGCTCCTCTCCAAATGTAATCTAAATTCGAGTACACTTTACGAAATCTAATATAGGAATAGTCTCGCATTCATCCATGCATTTATTTACTTATGGTCGTAGACTAGCGCCTAATTTTCAACTTTGAACCTCTTACACTTGAAAGTGTACCTGTTTTGATCTTGTTGGTATCCTAATAGTTAAATAATCAAGGGAATGTCGTAAATTGAATAAAAAAATGTCACAAAGATGTCTATAATAACAAAATAAATAAAATTTACAGGTGGATGCAAGTGGCACGCTGTCGGTCAGTGTGGCACTCTAAGGGGGCGGCCTATGTTCAGCAGTGGATATCTTCTGAATGATGACGATGAGATAAAATAAAAATACTTTTCAAGTGAATGAGAAATTAGGAGCTAATTGAAGACCTTAATGAGCATTGATGAGTGAATTGATAGATTTTTGTTTGAACGCAGTAGGCAGTTCACTCGGGGGGAGTTCGATAGACAATGTCCGAGGACTTGGACTCGATCAGCGAGGAAGAACGAAGCTTGTTCCGACCCTTCACACGAGAGTCACTGGCCGCTATCGAAGCCCGCATAGCAGAGGAGCATGCCAAGCAAAAAGAACTCGAGAAAAAACGAGCGGAAGGCGAGGTAACAACACATCTTAATTTGCCTACTTATGTTGTCAGTTATATGTTACACGAGTGTCTAGATATACATACGCTAATGATGTTAAAGAATAAGTACATACCACAAGCAGTAGGAAAAGTGCTGACACTAAAACTTTTAAGGAGTTTATAATGATACACAATTCACAATCCAAAAGGAATAAGATGTGAAATGAAACTACACAGTTCAACGTTCTGATGGATAATTTTTAAATAATTCCAGAACGATTTGGGGCGGACGAAAAAGAAAAAAGAAGTAAGATTCCTTGCTTGCCCCTATTTTACCTTTTTCGGCTCGTTTTATTAGAGAAATGTTTAACAAGTTATCGCTTGTAATAAATCAAACATTGTTTGACCATCAGACATTGCAATATCCACAAACATTGGCGTTGAAGTTCAGCCGCGATAACTTGTACCAACTGCATTTTCTATGCATCGATCGCATTTACAGCATTATTACTTGAACATATCGCTTCGGCAAAATATCGTAACAATCGTTCACAAGTTTAGCTGTTGACAGATGACTTAAAGTATTCACTAACAGCTAACCTTGCAGTACTTTTAAAAACGAAGGCTTCTCATTTTTGTTTCCATTAAAAATATTTAGTGTATTCGCGATGTAATTTTCCGAATAGAAGTCCCTTTCACGTGATGGATAAAACTTTATCATAGAGACGTAACAAAACAATATCGTTTAGACTAGTTTACATGACCTTAAGTTAGCCCTGACCACGTAATCGACCTACTAAGTGCGACTCTACTGTAGTGACCCCCCATTCGTAATTAATTCATTTTCAATAGGAAGCCATTGTAAAAAACGTTTGAAGACGAGAACCCTTTGTCTTTCAAATGATGGATCAAGAAATAGCGCGATACAACATCGCTGTGCTGCCACATACGCGTTAGATTCAAATACACCAGCACATGACATTCACCATTATCAAGCATTGCACAAGACTGGCTCATCGTCACGCATCATCGACCGCAGTCATCTAGGACTAGCATGGTGGCCTCACCTAGCTAGTGATTAGTGCATAACAATTAGCTCACTTGAGATTAATGAGGCAATTGTAATGGTTATGAATCGTAATTTGTAACATTTGTCTGGGCTTGCGCTAGTCATGACCTCCTATTCTGAGACCGATTTCGAATGTTACCAATCAGAGCCGGCAACAAAGTCGATGACTTAGCCGTAGACCTTTTCAATCTCGAGCATATTCGGAATGGTAACATAATAGAGAGAGAAACTTCAGCTCGAAAGCTTTTAGTTCTGCAGATACGCATTATAGCCACACAGAGCAGCACTAACACTGAATCGACATAAGCTTAAAGCCTTTTCGGGATACGCTGACGGTACCAAAACTGATGTTGATGGAGCTCTTTCGACATGCAGATTCAACCCAATTCTCAGTTGATGTTGCGGCATATTTGGCGACGCCGTGACAATTACTTAGAATCAGCAATGCTTATCAATTTTGCAGTATTGTTGCAATTTATGAATTTGACTAGGCTTGTCGAAGTAGGCTCTAGTTTTACTGAAAAACTCCGTTTACAAGTAAGTAATGAGACAGATGGCAACTGGATCTTTCTTAATTCACGATACACCCATAGATTCTGAGAAAAAGTAATAAGTATAAGTAATGCTAATTTTTTTTTTATAACCACGTTACGTACCTAATAATCGATACGTCAGCAGAGAAAGTATGGTATATTATCGACTGATTGATTTAACATTCGGAATCGACAAATGCATTTTTGTCGATGGAAAACGTCAAATATGGCAATTAGAATTGATAAACTGATAACTGATCGATAAAATACAAAACTTCAATACAGCGTTCATCGAATGCTAGTGACATAACTTTGCACATGACATTCAAAATTCATAAAAAAAATTGGTGGAAATGCTTCTCGGCTCTGAACGTGTGTGTATCGTGACTTAGGTGTACCTTCTCTAGTATAGTATAAATTTGTATGAGTACTTATGGCTGTGATTTCGACCTCTGAGGGCAACTAGTGTCAGCTTGGGACAGAAGCGGTGGCTTCATTTATTTATATGAAACAACCTCATCATCGACTCGTTGTCGTCGAGAAAAGGTTCCATATAAATGAAAACATAATGGATTCTGCTGACGCCATGCTGAGTTCGAAAATGGCTATTTATACTTTGATATGTCGAATGGTTTGCAAGCGTTGGTTGTTGGTGTAGGTGCGATACGATGACGAGGACGAGGACGAGGGGCCGCAGCCGGACGCGACCTTGGAGCAGGGGTTGCCGATCCCGGTGCGCATGCAGGGCTCCTTCCCCCCGGAGCTCGCCTCCACCCCCCTCGAGGACATCGACCCTTACTATTCTAATCAAAGAGTAAGTTTTTTATTCACAACTCAATGACAGTATAGCTTTGATCAAAGAAAATAACTTAAAACCAGTTCAACAGTTTCACAAACATATAAACTTTGCCCCTTTGAATTAAAATTGCAGATAACTTTGCGTTTGACCGCCCGTTAACTGCTACTATGTTGTTTACTTTGAAGGACGCTTGCTCAGAAGAAACCGATTCTCGGCCAACTTGACGCCCAAATTTTACTTAAGCGTAAATATATTATATTAAAAATTATATTACTAAATAGTACTATCGTTTTTTTCTTGTAACAACTGGAGTAATCTTTAAACAATGGTCATCTTTCAATACATATGCTAACTGTTAAAAAACTAAAATGTAACAATTTCTTATCCCAAAAAGTTACAAGAGATGTTAACTTTCTGTTTCGAAATACCTCTAGATAACTAGTACCTGTGAAATAATGGTTTATGATGTTGCATTATGTTCTGGCGCCATTAGCACAGTTTTATTACTAGTAAGGGTGCCAGCTAGTTCCTAGGCAAAAAAAAATTGTTGTTTAGCGGCTACTTAATAAATTATGTGTCTATTTTCTACTGTGCAAACAAAATTGTATAGCCTTTAAGCCTTGGTCAATAAACGATTATTATTATTATTACATTGAATTTGATACTTCTAGGCAAGTGAGCTCCATTGTTGACGCGATAAAGCCAAACGTAAGGCATTCAATTCCAAATGACGAGTAACATAAATAACAAAGCATGTAAATGGTTGAAAATCGTTTTTCCTCATATGCTAGAGATCCGTTATTATTTTGATGAGAGATACCTAATAATTATTTTAAAGTGAGTAATAATGACAATCTTTCTGATTACATGTCATGGAAAAACAAGACATTCGCGTCGATTCTGTTGTACCATCCACTAAACTAAACAAATCTGACACGACTACAATTATTAGCGTCTCTTTTATTTTCAATTTGTGTAAAAAGTATAGCAATAATTTTAGAGCTATCAAATATAGTTCCGTTTAGAAAACGGTACAACAGAATTGACATCAGAGACGCTGATTTCGTTGTACCGTTTTTTAAATTAAACTAAATTTGAAAGCTGTAAAAGTGGTGCCAAGAAAAAGGGGGCGCAGATATTTCACTGCTGTCAATTTAGTAAAATTTAGAGAATTGTATTTCTACAATTCTCTTCAGCCACTTTCTCAATTTTCAAAAACCACCCGTGGTCCTACTAGTAGAACCACGCGATGGGAACAACAAACTTAAATAGACCTCATAAAAAGATTTCTGTGGGCCTAGTACGCGCACCGGGACAAAATTTTTGTCTACTCTTTTTGTCGTGGCAAAAAAAAACAAACGGCTAAGAGTATGTCGCAATTAAGACATTAAGAGTAGATAAGATTTTGTTGCAGCACGCATGCTAGGATAGGCCTGCAGAAGTGCAGAGATGCTATATTGGCACTCTGCTCGAAGATGACTGGCTATTTTATTGCTACTTAGTTATACTTTAATCATTGAGGTTAAAAAGAGGATGTAAATCACTATTTGTGTAATCACAAAACAGAAATTATAGCACACAGTAAAACACATTCAAATACACGCTCAATACTGTAGTAATAGTATACAAATTCATAATAATAACTCCAAAAATATTAATTTCCCTAATATTCGAAGATGAATTTAACTTTTATACACGTGTCGTGCTATTCTCCATTATTATTTTTCTCGTTTTTCTACAAACATCTATTACAATCCTAAAATATGTAAGTACGATTTCAGCTTGGATATCGAAATTTTCAACCACACGTGAATAATAGAAATGTCATCATTTTTGGTTAAAGTATTTTTGATGATAAAAGTAATTCTTTTTAACCTCTGGCTTGTCTGGCACACATTAATTACGTGATATTAGCGGTTGTTTTCTTTGTTTCAGACCTTCGTAGTTGTAAGCAAGGGTCGAGATATCTTCAGATTTTCGGCAACCGATGCCTTATGGATGTTAGACCCTTTTAATCCCATAAGAAGAGTGGCGATATACATCTTAGTGCATCCTCTATTTTCGTTGTTTATTATTACTACAATTCTAGTCAACTGTATTCTTATGATAATGCCTACCACGCCCACTGTCGAAAGTACTGAGTAAGTATCGAATTGTTTCTCTTTCATTCAATGTAAGAATTAGAATTATTTCGACCAATTTCAATTTGCAATTTTGAACTACCGTCAGACAATCAATACATATAACTTTATTAGGTTCTAGAACATTAGTAGAGTGCACGCTAGTTTCGAAATTGTTAGTGTTCGGCTAGTTATCGAATTGGATTTATATCAATATTAGATACTTACTTACTTATATATAAAAGTAAATAATACAATACTAGACATTACATCGTTTAATTACATAGTTGATTATTGGACAACATTCGATATAATGGCATTTGAATTTAATAGAAATCTTTTTGCGCTTTAGACTACATATTTACCAGCTGTATCTTCGTAATTAAGATCAAATTAACCCTGGCTAGTTCAACGACTTAAGAACATCAATAGAAATATTATAATATATTCGAGTTTCCACATTTAAATTTCATTTAAACGTCGATAATAATCAAAGATTGTTATCAATAGCGTTAGCGCATATTTAAATTGTTAAATTTAATTATTTCATTTATAATTTAACATCATGCGATATAAACCATTTATCTGCCGTCCATTTCAATAATTCCATCGACCCGGTTCAATAGAAACTACTGTACATACTATTTTACATTATAAGTATTTACTTATTAGTATTATTACACCATTCTTAGCCATATGAATCATTACAACTTCGAATACTGAACTTCCATTGCCCATAATACTTACTTAGATGTCTGATATATTTACAAGAATTTGATTATGTTGAGTGCGGTTCCTGAGCGAAGGTGAATTTTTGCAGAGTTATCTTTACCGGGATCTACACGTTTGAATCAGCGGTGAAAGTAATGGCCAGGGGTTTCATTCTACAGCCATTCACATACCTTAGAGATGCATGGAATTGGCTTGACTTCGTAGTTATAGCTTTAGCGTGAGTAGTAGAACTATTTTATCCAATTTTATTAGCAGTATTACTAAAGGTAGATTTACCTCTATATGTATAATTGTATTTGATGTGGCATTATAGTTTTATAGTCATAGAATTCTGTAAATCTGATTTAAGCTCAGATGTGTCATAATAACTTCTAATGAAGCGACACTGTTAAACAGAAATGAATGTCAACAGGGTATTTGTAAGGGAGATTTTTTTCTAGTGATGTTTAGTTATGTAGTTACAAGTATTAACGTAGACATTTTGGTTACGGATGTCTGTTTGCAGTTATGTGACGATGGGAATAGATCTCGGAAACTTGGCCGCTTTAAGAACGTTCAGGGTACTTCGAGCGTTGAAGACAGTGGCCATCATACCGGGTAATACATTTGTACGCTTATTTAAATACCTAGCTAGAATTTATATAATTTTAGGCCTTAGATAATTTTCGTAGTTCTTGTAGAATAAAATAATAGATGTTGATAAGTGTTTGAAAAGGATAACTGTAGTTAAATTAGCCAATTAGCACAACGTATGCAATACCTCTCCACGCTGGCAACGCATTACGCATTGAGAAGTCTCCATATGCAGCGGTAAAGGGACCAACCCATTGTTTACCGCTCTGTTTATTAAAAAAAAGTACATTGCTTATCTTAACATATAATTTATAAATTAACAACTAAAGATTGTTGTCAACCATAAAGTCTCCGTGCCCTTATGACAAATAATTAGTACTTTAAAAACGAAAGCACTTTATGACATGCTGATGCGTTATTACAGATTAGTCATATATTTAGTATTTCATGTGAATTTAATGAAACAAATGATTATAGTTAAATAAACCATAGATTTACAAACACATGAATTTCAACTCTAGTACAAAATTCACGAAAGAAGTGTCCTGAGTTTTTTCTTGTATAAACTTAGATACATTTTAGAAATACCAACAAACTAATTAAAACCCTGTGTATGGTAACAACAATGCCTAATTTAGCTTAAAAAAGTGTTAGTCTACAAACACTGATAACTAAAATAGTTACTACGGTTTTAATCTATTTTTGGTTCAGAACATTTCTAGTGCTGAATCTTTGCATAAAACAAAAAATTAAGTACGGTCAAGCAATCAAATGATCAAAACAAAAACACTCCCAAAACTATGAACTATCCAACAGGTTTGAAGACTATCGTGGGTGCTGTAATAGAGTCAGTGAAAAATCTGCGCGATGTGATCATCCTGACGATGTTTTCACTGTCTGTGTTCGCGCTAATGGGCCTGCAGATCTACATGGGCGTGCTGACGCAGAAGTGCGTCAAAGTATTCCCAGAAGACGGCTCATGGGGCAACCTTACCGATGAGAACTGGGAAAGGTTCTGCCAGAATGAAAGTAAGGAACGTCTCATGGAGGATGAGCCAGCGATACGTTGTATTGATTGATATATAATCTTACGATAGGGAAAAGTTCAGTAACCAACCATTTTTGGTAATGTATGGGTAAAGGCAGAAAGGGTTTTCGGGCCACAAACATTATTCTACTTAAGTGTGAAACATTTTACTCGTTCGATGAGCTTGAAGGAACATTGTCAGAAAATGACAGATTTTTACTCTAGTTTCTTGCTAGCTTATTTGTTGTAGTACCACATTGCATTTTATAACATCTATTTGTATCTTCTATCAAAAGAAACTGATAATCGTAATTTTTTCAGCCAACTGGTACGGGGATCCAGAAGCATATCCATTATGTGGAAATTCGTCTGGAGCTGGGTAAGTCCGAAAGTAATCTATTAATTAATAGTTAGTAATATATATTACTATAAAACTTGTAGTTTACAAAAAGGTTCATATTTTTATATTAGCAATTATTATGCAGTACCATAACATTTGTCACAATTTCTTCCCTCATATTTCCGTAAACAAATACAACTTACATTTATTACTAATTCCATTCGTCTTTTTCATTCCTTATGGTAATCCATAATTATTATAATGTTATTATCGATACAGAACATGCGAACCTGGATACATCTGTCTGCAAGGCTACGGCCCCAACCCTAATTATGGCTACACAAGTTTCGATACCTTCGGCTGGGCGTTTCTGTCGGCTTTCAGACTCATGACCCAGGACTATTGGGAGAATCTTTATCAATTGGTAAGGCATTGTTTAGATATATAAGATGACTGGTACTTATTTCGTAGATCTCAATCTACTTAGTCATTATTTGAGTCTCTGGCAAATCTACTAATGGATTATTGTTGAATTGTTAATTCTCTGTCAAGGTATTCTTAGTTCTATAAATGCTTAATTTGAATTTTATGATTATCATAGGTACTTGGCAATTTATAAGTAGAATTCTGTGGTACTTGGTTACAACGATCACAATAAAAAAAACACGTTTAAAATATACCAAGTCATTGATTTGATAAACAAAACAAAACGCGATATTATGTCAATGTCAATGAACATTACGTCACGAGTAGTACGTGCCAGATAAAAACAAGAAAAATATTATTTTTTGTCCATGATAAAACAGAGTAAATATTAATTTCATAGGTGCTAAGGTCTGCTGGGTCGTGGCATGTGCTGTTCTTCGTGGTGATCATCTTCCTGGGCTCCTTCTATCTCGTCAACTTGATCTTGGCCATTGTCGCTATGTCGTACGACGAACTGCAGAAGAAAGCTGAGGAGGAGGAACAGGCGGAAGAAGAAGCTTTGAGGGTAAGACGAAGCTTGTTGTACTTTTAATAATGTTCTGCAACGCAGATACGTTTTAAATCGCATGAATAAGGCTACGATAAACGACGCTACGACAAATTCGGACAGCTTAACGTATTCGTATACACATATTCGTATCTGTAATTGGCAGCTAGTTTGTAAGTATTGTATTGTTTTTCTAAGGGTTGTGGATTTTGTTAAAATAAAATCGCACCTCTGAAATACAGTAGATTACGTTACCTTTACTATTTGCCGTGAGTCTTTTTTGATCTTATGACCAAAAGACCAAAAGACCTTAAAGACCTTTTGGTCTTATGACCAAAAGAGATCACATTTGGCAAGGATTTCAAGAGCAAAAAAAAACACAGTGTGTAGCATATTCCCGTGTACAGGAAGCGGAGCAAAAGGCGGCAGCCCGGGCGGACAAGCAAGAAGCCCGTGAGGCACATGCACGTGAGGTAGCCGCCGCTGCGGAGGCCGCTGCGTACGCCGAGGCGCACCCTGCCAAGTCCCCGAGCGACTTCTCATGCCAGAGCTACGAGCTGTTCGTGAACCAGGAGCGTGGCGCGCAGGATGACAACACGCGCGAACGCATGTCGCTGCGCTCCGACCCCTTCCAGGACTCGGTGAGCACTCAGCCAACGCACAAGCCCGACTCGCACCACGACGCACGCCGACCCAGGAAGGTTAGCATGGTGAGTATATGCAACTACACGCAACACACACGGTTGCCAACCATTCAACTTCGATTCATTTCGATTTACTATCCCTCCACTAAAGCCTACTTGCCAACTTGGATTTCTTTTATTAATTTCGAGTGTATATCAAGTGTATTTTCATCACAAAACTTTTGCAAACTTTTGGTTGTTAAAAAAACTAGAATACCAAACAACCAGTTTGTTATCAATCAAAGTGTAACAGATTGAAGCAGAGTAAATCGTAAGTCTAATTTGATTCTTCTTTTTACATTTAATTGCAGCAAAAATGTAATTTTGAATTTTATTTTATACAATAATCGAAAGTTTTTTTTTTTTGTTTTTGATAAAGTAAATTAAAAGACCATAGATGAGAATATTGCTAATACTACTTTTTTCAAAAGTTACATTTTATATGCTGATACTTCAATAAGCAAAGACAAAATACCAAAGTAAATAATTCGAAAATGACCTACCTGTATCTTGATAAGATGTAAAAGTGAAATTATTTTTATGAAAATTGAGAATTTATAATATATATATATACTACATTAATATATATATATATCATAAAAATAAAATTATAATTACATGATTGTCTACTTATGATCAGATAATTTTATCTACAATCATGCTGAGCTAGCTCAGAGATATTAACAAAGTATTGGCTTAGTTACTTCGGAATAAGCATGACAAATAAAAGAGAAATTAATAAAAGATTAATTAAATTATTTGAAGTTACTTTGACATAAAGTTTTCATACTTCTGCCCCGTTCGTTAGGACTTGTTATTGAATGTTTGGCAGCTGATAATCTTTTCAACTTGAATGCTACCACGTTGCTTCAAAGCAAATAATGAGAATATACTGACACAATTTTTTCACTAATTATCATCATCACCATCATGACAGCACCAAGAACTCAAGTTGAAAAGAACACTTCTTATTAAATGTTTACTGCGAAGCTTTCTGTATTTCTCTTCCTGGCAAAATGTTTGCGCAAATATACAGAAAACTATGGGGAGAATTTCTTTGAACCAGAAATTGGACAACGAACACTTCCAATATGACAAGTTTACCCAATAAAAAAATTACCCAAAAAAATTAATTAAACTGTATATTTGCGAGATTAGATACAGCCTTCTTCTGTAATTGTTTTCCTTAATTTTGTGATTGTTATAATTTTCTATGACCTCAAAGACAAAAACGAAGAAATGCATGTCATTAAAATCACCGTTGCCTTTGTCAAGCTCACTGTTATCATTAAAATTAAATTCAGTAGGTACTCATTTGAAGAGCTCTACGAAATTCCCAATTTTTCAATAAAAACTAAGATGTCATAATCATTTTTGTTCGTCACCCTATGCAATTTCATTTATAGTACTTATTTAGCATGAATAAACGCTTGAATCAAATATTTAGTGGTAACATTATTTCCTCAATTAGATCTTTGTAGTGAATAAATTTAGTTATAACATCATTATTTTGTTACTTAGCACGACAACCGTTTTAGTTCCTTCTCGACAATTTTTACAGATGCCACTAGTAATGACAATAAAATGAAGAACTGCATGAATCGCATTAGGGTTTGCATTTAATGTGCATGACTTGCACGAAATGATGATGATTTAGTTCTCCAGTCTCCAATAATATTTCTTCGCTGGAATTACGATCATTCATGTTTTCTTTGTGGTTTCAATTTCGAACACATGATTAATTTATTACAAGAAAAAATTAACTGTTAAAACGAAAATTAAGGAACATGAACACGTGTAATGTAGAATTTTAAGGAATACTATTGGAGATAGGTAATCTATTGTCATGGTAGATTGTTTCTTTTGCAATTTGAGTGTTCCCGAACGGGCCGGGCTGAAACTGAACGTATCGGAGATGAAGAGGTAGGTTCAGTCAATCTATTTAATCTAAACATTGTTTAAAGATTCATGAATTTGTTAACAGACATTTATAATTCCTCAATTTTGATTTAGTTATATGCGGAGGCTTCGAATTTTCTTCAGTCAAAAGAACAGTCCTCATGACTATAGATGTAGATTAAACGAATAATAGCTATGGTAGGAGAACGTATACAAAAATGCATGGTACTCCACATTACTTACTTCATGTGTTTATAAACAAAGTTACTTGACAAACTATTGCTTATAGGTACTTATTGTCATTTTTCGAAGCAAATTTTTATCATTCTACATTCATATAATTAATTTCCTCATACTATGTTTTGTATTGCTTATTGCATCAATATTAAATTTGTGCATCAACATAATGACTTTAAAAAGTAATTTTGTTTTAACCACAAATTTGCTTTACTGCAACATTGATTTGTTTAATGTATGCCTTTTTGTTACTTTGAGTTAGTCATTGTGCATTACAGCCGTGCCTATTTCCGTCTTTTTTTCCTTTATGATTGATGCTAGATATTTTTGATCAACTTATGCTTCAATTAATAAATTCAATATTTTCTTTATGTATTGAAGGTCCCTCACCCTGAACGCATAAATAAAATCGGACAGTTGGCATATGGGCCACTGCGGGAGGGCTCACAGGTTTGTCCTTCAATCCTCATTGGTGTTTGTGATCCCATACCTTTTCAACAGGAATTACTTCGTTTTATTTAAACTCTTCTTGCTTAACTCTATTAATTCTGCTTTATGTAACTCTCTATATTTCAAGTCTACTTGCAACAATCCATGGTATGTAACAGACGAATTATACGCACCATAAAATACATTAATCGCTTTTATAATCTGCTTTTTGATCAACATAGCTACATGCATTGATGCAATAAGACCATCAGCGACACTTATCTTTACCTTCATTTCTTTCTTAGTTTCATTTCTATCTTTTTCTTACGTGTGTTCTACTCTTTATTTTTGTTTATCAGCACATGAAAGTAAAAAATAATCATGAATTAAGAGTAACTAGGATTACTACAGACAGCTAAAAGCCTCTGCAGCCGGTTCATTAGATACCAATAGTAATGATTATAAAGAAGGTTTATTAATCGATCTGAATTGAGGAAAAATATGTAACTACTAAAAATTAAGAATTGGATAATCGCATTTTTGTTTTTTGAATTTCGTTTTGAGATGGGATTGTGGTGCTGCAGGCTTCGTTATCACTGCCCGGCTCTCCGTTCAATTTGCGTCGAGGATCAAGAGGGTCGCACCAGATGGCTCTAAGACCGAACGGCCGGAACCGATATCCGCCTGGAGCTGACAGAAAGCCGCTGGTCCTGTCCACGTACCTGGATGCACAGGAACACCTGCCTTACGCCGACGACTCCAACGCAGTCACTCCCATGTCGGAGGAAAATGGTGCTATCATTATCCCTGTTTACTACGCTAATTTAGGTAAGTTGCTTAAGTTATACAATAGTTAAATTGATTGTTCTTTTATTGCCTCTTAAAAAGCCGACTTATTATAAATTGAGCCGATTATTGAAATCAAAATTCAAATTTTGTTCAAAAATCAGGAAAAATAAGCATATAAACTTCATGCTAAAAAAGAGCGCACTATTTTGTAATACGGGGTCATGCAAGGATCTTGTATCACACTGGATAGAGTGATTGCTTTGGCAGCGTGTCCACTTTCTGTTGTGACGTTTAGTGAGTAGGGAAGTGAAAACCAGTGCAGAATCTATCGATAAAAATGTACACAGTGTACAAAACTAAGAATTTGTAAATTAAGAACACAATGTTTGCAAAAATATGTACTTTATTGAACATCGAAACTCGTAATTGCCATGTAAATAGTACGAATATATATAGTATATATAGTAACTATGAAAGTTAATAAGTACACACCGTCTCCTAGTTTCTTTTATTCTTCCTAGTTTTTTAATTGACAGCCCAGTCATAAAACTAGATTTTTCAAAACGTTTTCAACAAAGTCGAGAGTATTTAGGTGGCTCCCAGTTTTCGCGCCTCACAGCCTTTATCCACTGATTTCCGATTTCCGGACATTTTGGAAACCTATAACAAAATGTTTTAATTTAATTAATTGTTTAACCATGACACAACATTGGTACAAATTATCATACATTTCAAGCCGCGAAAGCTTCAAAAAGATTAAAATTAATTATCGATAGAATACGTATCAAGCCGATTAAACGCGGAAAGGAATTAACGGTTCATGTTTCACTTAATGTAGTATATGTAGGATATTACAAGAATTATTATTATTATTAGATAAATATCGACCAAATATCGACAAAGTTTGAAACGTGCAGTGGTACTTCACTAGCAGGAACACGTAAAACAATGCATTTATTTATCTTAAATTAATGCTTAAATTCATTACTAAATAACACTGCGTGATAGTTGTATGACTTCAAACATGTATATTCTTTAAGTGAAACGAATATTTAGCTTTGATTCTGGTTATTTTAGGTAAAAAACGCTACAAAAGACTTACGTGTGAAATGATAATTCTGGATCTTTTACTCCCCCTTTCGTTGTTCTCGATGCACAATACACAGCACAACACGCCATAATGCCACTATGTATAACAATATTAAGTATTCACAGCGATATTTTGATCCAATTTGCTTTTTTAGTAAGACGGGTCGCAATGTTGTGACCGACTAGTCGGTCATAAAATGGACACAGAGTGCGAGGTTGCCAATCTTACAATAGCTCTCTCGCTTACTCTATGCGACGACCCGTGAAATAAAAAGAGAAACATGACAATGTGAACGTCGGAGCGGCAACGTCTCATGGGTCTGTCCAGTATGATGCTTCGTCTAAGGGGTCATGTATTGCATGTCACGCAAATTCTTTGGTAACACTTTGCGGGAAAGGAACAGCAAAAAATTACAAGATAAAATGTCAGAACATTATTTGCCGTTTTTTTTTTGGTATGCTTATAATATTAAATTCCTTTTTTACTAATCCTGTTTTTAAAAATTAATCACCAGTTAACTCTTCCTAACATAACATCTCAGAGCACGCAACTAATCATTTGCAATGCCCGAAATGGGCGACTAAATCTTGTGCATACACAGAATACACTTAGTAGTAAATTTGAATTACTACTCTATCAATAGCCGTATTCACACACTTCGCTCTAACCTAACCTACCCTACCGCAGGTGTGAGTAATCTTGGCAATGCCCACGTGCCCCTGCTTAATAAGGACTTAGAAATTTTCCTGGTCGCGTAGTAAAATGTAAATAAATAATTGTTGAATATCACACGATGAGTCGTGTTAATTTAAAACTGCTCAAAGTGAATTTCCAAAAATTTAAAAACGTTACGGCTATCTATCATAATATTTGATACAAATAAAGAAAAAAATTAAAAATAAAAATTTTGGGTTGTTCTGTCTTCGTCCCATCGGTCTCATCCCATTTATTGACTCATCTCAATCACGTATTATCAGCTCAACCTACACAAAAAATATTTTGTGCAAGTAAATGCAAATTATATTTCATTTCTTTTTTTGAATGAGGAGATTGGAACAAGCGATTTGCCGCTTGAAATAATGCCCGCTAAATATCATTATCATCATCATTATAACCAGCCAGACAGCCAGAAGACGTCTACAACAGAACAGAGGCGAGGCTTTCTTAGAAAATGGTGGCTTGCCATAATGCAGCCCATCCTCTGGTGGTTTTGGTCGTAGTTTAAGGATATACCCAGGTTTAGGACATACCCGGGCTTAGGACATACCTGGGTCTCATCAAATATAAAAATATTCTAAGTATAAAAACTAAAATTTTGGTATTGCTTGTAACGCTTAGAAGCTATAGCGTGTTCCTATTTACTTTTTTGGAAATTCACATACATTGGTCATATCTTCAACAATGTGAAAATGTGCGAGCGAGAGAATTGTAGACGGGAGTATGGGGCGTTTACATTATTTATAACAAGGTTTCGTCGAAATTGCATGCACGTATCAAACGCAGAGACAGTTGCCATGTAGGTAAGTTTCCACTTACGATAAATTATCACATTTGTACAACAAATATTATCGGAGTAAACCATCAATTTATAAAGTATTATCGGAGTGTGGTATCAATTGGTGTGGTGTCAATTGGTGTGGTATTTAGTAAATAAACGACGTCAAGTCCCGTAAAAATTGCTAAGTCAAGATGAATCAGCATATTCTATAATTGATAGCTATATTAATTATATAATTTAATCAATTAGTATTTAATACTATGGATATTTCCTCTTGTACAAAATTCACAAAAAAAGTGTTCCGATTTACGATATTTTTCCCGTAGTAGATACGCTTAAATACGCTTAAATAGGTAAGATCAAAGTGATACAGAGCCTATATCGTGATAACAATGCCTAATTAAGCTCGTTATACTTTAAGTCTAAATGCAAAAATTACTAAATAGTTTTTTTTTCCTCTTAAATTTTGGCTCCACACGTTGTGTATTTAGTCAGTGTCAAGTTTTGTAATATTGCAAGTGAAGTCAAATATTTCACAGTTAAAATAAGTCTCAGTCGTAGTCTAAGTCAAATAAAGTCACTTTAACACATAGAAATACGTAAAATACTATAATACCAACAATATGAGTTACTATATGTAGGTAATAGGTACTTATCAATTTAGATAAGAAGTTTTCGCAATCTACTAAATTAACTTATGGTTGCTAAGGTAGTTAACAGACCACAGACTAAGGAGAAAAAATATTCCTACTTGTAACAAAGAAACTTATGCTTATAATATCCTCTTTCTTTCTCGTTTGTTAGACGGCGGTCAGCGCCAAACAAGTTGTTAAGACGCAAATCAAACCGGTTTGAGAAGTCTTCAAATTGAGAAGAGAGAAGTGAAGTTCAAATTTCAAATTAAGTGTTTAAAGTTAATCTCTAATCTAATTAATTAATCTATGGATATTTTCTTAAAACAGAATTCGTCATAAAAACCCAGAAATGAAGAGGATACGACTTGATATTAACGCAAAAACGTACTCAATATCAGATACTTGAAACCAGAGTGCCAGAGCGCGTTTTTTTTCCAAATGTAAGATAATTTGTGTGAAATAAGAGCAGCGTTCTTATTTCTAGCGTCTTCTAGATGGCACTGCTCTTACTTCATACAAATCATGATCGAATAGGTTAACGCAACTACAAAAACTCGCACTCGGCACTCTGATTTCAAAATGTAGCCTTTGAACAGGGTTAATATTTTTAGTTGGCCTAAAATCTCTCGCGGTCAGCTTCCGCTTCTACCTCTTCGGCCTTGAATTACTCGATGGAGTAATTATTTATACTCGCACGTAACTAGTACAGTGTAGTAATCATCATGTCCCTTCGGCCGTCTAAGAACCGACTATTAAGGGGACACTACAGAAGCAAGACTTTTGAATAATAGGTATTTGTCAGATCTAATGCTGTCGCGCTATACCCGAACCACCGAGCTCCCGTTGTGTGAGTGTATACTGAGCATGCTAATAGTGTATCCCGCGTCTCCTCGCAATCGGCAAGTTAATATTGGTATTTAGGTAACATGGGAATGCGTTTGTATGGAAAACGTCGCCTAGTTTGGTCTTAATCGGGTCAAAATGAAATAAAAGGGAAGCTAAGGGCTTAACAACGTTTTTTCTACGACTTTTGCTAATTCGTTGTTTGTCCCAAGCAAAAATCAATTAAATTAGGAATCTAAAATACATTGACATTATCTGGATTCACGTGGATTCGCTTTGGAGCTGACATTGCAACAAAAAAATACAAAGATAGTTTTTTCTATACAATCTAAAAAAAATGGGGTATGTAATTGTACATAATTATATAAGGTTTTCTGAAAAGTCATGCAACAAAAGTTATTATGAGTGTGGAGCGTTCAATTTAAAATAACCTTGTGTAAAGACAAATCTAACGACATCTCGTAATCCAAAATTGGTCAAAACTTTTTGCCGGGAGGATGGCACATTGAAAGACACAAACATACGTACCGACACTACTCTTCTTCTGGGCAGATGGGTAATAAGGTAACATTTAAACTTTTCCAGGATCCCGACACTCTTCGTACACGTCCCACCAGTCGCGACTATCGTACACGTCGCACGGAGACCTGCTGGGCGGCAAGCCGCAGACCAAGGAGGCGAGGCTCCGGGGCCGGTCAGCCTCGAGGAACCAGAGTATCACCTCGCAGCCGCACGGCTACCCGCTCCCGAGGCAGGACTCCTCGCTCGCCTCTAGACCGCTCAGGGAATATGTGCGTTCATATGTTATGGAATGTAGCATAATCTTTACGAATGAGAATAGATATCTTTAAAATTTCTGTATGTAAATTACGGTAACAGTTTCATGGAGAGAAATGGTGGCATACTCGTAGATGTAAAATATATTTTCTGCACCATTTTTTTGGGCCCGCGGTTTTGCTCGCGTGGATAATCCTTCAGGAACCGTACTTTTCCCCGGAATAAAAATATATTTAGCCTATGTCACTCTCCGACCCTTAAACTATATCCATGCAAAAATTCAGTTCGATCTGTTGCTTTATTGCTGCGTGAAAGAAGAACAAACAAACCAACACACCTTCGCATTTATAATATCAGTAGGGAAGTAGGGATATTTTTGCGTTTGACCATATCCGACATCCCGACTTGTGATTGTGAAGTAGTCTGTAATAGAGCACGCTTACTTAGAAGGTTTTGCACAGAAGGTGACTTGGATGACTGATGTTTACGGCTGTTTTTCGCGTACGTTGTGCGTTGAAATATCGTTCCTACTTCGTTTCCTTTGTCAGAAATATATATTATTCGCAGATAAAAAACATTATTACCGTTATCATATTATTTGATTGTTACTGAATGAGTTTCCCTTTTGTCATATTATTTAATTCACGATGACATGATTATTATAGTCATCATCACTTTGAAATTTTTTATTATTTTATTTTAACAACAATATTTTGTAATTTTCCAGGATATGAGTACGACGGAATGTACGGACGAAGCCGGAAAAGTATTAAAACCTTCAAACGACAATCCGTTTATAGAGTCATCACAACAACCCAATGTAGTAGATATGAGAGGTAAGAACTAATCCATCACCTGCTAATCGCTTTCTATGTCCACACCCATAGTTTCCCAAAAATTAAAATATTTATTATGACAAAAAAAAAACATTATCAAACAATATTTATTTTCAGAATCCATAGGTAGGAAACATGAGTCAAAAAAATATTTGAGGTTTTTTTCATACTATTTGTTCGCCCCAGTCTGTGACCACGACAAGTCTTTACATTGCTACATATTGACGAGCCTCCTGGCTTAGTTGACAGCGCGTCTGCTTTGTGAGCAGGTGGTCCCGTGTTCGATTTCCAGCCGGGCGGCTGTTTGAAAGATGAATTTAAATATCTGCTCTCGGTCTGGGTATTAGTAGTGAGGAGCTATAAGTGTGAACCGTTATTTATTATTGCTACCAATTTGGTTCACATTCGAACTTAAAAAATTGTATTTGCTTGAATAAATATATATATGAAATTTTATAAAGATTGATTTAGCGGTCTGGTCTGGTGCTACAAATCCCGGAGCAACTCGGAAAAAAACTCATAACTTTTAAACCTAGTCGTTGGTCGTTGGTTTTAGCTATATTTCCATCAAAAATTGCTAAAAAACCCCCGCAATTAAACCTGTAAAAATACATTTAATTAAATTTTTCCACCCGTCTAAAAGCTATACTATGCAGGCAGACACGCATATGCATCAAACATATAACGTCGAGAGTTAAAATTATTCAAAAAGATAATTTCTTACCGGATTAATTGCTTATTATTGTTATTTAATATTATTAAGATCCCTGATTCAGCTATCTTGTCCTTTTTCAACTATTTTTAAATATAGAAAATACAGAGAGGAAAAACAAATCATTTAATATTTTTAAAATACCATTGACAACGTTTTATAGCAATTTTAAAAAAAAACGTAATATTTTTTAATTTGACGAAGGATAAGAAAAAGAGCTAGAAAAAAAAATCTTCCTCTTCGCCAAAATAAAAAAATTGTTACATGAAAGTTGCTATAAAACATTGGCAATTAATTATATTCTAAAGATATTATGATACAAAAATAATTACTTTATTCTCTCTGTAATTTTTATGTAAAAAATTGTTGAAAAAGTGCGAAGGAGATATCGAGAGTCAGTTTAGGGCTTTAAACTAATAGAATTTAATTATTCTGTCCGTCCGTCTGCGGACAGTATAGCCGTTCACGACAACGCCTGGCTTAGGTTGTCTACACATGGCCTGACCTGACATCGTGTGAAAGGGACAGCTAGATTTGAATTTCACGGGAGCAAAAGAAACAAACTATTAAAGTTATAGCTTCTCCCTTTCGCTCCCCCAGAAACTTATATATAGCCATCTCTTTCAAACGATGTCAGGTCAGGCCATGTAGCGAGGCCTTTATGATGAGTGAGCTTATAAACGCGAAAAAGAACACCTTCGTGCTAATAAACAGCTATCATTCTCTTCGCAACACCAACAAACGTATAAAAAGGAGTTTTGCCGGGAACGTGAAGAAGTCATGTCGCGTATTTGTATATATTTGTGTAAAAATGATGGATTTTTTATTCACTAAGTATTCGTGAACGTAGACGAGTGTTGGTGAATAGCATAATGTTATGAAACGTGACTCTTCTTGTTGTTTCCAAAACTCCATGAAAACCGCTAGTTAAGTCTCCACTTTACTGAGGCTAGACGTGGACTTGACCGTGACTTACTTTGCTTGACTTAGACTATGACTGAGACTTATTATGAAATATTTGGCTTCACTTGAAATATTAGCATAATTGACACTGGCTTAACAACGTGTGAAGCCAAATCATAAGAGAGAGAAAAAAAACGTTTACAAAAATGTAACCGCATCGAACGTTTGTTTGAACAGATGTTTTGTTTCGGACGCATCATAAATCTCCTGTTTAGATGGAATAGGCCAATCATGATGATAATTTAATTATATTGCTTACTACCTGAAAAAAAATAGCCTACCCCTACTAAGTAGCCTACTACTATGTCCGCCTCCTACCCTTCAGCTATATCAAAAAATCAGGTCGATTCGTTCAGCCGGTTAGCCGTGATAAACACCCAGACAGAGAGATAGAGATACATAGAGACATAGTTACTTTCACATTTATAATATTAGTAAGGATTGCACTTTTTGTACTAATATAAAAAAAAACTTTCACTTCATCTTAATATTCCTACAACTTTGTGTTTTAGATGTAATGGTACTAAACGAAATCATAGAGCAAGCCGGAAGACAGAGCAGACAGAGCGATCAAAATGGTAAGAACAATATAGAATTCAAATGTCGCTGCCTTCTTGTGACAACGCTCTGTGTCTTGTTGCATTTGTCCTATTCATTGATGTTCGATGTTTTATCGTTCTTGCTTTATTTAACAAAGTAATAGTTTTATACAGCTCATTAAAAACTACCAGGGTGACTAGCAGAGTGCAGTGACGCGCAGAGTTTCAACTGTCATAGTTCGAAATTCTGGGCAGCACTGTTTCGGGCATGCGTGGCGCTTACCATCAGGCTAACGACTTGCTCCTCTCGTTATTCTACTTTATATAAAAACTACAAATAAAACATGACACTACACTTCACACTTTTCCGGTATTTGCTCATTATGCAAAATAAACGCATAATTGGCAAAGATTTTTAATTATTTGTGGATGTCATTTACAATTTATGCCGTAACGTAGTATGATCACTCGTAGTTTTGTAAAATACATTTCGGTTCTGTCTCTGTCGGTACCATTACCTGAATCCTACACTAAGTTATATTTGACAGCACTAAAAGTCTCATATAATTAGTGCTATCAGATTTAATTTAGTTACTGACGTATCAGAATCGACACCTATTTAATCAGCACCTTCACTTACGCACAAACAAGCTGAAGAAAAAATGCTTTTACCAATCAATTGGAAGTACTTGGACTACTCATTACAAATTTACTATGAAAACTGACGTGGTTTTTACACATTTTGTTTTAATAAAAAAAAAACTCCCGGTAAATAGAGTCGGTTATTCCGACTATAGTTTCAATCACATCCTTTAATATTTCGGGCGCAAGGCAAGACGAGGTCGCGCGCGCGTAACTCTTATAGCAGTACTTGAAAAAGATCACCGGAGTCGGAATAACTGGCTCAATTTAGCGTGAATATTGAGTACTATTTTGTTTTAGTCAGATTTCTATTAAACTTATGAGTGCTTCAAATTTACTACACCTATTTTATAATCAGCCTTTATATTAGACATGTAATATTTCAGGTAATATTACGATGTCTTTTATTTTACTAACGATGAAAATATTTTCTTGAAGGACCTAAAACAATATTTTACTTGCATCTACAGAACAACTTAAAACAACGTTCATATTATAATAAATTTTGTTAGAACTCTTATTTGCATACATTAGTGTTGTGCAATGTAGTATTAATTTGCATATTTTAAGGTAACATTTATCATGAATCAACGTAGCTAATTAATTTTGTAGAATGACAGGTTACATAATGATTTTGTTGCTTAGTACCAAGTCTGCAAGACCCAGTTCTAAATATTTTTTAGTAACCGAGAACAGTAACTTATCATATTCCTTTCAAATCCGACAACGTTAGCAATTTTAAATTCAATAAACACCGGGTCGTCCTTTGATTGTATTCATAAGGTGTAAAAGCTTTTAACCTTTATTTTTTTATGAAGATACTAGCCTTGCCCCGCGATTTCACGGGCGTGAAAAATCCCTCAGGAACCGTACATTTTCCCGGGATAAAAAGCCTATGCCACTCTCCGACCCTCAAACTATATCCATGCAAATATTCAGGTCGATCCGTTGCTCTGTTGCTGCGTGAAAGAGGAACAAACACACTTTCTCATGTATAATATTAGTAGGGATGTAAAAAATAATTGTAATAGACACACACGCACTATGAAATACCCCGATAACTTTGAGTAATTTATAAATTTTTACATTTGCTTACTTATCATAAAATTACATCGATATTTTATCGTTATAGCTTTATGTGATTGTGCATGCTTTACTAGATGCTGTTTTAGTGGTTTTACTATTTGATAGTATTGTACCTACATAACATTAGGTGCTTCGAAAGATATTATGGGCTTCACTTCTGTAGTTTAATTTTAGTAGAATCATTGTTGTCTATCATGCGAGTACAAAAATAGTCAAAATATTGTGGAAAATATCAACTGAATCAGCTTTAAAAATTGCTTGTATCAGAGGAATATCACGATATTCATATTTTTTGGTCGTAAATTCGATTCAGCAAGCCCTTTAATTATCATTCATGATTGTATTCAGAGTAGCGTCGTATTGGAGCTTTGTCGCTAAGTTCGCGAGCTAGCGTTCAGCCACCGCTAGTATGTTTGATTTGCACTGGAATATTACCTAGCACTGAGATATTACGATCCCGATATGTATCCCAGGTTTGGTGCTTGCTAATCACGTTTTGAGTGCCACGAGTTTGTGCATCCGTTTGCCATGATAAATGACAACCAGCAAAATTACAAAAAATATGGATATTGGTGTTTAGAAACTAAGTTTTTTTTAAAATACCATTTCAACAAAAGAACCGGTGGGCATATTTTGCTTTTAATCTGATGGACAGATGGAGTACCGAGTTTCTTTTGTTGGAAAATGTAAATAATGAGCGAATACTAACAAAAATATTTCTCTCTCTCGTCACACAAACACACGCACTCCGCCTGGTGTAAACGGGACGCAACAGTGTCAGTGTACTACTTCCCAACAGCCGAAGACGATGAGGATGGGCCAACGTTCAAGGAGCGATTACTGGAGTTTCTCATGAAGGCTATAGACTTCTTCTGTGTGTGGGACTGCTGTTGGTTGTGGCTGGAGTTTCAGAAATATGTCGCACTGTTGGTGTTCGACCCATTCGTTGAGTTATTCATCACTCTGTGTATTGTCGTAAACACGCTGTTCATGGCGCTCGACCACCACGACATGGACAAGGATATGGAGCGGGCACTCAAGAGTGGAAATTACGTAAGTTTTTCCATTGTCTTAACCATTCAAACGTAATAAACGCACTCACTAACTAAGAGTACGTTTTGTATATTTTTCAGTTTTTCACTGCGACATTCGGTATTGAAGCGATGCTAAAATTAGTAGCTATGAGCCCTAAATTTTATTTTCAAGAAGGCTGGAATATATTTGACTTTATAATTGTGGCCTTATCACTTTTGGAGCTCGGACTGGAAGGTGTTCAGGGTTTGTCTGTTTTGCGTTCCTTTCGTTTGGTAAGTGTCTTTAAATATTTTCGCCATCCTGCATTTTAATAATTCATCTTTCTTCGAAGTCTTGTATAAAAACAATACATAGGTTCACCGATCTATTTTTAAATGAGTTATCCTAGTTACTTTCGTATCTTTCAAAAATATCTTATCATATCTACTTCACTGTAACGTCTTCAGCCTAATTTATACAGTAATTATTATTTCCTCTCCTGCCATGATATCCGAAGGAAACTCTTGTATCAAGTGTATCAATTGATCCATCATAATATTAATAAAACTCTTACTAAAATGTGAATGTCATTAATATGTATGTGGTGGAATATTTTCAGCTACGTGTATTTAAACTGGCCAAGTCTTGGCCGGCGCTGAACCTTATTATATCCATAATGGGTAGGACGGTGGGAGCTTTAGGGAATTTGACCTTTGTACTTTGCATCATTATATTCATATTTGCCGTGATGGGAATGCAGTTGTTTGGGAAGAATTACACAGGTTCTAATTTAAAAAAATTTAGCATCTCTAATTAACGAATTAAGCTTCATTATGATTATTCAGCTTCACACTACAGAACTTTTTACACTGGGCTTTTGATTGAACATTATTTTCATAAGGAACAAGTCTCGAGAACATGCTGTGGCTTTGTAACACACACTTTGGCTCGAACCAGCAAGAGCCGAGACATACACGTTATAAAGCTATGCCACGCGGCTTTCAGTCATAACCGTCATAATTTAAGCTTTGCATCGAGTAAAATAGATTTGACTTGCAGCTTTGCTTACGAAGGGTATTTTGATGCATCAGGCTGTCAGCTGATGGGATCTATGTGGTCATTAGGATTATCAAATGACATAAAAACAAATCTGAAAGATAACTGTTCAAATAAAAGCTCTCACTATAGTTGAAGAGAAACATATATATCCCACTCATTCAGAAATAAGTCAGTGCACATCGATAGGTAACTCGAGCACACATTCGCTAACTATAATAGCCCATGAATGTCGGCCCCGAACCACTCACAGAAGAAAAAATGATTGTGAGTGATTAGGGGTCTGTGGAGGAACTCCGCAGTAGCATAGGTGAAGCGCCGGTAAGCGAGCTTGTGTGACGCCTTGTTTCACAATTTGTAATTGCAGCTTCGAGTATTCAAATTGGCAAAGTCATGGCCGACACTTAATTTACTCATCTCTATAATGGGTAGGACAATGGGTGCCTTGGGCAACCTGACCTTCGTATTGTGCATCATTATTTTCATATTTGCGGTGATGGGTATGCAACTATTCGGGAAAAATTATGTGGGTAAGTGTAATTGGTGGGAGTCTTGCATGTACATTGGTGTTTGAAAATGTTGACTGTTGACGGTAAGGCGGCGGCGCCCGTTTTCTATTCAAACGTGTATTTCCACTTGACTAGCAATCGGTGGCTGATTGACTGATAAGAAGAATAAGCTAATGAAAGTCACGTGCTTGGAAGTCCAGTATAAAGATTTCTAATCATGCTTATCTTCAATGTTTTGTTAATTTCAATGAAGTTTATAACATATCTATTTTGAGAGAGCTATACAACTGTTTATATCTCTTTTTAATCCGCCACCGCACCAACGAGGTAGTTCATATTTGCGAATAACTTGTATTCATGGTGTATTATACTGTCACAAAGAGCACATCTAGTATTGATTTGAGTTGAAATACATCCTGTAGTTGTTTTAACTTAGAGTGTGAATCGTATTAGACATACGTCTCATAGTATTACTGCCAATTCGGTTCACACTTTAAGTCGGGCTCGCCGCCCTGTTTTAATAGTGAATATTGTGTTTATGTGCGTCACACTGTTGTGCTCAATTTTAGAGTTGATAAGATTTGACGTGTCCCTTCCAAGTGAGCCTGATATCCTAAAATATTTCTAATGCCCTACGTTGAAAAGGCGCCTCACTTGTGAGACATAACGCTAGCTTTTATATACCTACTTTCATCTTCCCTACTACGTTTTTGTTGACATTAACAGCGGTAAAATTTTAGTAAGTTTCTTTTAACAAGTAACGCTGTTGGTTTTACTATCCTTTGTTTACGATAATGCTATCTTCCTTTGATCTCAGTAGTATCAACTTCGCATGCCGTTCAGTGCCAGTGAAAGCTTCATTAGTTTATTTCCTGGATTAATATCGTAAAGTATAATAGAATCTATGAATAGCTGCATGCTTTTAGTACCACATGTACCTAATTATAGTATTAAGATAAGACCAAGGCCAAGTTTTTCTGCAGATTCTAAATACATTTTCAAAATTATCAGCTTAATTATTATTGCCTGGCGAACTTTACTTTGCTTCTCTAATATTTGAAATATTCACTTGACAAGACAGCCCTGAATGTACCACTTCGTCACATTTTGTAAGTAATGTATTTTCATCACATTTCTCATTTAAGATTCCTAAGTTTGTAACAATACCGTGAACGAAGAGTTGCATTCAAGACTTCACACAATGTACTTACTAGCCGTACACTAGTAGTTATTTGAATTTTGATTTCCGTGACAGTACCTACATTTTCTACTTCTATGTTCAGATTACGTGGACCGATTTCCCGACGGCGACCTACCGAGATGGAATTTCACGGATTTCATGCACAGCTTTATGATAGTGTTCCGAGTATTGTGCGGAGAATGGATAGAGAGCATGTGGGACTGTATGCTTGTCGGTGATGTTTCCTGTATACCCTTCTTCTTGGCTACCGTCGTCATTGGCAATCTTGTGGTCAGTACTTTACTCGATAATGTTGAAGTAGCATTATGACACACCCAATAGGATTTCTAAAATTTCAAAAAGAATTCTTATTTAAATATATTTACAAAAACATACTACTTTAAACCGTTCCGGTTAGAACTAGTTTTACATTTGTCAGGAATATTGTCATTTGTCAATGTTGTTTCCAGGTACTCAACCTCTTCTTGGCCCTGTTACTCTCCAATTTCGGTTCATCAAGTTTATCAACTCCGAGCGCGGACCAAGACACTAACAAAATAGCAGAAGCCTTCAATAGGATATCTAGGTTCACAGATTGGATAAAGAAAAACGTGGCCGATTTCCTGAAGATCTTGAAGAACAAGCTTACCAACCAGATAGCCATACACGCACCCGGTAAGATGTGTTTCTTTTCCAGAATTTAACGGCATGTCGTGTTTCGATGTTGTGACTACCTAAATGTTATAAAATATGTTTGGTGATAAAGAAAAATGTTACGAAATCCTATTTCCACGTCAATTAAGAATTTGGGCGCTTAAAAAAGTCCTCAAAATGCACCTTACTCCGTCCTTTTAATTGCATTGACTTTTAAACCATTTCCCGTTTTCTGTAAATGTCTTAGAAAATCCCTTTGATGTTGATATTAAATTGTGGCAAGATATATCTGAAATCGAAATATCGGAGCATGATGTCCGTACTGTAATAAAAAATTGTAAAGCATGGTGTTGTGTTATTATTTTATGTCGTATCGTGTGTTTCACTGTGCGTTGCCTGAGACCTAGTCCAAGTGTAGATCAGACCTTATGCCTTGTAATCTCCTTAAATTTGTTTTGATTCTCCGACATTGTGATATACCACTTTCCTTCTCATCATGATTGGATGTACTAAATGTTTGGTTGTTGTGTAGGTCCCGTGAAAAGTGTACTTACCTTACCCTGTATCTAATGGCTTATGTGTCTTTGTGCATGTAAAATATGTATGTTGTATAGGTAATTATCTACCTTACTTTGATATTGTACGTATTAAGTTAGAATATGTGCTTTATTGTTTATGTTAAAAACTATTAATTATGTACCGTATAAAATATGTTTAGATAACACTACACGCGCCACACGGTTTTACCCCTGTGGAAAATTCTACTGGAACTGTAGCGTTTTTTGTATGATTACAGTTTTAAGGCCGAAGAGTGACTTAAGCTACTTTTTACCCCGAAAAAACTACAGTTCCAGTTCTGTTGCTCTCTTGTAACTGAAAGAGGAACTTTCGCATTTATAATATTAGTAGCGATACCTACTGCTTATGTGTCGGCTTAAGTAGACCACCTACTTCGTAAAGACATCTTGTTAATCAGCGAGTTAAGTTTTCCTGCCTACCTGATTAACTTTTTGGTTCTGTTTCTATTATAATTTGCTCTTACTTAAGATCTATGGATGCGCATTGCATTAACTATTTAAGCTTTTTATTTTTGTTTTAAGGAAATTAAATAAATTTCCGATTTTGTCTGTCTGTATATCCGCTAACTGCTCCTAATCCATGCAGCCGATTTTGATGCGGCTTTCACCATCAGGTTGATAATTTTTCACGGAAAGTTTATATATATATATATTTTTTCTAAATTACACCTTTACGAACTTGTAGAAGGTATAAAATTAAGTCGCTTTCCGCGTCTGTCTGTATATCTGCTAACTCCTCCTAAGTCACGCAACAGATTTTGATGCGGGTTTCACCATCAGTTACATATTTTTCTACGGTAGGTTTATTGGATATAATTTTTCTAAGTTACACCCGTGCGAAGCCGGGGCGGGTCGCCAGTATAAAACAAAGATTCTTTATGAAAATACATCATACACTCCTTCATGATGTGTTACTTTTAAGTCACCTTCTTTAAATGCATTTTATACAAAACATGATCATTTAATATTAGTATCAAAATAGCAGAGCGTAAGTTGATACAACCTGGTCTGATTTCTATGCTTGGATGCTGTCGGGACATCGCACAACACACGGTGGGACACGAATGCCATACGTAGGCTTAAAAGCGGCTCTGTGCGGCCGGTGTGTCTCCTCAGAGCGGGTTGACAACGAGCTGGAGCTAGGAACCGATCTGGACGACGCAGTGCTTTACAAAGACAAGAAGCTCAAAGACCAAGTAGAAGTAGCAATAGGTGACGGAATGGAATTCACGATACCAGGTACTAACATAGGTAATATTTGATTTGTATAACGCATCCCGTACAAAACAAATAATAATGACTGTTATTTTTCAGGTGACAATAAATATAAGAAAGGTAAAGGCATTCTTATGAACAATATAAATGCAATAACCGACAATCATAGGGATAATCGATTAGATTGTGAACTTAACCATCACGGGTATCCAATACAGGTAAATGAGAAACGAATCATACCACACATTAATGTTCAATTTACAAATGCACTTATGCACAAAGTGCTTCGTATTTCAGGATGATGACACGATAAGTCAAAAATCGTATGGAAGTCACAAGATCAGATCATTCAAAGATGAGAGCCATAAAGTATCAGCAGATACAATAGACGGAGAAGAAAAGAAAGATGCTAGTAAAGAAGATCTAGGATTGGAAGAAGGTGCGTACTAAAAGGGAAAATAATTGGATTAACTGAATAAGTTAAGAACGATGAACGTAAAAGTAAAAATAATCAATTCAATAATCGTTTTCTTCAGAAATGGTAGAGGAAGAAGAAGATGGCAAATTAGACGGGTTAAAAGATATAAAAGTGGTAGCAGACGAAGATGTTGTAGACGACACTCCTGCTGATTGTTGTCCAGATCCGTGTTATGCTAAGTTTCCGTTCCTTGCCGGGGACGACGAGTCACCATTTTGGCAAGGATGGGGCACTTTGAGGCTAAAAACATTCAAACTTATAGAAAACACATACTTCGAAACGGCTGTGATTACTATGATTTTGCTCAGTAGTTTGGCTTTGGTAAGAAATGTTGTTAATATGTTAATTTACAAATGATTTAGACAGGTCATAGGATATGAGAACTGTATTTTTTTCGTACAGGCCTTAGAAGATGTTCATTTACCACATCGGCCGATTCTTCAAGATATCCTGTACTACATGGACCGTATCTTCACAGTCATATTTTTCATCGAGATGTTGATCAAGTGGCTCGCCCTGGGCTTTCAGAAATACTTCACTAACGCATGGTGCTGGCTCGATTTTATTATTGTCATGGTAATCATCTCTATACTTTTTTTAAATTAGTTTTAGTACTGTATTTCTCTTTTAGCTCGACTGTTCAGAATGGTAATTATCCTAGCAAACTAATGATAGTTTTTTACAGGTTATAAGTTGTATGTTATTATTTTTGTATGTACCTACAATCCACATAGTTTTAGGTGAATAATTTAGAAATATGAGATTTATATGTAGACATAAGATGATAAAGTAAATGATAAGTGGTGTCACGTTAGTTGTCACTCGTAAACCACGGTGCGGTGATGGCGGGTGCCGACGACATTCCTGCGTTCCGCTCCATGCGCACGTTGCGCGCACTGCGGCCTCTCCGCGCCGTCTCCAGATGGGAGGGCATGCGCGTGAGTACGCGCCGACGCAGCCATTGTCACGCTATCCATGTCGATACCGTTGCGATGCTCATTCACTACCTCTGTTCTAGTATTTCTATGTATAGCTGCAAACTGTAAATGGGCAACGCAACTCGAAGCGTGCGGCTTTTTTTGTTCGATGTCTGTGGCAGCGGAGACTACGACCGGCCTCACCTCGCTCTCGATGTCGTACTCGTAACGTACTGTCTGTTTGTGGTTCTCGCTTCTGTGTAACTGTCACCGCGACCCTGCTATTATCGATTTCTCTATAACCCGAAGATCGATTATCGATTTCTCTATATCCCTTACATATTTCGGACTTGAAACCATTTTCAAGTGCATGATCAAAGACTGTGTGCTGTATTACTATGATACATAAACTAATGTGCTGTTTTCTGTATTGTAGAAATGAACAACAATATCATAAAACTTTTGTTATAACGTGAAAATGGCACATCATTTTGAATGCTGTCAATCAATGTTATATGCAGCTGTTATTAATAGCTATTCCATAACTTCCTATACCCCGACTTTATTTAGCTTATGACGGAATATCTGAGGAATGTGAATGTGCAACGTTTCTTTCGCGATCTTCTGTTTATTGGTTTTAGTGTACAATCTTTCAACCTTTTGTAACTTGGAAACATTATCAATCGCTGATTTTTTCTGTAGGTATTGTCTTCCAAATCATTTATGAACATCCTTTAGGTTTGATAGTTATAGATGCCGGTCGTGAGTCGTCAACCAGCGGGTTTAATAGTTATTCCTTTTATCTGTGGTAATTTTGTTCCGAATTTTTTTGAGATACCGGCAATCAATTTATAAAATCTTACTATGTTATTGATATAGAATTTCAAAATACAACCCTTAATTTCATCAGGTCTCGCTTATAAACTTCGTAGCGGCGCTTTGTGGCGCCGGTGGCATTCAGGCGTTCAAAACGATGCGAACGCTCCGCGCACTGCGGCCGCTCAGAGCCATGAGCAGAATGCAGGGCATGAGGGTACGTACCGCTCTGCAGACCTGATAGGCGCAACCCCAGTTCATTGCTCGACCACTCTACACCAGCTCCACACTCTCACATTTACATCTTTTAACAACTTCAGTGCGCTCATCAACATTTTATATCAACACCGACAATTTTACCCCTCTTTTTCTATATTCTGCATCACTCATCCGGATTTTTATGTTTAAACTGTTCTTGGAGAGTTGTTTGGTCATTGTGGCAGTAGTATTTTATCGTCAACTATTAGATCATCATTTCGTGGTCGACGGTGGCACCCCTGAATGGCTTAGAATCATCACTTTCGTCATGATCCTCTTTTAGAAATCGATTACTGGTTTTATTTTTGGGATAATTTGTAAATTTTTCGCCCACTTTTCTATAGATTTTCATTATTGTTACTAGCTAATTACTTTTTTACATTACTTAGATATTTGGAATGCTAATTTAGATTCTGCACCTTAGATTTGATCTTCTTCTTATATCGTCGCTCCACTTGGACATTGGCATGTATTAGCCTTTTTGGATGGTTGTTAAATGGGGCAAGGTAAGAACTTAGCAGCAATTTTTATGTCGCTTTAATTCTATATGCTTTGATGTTGTATTAATGAATAGTAGATATCGTTTGAGTATATTTATCAGTAAAATCACAGAAACCTTTAAAAAATGAATTCACCTCACTATCCACGCTTTAGTATATTTTTCGCAAACTTCAAACCAGCAACAAGCTTTAACTGGTTACATTCAATTAAATGCCAAATGCGCAAAATAATTTTGTTTTCCTTGACCATCATTTTACTAATGAGAACTTTCATGTACAGGTGGTAGTGAACGCTTTAGTGCAAGCGATACCTTCCATCTTCAACGTGCTGCTGGTGTGTCTCATCTTCTGGCTGATTTTTGCCATCATGGGGGTTCAGCTCTTCGCTGGAAAATACTTTAAGGTAAAATTTTACTTTGTGTAAATGTTTTTTTTTTTGTGTACTAAAACTGCGACCAGAACCACCGCAGGATGGGCAGCAGCATCCTCTTAGTAAATGGTGAGCGTTCTGCGCTTGCCAAGAATTATGGCACTGTGCCAGCTCCAACTTAAGGGGAGGCTTTTGATCAACATTGGATACGTATTCTGGCTTACGGTGATGTTATTTTTTATTTAGTTTTAAGAAGTATACTGTTGTTGCTGTGATTACTGTTTAAACAGCCTAATTTATAATTGTGAACTTTTATATCTGGTCACATTTCAGTGTGTGGACTTAAACCATACGACCCTGAGTCACGAGATCATCCCAGATAAGAACGCCTGTGTACTTGAGAACTACACTTGGGAGAACTCTCCGATGAACTTCGACCACGTCGGCAAAGCGTACCTCTGCCTCTTCCAAGTAGCTACCTTTAAAGGCTGGATACAGATCATGAACGATGCTATCGATTCTAGAGAAGTAAGCTTTCTTTAGTTTTTATATCATACTTTTTTTCTTGTTATGTTTATTGCTGATTTAATTGTCGAGAGCTTGTTGATGTCTCTGTAAGACATGAGCTTAAATACTGGTATTGAAGACACGAGATTATAATAGCGGAAACCAAAGGAAATTATGCGTAGTTTTAAATTTGAAGATGTATATGAAACTGATGACGCCAAACTATCAACGTAATCATAATAATAACACGAATCAATTTATTTATTTATTTATTTCATTAGTACGGTATTAAAGCAATTACACTAACTACATTACAATTAGATACAAAAAAGCATTAAGAATTAAACATTAAGTAATAATAATAATATAAAATAAAAATCAAATGAACGCGTTGTTCTATACGAAGTACCTCAAGGGAGCGTAGTAGGACCGTTACCATTTTTGGGTTACATGAATGATTTTCCCTCGGTAACCTCAAACCCTATGACATTATTTTCTGACGACAGCGCGAACCTATTTATTGGTGTCAAAAGTAATAGTGGCACTAATTAAACATTGATATCTCTAATTCAAAGGCTAAATAAGAATAATTTAAAAAAATATTGACCGAGTGAGCAAAGCGAACGAAAATCTATGCCTGTCTATCTGTCTATGTCTTTAACTGGCAAAATTTGCTTTCATCTGTCCGTATGTTGGTACTCGCGTACAGGTCGTATTTTTCAACCAATCATGACGAAACTTGGTGTAGGTTCGTAGCTATTGATAATGAATTGAAATGGAAACTTCACGTAGGCGATGTATGTAAAGGGCTTTAAAGGACATAGTATGCCCTCTCGAATTTGAAGAGTGGTTGACAAGCAAACTTTGCTTTCTGCTTATCATCCACATACGGCCTCAATCTTGCGTTAAGGTATAATCATTTTTGAGCAATTGAACTGACAAACAAGAAGCTTTCAAAGCTCAGAAAATATGTGTACGTGCAATCTTGGGAAACAGACAGATTCGTGCCAAGAACATTTTAATAAATAGATAGCTAATTTTATAATAAAATTTAAGTTTATATAATATAAATAATACTGACAATTATAAAAGTTGAGAATGATATTAACCATTTTGAAGTATTGAATTATTAATATTGAAAAATTATTATTAATTATTGACAAATTCAAGACGAGTATAGATCCTAAATAAAGAGTTATAATCTGCATAACATATATGTTGACTTAGTTTAGTATTTTCACATTCAATGATAATTTAACACAGAATTTTCCTATTATGGATAAATGCATAAGCAGATAAATAAATAATTGTTATTTTAATACGTTTTAGGTAGTGTTTAAAATTATAAACTGGTTCTGATTTATTTTTTTCCTGCTACTTGCATTCTATATGTAAGTTAGGGTAGTGCATTAGTCACAATGTAACGCAAGTAATAAATGAATATGAATATTTTAAATGAATAACCTTTTTGTTTTAATAAAACGGAAATACTCCTAATACTAAGACTAAGACGAGAGAGAATGAGATCGAAACTATAGTCGGAATAACCGACTTAATTTAACGAGAATAATCCCGTTTTATTAAAAAAAAATGTGTCAAAACCACGTCAGTTTTCATAGTAATATTGTGACCTTATTTCGATTCGTCTCTCAAAAATCAAATGTATTTCTCTTCAGGTGGGTCGTCAGCCAATACGAGAGACCAACATCTATATGTATCTGTACTTCGTATTCTTTATCATATTTGGCTCTTTCTTCACTCTGAACCTGTTCATCGGTGTGATCATCGACAACTTTAATGAACAGAAGAAGAAAGCCGGCGGTAGTCTCGAGATGTTCATGACAGAGGACCAGAAGAAATACTACAATGCCATGAAGAAAATGGGTTCGAAGAAACCTTTGAAAGCAATTCCAAGGCCGAAGGTACTAAGCACTCACATCAACTCGCATCTTGTCGTTTTTAAATATTTTATGTTGAAGTTTATTTAATTGACTATCTATCAGCTAGATAGCCTGTATAGTGTGTAGGTACTGAAGTTGAAGGGTAACTAACATTCATGTTTTTATTTCAGTGGCGTCCACAAGCTATAGTATTCGAGATAGTGACAGACAAGAAGTTCGACATGATCATTATGTTGTTCATCGGGTTCAACATGCTCACGATGACGCTCGATCACTATCAGCAGACTGAAACGTTCAGCACTGTCTTAGACTATCTCAATATGATATTTATCGTGATATTTAGTTCCGAGTGCCTATTAAAAATATTCGCCTTACGGTATCATTACTTCGTCGAACCGTGGAATTTATTCGATTTCGTCGTAGTCATGTTCTCTATTCTTAGTGAGTATTAGTTTCATTTGTTTGAATGTTAATGTTACTTGTTCTGGACCTTGATCTCATATCAACTTTTGTTCGCAGGCTTGGTATTGAGTGATATTATTGAGAAATATTTTGTATCGCCGACTCTATTGAGAGTAGTGAGAGTAGCTAAAGTAGGTAGAGTCTTGCGACTCGTCAAGGGCGCCAAGGGTATCCGGACGTTGTTGTTCGCGTTAGCCATGTCACTGCCAGCCCTTTTCAATATCTGCCTACTTCTGTTCCTGGTCATGTTCATCTTCGCCATCTTCGGGATGTCGTTTTTTATGCACGTCAAAGACAAAGGTGGCCTCGACGATGTCTATAATTTTAAGACTTTTGTGCAAAGCATGATTCTTCTATTTCAAGTGAGTATACGACAAAACGAAAATAATTTCACGATTTCCGAACCATTTTTCAAATATACAGCGTGTTGTGAAACCCCTGTTCAATCCGCGAGAATGTCAATCAATACTAACTAGTAGTTTGCGCCGACCTGAGACCTCGCGAACCCTGCAACTTCACAGCCCCTAGACCAATTCTGCTCATATTCGTACTTAAAAATTGTATTGAAATTAAATACTTGCCTACAAAATTTCATTAAGATAGGATCAAGGCATAGCAAGTTATTCTCAAACAAATATACATACTTCGTTCCGCTTGGTCAATTAATGAGGATACTTACCTTCATAACTCGGACAGGGTTTTCAAAATCGCTGTATTCGTTCAGATAAAAACGTGTCTCGTAAACCTGACTTATAAATTAATTATTTTTAAATAAATACATAACAATTCGACAGTCAGGTAAATCTAACTTCGACAAAGATAATCCATCCGAAAAATCCAACTCGGATTCGTTCGGGAAATTGCATGATATCTTCTCGTCCAAAATCCCGCAGTGCCTCAAGACAAGGGTCTTCAACCAATGTGTGTTGCCAGTAACGACATATGGAACTGAAGCGTGGTCCTTGACTACTGGCCTCAGAAAATGTCAGAGTCACACAGCGGATAATGGAGAGAGCTATGCTCACAGTTACTATAAAACTCGAAGCGAGGATATTCGCCGACGAACCAATTATACTATTCCCCCTGAGACAATCTTCCTCAGGGGGGAAAAGTAAACCCTAATCTAAAAAATACCCTTTTCATTTTGGATACTCGCAATGTTATGGTGTTATGGGTATAAATAATCCTGGAATGGCTGTATGTTTGTCAGATGTCGACGTCAGCCGGATGGGACGGCGTGTTAGACGGGATTATTAACGAGGAGGAGTGCGACCTGCCGGACAACGAGCGCGGCTACCCCGGCAACTGTGGATCCGCCACCATCGGCATTACATACTTGCTCTCCTACCTCGTCATCTCCTTTCTCATCGTCATCAACATGTATATCGCCGTCATCCTCGAGAATTACTCACAGGTCAGTACCGAAGCCATTCGCTGACTTAATGAATACTTCGATCAGTAAGTAGTATAAATCAATATCATCTTCGATCAGTGTGACCCGTGTTATGTTTTCTGTTTTTCTTGCTTCGTGTAGAAAAATCTAGTGTTGTCGTTTGTGTGGGCACACAAACATCACCTTGTTACCTTTCTCCTTCGGCATTTTCAGGCGACGGAGGACGTGCAAGAGGGTCTTACGGACGACGACTACGATATGTACTACGAGATCTGGCAGCGGTTCGACCCGGACGGTACGCAGTACATCCGCTACGACCAGCTGTCGGACTTCCTAGACGTGCTCGAGCCGCCACTGCAGATACACAAGCCCAACAAGTACAAGATCATTTCGATGGACATCCCCATCTGCCGCGGAGATATGATGTTCTGCGTGGATATCCTCGACGCGCTGACGAAAGATTTCTTCGCGCGCAAGGGGAACCCCATCGAAGAAACGGGCGACCTGGAACCGGGCCGGCCCAACGAGGTCGGCTACGAGCCTGTGTCGTCAACTCTCTGGCGTCAGCGCGAGGAGTACTGTGCGCGGCTGATCCAGCACGCGTGGCGGCGGCACAGGCGCGGCGGCGCGCCCGACGAGGAGGGTGGCGGTGCGGGCGTCGCAGGCGCCGCCACCGCCGTGCTGCTGGACGCAGTGACGCCCAATGGCCACCGCGTGGTGTTGCAGGGCGGCGGAGCGGCGGCGCGTCCGCCCGAACCCGCGCCGCCTCCCGCGCCCGTCTGACCCGCGTTGGCGCTCGCGCTGCTCCCGGCGCTGGTGGACGACGCGCCGCTTCCGCTGCCCGCACCGCTGCCCGAGCTCTTGAGCCCGCCCACTCGCACTTAGTTCCGTTGCTAGACGTTCCGCGAGCGCTGGAGTGCGTGCTGCGTGCGAGCGACGCGAGCGCCGTCCCGGCGACCCGCCGCTGCTCGATCGCGCCCTTTCTTTCGGACCTCATTCTTTCGCGTTTAGAGACGTTCGACGGAGTGTTTTATATTCGCGTGGCCGAAGCTTTAGTGACGTTTGTTTTGCGACCGATGTTGGCGCTCGTTCACCGTGTTCTGCCGTGTTCCGATTCGTGTCCGTTCGTTCGTGCGTCGCTGCCGAGGACCTGTCCCCGAGGACTCAATCGGAAGGAATCGTATCGCGAGCGTGCCCTTTTTTTATCGTCATTAGGTGTAATGTTAAGGTATTTGGATAATATTGAGAAAACTCTAAAGCTTATTTTTGTATTCGACGAAATCACTGTCTATCTGTAAAATTCTAAAACGGAGCTCTATTGATAATTATATTTTTTTTTATATAATTGTGTTAACGACTGCGAGACATCATTTTTCTTCCCCGAAATGGTGTGTCGCAACTCGCACTGTACCTAATGTTGTTTTGTTCGGTTTGAGTGTGGCGAGGCGACGCGAAGCAGCATTCGCTTCGTTAGTTTGGCTTGTCGCCGGCGTCACGCGCCGGTCTCACGCGGAGCAATCGATGTAGCACTCGATGGTTTTATATTCACCTCCATTTTATTATTGTACCTACTTACATAACAAACATCGTCCGCACGTCCGGGCGTTAGTGTAATCGTATGTAATAGAAGCTTAAGAGAAGCGATGGCTACGCCGATTCATATCAATTTTGTCCGTATAGTTTTAATAGTTCCAATTTTGTAAGCTTCTCACCATAACGAGGCGACGCCGAGTCGCGCGGGCGAGGTCGCGAGACCTCGAAGCTAGGAGACTTTAGAAGAATTTTTGCAAATTATATCTATGTAAGCTTAACAAATCAGCTGTGAAATCGGTACCAGGATTCACTTCCGTCCTAATTCAGTATGCATCATAGGAATCGAGCCATTTTATGTAACGCGCACTTTCCACACCTAGTTAATGTAATTTCCTTCCCCTGAATTACATTAGGTGTAGAGAGCGGACGGCGGCGCACCGCCGGCTTTCCCCGGCGGCGGCGTGCCGCGCCCCGCCGCCACTGGCGCCGATCGCGCCGCGCCCCGCGGCCACTGGCGCCGACTGCGCCGCGCCCGCTCCGCTCCTGTAGGCACTGGAGCGAGCACCGGCGCAGCGGCCGATCCACTCCTTAGCCAAGCGTCAAGTCGACAGCACAATTTAGAATAGAACTTTATAATAACTTTATACAATGCTGCATTTGTGACTGAGCACGCGAGGATGCGATCCCGAGTTCGGCCAGTGGTCTCATTTGGAGAGCGGACCCATAAACTAGAACCTGTATCTGATAATTGCGAGCGGGCTGGTACTGCTTCGAATATTGCTCTTGCAGATTTAAATTTCGACAGTGTCGATAACGCAACGTTCATCCGCATCACACAAGCGATATCGGCTACTTGAAGAAATGACCGTACTTAGCAATAAGATATTATTGATATACCTAAGAGATCGAACGTCCCTTACCGAGTAAGGTAGATATTATTGAAGTATTTTTTGTTTTTCGAGACATCGCTCTAGATAGACGGAATAGTGCAGTCGTGATTCAGAATCCGAGCGAGCGTGGCTGGCGGCGCTTCCGCGTGCTCAGTTTGTGACAGTACTACTAATTCTATCATGTGCAAAGATACGCAGCCTAGCCCATAGTACTGCAGTCACATGGCGAGCGGAAGGGTCAGCGGCACATCCGCAGGTACGAGACAGTATCGTCTTCTCTTGCACAACAGACATTACATTTTTGTAATTTAACTTTGAAAGTGGTCAATTTCTACTACTCTGTAAATATTGAGAGCTTATCGCCGGGTAGATCCCAAACCGCACGTCGCAACACATATTTTCTCGTAACTATGTACCTATTGATATGAGCGAGTAACGCAGCAATACGTAATAAGCTTGAAGCAATAACGTGTGCTCGACGAGAGGTTTCGCTTTTCGTTAACCGTACGGAACTTTTCGCCGAATAGTTGTGCGTCGATCCTTTTACAATTCGTTTTACATAAAATGTGAAAGAGTCATCTGAAGTGCGAGACGTTTTCTAAATGTTGCAAATTTTAAGGAGTCAATGTATCGTAAAGTAAATGAGACGCTTACCGTTTTGCACATATTTTGCAATAACTATGGTTACAGATTATGTAGATACATGTTGAATGGGAGCGCGGAGCGTGCGTGGGCGATCTTCCCCGTCGCAGCGCACGAGCCGCGCCCGCGCCCTCGCGCGCGACCAGCTCTGTTCGTACGCACGCGAGCGCGTTCACGGCGCACCGCCGTCGGACCCGGGCCCCGGAGCGGTCACAACACCACACACACATATTACATTTTATAAGATTACGCGTTAAAAGACTGATCGAATTAGGAATATCTTGATGGTTTGCTCTAGAATGCGTACAGGAATATTTTATGTCGTGACTTTGTTAATATTAAGTGTAATAAAAATTGTTTTAGCATTAGAGACGCTGTTAGCCGCTAGTTTAACGAATCGTACTTTAATATTAACTCTATCACGATGGGGTTCTTTTCTTCATCGTTACATAGGGACTCGTCGTATGACAGTAGTGGAAATAATTGATTCGCTATAATCGCTTCGAACGCTGGATATGGCATAAAATTGGTGTTAGGAGTAGTCCCAGTGATTTGCTTTAGAAATCTAATACAAAATCTGTAAGTTTTCAAAATATTCAACTTTTCCTGGTAACTTCTTTTAGATAGCAGTGGCTTGAAACCGCTCCGGCTGGCTTCTAATGTAAGACGTACGACGAAAGATTTATTGAGTTATTTCCTTTTGGTAAAACCAAAGTTTACTTACCTACTATTAGGCATATTTGCACAAAAAAGTTGTGTTTAATTAAGTTTAGACAATAAGTTATGATATCAATTGTATTGTTTATTTATTTTAACTATACTTATGACAAAAAAGTGAGTTCAGTTTGCTGAATGATAGCAGTTTAATTGAATATTTATTATATATATATTGTTGAAGTTTGTACAAAATAAATTAAGTAAACGATAAAATATAGAACTTGACTGCTTTACATGATTGTTTTATTTTACCGAAAACGTGTGCCTATGTTTCTAAGTCTCTTCTACCGTACCTATACATACCTACCTCCTACTACTTACAATCGAAGTAATCGGTAATCGGTACTAGAATCGAAATAATCTGTAGTATCTCCGTGGTCACTACAATGAAACGGTGCTGTCTATTTTTATTTACATTTTTATTTCATTTTAGATATAAAAAATTTGAACTATACATTTTTTAGTTACATTTTATAAAGATTTTTTTGTTATAATTACCTACCACCCTAACTAAAACAGGTTAAATAATATAGTCTTTATCCACTTGTAAAATTTGGCAAAACATTTCCGAACTAGCTGAGTTTTATTGAGCCCTGAAATAAATAAACGATAATACATTTACGTGATAAATTTTAGATATCTTTGTATGTGAATAGGAAGATTGATAAGCGGGCCTAACAATCCTAACATGCGCACCGCGACAAAATCTCTACTCTTTTTGTTGTGAAAAAACAACAACAGCTGCGATTCTGTATACGTTTATCTCATTATCGCATGACATTAAGAGTAGAGAAAATTTCCTAGTACGATGGAACGAGACAAAATAAGAAGAAATATAACTATGAGTCTCTCTCGCTCTCTCTCGTTTGGGCGGCGACAGCGGTGCCGCGTTCGTAGGTCTTTTAATATGGCTAATAAAATCAATTGGGATAGGAGAAGTAGGTATTAATGTATACTACTTTTCTATACTACTTACTAGATAGCTACAATGTGAGGGACTTTTCAGTGGAGTCGAGCCACCATTGACTCCATTGTATCTTCTGAACAAAACTGAAATCCTATTCAACATTTTAGTTTTCTCATTCCCTCACATCTACAAATAAGTTGATCTTATTGTGCTGACTGTGTCATAAAAGAAGTCCCAAGGCAATCAAATCCCTATGATAACGCATTTACAACGCGCAATGACTTTTTCTTGAAAAGCACTCTAGAATAAGATATTTAGATTGTCTCACGTCCGCCGCAAACAGTTAAATTGGTAGTATTACTTTGTTCTACTCTACTCCCATATAGACCGGCAAACGAATGAGGCGTTTTCCAAAAAAAATAAGTAGATCTAAAATACTTACTAGATGGCGTAACAGACCTATCGTTTTAACTGTCATTGTCATTGCTGTCGAAATATTTTATGTTTATTTTTTAAATCGTAAATTTTGGCTCCTCACGTTGTATATTTAGCCAGTGTCAACTATTGTAATATTTCAAATGAAGTCAAATACATAGTTACGTTACTTGAAATTGTCTAAATACACATGTCGAGCCAAAAAACACGAGAAAAAAAAGGCACACGTAAATTTTTTTGTCTTTCATGTCTTGACAGTGACAGAAAAAACTCAAGGTACATCTAACGCCATCTATTGGGTACTTTTATAACCAGGATTTCTTTATTTTTTTGGAAAACGCCTCATTGTTACGGAAACGGTATTCAAATCGAATTTCATAAAAAAAAAACAAAGTATAGCTATCTAAAGAATTCTACACTACTATTTAAATGTGAGAGGAAATTTAAAAAACTTCATTTAACATCTTTAGAATACCATTGCCGATGTTATAAACAATTTTCATGTTTTGTTGTTTATTTTTTACGAAGGACAAGAAAGAAGAAAAAAACGAGTATTTTTTCTTGTCCTTCGCAAAAATAAACAACAATAACATGAAAATTGTTTATAACATCGGCAATGGTATTCTAAAGATGTTATATAAACAAGTTCTTTAAAATTTCTCTCTGTAATTTGAATATTTTAAAAATGTTGAAAAAGCGCGAAAGATATACCTAGCTAAATCATCGGTCTTCGGATTTCAGGTCATATATAGCATGAGACACTTTTAGACTTTTAATGCATTTGCGATAGTCGTCCGTACTTGCCTCGCAGGTCTACTAACTACTCACCTACAAATAGTAACAACTTATAGAATAAGAGTTAATTTACCGCAGTAACTCCGCTAGGCTTTACTAGGTCTTGTCGGTGAAGGCGCCAACGCATCCCTGCCACAATGAAATAAACAAATGACATGAGTATGTAAATAAAATGGCGAATTAAAGTGGCTATACATGTCATGCGGGCTTATCCTCTTTGAAACGTTCGTGATTCTGATTGCGAGAGCATGCCATCCCGTTCGTACCAACTTGGTTGCACTATGTGCGGTCCCGCTCGCGCTATCATTATCGCTTTCAGAGTTACGGGATAAGCCCGCTGACCTGACCTAACATGAAAGAGATGGCAATATATTAGTTTCTGGGGAGCGAAAGGTAAAAGCTATAACCTTACTAGTTCTTTTGCTCCCGTGAAATTCAATCTAGGTGTACCTTTCACGCGATGTCAGGTCGGGTAATGTAGCGAGGTCTTTATGGTGTACAAACGCGAGAGCATGAAGGCGACGCGATGTAAGTAAGTAGCATAGATAAAGTTTGTCTACGACAGGGTCAATGTACTAAACTATCGGAGAGACACCCACAGCTCGTCGCGTCGCGACACTTATTTCCGTAGATCACTGTTTAAGTTTCGGGATACTCGAAATTAAAAAATCAAATGCATGTATAAAGGTCTATATATGGCCTGACCTGACATCTTGTGAAAGGTAGAGTGAGGAGAGTGTGTGAGGTAGGTAACTAGACTTAAATTTCACGGGAGCAAAAGAAAAACTATTAAGGTTATATCTTCTCCGTTTCGCTCCCCGAGAAACTTATATATAGCCATCTCTTTCACACGATGTCAGGTCAGGCCATGTATAGCCACTCTTAAGCACAGAGTTTTGGCGGAACGTGAAGAATTCATGTCCCGTCATTGTATTGTTTTCCAAAACTTGTGGTATTTCGAGTGAATGTGTAAAAATGGTGGATTTTTATCCATTAAGTGTTTGTGAACGTGCACGAATATTGGTGAATAGTATAATGTTGTGAGGCGTGACTCTTCGTGTTGTTTCCAAAACTCAATATAAACCTTTAGTAAAGTCTCCACTACTTTACTGGGGCATGACGTGGACTTGACCGTGACTTACTTTGCTTGACTTAGACTATGACTGAGGTTTATTTAAGTTGTGAAATATTTGACTTCACTCTAAATATTACAATACTTGACACTGGCTAAATACACAACATGTGGAGCCAAAAAATAAGAGAAAAAAATCGTATGCACGCTGATGACGTAGACTGATGTCTCCCACGTGACCTATTGGATGGCAGACCTGGCGGATAGTTTTTTTTTTTTTTATGCCATATGTGGCAAACAAGCAGACGGGCCGCCTGATGGTAAGCGATCACCGTCGCCTATGGATACCTGTAACACCAAAATACTAAACCAACTAATGTTACTATACCACGTTGTTACGACTGTCGCCGTTACGCCATCTCCTGGTCCCGCCCGTTGTGTTTCGACCTTTATTTAAGGTTATAAATAAAATAAGAAACGTCCTCTCGATGTTACTAATGTATTTCCGTCTTAAGACAAATTGTGTCCTTAACATAGACACACATACAAGATGCTCGAGAATACGCACGTATGAGACTTACACTTTATCCATATAAATATCTATACAGCATCTATATGTACAATCGTATGTGTGTACCGAATTGAAAACCCTCCAGTATGTAGGTTGGTGAGCTTCTTTTGGAGAGTTTTCCTACGCTACAGAGTAATCACTATGTGACACTCCGATACAAGCATTATTTAGTTAAACAAGACTTACTGGCAGTGCTTATGCACGATCTATTATTTTACAACTATTTTATTATATTTACTGACAGAGATATGTAGCGCCATAGTAAAAGCTTGATCCGCATTATATCGGGATCCCGGTTCAGAAATGTCAGCCTTACACCCTGTACCGTACAGCAGAAGTTCTAATGACAAACTTTAATTACTCGCCAGGTTGTGTCATTTGTTTTATAGTAGATTACCCTCTATATTAATAACTTGTCAGGAGCATGTCGGGCCACGCTTAGCAGGGTTTGATAGACGCGTAGGACGTTTGAAGTATTTAACAGTTTTTTCCGCTTATCTCAAAAAGTGATTATCACATGTTACCCGAAATAATTTGAACAGAAAGTTTTTACTAATAACTATTAAATTTAAAAATGATAAGTTTCTGATGTATAGTATAGAAATGGCAGGGGGGGACATATTCCAAGCTACTTTGTCGGCCCATATTTCGCAAGCGGTACATCCGATGAAAAGTGGTGTAGGAAACCTTACCTATTTTAAAAGACCTATTCAAACCCACAAGTGCCGTAAATATTTTTTTTTATTGGCACTTTACATGTATTCTGTTTTTATGTAATATACTCGTTTTATTTAGTACTAAATTATTCATGTTATTACATGTTGTAATTTTTTTTTTTCTTTACCTGTCTGGGAGCTATCCTTATTATACAAAAAAATAATTTAAACTTTTTTGATATAGCTATCTTAGACTATCGTTGTGCAAAAAATCATTCAGAAGGTATATAACTTCGGTAGTTATAAGGCTGTACAGGATTCAGACAGACAGACAGACATGACGAACTTATGAGGGTTCTTATAGTACTATGGAACCCTAAAAATGGTAATCTGATTTCTAAGAGAGTCTATTTACTATAGAATAGACATATAAGTTGTTAACCGAAAACATCAAAGTTTTAAGTTGCAACGGTTGTCGCCAACTAATTTTGCGGTTGTATCAAGACATTACGGCTAAAGTGATCACCAAGATAACATAGGTTTACCTACAACCTGTCAACAAGCTGATTTTCATCTAGGTTTTTATTATTATTATTATTAAAAGCATTTATTCAATTTCACTCGTATCCTGGAATTTATCAATCAATATTTCACCCACTTCCTCTGAAGCTATCGGGCTGAAATTTGCCACACACGTTTGGTTCTCATGACAATGCACGAAGAAAGCTATATTTTTTATTTTTGCTTATTTCTTTAGTGAAAAATGTATAGGTACTAGCTTTCACATAGATTTATTGGTTGATGTAGTTTCTTGATACAACCTATTTATTAGCGCAAATTAGTTTTCATGAACCTAGGATGAGTAAATAAGCGGTAATTGCCAAAAAACGCAAGACTTTTTGAATTCAGCGCGCAGAGCGTTACATTAACATTACATTACATTAAGGAAGTGCGCGTTGCGGGGACTGAGACAAAGGCTTCCTATTAGCTATATATATAGTAAAGCCCATAGGCTATACTATAGCTAATAAAGTAATGCTTGGCGTTGTCTTGGTATAGCCGCTAAATAGCGTCAGGCCAAGTGAGCCAATGCACAACAAAGTGATTTTTTATAGGTCTTGTATGACCGATGTTTGGGCCGCTAAGATCGTCTTGAGTACGTAATCTATCTGGGTAATCTATTTTTCTCATGGACGCGTGACGCAGTTTGCCATTAGAAGTTCCGCTGCACGTAACACGATATAAGGCTCAAGTTTCAATGTTAGAACTGGGACCCGGTGTAATGTGAAACGGGCTTTATATTACAGAAAAAAAAGCAAATTTGCGGTATTTCATTTAAGGTAAAAATTGTGATTTATACAAGGTGTTACTGAAAGGTGTGACAATACTGAAAGGAATAATTATGTACTCATCATTATGAACAACTTTTACTATGACCAACCCAGAAATCGCGGGGGAAAAAATCAGCTGCTCCATAGAAAAACGTGAACTTTTTTTCACGATTTAACATTTGTTCCCATAGTTAATGTTGGTCATAATGATGACGAAGTACATACATACCTTTCAATATTGTCACACGTTTCAGTAACACCCAGTATAAACTGAAATTATTTACAGCAGGCTCCGCGACTTTTCTCGGATAAAAAAAATCCGCGTTCGAGAATTAAGAAAAAATGTATGGAGCTCCATGGAAAAGCTGCAAGCGCATGTTGTATTTCGTTCCATAGAGCGCCACACATTTTTGTCTTACAGCGCCCCGGTCGCTTGCTTTTAAAATCCCTTATGAAACCAATGTGATCTCCAAAAGTTTATCCAAGCCCGTTGCGGAGTTTCGGAACAAACAAGTTATTTTTAATATGTGTAAATAGTGTGGTTCTATGTTTAAAATCATCAAGAAATAGTTTACCTTAGCCACATATCGCTATCTTATATTAAAAGTTTAGTTAAAAACGGCGCGAGTCTAATCTTACTCGATAAATAGATACAACGTTAAAATGCCAGTCGTTATTCCGCCATGAAGTGATACTTGACAACCATACCGCTAAAGATATACCGTTTCGATAATATAGCGTATATGGATATATCCATAGATAAATTATATACAGAAGAATGCCAATGGCCACAGAAAGATGCGTAACACGATAACGTGTTTCGAATTGAGTCATGATCGTCACAATTTCTGCTCGACTTCAAGAACCTCAAGCTAACTCATTCGTACGGAGAAAAACCGCTACTTGTTATGAATATTCTTGCATTAGTGATTCAGTAAAATTATTAATCTTATATTTGATTTTGCAAAACATGCTAGGTTCAAAACATTATTTGTGGAAACATATTTTTTACGTCGTATATTGCAATCTAATTTCAATTGAACCTTAAATTGAGAACATCAATACTATGTTTCTAAATTAACCATGTTTCCATCGTCTTTTATAGCGGTTTGAACATTTGCTGATTTAATACATAGGAACGCCATCTAGTTTTATGCTGCTTTTTGAGGTACACTTTTTCTATGCGATTGACAATCTTCTCGTATAATTTTTCTATGATATCATAGAAAACGTTGTAATTGAATCTGAAACCAAATCTTCCGCAAGTAATATATCAACCTAGTAATCTTCCGCAGCAAGGTTGCAAGTCCGCTAATATACTCTTAACATTATTTATTATGTAAGTTAAAAACGCGTCGCGTCGCCCGTTGTAAGTTGCTTTCTACCAACACCGAAAAAGAGTTTCACCCTTCGAGGCATTAAATAAATCGATCACAGAATAAAAATCATACTATTTTCTTGAACTAACAGCTTATATTGATAAACAGTTATGATAATAACAAAAATAGGATTTTTGGTCAAAAAATATTTTCTTGTTTTATTTTTTTACTTAACCGATAAGTTTATGCTACTATTCTGATTTTGTTATTTGCCGGGGAAAACACTCTTTACAAGCAAAAAGGGCATTTAAGACCAGGCTGCAATATACCGGATGTAAGGGACAAGCTTCCGAAGCCAAAATTCTACTATTATACGATCTAAGCTAAGCACAATCGAACACCAATAACTATTGCTATATGCTTGTTGTTTTGGTGTTGTTTTGTGGTTTATAATTTTGCTATCCAGCAATTTAAAACGTACAATGCTGCGCGCGGACCGGGTCTTTCGTAGAACTCTAGCGTCTCTAGCTTTGCATTACATTACAAAAATGAAAAAAAAATAACATTTTTTTGTAGTATCGTATCAGCAATCACCAGCACTATCACCAGTTTTCCGTAGCGTTTCCCTTACATCCTGTATAGTGTTATAGCTTCATAGCTTACCCTCCGAGACTCTCGTATGTCCTGCAATATATAGCCACCAAGGAGTACAAGTGTACCGAGTATAGTGTACAAACATTACTGTGTTCCGGATTGAAGGGCAATTCAAATATAATATATATATATATAGAACTTTGATGCTATAATATAGCATAGACTGCAAGTGCCCTAACAAACTCTAATTATTATAAAACTTAAAATACGCCACTCTATTTTACATCAATATGAAATGAGGTCAATATTACAAAGATCCAAAGCATCGTAAAGATCGATTTCTACTACATATCCGAAGCATTTACATGAGGCTATTTTAACTACAGTGTACCAAAATAACAGAATATTCATTAAAATTATAATATTCTAGGTTACAGTCACAAAAATATGATTGATTTCTATTTATATTTTACTTCATACGGGAGATCTGAACTTTAAAAACTGTTATTATAATTATATTTAATTGTATAATAAGTAGATGTGTTGAGTGCATTAATTTATTTCAAAAATATATTTAGAACCATATTTTGATATAGCTAAAACTCAAATTATTATTTAACATGATACTCTATGAGCAGATAATATTATAACAGAAATTCATAAGACGTCCTTATGAGTCTTGCAAAAAAAATTGCTGTAGAGTTTTAAGACGAAAATAACATCCAAAAAAATATCTATCGATATTGAAAGAAACTTTCCAACAAAACAATAAATAATTTATTTTTGTACATACTTTTAGAAGGTATAGTTAGAAAATGAAATTCTGTAAATTCAAAGCAGTTAGAGTTCCATAGTCGTAGGGTTAGAAATAGATGAGATCTAGACAGTTTTAAAGGCCTTGATTACATTTTATTATTTTAATTCTTTACAAATCATATAATCAAATAATCTTTAAACCATGCTGTTTGTTGCCGGTCAGGCAATCATCACTCCAAGCCGCTTTGATCCCATCAAATATTAAAATCAACGCGATTTCGTGTTTTTCGAATGTCCGAGAATCGGAGTTAAGTTACAGCTCGAATCGCCTTCTCATAAGGAATGACATGGCCAGTAGATAATCAACCGATCGTCTTGTTTCGAACTAACGCGGCCGTTTCGATCGATTCCAAATTCAAATCATATATTTTAAATGTCCGAATTGAACCACAGAATACAGTTAAAGCCCGAATCGTCGTCCAATTGGAAACGACGTAGCTACTAGATAACCGAACGATCGTCTTCATGATTTGAAACAACGCGAACGTTTTGAACGTTTCGATTATGAATTTAAAACCGGTGTTAAAGAGCATTATTTCATGTCATGTCCGCTCGGGTAGTGTCCGCGTGTGTGTGTGCAGTGAGGTGTAAGACAGAGAGGCAAGACGTTTACTCTGTGTAGTCCCAGCAGTCCTTCTCGTAACCTTCGTGCACGTGCTCCAGAAGCACCTTGCGCCTACTGTCGCAATATCTGAAACAAAGTACAATTTTTGAATGGCTGAATTGTATAATAAATGTTCAACCCGCAAAGTATTCATAATTGATTATATATATGGTGCTTTTCAATCGGCTAGATAGCGGTCGTGAGGATGTTGTATAATATACATATTATATAAGATAACAAACAATTTTTATTCCACGACTTATGAAAATTCACGAAAAAAACAGCTGTTCCATACATTTTATTGCAAGATCCACGAACATTTTCTACGGTACAGCTGAATTTTTTCCCGTGAATTTTCTAAAGACGTAGAACAAAAGTTGTTATTTATATACAACATTCTCATAACCGCTCACTAGCCGATTAAAAAGCACAACACGTATAGAACTATATTGACCTTTTCATCAAATTTACTTTTGATTATTATTGTACAATTGTGCCGTTGGTTCCAAATAAATAAATCTTCTCAACATTGTAATTTGAACCTGGATTTGATTAGTTAATAAAACCCAGGCAGATGGTACAGTAATAAATAATAGAGAGCCTAGAGAGGTATATTTACAGTAGAGCTATAAAGAAGGCTGTAGATGATGGTGATAAAAGAGGAAGCTCGCTATTATCTTGAGCAATGTCTCACTCGGAGTTTCTGGTGAGTGTCTCGGTGGAGGACTCGAGGTCTAGCTTTTTTTTTCTATTATTTTTTGGCTCCACACGTTGTGTTTTTAGCCAGTGTCAAGTATTGTAATAGTTCAAGTGATATTAAATAATTCACAATTAAAATAAGTCTCAGTCATAGTCTAAATCAAGCAAAGCAAGTCACGGTCAAGTCCAAGTCATGCCCCAGTAAAGTGGTAAAACTTTACTAGAAGCTTCTATGGAGTTTTGGAAACAACACGAAAAGTCACGTTTCACGACATTTTACTATTCACCAACACTCATGCACGATCACAAACACTTAATGAATATAAATCCACCATTTTTACACATTAACACTCGAAATAACACAAGATTTGGAAAATAGTTTAATGACGCGATATGACTTCTTCACGTTGCTGCCAAAACTCGAGGTCTAGCTTATTGACCTTTGAAGACATTACCACCGTCCTCGAATAGTGTTGGCGCTCGAACTGTACAGACCTGTATTTGTCCTGCACCTTCTGCTTAATATCTGCGAGGTTCTCGCTAGTGATGTCTCGCTCGAGGTACTCGGAGAGAGTCTCGGTGGCCGACTCGAGGTCTCGCTGATTGTCCTCGAAGATCACCGACTGGTTGTTCTTGCGTAGGTAGTACGCGAATACATATGTGTACATCAGGGTTTGCCGACATTGGCATAGGATGTCCACCGCTTTCTTTAGGAATTGCACCTGGGGACATTAAAAATATTAAATTGTATGATATTACGAGCAATGACTACTCTTCGTATAGACATGGCATGTCATGGTTTGCAATTCAAATAACTAGCGTAAATCGGTGGCGCGCTCTAAGCCTTGATCCAAGATCAAGACTGTGGTACTTGCGTGTCATCGTTGTACACAGATTTATAAAAGCCCTGTTTGCGATAATTTGTTGAGTGAAAGTGTTAATCCTATACTAGGGAGTCAAGTCAAGTCGACCGAGTGAGCGAAGTGAACGAAAGTGTTTGATTTGACTGACAAAATTTGCTTTCATTTGTCCGAATGTTGGTACTCGCGTACAGATAGTATTTTTCAACCAAACTTGGCGAAACTTGGTATATAACTTCTACTTATTTTATGTCGGTTGCAATTTTTGATTGGAGGAGTATTTCCCCAAAAAGGGGGAAATTTACTGTGCCCTTTTTGGGGGAAATAATCGCCTAAAATAATAATCTATATAGAAATATAAATAATATAGTAACCTAAACAATAATAGATTAATCGCCGACGCCAAAAGAACCTATAAAATTGTAGTATTTAGGTTTGGCAAAAAAAGTTTGTGCTCGTGAGGTCTACTGTACTATAACTTCGTGTAAACTTCAAATACAAATTTTTAAAAAAAACACTTCAATTCATTAAAATTAAACAAATACGTGTTTATGTATAATCGTATTTCAACTACAGAGCGTCTACTGAGCGGGAAATCGTTGCTAAGACATTGAATATTAGTAATTACTTCGATCCAGCTCATATTGTGCTGCTGCATCTCCTCCATCTTCTCCTTGACGGAGGCGTAGAGCTTGGACTCGAAGCGCAGAGACTGCATGTGGTTCATGTAGCGGTTGCAGTAGAACAGGTACCGCTGCAGCGCCGCGCGGGAGCGCTCCTGCGCGTCGCGCGCCGCCTTCGCCTCGTCCTCGTCGTATCTGGAACGTAACCAGTAACAGTACGTACAGACTTCGTCCTTACGTTCACTGCTGACAGTGCAGCCATCATCTATGCGCTCAGAAAACGAGGTCGAGAGAGGTAGGCAGAATGCCATTCTGCTCTACGAAATTTAGCACACAGGTATAAAGTCACAGTTCAGTGGACAAAGAGCCATGGCAAATGTGAGGGCAACAACAAAGCAGACTCACTTGCCAAGGAAGGCACGAAAAAGGAAATCAATGCAAATGTGGCAGAACTGTGTAAGCCAACAGCTATGGAAACACGGAATTTGCAAAAGTCTCTACACAGAACGAGAACAGCAAAATCAATGGAATAAAATCACAGGCTGCAAACACGCAAAAGAGTTTCACCCATTGATAAATAAGAAAATGACTAATAAACTACTAAAGTTAACTAGGTCGGACCTTCGTCTAATGATAGGTATTATCACAGAACACTGTGCGTTAAACTATCATTTGCACAAAGTTGGAGCCACAGATAGTCCCCTATGCCGAGGCTGTCTGCAGGAAAACGAGACCGTGGAGCATGTGCTACTGCAGTGCAAAGCCACAGAGGACATACGAGTAAGGACTCCTTCAAGAATCTCGATAACAAGACTCCTATAGCATAACATTTGACGAAACAGGAGTGGAACAGGTATGCCAGCGACCCAAGGCCGTGCTCCGTTACTTTAAGGAGCTCGGCTGGCAGCGGGGTGAATGCACAACACCCTTAGCGGGACGTCAGTGCAGGTCTTATCAACCCCAATTAGAATTAGAATTATAATTAGACTTCGTCCTCGGCATGACGAGCTCGAGGCGTGTCGTACTTCAAGGTTGGGTAGGTCTCGCTACTACATGACGCATTCTACACTCAGCTCGTAAAACACGTCCGTAAAAACATGGTCGAGGAGTTTTTCGCGGGAGAACGTGGAGAAAAATAGTAAAAATAGTAGATTTTTATCCATTGAGTGTTTGTGAACGTGCACGAGTGTAGGTGAATAGTATAATGTTGTGAAACGTGACTCTTCGTGTTGTTTCCAAAACTTCATCTATCTAATCTGGACTAAATACAGACTAAATACTGAAGCGCCATCTATGTTTAAGCAGATTTTTCGTGGGTACATTTTTTGTATGAGATTGTTATTCGTCTGTAGATTGTCTTTGCTAATACGTAATAAGTACGTATATTGGTTCTTGCAAACCCTGCGTTCACCTGTTGCAGTTGTACCAGCTGCTGCCGTGGGGTTCCCAGGGCCCGAGGCACACCCAGCAGAAGTCTGCCTTGCAGTTTTGGTTCTTGCACACCATGTGGTTACAGCCGCCGTCTTTTTCGATGGTCACGTTGCACTTGGGGCACTCCTTAGTGTTCGCCGCTATCCAGTTGGACGTTTCCGAGTCGTCATCGCATTTCTGCAAGATCAACGAAACTTTTTATATTTACGAATAGTATTTGGAGTAAAAGGAACAGTAGTAAGAAGCTACTACATGTTCAGTACCTTAATGCACTTCATAAGTAGTAAAAAGCTACTAAATTGTAGGTACCTTTATGTACTTCATAAGTAGTAAGAAGCTACTAGATGTTAGGTACCTTGATGCACTTCCTAATTAGTATGAAGATACTATTACTGAGTACCTTAATCCACTTCCTGAGCAGGCAGCAACGCACGGGATCGTGCCAGTTCTCTCCGCACGCGAAGCAGAAGGTGTGCGTGCAGCGGCACGTCACCGGCGCCGCCTCCACGTACGCCACCTTGATGGCGTTGCTGCAGTCCGGGGACGGGCACCAGCGGAGCAGCCGGTTGCACTGGACACAAATTATTTTATATTAAATAAGGGTAGATCTCAACACCCTCATTTCGCACAGAAACGACCTGCATTCTTCAGTCAGCTCGTGACCACGGCCATTGAAACTTGGCCGAAACGTCGAGGTAAGTAAATAAACTAGATTTAGCGTGGTTAAGTACTGATAACAAACAGTAAATTATATTTTATATTCGTCGAGGACGAACGAAACCACGCTGTGGTGCACCAAAATAACCATTACAATTTTGGTTGATTGAATAAGGCGTTACTTTGCGGAAGTTTCATTTTCAAACTGAACTCTCTGTAAACTCTCGTCTCTTACTCCTTGGTAAGGTTAAGGACAAACATTGATCCCTTGCTCCTATTGTACTGGACACGATGTTGCAGCGGAAAGACTGGACAGAGGTAAGCTCAGTTTTCATTACATTTTTTGTTATTAAACGTCAGAGTGCATATTCGCATTACTTGAGATGGGCCCATTGAAATGAGAGCCCTTTATCATAACACGTGCTTTGAATGAACAGTAATCTAACAGGCAAAATTTAAACACGTTTTCGTTTAAGAGCCTTCTTGTAAACGTTGCTATAAGTAGATCAATGTAAAATTAAAATGCACCGTCAACGTTTGGCTGACGTGAAATGTCACGCGCGAAAACGAGACGGATAATTTTAAACAATTATTAAATTTAAGCAATGTTTATAAGTAGGATACAATGTTTCTTGTCTTGTGTGCTAAAATTGTACTCTTAAATATACTATCGTTTGAATCTATCCCATTACATGTGACTCAGACGATATTGTTGGAATCTTGGATGCTATTGTTTATCTTTGCATTGTTTATTCGAGAAAAAGATAGCGCTATAAACTTTCGCGTGCAGATGAAAAGAGATGGCTTTAGCGCGCGCTAGTCAAAATATGCAGCATCTTCTTAGTAAACGGTGAACATTCTGCGATCTCCAAGTCGCCTGCCAAGCGTGTGGATTAATGCCAAACACCCGGCCAATAGGGGGAGGCTTCGTCCAGTAGTGAACTAAGAGCTGATAAGAAATCAATCAAAATTATGTGTTATGTTATCATAGAAATTATTCATCATCATTATCAACATTACCCGGAAGACGTCCACTGCAGCTATAGAGCTCTTTAGTTTAACTTTCTTCTTAATATATAGCTAGATATTATTTGTAATGCGGCGTACTGACCTCGACGAAGCTGTTGGTGATGATGTGCTGGTACTTGAGTTTGACGCGCGGGTCGCGCACCAGCCGCATCACCGTCGCGTCGTCTACCAGGATGTCGCAAGCGTGCGCTGCACACGCTATTGTTTGACCCTGCAACCATGCATGTTGCACATGAACCTAGGATCAACTATAATCATAACAATACAATAATAATAACATTTTACATCGATTTATTTAGCACGTCGGCCGAGCATCTTAAGCGGTTGTTAGCGAGTGCATATTTTGGTTAGTCTTTTGTCTTCTAGTTGTAACTTGTTAATTATTTCCTCCATTCATATAGGTCGATTTTTTTGAGTGTCCTTCGATATTTAAACACCTATTTAAGCTTTTATGTAGCTGTAAGATTCCCGAATAAAATAAATACAATCATTTTAGATAGAAGTAAATAACTAGGGTGGCCATATCAAGGAATGTGCAAAACCCTCTCGGATTCTTCTCGTTTAAAACTATAGTAGACAGGTCTGACTGTAATTATGATTAGATCCCGTAAAATTTAAATAAAGCGTTAAAGTTTTGTTGTCTTGTGATCAAAACATAACTGCCGTCGTCAGTGCGGCAGCCATTCTCCTTTGTCTATATTGTTTCTAATCAATTCAATCGACTTATTTTATCAAATTACACATATTTATCAGCTGTAGATTTAATTTAATCAAACAATGAACTTATAAGTTTGAATGTTGACAGATGTTTGAATGACGATTTTAAATATATGCTCTGGATCTGGGTGTAAGTTGTCCGTGTCATTATGTTTGTTCCATGGCAACACTGTCATGACACAAGGAATTCTAATGGGGGGCTATGACCGTTAAATGTTATTTTAAGTTTAGTTACTATATACAGGTAGATAGATATAGATGAATGTAAAATATACAAACAGACATTTCATCGCTGTGTAACCCTGACTCTTACGAAGACTTGAGTATCACCGCGATGATACGCACTCACACCCTCTCACATCAACACTTACCTGACACTTGACATGACATAGACAAATTTCTCACTTTAAAATGTAATATTTCAACAGTATTGTAAACCTTCAGTCTAATAATCTTTGTATAAAACTTAATCACTCTTAACCACATACCATTTGAAGAAGCTGCCTTTTGCAACACAGTTTTTAACTAACGCAAAAGGCAGAGCTATCACTTGTATTTAACCTTAATTTTATGTTTTGCAAATAAATAAATAATATATATATACCAGCGAATAGCTTGTGATCTTTCTCTTGATCAAGCATCAAACAAGTGAGAAGTCACGTAGTTTCATGGTCGATATTCTACAGGTACACATGGGCTATGCTTCCAATTTTTCTTAATACATATTACTCAAGTATGGAATGCACTACGGCATGTCTTTCAATAAAATATATCAATAATATATCAGGTGTCTCTATCATGGTTATGGGGTCTCATCTAAGATAATAAAGCAGCTTGAACACGCAATGCAGTTTTTTTTAAATACACTCACGGTGTCGACCGATAGACGAGGTAATTAAGGTCAAACTATTTATTTGCGACTTACACTGTCGATTCAAGAAGGACAAGCCATTTTTTTTTTAATGACAGTGTAAGCCAACAAATTGTTAGCCATTAATAGCGCTCAATGGCCGACACAAAATGTCCAACAGGAAAAAATACGTCTTGGTCAAATTGTCTTCTTTGACACTGTACAATCATTTAAACAATAAAATTAGAAGAACATATTGTGTACTACGGAATCAGAGTAGGCTAACTTCGTAAACCTAAATTCTTTTGTGTAGATTTGGGCCGACCCTTAATGCTTGCCGCTGGTTTTCTGCTGTCAACTATGCACCACTTAAATTTTGCCTTCCTGTGTTGTATATTTTACTTGAAAACACCAGATTTCATCTTGTTGTTTATTAGGATCGAACTAACTACCATATAACCACAGACAACTCACAAATCTAGAGTAATATACCACTACCAAACTACCAAACTAATAAACTTAAAGACTTAGACAAACTTCATGAGGTAATAGGTACGAGCTGCCTGCTGGTTATATAGACTCTGGTGGGACCAATTATCATATACCTAACGTGGAATTATCGCTTTAGGATACTTGGACTTATAGATATTATAACAATATTGTACTTACTAGACCCTCCTCCATTATTTTAGTTGTTAAATATTCACACCAGCATTGTGTGCAAAACCTGTGTCCACATTCGAGGCCAGTCATCATCTGCAAACAGAGAATACTAGTTAAATACACAAAATGGTAAAAGAGAAGGGTTGTGTGTATAATTATAGCTTACCACTGTAAAAAGGCCTAGCCTGAAAGGGGCTGAGGTGGCAACACTGGGTCAGATTGTAGAGTAAGTAACGTTTTGGTTGAAATTTTACTCTAAAGTTGCTTATTTTTGGATTGCTGGGGTTTGGATATATATATATATATATATATATGTGCCAGGACTTCGTACTAAAATATTCAACGCCCTTCAGAATTAAACTTAAATTTCACTAGTACTCACAGAAGTAGGTAGAACTGAGAAACATATTTCACATTCTTCTGTCCCTGATGTGGATATCCGTCTTGGAAGCTAAAATAAAAATAAAAAAGATTAATTACAACAACATTCATAATACAATGGTAACTGGTACAAAGTGGCATAGTATCCAAGGGCATAGTAGCATCGCTTGTAATAATGGCCATTAAATTCGAGCTAAGGCCAAGTTCGCAACAGGGGTGGTTTGTATAACATTATCTGCATTAAGAGGGTATTTCGTGAGAAAGATAGAGTAGATGAAAAGAGATGGCTTTAACGCGTTTTAACGCGCGCTGGTAAAAAAACCAGATAATTGTTAATTACATCTAATCCAGGAAATCAAACAAAATTCTGTGCCATGCAAACCTAGATATTATTATTACCTCACTATTAGTGTCATAATCACTTGAATATACACTAGGGTTTCCTATTTTTTTTTTAAATCGGGTCTTCTCACCGTTTTTTTTTTTGAGAAAATGTCTTGTAATTATGTTTTCCCGCCGCGCAATACTAGATGACAAAACCCAAAAAAACATATATCCCAAAATAGGATTTTCAATCTACATAACTAATGGGGAGCACTAAATAGATAAATCACATTTGTATCAAACCACTATCAGCTCACTGCTAACGAAAAATGTTTACCCGCAGTCGGGCGGCTTTTACATCTAATATTACGAGTGCGAAAGTGAAAGAGCTATCACTCTCACCTTCTCAGACGCGTTGCGCACCTTTTATTATTTATTACGGGTAGGTGCGATACAATTTAAATTAAAATTTACTTTATTCCGACGAAGCGAGAAAACAATACAGAGAAAATAAATTCTTTGTGAAAACATACAATACAGAGAGTATTGTAAGTTTCATACAATACAGAGAGTATTGTAGGTTTTCTTGCAGTTTTCACAAGGCCCTACTGTGTTTGTTGGATTTGAGGGCAAAGAAGTCAATGAAATTACCTACACGGACATACAAGATTGACCCAATGTCCTAGGAGAGCGATTGAAAGCCGCCACGCAATCCGACTTGGGCATCAAAACTGGACCTGCAGTGATCCACGCGCCAACATAGCCCAAGTGTACGTAAAGCTACTTTATGATATTTTCGCAGTATCTTTTCGCGTCATTTAGCCACATTTGTCGGTCACGTGGGACAATACCTCATATCATACTCTATCCCTAGCACAAACCACTATTATCAAAATATTATATGTATACTAGCATGCCCGCACGGCTTCGCTCGCATAAGCTACAATAACTTCAAAACCCCATTTCACCTCCTTAGGGGTAGATTTTCGAAATATTTTCGATACATGCCTTTCTTTATTTTTTATGCTTAGTACGAAAACCGAGTTTCGTGGGTTTGAAAATACCTAGAAAATGGCTTGTTCTGTTTTATTACAAACAGTTTCAAAATACTGACGTATTTTTAACCTACTTCCAAAAAAAGGAGGAGATTCTCAAGTCGACTGTTTTATTATTATTTTGATAGTGGTTTGTACTAGTGACTTATAGTCATCAAGTCTACTCTATACTGAAATCTATGGCAAACGATAGCCCACCAGCAAACAAACACTTCATATAAAGAAAGGAACCTACATATTTTGCACTTTTAATAACCTTGGGCCTCTGTATGACCGGCTTTCTGAACGGATTGATGACTCGAGCCTCCGCAAACAGCTGGTCCTGGTCACCATCATAGAACCGCTCCATCAACTTCTCTTTGTCCCATTTGAAATGGTTTAAAAGAATCCTGGTTGTTGTAGCTGGTATCTGTAAATGTAATGATATTTTAATATGTGAAACAACCAAAATATAAATATTGTCAAACTTTGCATATTAGACCTCTATCGCTGTTTTCAAAGAGCATGTTAAAAAGTATTATCTTTTACATTTGCCACCTCGTTGACACTGTTATGATTTCTTATATTATTTTATTGGTGTTATTTATTAGTATATTTTAATCACATATCATTAGTTATGTCTATACGAGTATTTAGTGTAGTTTTGTATGGAATGCCAAAATGGTTTTCGGCAAAACATAAAATAGCTGACTGGTCTTAAGGAAAATAGGAAAAAAGGGCAAATACAGGAGAGATCGATTTTATCCGACTGCCCGAGACGGATGGTAATGTTTTTGGGGTGTATGTAAGTATGTGGATATGTAAACATTATTTTTGTAAGTCCATATATTTTTTCTTTTATGGTACTGACTGAGGAGATGCGCAAGTCGCTCACCAGATGTTGCACTGAGGTCGTCACCCTGAGATATTAGATGTTAAATTTTGATATGCCCAGTCATTTCGATGGAAACATTGCATTGGACATATACAAGTATGTATAATCCTAAGCTACTGTGGCCTAAAGTGCTGGACTGATTTGACTAGTGAGGTGTCATTGGATTCCTCTTTAAGTCCAGAGAGAAATAGGCTACATTTTTCAGTCATGTATATAGTTTGACTATTAAAAATATTTCAAGCTAAAAAAAAAAAAAAGATTATGACAAATAAAAAAAAATTACTTAGATATTATTTGTTGTTGTTGTTATTTTATAGCCTCACAAGAAAAGTTACTAGGTTGACATAAAAACCCTACTGGAAGCTTCTAGTTTCGGTTCTGTTCTTACAGTTTAAGCCTGCTGCCTTGTGATAATAAAACCTAAGTCTACTGTCATCCAATTCCGTCACAAGAAAGCTTAGTAATAGTATGGGTAGCATCAGTTAGCATCGCTACACATGAGACAAAACATATATATCAACGAATCACGATTACCACTACCACAATTCGACTAATCAGGGTGCAGTGATAATAGCTGACACCAATTTCAGCCAATCAGGATGCAGTAATAATTGCATTACATACAGACTGACAGGCTACATTTTATAGTCGGGTATTTTGTTTTTTATTTTTATAATTATTATTATATGTATCATAATATCAATTGTCAGTAAATCCATCATAGCCAGTAACATTTTCAGAGCTTAATAATCACAATAGTTTTCTACTAGCAAACTAGCAAACCCATCTTGATACAACTGCAGCTAATTCCTCTAAATTATAATATTAGTTTAGATTTGATTTGATTTGATAGATGATTTGCTCTTTATTATTGCATGCTGTCTTCACCTGTAAGTATTGTGACATTTAGTTCTATTTTATTTGTGTATATTTTTGACATTGTATTGGTGTGCACAGTGTAGGTGAACCTAAATAAATAAATAAATAAATAAATTTCTTTGTACCAGCCCACCTATATCAGCCCAGCTTCCTGAAATAACGGATGACCTAAGTCATTATGAACAAAGCTGTTCTAATTTTTAGTATCACAACAACTCTTGAGAAATTGTTGGATTTATCATTTGAGCTGTTTCATTATACATTGTAGTCATCTTATTGAATCATTATACAAAATTTATAGGTGACCTGAAAGTGACAATAGAAAATAACCTTGAGGCCATTATTTAGAATAGGAACTTTGGCTAACTCAGTATTTTGAATGTTTTCTAAGGGCTGGTAATGAAGAGAAAAACACAAAATTTATACAGTTCTATATTTACCATAGCTTAAAGGAAAGATAGTGAAAGAAATGACACCCTTGATAATAGTAATGTTGATGATAATGAATAAAATTTACTTGAATGACCTCACATTCTATTTTGACAATGATATCAAATCTCTTAATAGTTATCCTTATTACTAACCGGGTCATAGGTATTCGCTTTGAAATTATCGAAAATAAGAGTTTAATGAAGCATCAAATGTACTGTTGAGGATATACTGATATTACAATAATATACCTAAGATAAAGAAATCATTAGTCATAAACAAGAATTATGACTCATTCAATTAAGAGGAATTTGTTTGTGGGAAAATACAGAGACTATGGCAGTATATTTTCGCCTTCAGATTTAATCAGTACCTACTATGTTTTATCTATAATAATATGTTCATGAAATGAACTAGGTTTCTAAGTTATCTATGTCCTCCAATTGTATACCAACTTCTTAGTTTATGATAATAGAAAGACAAAGGAATTTGAATTGATATGATACCATATTAGGTTTAAAGGTAGACTGTTTCTAGACTTTATGTAAATGTGAAGGAGACACAAAAAATCTTAAAGTGGACCAATGGACGAGTAACCTCATTAGAGAACTCCATTGTTTACCACAAACACAGCAACCTACTGACCTCAACGACTGTGTTCACTTCCTTGATGCAATCCACCATGTGTTGAACGATTTCCTCCGTCGATAACACCTCGTAAGGATACTCCTCGAGCTCTGTCTGTCTTTCCCTTGTACTATGTGTATCAACGTCCATTGCGAAGTCGACATCGTCTCCGCTGGACTCGTTGCCTGAATCCACATCGTCCTTTGTATCATCTTCGGAATCCATCGTCGAAACTTTCACGAAATATGTAAACTATCTAAATAAGGATGCAGCCAGAGTACGTCTAATGATGAAATAATTACACCTAAGATTTAGGAAAGGTCAACAATGAAGAAAATATAGTTCACCCGCGGGCTGCCAAAATCTCTGACTCTGACGTTTGATGACGGCTGTAATGCTGTAAACGTTCCGTGTCAAGCGTTGCATGGAAAACGTTCCAACTCCGACGTTGCATTTGTATTCGATTTTAAGCATTTAATCAAATTTACTGGGACCCTATTCGGAGAAATGACATTTTATCTCGGTCACTCTCACTCCCATTAAATTCTAAATTAGAAAGACAGTGACCGAGATAAAATGTCATTTCTCCGAATAGGGTCCCTGGGGCATGACATGGACTTGACCGTGACTTACTTTGCTTGACTTACACTATGACTGAGACTTATTTTAATTATGAAATATTTGACTTCACTAGAAATACTACAATATTTACAATACTCGACACTGGCTAAATACACAACGTGTGGCGCCAAAACATAGAAAAAAATAAAATCTCGCGCCCATGTACCACCATGAAGCTGTTTACCCGCTTTACCCAAGAAGCTTGTACCTACAAGCTTCTTGTGTTTACCTAAGCTTCATGCATGGATTTAACATCATACGTATGATGTTTCGTCCAAGGCTTCATGTGTACCACATCTCAAAGAGAATATAAATACTATCACATCTCATGAAGTCAGGCGCGTCAGGCGTAACATCTCGATGTTTGTCTCGTATTATCAAAGAGAATATAAATATATACTTCGTCAAAGAATATTACTTCGTATTATAACGACGCTAAGGTTAAAATTGTTTAGTCAATGACTGTATGAAAGCTGCTGTCTGCGGATCTCGCCACCGCGTTTTAAGTGCATAGTACGCCATCTAGTTTGTTTTATATAGAAACTAATTTTGTTTTCTGTTCCGTTCGACGCCCCCTTGACCGATTATGCTCATACTCGAACTTGAAAATTGTATTGTCATGAACTACTTGCCTGCAACATTTCATGAAGATCAGATCAACGGTACGCAAGTTATCGTCGGACAAATATACACACAAACATACATACAAATGCCGATTTGTTGCCGTAGACTCTGAGACCTCGCTTCGCTCGGTCAATAAGTTCAGAAAAGGGTAGAAGATTCCCATAAGTTTGGTTGTAATCTTTTCAAATTTGACTAAAGGGCTATTAGAAAATTTCGTGTTTTTAAAAAAGTAGCCTCCCAAGCAAGCATTATTAATAACAGTCATAATTTTACATTAGTATTTTTCATTATTTACAAAAATAAGCAACTTAACAGTATATTTTCACCCTAATTAGTTTCTTACCGTCATTTAGTGACTATCAATATTAAATGTCTTTATTTCTATAATAATTTTAGTGACTTGGCAATTGGCAACTTTTTTTTAGCAATCTGAGGTCTGGCTGGACTAAACTACTTAAAAGGTATTGAAACATATTGTTGATGCTTCTATCATTTATTCGAAGAGTTGTGATTATTATATTTTTAATAATACTACATAACAAAAATAATTCTAAATAATTGAATTTGGGCTTTCACCCAAATCAAATATCAAGATTATCCAATTCATTTTGTATAGCTTCAAACTGAAGAAACATTGAATACAATTCTGGATGAGTAAATTCTATCTCAGTGTTTTCTCTTTCTCTGGACAGTGACAAATATGCTTTAGGCACTTTGGTTTTCTTGCAATAATCAGAGCTGAGCTCAGCATTTAGACACCATGTCAAGTCTAAAGAATCATTAGGTTTTACTATAGAATCAGACCCAAATTCATCCAAAGTAGTTTTTGTTTCTGTAGACCATAATTTTACAATTAGATCTACCTTCTCATTGTCTAATCCCAATAATTGAAAGTCATTCTTTAAATTAATAGGCATAAGAATAAACTTCAGTACTCTTTTGAATATATAGACCAAAGTTTTGATTGCAAGGAGTAAGCTTTCTTTCTCAACTTGGAATATTTTAACCAGTTTATCCGCTTCTTGTTCGTTGAATATTTCAGATTCTTGAAGTTTCATTTTTGATATAATTCGTCGGAGGAATTGCTCAAATCTGGAGTCATCTAACAGGTTTATTGCTGTTATTCCTTTTATAAGGCTGGATATGTAAGAAAACAAATATGTTAAACCTAAAACTACATATTTTAGAAAAAGTATATGTATAGAAAGTCTGTGAGCATGGCCGCACGTGAGACAAAACATCTTATAATTATATCAACCAATCATGATTACCATTACCAATTTTCGACTATTCAGGATGCATTAATTAGCCTGCCCTTGAAACAACCGAACATACTCTACGGGACAGAAATATTATAACTTTGTACTTTTTCTTCAAGAGTAATACATAATTTTCCATCCTTTTTTTCTTTGCAAAAGAGACATGAAGCCATCTATTGCTTTCTCTGTCTACGCTTAATATGCTGATATCAGTATGTCTAATCACCTCTAACCCTAGCAGAGATCAGAATATGGTTTCAGTATCCCCTGCCAGTAGTAGCCAGCTTCGTTGTAGGGGGCAGGTGGCAGGATCACTGGGAATATGGCCTTATGCAATGTGCTATTGGGGCACAGGTGTGTTCGTAGGAACACACTCCCAATAGCATGTCTCCATAGGGAGCTCCCTGTTAGGGCAGTGGCTGGCCACCAAGGGGGTATTATTCTTGGGTATAATCCGGCATAACGCACCTGCATTCCAGTGCAGCTAGTGCTTGCTTACTGCTTAGCCATAGTTCTTGGCTTCTAATGACCAAGAGGATCATGAGATTCAACTTATAAGTACGTGGGTAGTTCCTATTTATTTACATTTACCTCGGTGATGTTTTTATCCAAATGCAATCCATGTGATAATGCAAGTAATACGGTATGTGTTAGACTTATTTCAAATGATATACCTATAATTTTGGCTAATAAATAATATATGTGCTGCCGTTTAAAACAAAGTACTCTGGCCCAAAGATTACTGCTCTGGCCTGCCAAAGATAATATAAATATGGGCAAAATATGGGCTGCGTTCACGACATAGAGACGTAGTCAAGGAACATAATACTCGACGTAGTTGCCCAAATCGATTCTGGGGCTGCCGTATCAGACCTCAAAATTGCCGTATTTGGGATAAAATAAAAATAAAAATGCCGTACGTTCTAATTTTTCATTAATTTGTTTACAAGAGTTTTGTTTAGTTCTTCTCTTATAGTCCTCAATATCGATATTTTCATTCTTTGATTTTCTATTTTTTCTGATCAATGTATACATTGATACATTGACCAGGGACCCTATTCGGAGAAATGACATTTTATCTCGGTCACTCTCACTCCCATTAAATTCTAAATTAGAGAGACAGTGACCGAGATAAAATGTCATTTCTCCGAATAGGGCCCCAGCTCACTTATCGTAACACCTTCTCTAAGCTCAGTGAAACGATGTAAATACAAACCACTAATTAGTCCAACGTCTCAAATTTGTCGTATTCATAGAGGGCGTTGTTCAACGGGGAATTCCGGGCACTCTGTGCGTTACGTTACACGAAAAATTAGTAATGGCAGTTTTTTATAACTTTTTCGTGTATTGCCGTATATTTCATACAAATATTATACGGCTTTGGAAGTGCTGCCGTATGCCGTATATTTGAAGCGAAGCGTGCCTAAAAGCCGTACAATACGGCAATTGCCGTATGGAGAACAACACTGCAGCTAGTTGTTTTTTTTTTCTCTTTCCTCTTAAGGCCTCGCTACATGGCCTGACCTGACAGCGCTTGAAAGAGATGGCTATATATAAGATTCTGGGGGAGCGAAAGGGAAAAGCTATAACCTTAATAGCTTGTTTCTTTTGCTCCCGTGAAATTTAAATCTAGCTGTCCCTTTCACACCTTTCTGTATATCATCGGGTCGTGAAGTATCGGCTGTACATTATCGACACGGGGTGATAATACACAGCCGATAATGTACAGCCTGATTATCCATGTAGTGGTACATCAATTATCATCAGTATAATATTGGACGTACATTATTGACACGGGCTGATAATGTACAGCCTGATAAAAGACAACCCATCGCTCATTGGCTGAGAGCCTCTTTGTCTATGACATTTAACGATTTCATGCTTCGTTTGAACGCGACAGTAAAAATAAGACAGGGAAAAAAACAAAATAGATAGATAGATAAACTCTTTATTGTTCACACCAGATCGTACATAGTAGGACAGAAAACAAAACATTTTAGCTAGTGTAACAAATGGCGGCCTTATCGCTGAAAGCGATCTCTTCCAGGCAACCTTAGGATGGAAAGGATTGTAGAAGTAGTACGAAGTAGTATGACGGGGTGTGCAATAATGGAAATTATGTGACACAAATATACTCTAAACTACACTAAATACTCATATAAACATATTACAAACTAATAGTAATACATACTAATACATAAATAACTAATGATAGGTGACTGAAATATACTAATAAATAACATCAATAAAATAGTATAGGAAACCATAACAGTGTCAACGAGGTGGCAAATGTGAAAGATAATACTTCTTAACTTGCTCCTTGAAAACAGCGACAGAGGGAGCAAGTCTAATATGCACAGGTAATGCGTTCCACAACTGGACTGCCTAGAATGCAAACGACTTACCATAAAAAGTTTCACAGCGTGCGGAAGGAGACTTCAGGGAGAGGTTATCCTTGGACCTGAGAGGTAAAGAATGAGAGGAGTACCAGAAGGTAAAGCGTTCTTTTAAGTAGTGTGGAGTAGATGTGTTGAATAGTACATTATAGAGAAGAGAGAGGATGTGAGCATTCCGACGAAGGCGAATAGGTAGCCACTTGAGCTTTGCACGAAATTGGGAAACGTGATCATATTTGCGCAAGCCAAATATGAATCTGATACAAAAATTTTGGAGGCGCTCAAGTTTTTCTAGCTGGTCTTCTGTGAGGTCAAGATAGCAGGCGTCAGCATAATCTAGGATGGGAAGAAGAAGAGACTGTGCGAGCGCAACTTTAGTGGCAGTGGGTAAAAAGTTTCGGAGTCGTCTTAGTGAACCACCAGATGCAAACAATTTACAGCTGATCGTCTTTAAGTGAGTGTCCCAGCTTAAAGTACGATCGAACATCACGCCAAGGTTCTTGACGGACTCGCTAAACGGCAATATAATCCCATCAAACTCTACACTAGGAATAGTAGCCCAGTCGATTCTGGAGGTCATGTACGAACTACCTATGATTATGACCTGCGTTTTGGTAGGGTTGACTTTAAGGCCGTAGGATTTGCTCCACTCAATAATTTGACGCAGGTCAGAGTTTATAGTAGCAATGGCCAAATCCACTTCACCTAGAGGGGCTTGCGAATAAATTTGGAGGTCGTCTGCATAAAGGTGGTAGGAAGAAGTAAGGCGTTGGGATATAGAATTAATAAAAATTGCGAAGAGGATAGGAGACAAGACGCCGCCTTGTGGTACACCAGCTATTGTATTACACCAAGAAGAGAACATGTCTTCTAGGCGAATACGTTGCCGGCGCCCATGCAGGTAACTGTGAAACCAATCGATCACCGACGGAGATATGTTAATAGAGCGTAGTAACGTTAATAAGATATCGTAATCAACGGCATTAAAAGCGTTAGTACAGTAAGCAGTAAGCTTGCCGTCATTCATACCCAAGCGGATGTCGTCGGTGATTTTAATAAGAGCAGTCACAGTGCTATGCCCGGGACGGAAACCGGATTGGAGAGGATTAAGGAAATCTTGCCTGTTGAGGAATTCATTAAGTTGTCTGTGAACGAGGCGCTCAAGGACTTTGGATAGAAAAGGAAGGATAGAAATGGGACGGTATTCAGAAAAAGATTCAGGATTGGATTTCTTTGGCAAAGGAATAATCTGCGCCTCTTTCCAGATTGCAGGGAATACTCCACTCGAGATGGAGTTGTTAAAGATATCACAAAGAATGCGAAGGATATTATCCAAAATGGGCATAGGCATGTTCCGACTTATACTGTCCCCACCTACACAGCGTTGGAGGAGATATAAAAAAAAAGATAAAATAAATTATAAAATAAGGATTATAGTTAGTAGGTTACGGATTATTTTTTATGACAACTTGGAAATCTTTGCTGTATCAAAACTGGTTAGGTTATTAGGTTATTTTTTTTTATAAATCCCGGAAGCATGTTTTTTCCTCTATCTTGTTATAACATGAGAGTTGGTTAAAGGTATTTTTAATCGGTGTCCTACTTACACTATCGCGTCCAAACGAAACATGGTATCAAAACAGATCATAGACACATCAACCAATACGAGCAGAATCTTTCAGCCAATACGGGCTGGGTCGTCTTTTATCAGGCTGTAAATTATCGGCCGTATATTATCAGCAGGTGCCGATAATGTACGACCAGGAATGTTAAGCCAATAATGTATGACCCGATAAAACGTTTACTTTTCTCACGGTACGCGTTTACGGTTCTCACGTTTCGGTACGCGGATTATCGGCTTTACATTCCTGGTCGTGCATTATTGGCACATGCCGATAATGTACGGCCCGTATTGTATGACCTGATACTTGGCAGCTCGGTACACTAATCATCGGTCTTACATTCCGGGCCGTACATTATCGGGTCGTACATTATTGGCCTGTACATTATGGACACCCCCATGGTACCCGTAATATCAGGCTGTGCATTATCGGGACGTGAAATATCATGCCGTACATTATCATAGAGATAGCCTTGAAGTTATAAACATGTGTCGTTCGTTCATTCATAATAATGATATCATTTCTGAGCCGTTTAGAAAACGAACCGATTCTTTTGACCCGTTCAATCGATTGATAGATTTGCGTCCATGTTTTCGTGGTTCGTAAATCTATCAATCGATTGAATGAGTCGAAAGGACTAGCAAGGTTATAAGCCATAGTGTGAGTGCAATAGGGACGGCTGTGAACCACTCACTCGCATAGTGCTGTCGCTTCGCTTGGCGACTCGGTTCACGACCACGACCCACCGGCGCGGCGCCCCACCCGCAGGACGGTTCGTACTTCTTAAATTCGATTTAACGACAGAATCCTTTTCGCCGTAGTGACAGAATCGATATCACCGAGCTCGCGTACGTTTTTGTTTAACCCGTTCCAAACCGAACGACACAAGCTTACACATCACTATTATGTCATTTGAGATTTGAGTGCGTGAATGCGACGTGTGATATGGCGTATGTATAATTGAGGTTATTATTTATTGCAAAAAAATAGTGATGGCGCTAAAAGTTGAAAGAGTACCTGAAATTATCGACTTTCCCAAGGAAGAAGAGAAAATTCTGCAATTCTGGAAAGACATTGATGCTTTTCAAACCTGTTTGAAACAGTCCAAAAATAAACCCAAGTAAGTGCTCCATTTCATCGCTAGTAATTATCTATTCATTTATTTTTGGAATTTGAACTGGATTATTTTTCCATTATTTTAAAAGTAACGCAGTTTTGTTAACTCAAAATGGAATTTGATTGCAAAATTTGCAAAATGTTTGTGCTAATAAATAACAAAAATTACATCTCTGCCTGGTAAGCATATGCTACAATCTATAACCAGATACAGGTCGTTATACCGGTCTGATCTAATTCTTGCTAAAAAGGATAGATCATACATTTTATTGGAGTAAATGAAACAAACTACAATTATGTCATAGATACTTTTACTCCCTAAAAAATCTCCTAAAATTAATGTCACAATTAACTGTTTCAAAATAATACGATTAGGCCTTCAAATAACAGTGATTAGACACTAAACGAGTAGCTACATAATCTTTGACTTCATATCAAGGTTGTTTCATACCTGCAAGCCTGCAGCCCACACAGTTTGTATCATTACACTGTTGTTTACGCTTAAAATCATCAACACTATAGTCTGATGCAATAGCAGTAAAATGTAGTCAAAGCTAATAATATTATCATCTATTTTATATGCTACTGACCGCAAAGCTCAGCCTACGGACTCGCTAAGCTCTTCATGAAAACCTTGTCCTCACAATTACGAACCCAATAAAAAATTTATCATCAAAATCGGTCCAGCCTTTCTTAAGTTATATTGTGACCAGATAATATAGGGGTTCATTTTTATATATATAGACTAGCTGTTATGAATTAAGAATGGTGGTGAGTCCTGTTCTGGGCTCTGGCTCAGTCCTGGTGTGAAGGGTAGCTATTGCTATTCAGTGTGGTAATGCTGCCAGTGTTACAGGCATCTATTGCTAGTCAGCATAGTAATGCGGCCAGCACTACAGGCATCTATTGCTAGTCAGCATAGTTATGCGGCCAGCATTACAGGCATCTATTGCTAGTCAGCAGGGTTGCTAAAAATCATTTTTTTTTTACAGTATTTTTTATTTATTTTAAATTTGTCTTGTTTTCTACTGTAAACAGAAGTTCTAAATAAAATTTCTAATAAATAAAGTTTTTTTTTTACACTAGCAACAATGAAGCATCGGGATTCCCCATTCCTACTAACACTTCGCATGTCATAACAATTTTTGTTGTTTTCATTGTGATATTTATTTATATTTTAATTGTTGTATATTAAATATTGTAGTTAAGGGGGTCTGCCTACATTATTAGGCGTGTTGTAATGACCCACATTATCTAATAAAGAGTTTAGTTTGCTTTCGACTCAACTGAATGGCATTTAATTTATTAATAAAATATTAATTTATTAATAAAATATTAATTTATTATATTATTAACTTCGGAACAAGAGACATCATTGAGCAAATCTGTACCAGCCTGAACAGCCCGTCGGAGGCTCTAAATTTGACATGTTTTGATGTTTCTATATTTCAGATATTCTTTTTATGATGGACCTCCTTTTGCTACCGGGCTTCCTCACTATGGACATATCCTTGCTGGTACCATCAAAGATGTGGTCACACGCTATGCTCATCAGCAGGTATTTACATTTTTTATTAAAAGTGTTAAGCAATTTTGTAATAACAACCTTTGACAATGCATTTTGTTTAACATCCTTGTCATATCGTCATAATACAGTGTCGTGTTCAGTCTTTTAATATTAGTATCATTGCAAATAAAACCCAGATAATTTTATTAATTGAATGAAACAGACACCACTATCTGGATGTAAAAAACACATAATATTATGTGTATTTATTTACTTATATTATGTCCTACTAGGCATGAGTTTCTCAACACTTTAATTTTTGCCATAAATATCAATTTAATTTATATGTATTTATATATTTATTACAGGGTTTCCATGTGGAAAGGCGATTCGGATGGGATTGCCATGGATTACCTGTGGAGTTTGAGATAGATAAGTCTTTAGGCATCAAAGGGCCTGAAGATGTTCATAAGATGGGCATCGATAAATACAACGCTGAATGCAGAAAAATTGTAATGAAGTATGCGGGGGAATGGGAAATGATAATTACAAGAATGGGAAGATGGATTGGTTAGTTTTTTTGTACCTGGTATTTCAAGTGTAAAAGAAGTCTCAAACAGCTTGAAAACATTAGTTTTCACAATTTCAATAAAAATATTACTGGTTGTTTCAGATTTCAAAAATGACTACAAAACTCTGTATCCATCGTTTATGGAATCTATCTGGTGGGTATTTAAAGAACTGTACAACAAAGGGTTGGTATATGAAGGAGTCAAGGTAATGCCTTACTCTACCGCTTGTGCCACACCACTGTCTAACTTTGAGTCTGGTCAGAATTACAAGAATGTTGTAGACCCAGCTGTCGTCATCACCTTCCCCACAGAAAAGGGATTCTCCTTCATAGCCTGGACGACGACACCCTGGACTTTACCCAGTAACCTAGCTCTTTGTGTCAACTCCAAACTGATATACTTAAAGGTAAAAGACAAGTCTTCAGGCGAGTGCTACATCATTCAAGAAGCAAGATTCCCAGTCATGCTTAATAGTGAAGACTTTGAAGTGTTAGAAAAAATGCCAGGCGAAAAACTGAAAGGCATTAAATACACTCCATTGTTTGATTATTTTGCAAAGCAATGTCCAAATGCTTTCCAAGTACTCTGTGATGGGTATGTGTCAGATGATTCTGGTACGGGCGTCGTCCATCAATCGCCTTATTTTGGTGAAGACGATTACAGGGTCTGTTTAGCTGGTGGTGTGATTACAAGAGATCAGGACGTAATCTGTCCCATAGATGCAAGCGGGAGGTTTGTCGAACCTGTTAAAGAGTTCTTGGGGCAGTATGTGAAGGATGCTGACAAAAATATTATAGCAAATTTAAAAGCGCGCAACAGGCTGCTGTCTGCGGGTCAGACGAAACACAGTTATCCTTTCTGTTGGAGATCTGACACCCCTCTCATATACAGAGCCGTGCCCTCATGGTTCGTTAGAGTTGAACAGATGAGTCAAAACCTTCTGAAATCGAGTGAAGCTACTTATTGGGTTCCAGAATACGTAAAAGAAAAGAGATTCGGAAACTGGCTTAAAGATGCGCGCGACTGGGCTATAAGCCGAAATAGATATTGGGGAACTCCGATTCCTTTATGGGTATCTAACGATAAACAGGAAGTTGTATGCATCGGCAGCATTGCTGAACTAGAAGAACTGACGGGCCAAAAAATAACTGATTTGCACAGGGAAAGCATTGATCATTTAGAAATTCCGTCGTCTCGACCCGGCCATCCACCATTGAAAAGAGTTCCAGAAGTTTTCGATTGCTGGTTTGAGTCCGGCTCAATGCCATACGCCCAAAATCACTATCCATTTGAAAATAAGAAAGAATTTGATGAAATATTCCCTGCAAACTTTATTGCTGAAGGAATCGACCAAACAAGAGGATGGTTCTACACCCTGCTCGTCTTGTCGACAGCACTGTTCAACAAACCTCCATACAAAAACCTGATCGCCAATGGATTAGTGCTCGCAGCAGATGGGCATAAAATGTCTAAGAGAAAGAAGAACTATCCCGACCCACTGGAAGTGGTCAATAAGTACGGCGCTGACGCTCTCAGACTCTACCTCGTTAACTCTCCTGTCGTAAGAGCTGAGAACCTTCGGTTCAAGGAGGAAGGTGTGAGAGACGTAATCAAAGATGTGTTCTTACCGTGGTTCAATGCTTTCAGATTCATGATGCAAAATGTTGAAAGAATCGTACAAGAAGAAAAAGTCGATTACCGATTCAATGACAAAACGGCACGTGAAAACGTTATGGATAAATGGATCACGTCATTCACGCAGTCTCTGATCTACTTTATGAAGAAAGAAATGGCGGCTTATAAACTGTATACGGTTGTACCGCGATTGACGAAATTCATCGACCATCTTACGAATTGGTACGTAAGAATGAATAGGAAAAGGCTAAAGGGAGACAATGGAGTGCAGGACTGTCAAGTGGCGCTCAACACTTTTTTCGGCGTATTGTTCGACATGGTGCGCGTGATGGCGCCGTTTACTCCGTTCCTCGCCGAGCTGATGTACAAAACCTTGCGGCAGCTGCTGCCAGGAAGCTCTCTAGAAAGCGTGCACTACAATATGATACCTGATCCACGAGAGGATCTTATCGACAAGAATATCGAAAGAGCAGTGCAACGAATGCAATCAGTCATCGAACTTGGCCGGGTCGTAAGAGACAGAAAGACCGTACCGATGAAATATCCGCTACCTGAGATGGTAGTAATTCATCGCGATGAGACATACTTGAAAGACATAAAATCTTTAGAAAACTATGTTTTAGAGGAAATGAACGTGAAGAGTGTTCTTCTCACAAGTGACAAAGAAAAATATGGCATTACTCTAAGAGCTGAACCTGATCATAAAGTTCTTGGAGTCAGGCTGAAAGGCGATTTTAAAGCTGTAACTCAAGCATTGAAAGCGTTCACCAATGAGCAGTGCGAGAAACTCATCCGCGATGGCTCTGTTGAATTAGTTGGCCAACTCATTGATGTTTCTGAAGTTCGATTAATTTTCCAAGCCGTAGGAAACGATCAGTATGAAGCACACAGTGACAATGATGTGCTCATTCTAGTCAATGTTACACCAGACCAGGACATGCTTGATGAAGGTTTCTCAAGAGAAATCATCAACAGGGTACAAAAGTTACGCAAGAAAGCGAAACTGGTGCCAACTGATGAAGTCGACGTGTATTTCTCGGTTAGCAAAACCAGCGACATTTTGCGTATACTAAACATCCATCGCGACTTCATTGAAAGCACCGTTAAGGCGCCTCTCATTCCCTTACAGTCCATATCATCATCTAAGCAGGTGATAATAGACGAAACCCAGGAGCTAAAGGGGTCCCAGCTGAAATTAGTCATAACTTGGAGAAAGGAGGTGAATACACCGGCAAATCCGTGGGCAAATATTGTCTTGCAAGGACTCAAACCACGTTATGGCGTAACCACCACTCAAGCCAGTATGACATTGAAAAGTAGAGACAGCAAATTTGTGACACTGGAACAGCTTCGCAATGAAGTGACTAATCTATTTGGTCTATATGGACTAAAATTCAATCTCTGGTGCGATGGACACGAAATAAAAGACACCACAAATTTGAATACAAAAACCATAGTTGCGTCCCCTGATGCGCCGAAACAGTGCGAATCCAAGTCCACTCCTTTCTGCAAATTCGTGAATGTAGCCAATGGAATAAGAACGTTCACGCTATTTTTGGAGAACCCTGTAGGAAAAATCACTATGGAAAAAGAACACGCTGTAAAATTCGCAGCTGATTATTTGGGACTCAAAGTGTCTGATATTGATGAAAACTTATTTAAATAAATATCTTCTTTGTTTATTAAAGCCCACGTCGGGCCAAAGGGCAGATATAGTTATTATTGCCCACGTCGGGCCAAAGGGCAGATATAGTTATTATTGCCCAATTGACTCGTAATTTGGTACTGTGCCTTGCACCAAGTGTATGCTGCTTGGGGCTACTAAGCTAGAACACCCGTTGACATGGACTGGTAATGTGGTCCATGATTCTGCGCAAATATTCTTAAGCTCTTCCCACCAATTATTTTCCAACAATTAACGGGCTAAGAGTCACATGCTCCTCTTTTTTGAATTTCAGTCCCATTGTAATACCTATTTGCAGGGAGACCATGATGTGCGTATTAACTGGCGGTGCCTGATGCTGTGAGTATTAGCGTATCCATGATCTCTTCGCATTCAACACCTCGTTGTGGCTACACATTTCCATAGAATAAAAGTTGTTAGGTATGATGCAGAGAAGCTGCCTACGAGAGATTGTTGGCTAGTTACCAATAATCCTGTATAGGCTGCATACCAAGTCCGGAAGGCAGGGTGCGACGACTTTATTCTCATAATAATCCTGTACAATCGGAATTACTGCAAAGCTGCCGCTATTAACTAAACGTTCATGGTCTACTATTAATACGAAGCAGGGCTTCTTTTAGGTAAGTATTTATTTATATTTACTTATACCCTTTTATGGAGTCTACACACCAGAGCCGGTGACTTAGGCCGTCGGCCAAGCCCGTTTCTATTGTAATTTGTTTTTAAAATGTGGCAGTCGAACTACAACGCTGGGGCTCCCTAAATCCCGCTAAGGCTTTGATGCGTAGACAACATTAGGCTATCTAGTATTACGATATCGATATGTTTACGAACGAAAAAACGAATAGTTTACAAACTTGTTTTGGTACGTCAATGATCTTGTTTTGGGCTGATTTCACATATTTCATGGGCGACTGCGGCGCGGATGGTTCCCAAGTCAGGTTGTTCCGTACAGAGAAATCTGCTTCACTGTAAAACGACGTTCTAAAGGCCGCAAATCGTCGCACCGGACACAGATTATATTAAAACCGCTAATGCGGTTTAAACGACCTCGTAACCGGTTAAATCTGCATTATTGTGAAATCAACCTCTAACCTTCCATTTTAGTTCCGAGGCAGCTCAATTTAGGCACATAAATTGAACTGTTTTTCATACTGTGTGATTTATCCGTAGGGCTTACCCGTCAATAGTAGAATTTTAATATACCTCTAGGTATAGTGTAGAAACTGACGTCGATTTTGTTGTACCATTTTCTAAACGTTTGACAGGTCTAAAATTATTGCTAACATTTACTTTCACACATATTGAAAAGAAAAGAAATGCTGATAATTTTTAAGTCCCGTCAGATTAATTTAGCGAGTGGTACAACATAATCGACGTCTGTCTCATAATATTACTATTAAACGGCAAAATAATCCGTTTTTAGGATTCCGTCGTTTTGTATAGAAACCCGGTCACAAGTACCTACCCAATTCTTAGTTTCGATTTTAAGAGGTGTTAACACGTTACCTGCGGGTTGGGAACACTATGACAACCCAGAAAATTAAAAGAAAAGTGCTAAGAAATTTCAAACTTTGTGTTATGGAAATTTTAGGTACTAACTTCTTTGAAAAAGAGTTTAAATCAGTGAGACTTACTGAATACAATTGTTTTTCTGAACTGTCATAATGTCCCCCATCCGCATCCGCATTTAGGGTTAAAAATGCTTTTTTTCGTTTGCTAATATGTATCTGATTACAATTGAGTAGGTGTTTAAAATGTCTATATTTAAGATAATATGAATACTGAACTTTCGAAATGTAATGCTTAAAATATTTAAATGGTTCCAATAAATTCCTAAAGATATATAAAAAAACTCTTTTTATATGTTCTATTCTTGTTAGAAATTCTGTAGGTCATTATTCAAAAACAGTATCAGTATAAATAAAATAACAACACAAAGCGAGGAAAAATAATAATTTATTGAAACAGACTAAAATATACATTATTATAATATTTATAATTCTCACAGAACTTTATACAATAGGTAGACCGTATATTCTGTCCATAACTACAAGCAATTCAAAAAGATAAATATGATATCTTTGCGATATGCAAAGGATTACCGAATTTTGTTCTAAATAAAATTTTAGGTAAGACAATACTAATGTAAACGTTTTTTTTTTTTAAAAGATAATTGCTAAAAGAAACAAACTTTGGTGATAAACTAATCTTACAAATAGTTAACCGAATGAGAATAACAAATGAATGTCTTTTAACATCACAAAGGATAGGATTCATATAGCTGTATGCACTCATGTTGCACAAAAACGTCGGATGTGGGCGATAATTATTATTGATAAGCATGCCTTTTGCAATGGGTAATCGACAGCACATGCGAGATATTCAATTACATGTAACCGTGGTATTACTGTTTATGTGCTTTAGTAAATTGATTACTAACAGAAAATAGCACAATTGTGTGGTTAGAGATTTGGAGCGAAGCATATTATTCTTCGTGGATTGAACTACATTTTTTTTTTATTGATTGAACTTATCCCACTTATCTTGGAAAACGCATTTGACCTGGGGTCGATTCTGTACATTCTATTTTCTTCTATAATCAACTAAGAGCGGTAACACACTTATCTAACAAACAAAGACGGAAAAAAATATTTGCCTATATTCCTATTAAACGATAGAGGATAACGTAAAAATATACATTATTATTATAATACTATGAAAATTGACGTGGTTTTAACAAATTTTATTTGATACGGCAATTTAATGTTAAATTGAGTCAGTTATTCCGGCTATAGTTTTGACCACTTCCGGTCATCTTTTTCAAGGGGTATTATATGCGTGATGCAACCGACTCTATTATCGAACTGGTCCGCGCCACGCGACGGGGCGCGGGATGCAGAGACAAGCGCGCCGCGCGTTAGGCCTTTTACGTTGTGTTGTACCGCGCATGTTCTGTACGAATTGAGATACTTGGGTACAAAGTTAAAAAATGCGGTCCCGCGTCGCGAGGCGCTGTGTGAGAATTGTCTTAACGCGACTAATTCCTGTAGATATTATTCAACTAAAATAATTGTTAATAATAAATTCTAATTTTACTGCCAACGTTATGCATTAAATGATATTGCGCGATCAAGTGATGATGTTAGTAAGAGCAACAAGCATTAAAATACTAATATTTTAAGACTGATTAAATAAAATGCCACGTTTTGTTGGAAGTAATTTCATAATTTTATTAGAATAAAATGCAAGACTAACATTTCGTTAATAGCTCACATATCACGGTTTTGTATCACATAAACATAAGTAACAATTTATTATTGAAATTGCATTCATCAAGACACCCTGAGCACGTGTCCATCACAATAAAATTGTATAATACTGTTAGAAAAGCATAAGAATTTAAACTTTATTGCTTTGATTTAAAGAAATGCTCATTGATAGATATTGCTTTAAAAATAACCTGAAAGTTTAATCTCGAATACATCACATCATAATATATATAGAATAATATTACTTACGTCTAAAGTGATGAATGAGGTGCTATATAAGTATATAGGGATTAGTTAGTACGAATGTAACATGAATAAATGATTAGGACAATGCGGACATTACTCGAGTGGTTATTTTAACTAGATAAACATTACAGTAAGCAACGAGGAATTAGATAAATACGTATTATATTAATAAATAATTTATTATGCGTCAACAAGTTACACGTTTTATGAACTCTAGTCATAATCTACGGGGTTACGGTTTATTGTAAACTATGAAGGCGTCGACTTAACATCGATTCGGTTTCATAAGTTAGCGATTGTGGTTATATTTTATTGCACTTGAATTACACCCTATACACGACAATAATAAAGCGCAGGCCAACAAGAATAGAGTATACGGATACGCCGCCTCGTCCATACAAAATGCGTAGTCTGATACCCACCCCCTAAACGTTATCCGATTTCGATGATTTTTTAAGGTTATCTACAACGTGGAAAACAGCTATGCTTGTATGTTTGAATTTTTGTTTTAATTTCGTAATATCTTCGATGTGCACTAAAAGTCACTTAGAGTGAATTTTTTTTGCGTCGATAACACGATGATGTATAGTAGTTGCTATTAGACTTTAATAATAAATAAACATTTTTTTTTTGTAAAAACACGACATAGATTATGGTTTATCGCAGCCATTGACACCAAAAACAAAACATTTTGTTAAGATTTAGGGAGTGATAACAGACTACCCCTGAAACGCTAATTTCATCAAAAAGTTAGGAAAATTCACCAACTCACTCTATCTCACGCACGAGAAACTGAGCGACAGCTATACAATATCAAATATTGAATGCGCCAAAACCTCGCGGAAGGAGTATCCTGTTAACCTTCATCTGCAAGTTGCTGTATGAGCCGAAGTATGATGAAAAGACGCCGCTCTACACGAGCTAAGCTAAACGAAGTTCGCTTAGCTTTGCTCGCGGTGTGGCCTGCGCTTTAAACTAATATAATCGACTACCTGCACGTATGTTTACATACGTAAAGTTTAGGCCACGCGGGCGACCGGATAGTTTCACTAATAGCGAGTGTAAATAAATAAATTATAATATTCATCTAGGACATTTTTATTTAGTTGATAACATAATTAATATAGCGAATATTTCAAACTAGAAATAACTAAAGATTCTTTTAACAGTTTAAATACAATAGAAGATACAACATCGGCTACTCATTGACTAGTATAACGCGTATGTCATACTCGTACGTAACATTTGAATAGCAACAACGAAAGGATCACATACATCACAAGGTGAGTAAGGCGAGACGCGCTGCGTCGCTTACCTGAAAAATAATGCCTACAATAAAATATCTGAAATTACTTAGGCATAATGAGTTTACAGCGCTCGACGAATGACCGAACAAGTAAAAATATGTTTCCTAAAATAATGTTGTCAACGCCATCTCTTGAGAACAAATCAAACCAAATTTTTACAAATCACACTAATATTATAAACGGAGTTTTGGCGGGAACGTGAAGAAATCATGTCGCGTCATTATATTATTTTCCATTACTTGTGTTATTTCGAGTGTTAATGTGTAAAAACTGTGAATTTTTACCCGTTCAGTGTTCATGAACATGTACGAGTGTTGGTAAATGGTATAATGTCGTGAAACGTGAATTTTCGTGTTGTTTCCAAAACTCCATAGAAGGCTCTAGTAAAGTTTTCACCACTTTACTGGGGCATGACTAGGACTTGACCGTGACTTGCTTTGCTCGACTTTGACAGTGACTATGACTTGTTTGATTATATCTAACTAAACTTGAGAATAAATATGTATACTTGACATTGGCAAATGCATAAGACGTGCGACGCCAAAATCCTCTTAGGAGGAAAAAAAAAAAAAAAAAAAATTATAAACGCGAAAGTTTGTGTGTAACTATGTAAGTGTGTTTTCAATACTCATACAAGGAATGTAGGTCTGAGGTTGCCTGAGGAGCGAATATTTTTTCTCCGTACCATTACGAATGAGTTAGCTTGGGTTTCTATTTCAAGTCAGCAGAAATTGTAATGATCATGTCGCAGTTTAAAGCACTAGCGACATTTTACGTCTTTATCAGTTACTACAATCGCATCTTACGCATCTTTCTATGGCTATCGGCACACATCTATATAATTTCGGTATGTCTAAAGTAGTCCTAGGTTACAGCATCTCGTTTACGCTGATTATTTTCAACATTATGACTGTCTTTACGCTTTGACCAAAGTAATATGAATGGACGGGTCCTAATCACACAACTTCCTTAAACATAACAAGTCAAAACAAACTTAGGCTTCAATACGTAATTAAAGGTACAGTTGTCACAAAAAAGAGATTGCGAATATAATATCAAGGCATATTTTTGCGGATATTTGGATCGCATGTATTGACGAACGTCCGTCTCGCATTTTTCACAGACTATGAGCGACTGAAGCAATGTGAGCGCCGGCGCTCACTTAAAAAGTCTTTAAAATTCTCGTACTTGGCCCCGTCCATTCATTTTACTTTGGCCGATGCCTTTACCTGGGAGTCAAAGCCTATTACTCCAAGGTATAATTCTCACCAAGTGGATAGATGGCGCTAATAGTGGTGCGCGTGCGGCGGCGGCGCGTCGCGCTCGGGCAGCTTGCGCACCTTCATCGTGCCGTCCGCGCCGCACGAGAACAGCCGCCCCGCGTTATCTGCACACACACGTCATGCCGGTTACACATTCTCGTAAACCTTGCCAACCGCCGAACCGAACCGCCGAAAGCCTCGGGGCACACAACGTAGCCCAGTCAATTTAGGGTTTAAACCGGAAGTAATTAATAACAGGAATATTTTTTCAGTACAAAATTGTAGAATCTCTCATATTAATATACAATAATTAAACAAAATACGTAGCCGGAACAGACTCAAATTTTATAATTTGAAATATCGTCTCTATTTGAGCTATGTTAGAGTCTATTTCAGATGACGATCGTAAGCAAGGCAGTGAGTCGTCGGCGACGATGTATTATGGCTCAAATGTTTTTTCTAAGTTCCGTACCTCCAGACTGTTAAATTTAATTTAATATTGATTCTACGTCAGCTAATTATACCAAACACAATTTAATATTAATGTTATTAATTATGTCCGTGTCCTCCATACTCCTCCATACTCCTGTAACTTGACTGGGCTAATGGCGTCAATTCTGTTGTACCACTCACTAGGAGCTTAGGACATTTCCCAGTGATCCAATGGTAAAACATTCACTAACACAAGGCAACTCCTGCCACAAGGCTGAAATGTCCTAACCTCTTAAACCAATCTGACAGGACAAAAATTATCAGCTTCTCTTTTATTTACAATATGTGTGAAAAGGATAGCAAAATAATTTTAGACAGATTCGTTCTTACTGGCTATCTCAAGGTTACGCGTATTCGCGCTAACAATGAACCAATGAGGGCATATTTTTTTGGGCCCGATGCTATTTGCGCTTCGTTCGTCCTGAGTGCAGAGGTGATCTGTGATTTTAGAACTGTCAAATTTAGTTATGTGAATGGTAGGACATAAGGATATAAAGAAGCATATAAGAATAAAAAATATATAAGACGGATAGGATGGTGGAGGAAGTCTATGTCGTATCACAATTATATTATAAAAAATAAAGTTTGTGTGTAAGTATGTTTGTTCCCGTTCAACTCTGTAACGGCTAAGCGGATTTTAATGAAATTAGGTATGGAGGTAGCGTATATACTGGATTAACACATAGGCTACTTTTTATCCTGGAAAAATAATCGGTTTCTGTCGAATAGCTGGTAAAATCGCGGGGCGCAGCTAGTTTAATAATTCGGCCAGCAGGCTTATCCTCTAACTTTGAAACGTTCGTGATTCTGATTGCGAGAGCATGCCATCTCGCTCGTACCAAGTTAGTCGCACTATGCGCGGTCCCGCTCGCGCAACTCTCGCTATCGCTTTCAGAGTTACGGGATAAGCCTACAGGCGTGCCCGAGGTACCGAAATGAAGCGTTATCTATCACCATTATAGAGTCGACCCACCTATATGTATCTGTGTGACGCCCTGCCCGATATGTTTGAAGAACGAGCTCCTGGCGTGCTCCCCGGCGAACGTGTACAGCAGCTGGTGCGAGCTCAGCGAGAACACCTGGAAATCAAGTCGGGTTTATAATCTACTAGCGACGCGCCCGGGCTTCGCACGGGTGTAATTTAGAAAAATTATACAATATCGCCCATCGGCAAGTGACCGCCCGTATCATCTTTATGGACAACTTTTACAATGATTTTATTAACTGAAATCTACAAAAAATAATCTGCTGTTCCATAGGAAAATGTCAATGACACTCGACAAAATGTATGGAACAGCAGATATATTTTTCGCGATGTCAGGGTTGGTCCCATAGTAAAAGTTGTTCATAACGATGAGTACTTCACGAAACTATCGCAGGGAAGGTACCGGTAGCGGTCGTTGTATTGGCTCGTAGGGCGAGGTACTACTGGAGGTTAGGGTTTTGTTAGAACGTCATACTAAAAACTAAATGACCGAGTATCGGCCGCTACCTGTGTTACTTTGTAAACCACACATTTCAAGTATATTTTAAGCCGCATGAACGTGCATGTTGAATAATTGCACGTTAAATTGAGACGGTTATTCCGACTATAGTTTCGACCACATTCGGTGACCTTTATCAAGGAATGCTATATGCGTGACCCACGCGCTTATCCTCGTCTTCTTTCTTTTTCATTTTTTCATTCGTTCGCATACCTTGATAAAGGTCACCGAACCGTTTTATCAAAACAAAATGTGTCAACACCGCATCAGTTTTCCGAGTTTTCATAATAAAACTATTTTATTTTATTACTTATTGGAAAACAAACAGCTAAAGAAAACTACTATAGTACTTAGATAACAGACACAAATAAGCATTAAAAAGTTTTCACTAATATGTTTACTAAAGTTAAGAAAAAAAAAAACTATAAACATACAGACAAAATCAAGCTCTATAGTACTGTACTGTTTGTAAATGGAATTGATAAATACTCCCTGGCAATTTAGTTAACGCGATGTTGGTCTACCGAGATGGTGATGAAGTGGGCGTTATGCGCACGGCAGATGGCACGCTCACCTTGATGTCTCCGTCGGCGGCGCCGATGGCGTAGTGGTCCTCCCTGGGCGAGAGCGCGACGCACTTGATGGGCGCGTGGTGCGCCTGCGCGCGGTGCCGCACGGCGCGCGCGCGCAGGTCCCACACCAGCACGTCGCCGCGCCGGCCGCACGACACGAGCGCGCCGCTCGACCCCGCCCACGTCACGCACGCCGCGCCGCCCTCGTGGCACGTCCACGCTGCGGGCACACGACTACTGTACCATGCGATCCTCCGCAACATCATTACAACTAATGCTATGGAAATAAAAACAAAATACGACACTCCGGACGAAAAGAGGAATCCAACGTCACTTTACTCCTCGTCCCTTACCTCTTCATTATAAATCCTCTCCATGCTAAGGTTGCCTGACAGAGATCGCTTTAAGCGATAAGGCCGCCAATTGTTACACTAGTTTTAAGTAGATTTTTGTATTATGCATGTAATTTCTGGTGTGAACAATAAAGAGTTATCTATCTATCTATCTATCTATCTATTTATCTCACTCGTCAAAGTCGGTCAAGCCGTTTAGGCTAAAGGAGGTAGTATAGGAACACAACATAACTTAAATACTCACATACTTACTTAATACACTCCAAAAACGTTACCCTCCTCGGGCAGTCGGGTAAAAAGTTGAAAATGTTGAATAAGTTCTGATCTAATATGCATCACGTTAAAGTTGAAAGCAGAAACTATCCTTTCCATTGGCCGCCCAACAAAATCTGTCCCCTTTGGCCTTGGCCCCAAGAAACTGCTATGCGGTTATTTCTACAAGTATGCGACAGCTAGATCAGTATGAATGAGTGAATATTACTTCTGGATGACAAAATTCTCATCAATGTAGCTACTTACTATATTTGACAATATAATTGGTATTTTGTATCTCCTTTAAAAAAACGACAACATAACACCCATTTATGAGTTTACTAGCAGCGCCCTGCGGTTTTACCAACCACATGAACCATAGGAATAGTATATTTTCCGGGATAATCCAGGTATTTAATTTCGTATGAAGGTATAAGCTACCTTCGTACCAAATTTCATCCAAATCCGTTCAGCCGTTACGGAGTTAACTGGGAACAAACACACATACATACTTATGCACACAATGTAACGCATTTATAATATTAGCGCATTATGGCCAAATGTCAATTCAGTATACATAATCATAGTAGATATAATGAGGTATTAGATAATATACAGAGTTGACGAATACTCACAAACCACTAGAGCCTTCTTGATGGGCATCAGGGTGTCCCATATAGCTACATTTTTGTTTTCCGAACTGTGGCCGGCTGTAACATAAAAACATAGATCAAGAAAGTCCATTTCACTTTTATGATTAGGCAATAAGTCATATTTGTAAATTCTCACCTGTGGCGACTAAACTGCAGGAACCCAAGAATACGAAATCACTAATTCCCTTGCTGTGGCATTGATGAGTCTGAAAAACAAGAATAGATTTTCATAAGTTGTAAGCTGAACAGCGAATAAGCTTAACCCACCCCGAAGGTCGTTTTCAGACCACGTACCCCTCATCAAGGAATAGATATAAGACGTATGTCGGTACTCACGAAGTACGGCCTGGGTGAGGCGTGCGGCTGCGAGTGCTGGTGCGGATGCGAGTGCTGGTGCGGCGCGGGGTGCAGCTGCCACATGGCGAGGTTGCCGTCGGCGTCGGCCGCCGCGAACTTGTTGCCGTAGTCGGAGAAGCGCACGCGCGTCACCTTCGCGAACGCGCCCGCGGCGCGCGGCGACCACACGCACGAGCCGTGCCCCCACTCCCACAGCTGCACCGACCCGTCCGCGCCGCCCGTCAGGTCTACACAATAACACGGGTCACACTCGGCGTTACCTTATTCAGGTTAGTTGCACCAGCCTTATGCGGTAGCGGGACACGGCTCCACTCCCGCTCATGGCTGGCTCAATTAACAACAACCCGAAACGGAATATCAACATGAGTTCACCTTTTTGTACTAATATTGTTTTATTCGATTTTTTTTAAATGTAATACACAAAAAGATACAAAAATAAAGAACAACAATTTCAACATTCATTGTTTCACGGATCTGTGGGAGGACGATTGACTTCTTCAATAAACACAGCTAGAATAAGTCTCAGATCACACTCTAGATTCTGCATTCGGGACGCTCGAATCGCACCACGCGTCAGTCTAAATACACTTATAAAAAATTACTCTGATTGGTTGATTGTTAGGCGCGAGTAGGCGTAACCTTGAGATAGCCAATGAGAACGCTTGGTCACACTCCTCGCGACCCGCGCCTTCCTCAAACTTTGGTGACTTTTTGTGGGAACAACGAATCTCGTAATGCGGTATCTAGTGTGGTCTGTGCAATAAGTACTTATATATTGAACTGATTCAAGAGGAAGTCTAGTTGAGAAATTAAAAAAATGTCCCAATAATTTCAAGCAAAAGCTACGAGTATAATTTTCTGTAAAGTAAAAGAAAGCTTGACTTACACAGAGGTTGGGTAGGATGTGCTGCCATTCTCTTGATGTTGTCGATTTTATGCTTCAGTACCTACACAGAAACAGTTTGTGTGAAAACTATCTACATTTCTGTACGAGTTTTACATTTGCCCAAATCTCCAAAAATCTAAACAGACCTTTCTATATTCGGGCACTGTTAGGACGACATATACATGCATCACAAAACTAATAACAAACAGGCAACGGACGCAAACACAATAATAGCAGTGAAACGACCAATAGCTACGAAAAATAAGTCGGGAACGCCTACAATCGACAACATAAACCTTTCCAACTAATGTCGGTTTCTACAATGGCGGCATCGAAAACAAATCCGCAGTCAAAATGAGAGGAAAACAAATAAACCAAACGGGTGAGACGGTGGGGTCGCCATGTGAACATAACGTGTCGAAATCAAAAACTGAAAACATTGAAGAAATAATCAATCTTCAAATTAAAAAACGTGAACATCGAGCTGAAAACAAAAATATGGTGCTAAATTGCTAATCGCTGGTTTAGGAAGTGACATATAGTCGACATCGGGGCTTGTCACTGACCGGTTTCATGAGAAGCTTCGAGCGGTGAAGGACCAGGCGGCAGTATTTCGGATCGTGGCAACCCGGGAACTGAAGACCCTTCACCTGTGGCCAACACATCGCCATACACTCATACATACATTCTTACACGGATACACTGAGGAACGTTCACGTGGTATTTCAGCAGGACATGTAATTTTTTTTGTGTGAATATCACAATAAATTTAATTTTAGTCGGCGTTTTAGACCCCATCAGGCGCCACGGGTTCGAAACGACGATAGCGTAACTTGATTTGTATGAATTCGCTTTGCTGTGGTCCAGAACGGTTCCATACAAATAAAAGCGTTTTGTATCATCGCGCTGACGTGATGCCACCGTCTTGCAGTCGCTGTCGCCCTGCTGCCGAACGAGGACGAAAACGCAAACTTAGAAAAACATAAAACTAAAGTCCTGTGATAGATGTCACTCCTTCCTTCACCTAAAATAATTCTAACGCAGTCTCTATCTCTCGGCGCAGTTTCAAGAGAAAATAATGTCGAGACTGAAAAGTGCGAAGCGAGGCGAACGTATACATACGCAGTTATGCACACACCACACCACGTTAATACCCCCGCTTCTCATGGATAGATTCATGTTTATTTGCAAACTAATAAAACCATAAGTGCTAATAAAAATTTATAATGGATACGCATAGGACCGTGTGCTTGATTTTTTATTTACTATGAATAATGCTTTCCTTTCTATTTGTTATGCGACCTACATGCTACTGTTTGTCTTAGAGCCGGCTCCCCTGATTCAGCTACCGCATTCGCACTTTTTCACAATTTTTTGGATATAAAAATAACTGAGGTATTTTTTTCCTTTATAATCTTTAGAATACCATTTATAGCAATTTACATGATGTTATTATATTTTAATTTGGCGAAGGAGAAGGACAAAAACTCGAAAAAAATGTTTAGTTCCTTCTCTTTCGCTAAATTAAAAAATAATAACATGTTAATTGCTATAAAACACTGGCAATGGTATTATAAAAATTTTAATGGTAAAATAATAATAATGGTGATGGACTATAAATTAATTATTGGCTGGTTAATATATTCACAAGGGATCGTTTTGCCTAAGAAAAATTAGGAGGTAAACTCTGTTCTCACACAGTCGTCTTTCGCAACGAAGATATTTTTGACCGAGCGAAGCGAAGATCTCAGAGTTGAACAAGTCGGCATTTGTATGTATGTTGATATGTTTGTATGTTCGTGTGACTTGCGATTTCAATGCATTTTTCAAGTTCGAATATGAGCAAAATCAGTAAAGGTTGCAAAGATATAGGAGTCGAACGGAACAGAGATTAAAATGTACCAATTATTCGTTTCTAACAAAACCCACAAGATGGTGCTGCGAAACGAGCTTTGATTTCTGAATCGATTTAACTGTTGTTAATATTCAAAACGAATTGACTTAGATGTTTGTTGATAGGTTTACAAAGGTATGCTACGAATGTCAGGTAGGTGGGGTTTTGAAGTTTTGAAATTGACACAGAATGTAGGGAAGTAGGGCTATGTCTCGGGAGAAATTTGAAACCGAAGGTTCGCCAGAGCACGGAAACGGCTATACAATTCGCATTCGCGCCCCGTCGCGGCTTTTTCACTCGATTCGCGGACCAAGTCTGGAGCGGCCTTTTGGTTCAGCCGCCGACACTGTGCGATCACGAATCGTATCGCCGCGCGATAAGGCTCACGATCACGCAGCGTCGGCAGCTGAACCAAACAATTGTCGCAACAAGGACATCACGGAGTTTTGGCGGGAGCGTGATGAAGTCATTTCGCGTCATTGTATTATTTTCCAAAGGTTGTGTTATTTCGAATGTTAATGTGTAAAGTCTCCACCACTTTACTGGGGCATGATGAGGACTTGACCGTGACTTACTTTGCTTGACTTAGACTTATTTTAATCTTGAAATATTACAATACTCGACACTGGAGCCGTGTGGAGCCAAAAAAAAAGAAGAGAAAAGGATATCACGGGACGGGCCCAGGAAGTTACTCACGCAGTAGTCAGTATAAAATAACCTGGTTTTACCGGTTTTATTTTGTCAAGCTCCGGCTTTGCATCGGTGAATTCGTCTCCGAAAAAAACAGTACAGAATATCACCCTATAATAGTAGTTCACCCGAAATGAGAGCTCGCGACCCTTACAATAATTTAACTTCACAAACCTAACTTCACAAATTTTGCAAAAATAAATGAGTAAAATCGGTCGAGGACTTGTGGGAGGATGATTAGGGGTCGCAAGGTCACACCTGCCACACTTGTATTGTAGGACTCGCGTTAGAATATACCGGACATAAACAACTATGAATTAAATAAAAACATGAATCCAACCAGAGAAGCTTAGTTATTGTATTAGTGATCCGTTGACGTACTGTGACAATATACTGTTCAACGCCAGTCGGGATCGAGTGGCTAGCGCGCCGCTCCAGCTGTGGATGTTATTATTTACAAGATGTTAGTGCCCGCACCTATGGGAATACCCTGGGTATTGGAATATGGGTTTTGACGAGACCTCCTTTTAACAAAATTAAGTATTAGTTTTTTTGGATCTTTGACTCACAAAATTAGTTTCAAAAAGTTTTCCTTCCATGTCCATTCCAACAAGAAGCAACTGCCAAGCAACTAGCAACGAAATTATATTTCGTTTAAACATAGTTTCCGAATGCAACAAAATACGTAGTGACAGGAGGCGGCCCCGGCCGACATTGATTTTAATTACCGAAGCTCATAGCGTTACAACCTACAATATTTTGTGTATTTCGATAATAATCATATTTCGATTTGGAAATAATCTATTCTAATAATCATAATTTGGTTATTCCAAAAATACACAAAAAAATAGAATTTACCCGAAACAGTGCAAGTTTATCTATAAAGTTTTGTTCAAAAATTTGATTTTAAAAGCGCCAATGTTATATTTAATCAACCAAATGCTAAATAATTCTGATAATAATATTTATCTATTGTATATTTAAATTATCATATAAGTGTTACACAAAACATTAATTACTTGTACTGCCAAAGCGCGACTGTCATCATACGTATGGGCCTATTTGTGCGTGCGCCTGTTATCGCTCGTTGTATGGAGCCTGCCCTCTGCACCTATTTATTTTGTGTCATTGCTTTCGAAATTCAGCCACAACCCTAAGATTCACAGCAGGGCAAGTTTTGAAACAAGTTTTCAAACTTGCTGGGTGTTTGACTTGACACTTTCGTATGACTTAAAAAATAATTCAATTATGTACCAAATGATTGCACTTGTACCTGCCCGTCTAGTTACGTTAGTACAAAACATACAACATTTATGTAAGATCACTTTTCGGAGTATAGAGAAATATTTCAAGCACAATGTATAGAATGTTTAGTCTTGCGGATTAACGGTCAACTGAGGACTTGTGCCAGTAGATAAAAAAGATAATTAGACAATAGACATGCTGTTGTTTGTAACAAGTTGTAGTCCATCAAATTAAATAGACAACTGTTAGTAGCACTAATAAAAATAAATAATAGTGTCGCTTTGCGAAATCAAATAAGACTCAGCACTTTTACATATCGAATACGTTGGCAATTCTACGAATATACATAGTTTTTTTTAAGCGTAAAATGGCGACCAACTCCCCCCTGATAGAAAGCTACGCGACATTGCGACCGAACAATCCTGCATAAATCTAGAAAATATTTATTTACTCTGGCCTCCAAGATACCCATGTTTCAGGAAAAAAAACATTTATTGGTCTATGCGCGTCTATGGCTTCAGCTTCGGCTTACTTCGGAACGCGTTACATGCGTTTCGTTGAACGCTTCTGAACGGTTTGATTTCCAACTTCTCGCTTTTCAAATCACAGTTCCTTTGCCCTGATATGAAATCGTCACAATTCTTGTAGATGGAAACAGGTCAACGATTACTATTATAACAGAAAGATACTCACAACACTAGCCCCGCGGCCGGTCTGGCTCGCCATGCCGACCGGTATCTGAGGCGCGTTCGGATTGAGCGGCGAACTGTTGCCGGTGCCGGGAACTGAACCGCTGTTGGGCCTGAAGGAAACAATAGGAAGAGCTATGCTTACGCTGTAGGAAACCGTCTACTCTACAACCCCTTATTTTTCGATAAGGGAACGTAAAATTTGCCACTAACGTCCTTGCCTAGGACGTATTGTAAATTTCCCTCACCCGTATCTATTCGAACTAGCTCAATTTCTTGTAATACCTGACCGAGGTTGCAGTTCTATGCAGTTTTCAGTTATAGTGGTGTAGATGGAAATAAAGTCGTGGTAGCTCAGTGGGAGCACGCTCGCCTTATATTCGTGGAGTCGTGGGTTCGAACCAGTGAGTTCTTTGGAACGTACGTACGAATATACCATATACCGGTGAGGAAACCTGCATATTTCCGGAGAAGAAATTCGATGGCGTATGCGAATCCGGCAACCCGCACTGATGGATATGGCCTAATCACCCTCCGATGGTAAGCCGACAGCCCAGCAGCGAGATGTTTAAAGGCTGATGCAGCAGATGGAAATGTTGATTTGATATGAATAAGAACGGAAACAGTATCTACAGACAGAGCAGCTGCACCTCGTGACGCGTGCCGCGGTCAGTACGTAATGTTGCTCACTTGTCCTGGTGCTGTATGAGCAGGAAGCCGGTGTCGGGCAGCGCGGCGGGGTCGGCCGCCAGCCCCAGCAGGTCCACCTCGCACTCGTCCTCCGCCCAGCTGGCGCCGCCTCGCAGCAGCAGGGAGACGTCCATCTCCTGCACCTCGCGGGCCGTCGCCACGGCCAGCAGGCAGCCGCCGACCTGGCGGAATATTTATCTACGTCATAGACGCCAGAGGCCGCCTAGCTTACCTCAGCGGATAGAAACAATAGCGGTAGTTTCATTTATAGATTGCTATTATTTTTTAAATAAACGTATATCAGAACTATTTAAGATCTCGTCGAAGAACAACAAACCTAGTGGTAAAGCGCGAGTAGGTACGACAACTTTTTTTTATTTTAATTATGTTTATTACAGGTATAGAAAGACTCCTTGAAAAACAAAAAAAATTAGAGAAGTTATCGCAGAAATTTTACGGCCCGGGATTTAAACAGCCCTTGTTAGAACAAAACCATTTAAACAAAAAAAAAAAAATTCCAACAAGAACAACAGGCCGGTGGCCAGCTTTGTCTTCTTTATCAGTTCCACTTCACCAAATAATACTTTCTGAATGCAAATTCTCGACTCGTTGATGAAAATCGATACATGTATGGCCTATAATAAATATTGGTGGACGGTGGATCACATTATCAGAAGTGTATTTTGATAAAATGGGACCCATCAGGAAGTACATAATATATATTCTTTCAAATAAAAAAATAATTTTCCATATCGGTTTCTAAATGACGTAGTTCTGAGGTAAAACAAAAAAGAAAAAAAGAAAAGAGTTGACTTGAGTACCTCCTTCTTTTTTTTGGAAGTCGGTTAAAAACAGAGTCACAGGCATTGAACGTACCTTGTTGAGACAGAAGGCGGCGATAGAGTCCTGTTCCTTGTGTATGATGCGCACGGGGTTGTGCAGGTCGGTGTCGCGCGTGCGCTGCAGCGTGCGCACGTCCGCGCCGGGCACGCCGGCCCCCGCTGACGTCGACGCGGTGCGGCGCCTCGTGAACACAGCGCGGATGAACAGATCCTGCGATTTTTACACTCAGTTTAATCCCACTTCTAATGCGAGAATCAACCAAAGGTTAGAACAACAGTAAAACTGGATCTACGACCAAGATCTCAGATCAGAAAACAAGGGAGATAATGGTTTTCGACAATTATTGTTCGCGTTCGAATGACACTGAGTTTGTCCTATATATAATATTTTAGTGAAATGACAGATGTTTTAAGTTATTTACATTATCAGAGAGGCAGAGTCACGCTTATGATCTATTTGGAGGGAGTTCGTTGCTCCCCTACTCGCTTGCGTATGAACCCATTATATTTGTTATGTTATGGTTGACGTTGGAATGACTTATCCCCTAAGCTATAGAGCACGTCACCACATGGTGGAGATGCTGGGATACATTGTCGATCATATAGGTATTTTGGGTGAAAGAGCGTGTGCTCGTGGAACCTGGTTCCAGTAGGCTGCATATTCTGTCAGTTAGGATATCTTTCTGACAGAATATGAAGCATCCGTACGTAGCAAAACTCTGCTGGACCAGTTCCAGCTACGGTTTGCTTACGTGATCTCGTCACCAGTCTCCACACCAATGTTTCACAAAAAACCTGTGTGTAAAACGACAGGCTAAAACGAACCTGCACCTGTTCCTGTCGTACTAGAAAGCTCCAGAGCCGCCGGGCCGGCGCTGCGCTGAACAACACCGAGTTGAAGGGAGTGTTGTGCATTTCTAGCAAACATCTGGAAAAAAAGCAAATGCTGAGTCGATAATAGCTTAGTAGTTAAAGCGGTCGGACGCCACCGACCGAAAGGGCATTTCGGGAAAAGTTTAAGGCATGGGGACAGGTTAATTTGTAATGCTCGGTAAGTAGCTACAAACAAAAATTTTTTTTTTTGGAAGAACTAAACAAGAACAGTTTTTTTGTGCTCTAGTGCATAAAAGTAAACAGAACCTCTTTAAAATCGTTCAAAGAGTATCAGTTTGTAATATATTGCATATAGAAAGTTTGCTTGTTTTTAATTATACCCATAGATCAGGGTAATATTAAAGACCCAGACATAACATTTTGTCGAATTTCGCTGTGACATTGAGTGGCTTCTGTTTTTAAATTACGTTATATTTCAATTAAAAAGATTACTCACAACATCACTGTTTCATTTCCTCGCAATTAAAGTCAAAAGCCGATTGTATAACTCGTGCATAAAATCCATTTTACCCTCGACTTAAATAACTGCCTTCACCATCGGCTCGGTCTGATAAACGACTCGGTTAAAATGTATACCTGTATGCACTAGTTGTAAAATCTACCATTATCAATAGAATATATCGAAATATGACCAACATTTTATTATGCCGATTCGGAGAGTAGGATTCTTCGTAGTATTGTAATAGTATACCGGTATTTGTTGATGGGCGGGCCCTGCGTCACTTGTTCCGGGAAGCAGCCGGGGATGTAGTCGAGCGGCGCCGCGCGGGACTCCAGCGTCTCGGTCAGCTGTTGCTGCCACTGGTCCACGCGTCGCAGCGCGCCGTGCACCGTGGGACTCGTGGTGGCCAGTTCTAAAATTATTGTCGCATTTAAAAAAATCTGCTTACGCCACTGTCGCCGAGTTTTCGATTACGGCTTTGATTCCATGCAAATAGAATTTGTATTCATTAAGCTGATCCCAGACATGCGTCTATCGCCCCCAATATTCGCGCAACGAGGCGATAGGCGCATATCTGATTGGTGTCTGTCGCCTCATTGCGCAAATATTGGGGGCGATAGACGCATGTCCAGCTGGCTCGAAGTGTGTATAGGTTTTTCCCCATTAATTTGCGATTATTCTACATCTGTTCTGCGGCTGGTATCAGAATAAAAAAAAACCTTCGGTACTTATTGGATACAACATGTATGAAAAATGAAACAGCGGGTGTAAACAGAATCTACATTTTTCAAACTTTCCTTTCGAATATGAATACTTATTACTGCTTGTTGTTGTTATATTTTATTATTAATAGTTAAAAATTAAGGAATATTAATGCATGCTGTGCTTCCTTAGATATATAACGCATTTGTTTAAATTTAGTGTAAGATTATGGTGTTAGAATTAATGTTGTTATAAATGTGAAGCTTCAATAAATAAATAAATAAATTTATCTGTGTGGATTGTCGCACTGGTGGTAACGGTGCTAGGTATAACTAACACACCATCTGTGAATAAATAAAGTGCTCACCAGACATCTCGATGCCGGCAAGCTGCAAGAAGTGCTGCAGCTTGAGTTGCGCGAGGCGCAGCACGGCGACGCGCATCACGTACCAAGAATACGAATCTGGGTCCGAGTGCTCCGTGTTCGCGCCGCGGCGACGCTTCTCCGGCCTAAGGAACATCATCATCATCATCAGCCAGATGACGTACACTGCTGAACATAGGCGTTCCCCTTAGAGCACCACACTGAACGACTGTTTGCCATTTCCGGCCAGGTCGTCGGTCGACCTAGTGGGAGGCCTACCTACGCTGCTTCTTCCGGTTCGTGGTCGGCACTCAAGAACCTTTCTTCCTCATCGGTGATCGGTTTTGCTTCTTCAAGGAATGCTTCTTTAAAACTATAAAGACCTTCAAAATATAAGGGAGTTCTGTGAGACAACTAAAAAATTGTGATGGAAAGGCTGTCTTGAAAACCAATTTTGAAACTTCAATTTGAACTAACAACAGCGGTAGTTACATGTCTCGAGGACGAGGAAAGTTTGATTAGTTAATTCTTACTTGGTAGTGCTTGTGTCGAAGATGTCGTCATCATCGGGTTCGCTTTCGCTTTCCTCGGCATCCTCCGCACCGGATTCCGCCGAATCGTAGTCGTAATTTTCCGGATCTTGTTCCGCTGTCGGCTAAAATAAATTGATTGATTTTAATATTAAAAAAAAAAACTATTTTACATTGAGAATATTGTGATCCACGTACGAAACATTAGTTTTTACAAATAAGTTCATGTATGCATGTATTCATGTCCCGCGTTCCTTCGAGAAGTCGTCCAGGTTAACGCATGTCATGGGTCCGACCGTCTACAATCACCTGCCAGGTGACGTCACCGCAGCCATCAGTATGCACTCCTTTAAAAGCAAACTTAAAAAGTGTCTGATCGAACAATGCTTTTACGGCTTTGACGAATTTTATAAAATTGAAATTTAGTATTATGTACTTAAGGTACAACGTTTCGCTCATCGCGCGAAATTCAAATTTTCTTGCGTTTTTTGTCAATTACAGCTTAATTACTCACCGTGGATTTAAACCAATTTTGCGACAATAAATAAGTTGTTTTAAGAAATTACGGTAAAATGATCACCTAGATAACATTAGTTTAGCTACAAATCTCAATAAGCTGATTTTCATCTTGGTTTTTGGTTAATGAGAAATGTACTTATACTAGCTTTCAACTTGAATTTTTGATTGGTGTAATTTCTTGATACAATCTATTTATTATCGCAAAATTAGTTTTCATGAACCTACGATGAGTAATTAAGCTGTAATTGGCAAAAAACGCAAGAAAATTTGAATTTCACGGGCTGAGCGAAACGTTGCACCTTAACATTTATTATAAATTAATTTTTTTTTTTTTTTTAATGTACCCTAAGTTTTAAGTTGTCATGTAAATAGTACTTACGCAATAAATGAATATGAATATGTAAGTTTTTCATTTCGTATCCAGTACCTTAGTGAGAAGGAAGGTGAGTATACTACAGTGTGGCGGCACGAACTGTTCTCTGTAAGTGGGCCGGCCTTCTTGTATATTCTTGTGCGGTGCGGCCGGGCCTAGCCCCAGTAGGCGCATGTTTAACAGGGCTCGTTTTTCGCGTAGAGATGACCACACAGATGTGCCTTCAGGACGCTCCACAAGCTTGGGCTGGTGAAAAAAAAAACAAAATTAGGATACATGTTAGCGCAAACAATAGATTAGCAGAGCTCGAAAGCTCAGCTAAATAACGCGGATATAAATTTCAGGTAGTAACTACAATCTACCCATTAGGTTAGTCGCTTTTAGACAGCGCAAAGACATAACTTTGTCTCTTTTTTTTAATGCGGTTTGACTCAGTTTCACGTCAGGATCATTTCATTGTATCAGAAAAAAAAAAATCGGATCAGTAGAAGTATTTATAGTTTAACTGTAACTTCCACTGCTCCGTTTTTTTTTTCTTGCAATACAAATTTTATTTAAATTACTTCATTACAAGGATACATCAACTATTAAAGTATCCTTGTAATGAGATAATAAAAAAATATAACGCATTTTTTTGTATAAGACAATTTGCTAGACGCTAGTACAAAGTTATGTCATCGCGCTGTCAAAAACCGAATAGCATAATGGATAGATAATAATTGCAAGCAGCTCTTACTTGAGGCGGTGCCGGTGCTGTAGTCAGCAGCTTCCTGATCCCACCACCGAAGAGCCTCGAATGCGCCTTCCCATCCGCGACATGTGCCGCCAGTCGGTACAACAGATGCGCGTCTCTTGCCGCTAACGCCCAGCCTAATAACGCGAGGTAGACCGCACAAAACGCTTCAGCTAACAGCACGGGCAGGCGAGGCGCGTCGTCTTCTTCAGCCGCTCGTAATGCCAAGCCTCGGAGTGCTGATACACCTGAGGAACAGATATAAGGCACTAAAAGACTTATTTTCGGCACACAAAATAAAAAATAACATCCCGCCGTTTTGTATTATTTTCCAAAAATTGAGTTTTTTCGAGTTTTAACGTGTAATAGCAATGGATTATTATTCATTACGTGTTCGATAATGTGCATGAGTGCGGGAAAATCATATAAAGTTGTGAATCGTGTATTATTAAATTGTTGCCAAAACTCCTTGGAAGCTTTAAGTAAAGCATCCACCACTGAAGCATGACATGGACTGGACAGTGACAAAAAATATTGACTAAGACTACGAAATTGAAATGTTACGTAACTTGATACTGGCTAAATACACAACGTGTGGAACCAAAATATAAGATAAAAAAATGTTTCACTAAGGTGACATTCCGAAGTAGATGACGACCAAGGTGGCGAGATCGCGGTTTTAAGCGTATATTCGCCCATTCCGGTAGTAGCGCGCGCATCGGCGAGGTCGCATCGCGGCAGCTTAGTATCTCGGAATGATATACAGTGGTTTTTCACTTGCTTCTGCTCGCGACCCAGCCTGAATCCACCTTAATAATTGGAATGGAGAAAGTCAAATCAAATGAGAATATTTTCAAGATAAAAACCTTGAAAATTCAAAGTACACATTACAAATTCTAACCTGGCCATTTGTTAGGCGGAGTGCTGACCGACTGCTCCTCGGTGGAATGCCGCCGCGTGCGCGCGACCAATTGACTAGTACCGGGAGTTTCGGCTATTATTCTGGAAAATAATCAAGCCGTTAGACACATAATTTCACTCTCGCTGTGACGTAGCGTGATTATATAAATTTATCATCATAAAATTTGCAGACGTCTCTCATCTCTATGTGCTAGGATTTATTTGCCCGAGGAAAGTTGCTTTTTATACACAAGATATAATTTTCAAGTGCATTTTTTACTACTGTCTCTGAGCCAGTACTGTAAAAAAAATGTATTTTTTTTTATCGCAAATAGTTCCGCTTTTGTCCACCAACGCAACGCCTAGCTGTTAGTAAGCATAAATGTGAAGATGAAGTACGCAGACTTAGAAGTTACCTATTCAGCTAGGACCTATTCACCCTTGCCTTGAAAAACCTTAGATTATATCTCTCAAGAATTAAGGAAGCCGGCAGCTTATTCCACTCTTTGGCTGTCCGGTTTATACACGTTGATTCAAAACGTTTTGTACGTATCCAAGGGGAATTAAAATGGAATAAATTTTAGTGGGGCGTCTTTCTACTCGTCTTGTAGTAAAAGGGGGATGGTAGGATAAGGACCTCCGATGTACCTCTGATGCACATTCAAGAATTTAATGCATTTCCAAAAAACAATGTTGATTGAAGATGGTACCATGATTACAGCTTGGCTTGGCCGGGTATCGCGCTCTCCAATCGTAGCTTGATGGGCATGGAGGAGATTCTCCACATTAGCACAAAGACCTTCGATTCCAAACTTTTATAAGTACAGCGAGGGTGTACAACATTCTGCCAGAGTCTGTTCCCCGTAAAGTACAATATGGACAAACTTACAGTAAACAGGTTCCTCCTAGGTACACGTTCTAGATAGCAAGCCTATTTTGAGTTAAAAAAAAACATGTTTAGAATAGGATCCGAGGTTTTTTCTAAGACTCACCCGTCGTGATGGTGCGTGTGTTTCAAGCTGAATGTGTCAGAGTCACAGAGGCTCTGGTAGATGCAGGCGGAGAGTGCGACGGCTAGTTCTCGTAAGGTGTGCAGCAACCTAGTCGCGGAGCCGCCGGGGATGCCCAGCTCGCCTATAGTGCCGAGCATGTCGTGGGCTACAGCCTGGAAATAATGTTGTGAGGTATGTGACAATACCCTCGGAAATGCAGTTGGCCGTTGCAGTGTCAGTTATTACTATATTATTATCTTTTTAATAAAATAAAAAAAATCCTTGCTACCCGAACAACAGGACGTACAAGGCATCCAAGCAGCTAAACAATTACTTGCAGAAAGTTGGAGCTACAGACAGTCCCCTGCGCCGAGGCTTTCTGCAGGACAACGAGACCGGTTAGCATATTCTATTGGACTGCAAGGCCACAGAAGACATACGAATAAGGTCGGGACTCCTTCAAGAAATTCAACAAATTTCCAATAGTACAAAATCAGACGAAACAGGATTGCCAGCGACCAAAGATAGTGTTCCGTTATTTAAAGGAGCTCGGCTGATTTTGGGAAGGCTGGCAGGCAAAAGCTAGTTGCAGAAAAAATTACTGAAGCGTTGTCGTATATATAAGCAAATCTGTAAAGACTCACACATACAAACACCTTTCCAGGCGCTTCCAGCTGGAAAAGAATAATATTCCATACCTGCAAATGCCTGACCGGGTCGGCCACCACGGTGTTGTTAGTCGCCACAGCGGCCGCCAACAACGGCAGCGTCGTCGGGAACGGTAGCGGCGACAACAACTGTTGGTGTTGCTTATCCTGTCCCAACTCTTGTAAGAGTAAGACCAGTTCCATTCGGACTGACGCTAGGCCGCCGCCGCCGGCGCCGTGAAGCGAGCAGTACGATAGCAACGTGCGCAGGAGGGTCTCGTTGGCTGGAGGACAAATTGAAGGTTAGTATTGCTTTTGGTATTTTTTTACTAGTGTTTAGGTTTCCTTCAGGTCCTATTCAATAATAATACTTCTTTTTATTACACTGTTTGTTTATAATGTTTGCACGCTTGATTGATACTGTATTAATATTATATATTATAAAATACGCGGAGCGTATGTTGCTGGTTTGAGGTCTGAGACGAAAGAGACAGGATTTGGTATGTCAATACCAAACAACTTGTCAACTATACAGAGTAGGCTTCTTTATTATAATGGCTATATATATGGTATAATATGGCTCTTTATTATAACTAAAATTGGATTTACAAAAATGTAAACAGAAAAATAGATGGGCTGTAAAATTTAACGAGCTTCGACTCTATAAGCATGCTCGTGATCGGAGTTTTTTCCAAAATGATTTCTTTCTGAGGCCACTCGGGTTGAATGGCCTCTCAGATTTTAATTAGGCCCTAATAATAAAAGCCCATTGCACTTTCGGTACAGTCTGCTTTCGCTGCTTCGCTGTTGTAAAGTCGGTCAGGTAGCGGGGTTGGTGTTTTAAAATTCAAAATTTTCCTTCGTTTGACCATATGCTACCTGAAATTAAGCAATAACATGGTCTAGGATGGAGCACGAGAAGGTACCCGTCTACTCAAGATTTGAAGCCACCTTTCATATCTTTTTTTTCATACCTTTACTGATTTGATGTTTACTGTCTAAGTCAGGGATGGGGAAATAGATTTACTGGTGGGCCATATAAAATAATACAAACATCGCGGCGGGCCAATCTTTTTGTGCCTGTAAGTACTTGGTCCCTGTGAAAATGAAATTTTTATTTTTCATTAATTTTATCGTCGAAATTAATTGAAGTAATTCGTAAAATGCACTGTAGCAGTAATAGTTAAAACCTGCGGCAACACCAACAATAGTTAAAACCTAGAGAATTGTTTCTTGAGGGCCGTATTTTCACGTTTCTCAGAAAAGTGCAACAATATTGAAAGGTATGTATTAACTTCTCATTATGAACAGCTTTTACTAACGGAACGACAATGAAATCGCGATTTCTGGATTGCTCCCATAATTAAAGTTTTTGTAAGAGTACATACATACCTTCAATATTGTTGCACTTTTCAGTAACACCATGTATAGTAAACTGTTGCAAATCGCGGGTCGAATTTGGCCCGCGGGCCGCCATTTCTCCATCTCTGCTCTAAGTTATAAATTTACCTTTTAGCCATTTCTTTCTGCTGACAGCCCTCTGCACTTTAGCCTCGAAGTCCGCCTTCTCCCTGACCAACAGTTGGTGTAACGTCGGTCGGTCGGGCAGCGGCGGCGGCTCTGCCTCGGCGCAGATCAGCTCGCCGCCCGCGCCCTTGTCCGCGCCCGCGCCGCGCGTGCTCGCGTAGCCGCAGAGGCGACGCAGCGCTTCCACTTCGCGCTCGAGCCAGATGTACAGCTGGTAACGGAGGTGACCACCTAATACGAAAATTATACTCTTCAGACTATAGAAAAAGTATAGGTTGTAACGAAACGTTACATGTTTATTTAAAATAATATAAATAAACATCTTAAACTTAACATGTGGAGGGCACATGTTAAGTTAAGGATAAACGACTTTCATACAAAACTGTCGATGCCTTTTTAGGCGTCCTACTACGATTTTGAACTGGGCATGACTTAACATAGGTCTAATTTGGCCTCTAAGTATCGCAAAGTCGATAATTTAAAATGTTCATGGCTAGGAAATACCATCTTTCAACCCAATAATTACGACAAATTTTACGATTGTAGTGGTGTGTTCTTTACATGCGAATCATGCGATCATGGTGTGCGTGAAATATTGATGTGTGCGTGCGTCTTGCAAAAATCGTGTACACTGGTTGTGCCGCGCGCGCGTCACGCGGTTTACGCGACGTTGCCAGCTTGTCGGAGCGTGTGTGAGCGAGACTAGGTATTCTTGCCTCGCGGCTTAGTCCGCGCGCGGTCTTCGATAATTGCGACGTTGCGAGATTCGGTATCGGTGTGCAGTGCAGTGTTTGATTTGGTTACCTAATCTATCTATACCAATATTATAAAGAGGAAAGATTTGATTGTTTATTTATTTCATTGTTTGTTTGTTTGAATGGGCTCCAAAACTGCTGAACCGATTTGAAAAATTCTTTCGCTGTTGGGAAGCTTCACTATCCCCGGGTGACATAGGTTATATTATATTTTCAAAAAAATTAGGGATCCTTACTAAAACTCCAATAATGTAACCCAAGATGATGTATTTCGCGTGCACTGCGAAAACTATTCATGATGAAAGAATAGTCTATACCAATATAATAAAGAGGAAAGATTTGATTGTTTGTTTGTGTGCATTGAATGGGCTCCGAAACTGCTGAACCGATTTGGGAAATTCTTTCACTGTTGGGAAGCTACACTATCCCTATACTATACTATATTTTATTTAAAAAAAAATTGGGATCCTTACTAAAACTCGAATAATGTAACCCAAGATGTAAAAAAAATACCTAAAATATCCTTTACATCGCGTGCGTTGCGACAACTATTGATGATGATAGAATAATCTATCTATACCAATATTATAAAGAGGAAAGATTTGATTCTTTGTTTGTTTGTTTGTTTGCATTGAATGGGCTCCGAAACTGCTGAACGGATTTGAAAAATTGTTTCGCTGTTGGGTGGCTTTTCGGCTTTCTTAATTTTTTTTTTTTTTTTGTGACTTGACGCGGGTGGAGGGGTTTTCGTGTGTGTATTATGGTTTTTATTTTTTTGTTGGGTGCCCGTGCGAAGCCGGGGCGGGCTGCTAGTAACCTAATAATAACGTACATAATTATAATAGAATGCAGCAGACATCATCGTTGCGCTATAGACGCCATCAATATTCTGGCCAAAAATGAGCACGAAACGTGTTCGTGCTCGGCTGAAATATTATCATGGCGAAGGTGTTTCGTAAGTGCCTACCTACCTAATTTATAAATAAAAAATATAATTCGAGACTTCTTGCCCATTTTCATGGCGATGGGGGGATTTCTACCCTTCCAACTGCGATTTTCATGTACGGTCATAGATTTTAAGGATCATCATCATCATCATCATCAGCCTGTTTCCTATCGTACCGAGATTTCTTACCCATTTTTCATAGCAATGGGGGAAATTTCTACCCTTCCAACTGCGATTTTCATTTGCGGTCATAGATTTAAAATTCATCATCATCATGATCAGCACGCTTCCTAACGTATCGAGACTTCTTGCCCATTTTCATGGTGATGGGGGGATTTCTACCCGTCAAACTGCGACGTTCATTATCGGTCATAGATTTTAACCATAATCATCATCATCATTAGCCAAATTGCTACCGTATGGAGGTTTCTTACCCGTTTTCATCATGCTCCTCCTTTTTTTTTAACTTTACAAGTCGACCTAAACGATCCAGCCATACCCAACTGCAGGACCGCCCCGCGGGCCGCTCGCGGCCCGCGCAGCCTCGCGAAATATATATTTTGAGGACTTTGACATAGGTAACCATTTATACATTTTTAGGGTTCCGTAGTACTACAAGGAACCCTTATAAGTTTGTCATGTCCGTCTGTCTGTCTGTCTGTCCGTCTGTCTGTTTGAATCCTTTACAGCCCGCACCAGCTTCGCACGGGTGTTTGACGAGGGAATGAAAATTATAATGCACACGCAGAACCCTTCTATTTGCGTCAAGTTGCAGAAAAGAAGGAAGTGTAAGGAGGGCTGAAAGGCTGCCCAGCAGCGGGGGGATTTTTCGGGTCGATTCAGTGGTTTCGGAGCCTATTCAATGCGGGCAAACGGGCAGTCAAATCTGTCCTCTTTATAATATTTATTTTTGGTGTGACTAACTAATAACCTAAATGAAAAAATTCTGAAAAACTTCCTTCTTAGTGAAATAATAGTTTTTTTGTAAAAGGTGCCTATATAGGTATAGGAACCGATATAGGTAGGTGGTAAGGTGGTAGATAGAGGTATATGAAAATCTTGGATATTTCATGCTGCGCGATTGAAATATGTACATAATACTAATAATACCTACCTACCTACCAACCAACCAACCAACCAACCTACCTACCTACCTACCTACCTACCTATTAGTTAGTTAGTTAGTTTTGTGTGTGGTGTTTGTTGTGTTGTTTGATAACTTATTCTGTAAAAAAATAGCACAAAAGGAACAAAAATCTACAAAAACAGTAATTTTCAAATGAGGATTCGATCCGGGGACCTTCGTCTCATTGATACACACTACAAAACGAAGCATAATGAAAATCCGTCCACTCGACCGCTCGGCCAGTCGGTCTGATAGGTGGAATGCCGAAAATCGGGTACTCAATTTCGTATTTGCTTGTAACCGTTTTGAATTCGCATGTGATTCGGTCATAGATTTAAAATTCATCATCATCATCATCAGCCTGTTCCATATCGTACCGAGATTTCTTACCCATTACCCACGCCCCGCGGTTTCACCCGCGGTATAAACTCTGTAACGGCTGAACGGATTTGGATGAGATTTGGTATGGAGGCTACCATACCTAAATTTGGCTACCTCCATACCAAATTGCATTAGAATCCGTGCAGCTGTTACAGATTTGAACGGGAACAAACACACTTACATACTAACATACCTACTTACATACACACAAACTTTCGCATTTTGGTGTGACTAACTAATAACCCCATATCTAAAATTTGTTGGAATTCAGCATTTCTGAGTATGGGGCTCGGTGCGCGCTCCATCAGTGCTGCCAGGAAAAATAATGCAAAATTTCGGGAAAAAAATTCACCTCAATAATGATGATGAATGCATTTTTATGTATGATCTCGTTGCGCGCACGCTCACTGATCCCGGGAAAAATATTGAAAAAATTCTGAAAAACTTCCTTCTTAGTGAAATAATAGATTTTTTGTAAAAGGTGCCTATATAGGTATGGTACCTATATAGGTAGGTGGTAAGGTGGTAGATAGAGGTATATGAAAATCTTGAATATTTCGTGCTGCGCGATCAAAATATGCACATTATACTAATAATACCTACCTAGCCACCAACCAAGCAACAAACCTACCTACCTACGTACCTACCTATTAGTTAGTTTTGTGTGTTGTGTACACACAAAATAACAAATAACAAACAACAGTACCTACTATGGACTAAATGAATCTAACCCGGGTCTAAAATCCATATTTTTAGTCGCAGAATAATGTCTATCGACGCGGAAAACACAACATTTTTGGGTATTGCATATTTCATTAGGTTCATTTCATTAGGTATTAGGTATGTAAAATTCGAAATTAATTTGAAAAAAACCGAAAAAAAGTGGAAAATTTGTTCGGAAGGTACCAGACTCGGTGCCTTTAGAACCCCCGATATGGGGTTATTCCAGGGACCCAGTTATTCAATCGTCAAGCAGTAGTGTGCAAAACATCACTGTGTTCCGGATTGAAGGGCAATGTTTCCAGCGTAATTATTGGGCACAGAGATTTAACATCTAATATCTCAGAGTAATGAGCGCAGTGCATTGCCGCGCATGGTTTTGAGGTTCAAAATTCTGGGTGGCACTGAACTGTTATGAGCAAGCGTGAAGCTTAACATCAGCTGAGTGACTTGCTCGTCTCGTCACCAAATAACAAAAAAAAAAAACTTACATGCTTACACACTTACACACGAACTTTCGCATTTTAAATATTTGTGTGACAAAATTAGGTTTATGTAGATATATACTTTTATAAGTTTCGTTACTAATTTTGAATAAGTTTGTTTTTCAAGAAACCCACAGCAAAAATTAAAATAAATAGTATTCTCGAAATTAAATTATAAAAAATAATTCTACCTAATTTTAGGGGTTCGAACCCGGAACCTCACGAGCGCTACCTAATCAAACTGATGACTTCGGCCACGAAGACGATATTCAGAGCAACGAAATTTCGTATTTGCTTGTAACTGTTTTGAATTCGCATGTGTGCGTAATGTTCATGCGTGCATACAGGCGTTGAAGATTATTTGAATTTTCAGTCGAGTGCAGCTATTAATGGGCTCTATTATTTTTGAGATGTGTTTATAACAATAGTAAGAGGTCGCAAAGTGAATTAAAACTGGGGCAGATTACCTCAATTGAGTTTTCAACGACAGCGCCATCTCTTGGCGCCTACCTACCTAGCGGACTCAAACGAAGCACCTTAAGTTTAAGATGTTTATTTCTGAGCTAGTTTTACCAAACTAGCATTAATTTCTTTGATTCTATTTTAATTTTAACCTTTGTTTATTATTTGTAACGTAGATTCAACACAATCAAACTGTAAAAATTTACTCTCATTGGTGCTTTGCTAGGTGCGAGATAGCCAATAAGAACGCTCGGGCGCAGTCCCCGCGTTTTTGTCTATATATAATCTGTAGGACTTACCCACTTTATTCCACAGATTGATCGCACTAATATGCCATTTAATAAAGGACCAAATCTTACCATCAACTTCAAAGCCGGTCGCCAGCGTGCTCAACTCCTCCATCAATATCTTCAAGCAAGCGCCAAACTTCAACTGTTGCGCCATTATGTCGACAGATGGCGCTTCGTCGCTCTCCTTCTCTTTGTCCGGGAGACCGTTCACCAGAGGTTCTTCCCCGGATTTATCTATTTTCATTTCTAGAGGAGGCGTGGATGCTCCTGACTCGTCGGAACTGAAAGTTTGAAGAAATTTAGAGAAAGTTACATAATCTAATCCTTGTCCCACTTACGTGGGGTTTAGTTAACGGTTAATTTAATATTATTGGTCGAATGAGCGAAGTGAACGAATAGTCTCAGTAAAACTCGCAATTTGCTTTCATCTGTCCTTATGTTGGTACTCGTCTACAGGTCGTATTTTTCAACCAATCTGGACTAAGCTTGGTATACAGGTTCTAAAATTTCATAGAATTTTTTAGTCGTCGGCGATTTTTGATTGATGGGGTATTTCCCTCGAAAAGGGGGGAAGTTTGCTGGGGCATCATTTACCGTCTGATTTTGATAATATTTGGCATAAACATTCAGCACTTGATTCTAAACAAGAATTTTGGATATGAAACCAATCAATCAAAAATCGCCGACGACTAAAAAATTCTATGAAATTGTAAAAATGCGACTGTGCAAAAAAGTGTATGCTCGCGAGGTCTACTCTTCGCAGAGCTACTAGTCCTACTCCTTGTGTTGTATCCCCAGAACTGGGGATCATAAACTAACCAGAGTATCCATTACTTTGCTGCCTAGAGCTTGCCCCACACAGACGCTGCCTGCTGGGACGGTCAGCTATCCGATCATCGTGGCAGAAATAATTAAATCAAGGACGGTTGGGAGTCCACTGATCTCGCGCTCGTGTGGGGCAAGCTAAAGTTCATTTTAACTGCTGCGTATCTGGTTTGACGGGCGCTTTGAACAAGCTCTACACGTTCTCAAAAATAAAATTGTAAAACATCTAAATGCAAACAACACAAATCAATAATGTTCTGACTTTTTCTTTAATTGCGTGTCTATGTTATAAATTATGTATATATATATTTTTTTTTATACCACGCTTTTAGCGGTGAATGTTGTAAACATCTGTTACTGGTGTACATATCAGAACAGTATATGATTTAAAAAGTGTTACCCCATAGTTAATAATTAATATGTATACTGTTGGCGTTTCTTTAAATAAATAAATAAATAAGGCCTCCCTTGGTCTCCTGATGATCATTTTCACATCCCATTACTAAAACATATATTTTCCATCAATTAACTCCTAAGTTTTTCATCTAAGCTTCCACTTTACATCCTTCAGTCTTATCGAGTATAGTGCTCACTCTTTATCATCTTCATCGTTGCCCCAATCGAGCTGCAGATCGTCCGATTTCATGTTAGAGACTGGCGCTCCCCAGTCCAAATCCAACACTTCACTCTTAGGCTCGGCGACAGGCGCGCTCCAATCTAGCGATGATGCACCCCAATCCACTGAAGACGCGTCTTCTTCTGAAATATTTTACATATTACGAGGATGTTTCGAGAAAAAAATAGCGCTATACATTTTCGCACGCAGATGAATAGAGATGGCTTTAGCGCGCGCTAGTCAATAAATCAGATAATCGTTAATTACAACAAAACCAGGAATCAAATCAAAATTCTGTTCTATGCTATTCTACATAATAATTATTATTACAAACTTCACGCTCATGTTGGATGACTTGATGTTATGAGTATGTCAATGATAGACAATCTCTTGAGACTACATATTTTGAAGGTAGCTTGAAAGTAACTTATTAGCGGTCTATTCCTACTTACTAATCTGTTTTTCCATACTTTGTGTAGTTTTTAAACAAGATTTATATATCCATCATTCTCCGTCTCTGTCATTAAGCCAGGATAACAGAGACTAATAACAGAGATAGTGTAGTTCTCAAATTTGTTCTTTTCCGACCGGGTTCAGAATTCAGGGCTACAGAATGCAAAACCAAAACGCACAACAATAAAACAAAAGCACATCGACGTACAAACTGAGAAGGTGTCGTACTTTTGGCTGTGTCCTTCAGTTGTCCGGTATGCACGGCCTCCTGCGGCGACTCCGCTGTCGCTTTAGGGCGCTCGTCCCGCACTCGGGCTGGTAGCTTGGAGAGTACTTCTAGAGCTAGAGCGGGACAGCCGGCCTTGAAGTGCCCGTGCGCTGTTTGGAAGTAAAGGCGCCGCTCGAGGCGGGTGATGCCTTCCTCGTCCTCCTTTTGAAGAAGAGCTAGTGTGCCGCCCTAAACAAAACAATGAAAACTTGTTCAGTAAAGGCGAAATGTATGGTCTAAGTGCAGGGCGATTTACCAGTTACATTTTAAGTCTAAGCTATCACACTGATTAGTTACGTTACTAAAACCAGGCCAACCTCACTGCGAGCGCAAAGCGTAATGTTTTTGGGGTGTATGTAAATATGTTTGTGTGTTGCTATATTACTTCGTGTAGCCTGTGGTAATCGAACAAGCCGTTTATTGTTCGAATGTGACGAGTCAGGTTTCGTTGGATTAGTCTTTATGTCCTGAGTGACATAGGTTACATTTTGCAGTCGGGTATTTTATTTTTCTTTTACTAATATTACTTGTTAAGACTGCTCAAGAAGGAAGATAATGTTTTTGAGTTTTATGTAAGTATTTATGTTATTATGTATGTATATAGTAATAACTTAATAATAGCTAAAGTATGTATGTTTGTGTTCCTTACTAGTCTTCCTTCTGTAGCCTAAGCGGCTAGACAGATTTTGACGAGTAAGGTTTCGTTGGATTCGTCTTTACGTCCTGAGTGACATGGGCTACATTAAGTAGTCTGGTATATTGTTTTTCTTGTAATAATATTTAATGTAACCGCACCGCACTCGTGCGAAAATGGCGCTCACTCTCGCAACGCGTGTGATACGTCACACGCATCGTGCACCTGTAGGTAAAACATTATTTATGTAGTTTTAGTAACGTTGTTCGTAGCTAAAATGCGGCCGTTATGTGACCACCATATCCTAGGAAATCCAGGCAGTATATTGGGTGATGTTGGGTTTGTATACTAATACCAATTAAAGTTACGCTAGACTCTATTCTAAGCAAATTACCTGGCTGGGCAGATTGTTTCGCTTCAACCTCGGATGCGTCCTGAGATATACGTAGAAGTTGAACACACTCGGCATCGGGTCCGTGTTCTCCTTATTGTTTTCTCTAGACGCGTGTAACCTACACATAAAACATTTTGTTACTAATAAAAACCAAAAATGTCCATGTAAAAACCAAAGCGTGGTCGCATATAAAATGGTGAGAAATATAGGATCTCGATCTCAAAGGATACTGCCGAAACGCGTTACTCGTTTGACGACTTTACCACCTTGTAATCTCAATTCAATTTAATACAAATTTAATTTAGCCAATTTAATAGCATGTAACGATACGAGCTGGCCCTGCTACCTAAAATATCAGGTTAACTTACAATCAGTAAGGACCAGCTCTATCACAAGCTAAAAGAACAGAACGGTTACCTAACAAAATAAATTAAAATTAACACTGGTTTCAGAATAGTAATAAATATATTGAATAAAAGTTATAGTCCTGAGAGGTGGATGGCTATAAACACTGGGGTTGGCGAGTTCTGTCCAAGAACAGTTCCTATGGTCATTGAGTTTGATGGAGATATTAAAGGGATGTTTGAAACTGCTAATGTTAAAAATTATGGGTGGCGCTGATTTCTTATGGGCGGCAAGCGTGACGCTTACTATCAGGATAGCGACTTGGTCTTTTTACTAGTTGCCCAGACGAGCCCTAGAAAATATGGATAGTAACCACACTAATATTATAAATGCGAAAGTTTGTATGTAGGTAAGTATTTAAGTGTGTTTGTTCCCTTTCAAGTCTGTAACGGCTTAACGGATTTGAATGAAATTTGGTATGGAGGTAGCTTATACCCTGGATTACTGGATTAACATATATGTTACTTTTTATCCCGGAAAAAATATTCAGTTTCTGAAGAGTAGCGCGTGAAACTGCGGGGCGCAGCTATTGAAGTAATATATATAGTAGAGCATACCTTCCCGCCGGATTCAGCAGCGTGTCTAGCGCCGCTCCGTACCGTTTGAGCTCCCATAGTGCCATAGAACGCACGAATGGGTCAGGATGAGCTTGCTCCAAATCGATCTCGCCTTCCTCAGTTTCGGACCCACTGGAAATATATAATTGAATGTTTCTGATTGAAACGTGTTTTTTTTTTGCGTTTTTTTAAGACCAAAATAATCGAAGGTAGATCTCAACACCCTTATTTCGCACCGAGACGACCCGCATTCTTTAGTCAGCTCCTGACCACGACTATTGTAACGTGGCCAAAACTTCGAGGTATATAAATGAAAAATTGTTTTAGCGCGTTACGTGTTCAAATCTCGAAAGTTTAAAAGTTACACTGGAAATATGTCAGTTTAGTACGTTTCCGACAGTAAATGATCCTCCCAAGGTCAGGATATTGATGTGACGTGTAATAGAAAAGCTGGTGGAACATTAATGAAATAGCCTTGAACTTTTCGAAGTAAGCCAGGTCCGCTAAAAGCCATCGGTTCTAGCGGAGACTTGAATAGCGTAAATTATCGTGTGTTGTATAAGAGAGATTAGCGCGACACTAGACTTTAACGAAGGTAGTAAGTCCGAGTTGTTAAATAGTATGTTCGTATATATAGCCCGAGTGGCTAGCACTGATGTCAGAATTTTTAAGAAACCTGAAGGGTAGTTCTTAACTCACACTTACCCCAGTATTTCATCCATGAGCAATTTCTTCAAGCTAGGCGGCAGCACGCTGTCCGCTTCATACAATCGGGCTACTACCATTGCAAGTTGTAAATCTCCAAGGCGCGTGATGAGGACCTAAATGGTTATACTTTATCAGACCTACAGACTTCGAGGATATACTCTTTTCGAGGTCTTCTTTAAATTTAACGTCCGATGTTGAACGTCGGTCGCACGATTTTTTTATTATCCACAAGCGAATAATATAAACTTTATGGTTAAGTAATATGGATGAAAATAGGGATTTCGGTAGTGTGACTTTATCTCGTGATCTAATCAGATTTTCTATTGGTGATTTTTTTCATAAAGATGTAAACAGATATAAAAAGGCAATAAAGTCTCACCTCTAAAGCGTCCTTTAGCGCTCCCCCCAGTAGGAAGAAAGCTGCCGCGTGTTCAAACCGCTGTTTCCCGAGCAGCACGAACGCGTTTTTCAACGCAGCCTTACGCCACCGGTCCTCGGTGAAGTCGTTTGCGAAAAACTACAGCAAAAACCAGGCAATTCAAAGCGCGCACAGGATATTGAAGTTTAAAATTCTGGGTGGCGCTGCAATGTTATAGGCAGACAATATGACCCTTATCATAACGGAAACGAGTTACTGTTGAGACAAGGTGTATAAAAATAAAAACAACTGACTCAAGATGGAAAACAATATATCTTTGTATTCAAACCATTTTTTACCATTTGAGAATCATGATTTTTTTGTAACAGGTATGCCAGTAGCCCTAGGCCGTGCTCCCTCATTTTAAGGAGCTCGTCTGGTTTGGGTAGACTGGCAGAGGAGAAAATGTACAACATACTCCAAGCGGGAATTCAGTGCAGGGCCCTTATTTTGTAAGCCTGGTGGCGATGGTAATGCGAGTAAGTTGGCACGAGTGAGACGGCGCGCGATGACTCATCGCCACTAGAGTTACATAATAAGACCCCTGTAAAGTTATGTCCACCCGTTTTGTCCTCGAGTCAACATGACAAAGCTAGAATATGGATACATTCGTCTCGTTCTCGCGGGATAAATATGGTGGAAAATAAATTATCCCGGCGCGCGGCGCCCTGCTAGGCATGCTGGGTCTTATCAAAGTAGAATTAGAATGTTGTGTAGGCGAAAATCGGAATTTGAAACGAAATGATTCGGAGCTATAGATCCACGTACCGCAGTCATTTTCTCGTTGCAATTAGAGCGGAACAGACCCCACAGAAGCGTGCGTTTCTTCATGGCCAGGTAATAGAGTGCAGCGTCCATTGGATCTTGTTTGGCCTTGTACTCGGCGCGGGCGAGCTTCTCCACGCAAATCTTTAGTAGGTCTCCGCGGACCCACCATCCGACACCTTGGGAATGATTTAACTTATAGATGATCTAACATCAAATTCTAGCGCTGTCAAGAGATCTATTTTCAATACCAACATTTATCTGCAAAAATAATGTAACCGCATCAAATCTCCCTAATAGGCTTATTTAGCTTTTAGGAAAAATTTACTTCGGACATTATATTATATAATATAAAATCATCTCTTGTAGATTATAATAGAACAATGATGACGATAGAGAGAGAAATACCAAAAGTCTGAAATACCATATTTTTTTTACATCGAACTAGTCAAGCGTTTGACATCTATCTCACCTGATGGAAAGCGACGATGTGGCCGAAGATTCAAATAAAATTCAAAAAAAAGGGGGTGCGTTTAAAAAAATATTCATGCTAGAATTTGAATTGCAAAACGTCGAATTGATGTATGGCACCGCAGTATGAGCGTAATGGCGAACTGTATTACCTAACAGTACCCTGAAATATTTATTCTTGCTTCCATGTTTTATTGGGCCTTGGAAAAATTTCGTTATATCCCTGGCCTATATCGTTAACTTACGTAATCCTATCTTAACTTCCTAACTAATATTATAATTTAGAGGAATATAGCCGCAGTCGTATCAGGACCAATAAAGCTTCGAGTTATAAGAACGAACACGTTCATCTCGACGAAAACGAAAACGAAAACTTTGCTTGCGAGATTTAGAACTCCCTACATTACTACTGTCAGTCTATACAAAATGTCAAAAATGCACAAAAATGTCTACTAGCGAGTCTAGCAAACTAGCTTTGTATCTGTCTGGATATTTGTCGCGTTATCACGGCTAAACGGCTGAACGGATCTTGATTAAATAAGTCCACGCGAACGAAGTCGCGGGTAACAACTAGTGCTATCATAGTTATATACTTAAGCTATCACTTTGCGTAGCCCGGTATAAGCGCTAGCAGTTATTTGTGCTACTCGCAATGGAAGGACCCAGGGCCACACGGGCCTGGGTCGCATGTTCTTACGCCGTGGCGTTATGAAGCAAAAACCTCAGGTATCCAGGATCTGGTCATTAGTAAACTTGCCGAATTCTCTCATAGTAGACTTGGGCTGTCCATTCTTGTAGCGGTATAATGCTAGCAGATACCTGTGCGACTAGGAATGCAAGGCCCACAGTAGGTTGCTTGCCTTCCCATCCATTACGTTGTTTTGAAAAAACCCCAAGTTTCCAGGCTATCTGGTCATTATTAAACTTACCTAATTCTCTCATAGTGGCCCACTTGGGCTGTCCCTTTGCGTAGCCAGGTATGAGAGCTAGTAGTTGTTCATGTGACTCGGAATGGAAGGCCCACACGAGGTTGCATGTCCCCACGCCGTTACGTTGTAAGTTCGCGCGCTGGGCGAGCGGTAAGCAACGGAGAAGGTAGCCGTAGTGCTTCATCGCCAGCAGGAAGCGTAGACCGCAGTCATCAAGGGAATCTATGTTACCATGAAAAGTAGTATAAATTACAAACACTTCAAAATATCTTTTATTTTAAATATTTTATCGCAATTAGTACATATCAGAAGATTTTGTCGCGGTGCAATAGAGAAACTTGAATTTTTGTAGGTCGCCCATTTCTGGTGAATGTAATTTAGCATTTTGTATGGAACCAATAAATTAATAGAAATTAAATGCGCCTGGTTAGTGTTAGAAAAAGAGACGAACTTTACGAAGATAGTTGTTTAAAATCTGAAAAGCTGTGTTTGGATACCGATTCTAAACACACATTCATAATTATAGCTAAATCTTTCATACAACCTTCGCCTTCTTGTATGAAGAGTACCCTCTGTCTTCCACATACCCGGCAGTATTTCGCGCTGGCTGCCCTGTGTGACGTCAACACGAGCACTGTTCGCGAGTCTCTCGGAAGCATCAGCGTCGCACGTCGATACAGTATCGGCTAGCGCGAGTAAATGCATCTGGTCGAGCGAACTTAATCCGGGCAAGTGTGTGTGTGTCAGAAAACGAGATAAAATGCGACCTGAAAAAAATAATTGTAGTTACAACAACTTTATCAAGTGTTAAAGTTATCACACTCTAGAATGTTCTCTTGTTTTTAAATTATGTTAAATTTTGTGTGAACCATAAAGAGTTAAAGAGTTATGAGTTAAGAGTTATGGCCTGGCGTCACCAGGTAAAGTGTCTTATTGATGTTAACATAAAAAGGTAGATAAATAAAGTAAGATAAGTAAGATAGCTAGAATGGCAAGGCTTTCGAGGCTTATTGCCAATCGCCTAAGTTAATTCGTTTAGAGACGACATTTCGGATGCGACTTTAAAGTGACATATATCTCAATCAGGCTGCGAGTTTATACGTTACGTTACCTTGCCTAGGTCCAAAGTGTGAGAGCGGTTGTCTCTCAGGCATAGAAGATCTTCTGTTGAGGTTTTCTTCGTCGCCCAACAATATGGCGTCCAAATCGTCCTCTGGGTCTTGTATCGTGCCTTCGAATAGTTCGTTGTAATCCTGAAAATGTTCATGATTTAAAGATATTTCAATGTTTTTCTTTCCTTCCGTCACCCCAAACAGCGGATCGCTATCCAGGTGTGAAAATTACCTTAGCTTCCTGAATAGTGGACGGATGATGCGCGGACTCCTTGTCAGCGACCAGCAAAGTCCACAGAGGCAGCGGCGGAACCGAAGTGATCTCTGCGTAGTCTAACTGTACGTCTTCTGTTATCTACATTACAGATAAAAATCAATAAAGAAAACAACGGGGAGCTTGAACAGTTTAGTTGTAGCCTGCAAAAACGACAAATTTTCGTCCTAGCTCACAAAGAATGTCGTTATATCCTCTTTGATTCGCGGAAAATTTTCGACACCTTCGAACTTAAATCTGAAGCCTGTTCATGCCTTTTCTAGATTTATGTAAGATAGGATGGAAACGAGCTTCGAATGGATGTAATCGAAGAATCGAGCGATGAGCACTGGCCATTACTAATAAAAGATTTTGATTGTGGTTTGCAGGTGCAAATTTTATTAATAACAGTTAATTGCCGATTATATGCCGATGTATTAAATTAGAGTGAACGTGAATTGATAAGTGAAATTTGGATATCTACTTAATAGTAAGTAATTGCAACTTTAAATAACAAAAAGCTTTCAAAAATATATAACGGTAAATAAAATATCATAGTGTAAAATGTATAATGAATAGCAAGGTAGAGATAATTTGAATAATGACACCGTTTTAAAAGTAAAGTGAAACTATAATCATAAAGCAAAGTTACTGAAGTAGAAAACTGTTACAAAAATTTGTATAAAAAAATCTCTAGATTACATAAAATAAATTAAAATAGTGTAAATGAGTGTTGTAAAGCCCTGTATTCAAGGACAAAGGTCGAGTTACTCGTGTCGCCAAGCAAGCTCTTCCCAACCTCTCCCTTATCGAAATGTATGTATCCGAGAAACATGATAAGCGACTTTTATCTCTTAAGGCCTCAATTTCGACCTTAGCGAGCAGTTAAGTACAAGCGACGACAGCAGCTTCATTTGTATGGAATGGCCCCGCCATCCCATCATACCGCAGTTGGCAAAAACAGTTCCCTACAAATGAATGTGTTGCATCGCCCCGCCCCGCTACCCGCTGAAGTTGAACGAGCGGTCATATGAATACAGGGCTTGATTGTTACCTGTGCAACGCCATCTATCGGCGAGGCGGCGCCGGCCGCGAAGGACACGGATAGCGTTCGCGAGCGCGACCAGCCGCGCTGTAACAACGTGCCACATGCAAGCAACAACGAACCTCGCTCGCACAACTCGGACAAGGGTGCTCATTAAGTGGAGCTATTGTACAGAGAACACAGAAAGACAGGTACTAAGAACGCAAAATGCTGGTACATCACTACATGCGCAGTAATGTGTGCGCAAATTGGCTGTTTAGACGTAGGGCAAAGATCTGAAGTGGTTTGGTCGAGATTATTGATTTTACTCAGTCGCTCTGATTGGAAATGTCAGGAGAGTTAAAATGCCAAATAGAATCGTAACTGCGCCAGCGATGATAAGGGAAATCCTTACGCGGTTGAGAATTGAAGTCGTTCATTTGCGCAATTGAGGTTTTATGTACTAAGCTCATATAGACATGACAGTGTCCGATGCAATCCAGCGCATTTAAAATCTATAGCCTGTTGCGACACGGTCGTAAGTATACATGCAAGTATACGTGGCTGACGCAAGCATCGCTGCACAAGTAATGATGTACTCAAAGTTTTGCCATTAATTAGCTTCTGTTCCTGTGTACTCTGCGCTTCAGCTGCTCTAATTATTCGTCGTACACGTTTTTTCCTTGTCCGACTGTACTCCTTGTGAATATGGAAAGCTACGTCACAATACGATCGTCCCAACCCTTTATTCTATTCTATAGTGTCAACGATATTTTACTAAAGATATGGTTTTCCTTCAAATTGAGATTTGAATTCGGCTCAGCTGCAGTCTGTTTACAGTTCATTGTAATCTAGCAACCAAGTTCCGCCAAAGAGTGCGAAAGAAGATGCGAAAAGTAAGAGAGTAAAAGAGATAAGAGATATATACTATAATGAAATCTGTCTTAAAAGACAGATTTCGCGGGGAGATTTTAAAGGCGCTAAAACCGTATCTCGAGTAAAATATCATTGTATAGTTTTCTTATAGTGTATTTCAAACAAACTAAAACAATTTTCTGAAAGGTCTAGTGTGTGGTTCTAATCTAATAAAATAATCCATGCTAATTGAAACTGGTTATGTAAATAAAATACTTTTAATACCTATCTTATTAGTAATTATTCTTGCGTATCTAACCTAACCATTCCTAGACCTTACTTTTATGTTTATCTTGAAGGTTTTCGTTCAATTAAACTTGCTACAAATTTTGATATATTTTTCAATGCGGTCTAATAGACGAGGACAGTATGACTTTTAGTTGAGTTATATCTACAAAAACCTTTAAAAACGACATCGTATTGTGTAGTTTAAGATATTTAATGAGAAATCACTATTAGATAGTAGAGCATTCCCTTTGTGAAATATTAAAGGTAATGTAGTATTTCGAGCGAGCTTGGAAGAGCGGACGATATAAACATGCTAAATTACAATACGAACTCCATTAGCAGCAACAGTTCTGATGGTACGACTCAGAACGTAATCATCGCAAGGACAAGATAATGAAATTTTGATTGAATTTGAACCCTTTCACATATAACATAAGCTTCACTCATTTTCTTGTATCTGAAATCTGAAGATAGAAAATGAGCATGTGCACGATTAGTCGCGTGTTTTCTGTGCGCACAATGAATTGAACGACAAGACTTACATATAATAAAAAAAACAACAAGACATTCGCGACGACATAATATTTAGCCATATAAAAAGTAAACGCATACAGTCATTTAGTCAGATATTTCACATTGAAAATTGTATAGTACCAATCTTTAAACTTGGCAGTGCATAATTATTATTGTTTTATTATTTAACGGCGTGGTCGAGGATGGTAAACACACCTAGCCTCGAAAGGACTAGGTGAAGGCTAGATAATTATCTCTTATGAGGGCACTAATCCTGGTTCTCGCTATCTCGTTCACACTTTATCAACATTTTTTAATATAAAAATAGCAAAGAAATAAAAAAAAAAAAAAACTGGTTAATATCTTTAGAATATCATTGCCAATGTTTACTAACAGATTACATGTTGTTAATTTTTAATTTGACTAAGGAAAAGGAAACAGAAACATAAAAATGTTGTGTCTATCTCCTTCGCAGAAATAAAAAAAAAAAATTACATGAAAATTGTTATAAAACATTGGCAATGATATTGTAAAGATTATAACAAGATTAAAAACTGTTATTTTTATATTAAAAAATATTATAGTACCAATCTTTAAACTTGGCAGTGCATAATTATTATTGTTTTATTATTTAACGGCGTGGTCGAGGATGGTAAACACACCTAGCCTCGAAAGGACTAGGTGAAGGCTAGATAATTATCTCTTATGAGGGCACTAATCCTGGTTCTCGCTATCTCGTTCACACTTTATCAACATTTTTTAATATAAAAATAGCAGAGAAGAAATAAAAAAAAAAAAAAACTGGTTAATATCTTTAGAATATCATTGCCAATGTTTACTAACAGATTACATGTTGTTAATTTTTAATTTGACTAAGGAAAAGGAAACAGAAACATAAAAATGTTGTGTCTATCTTCTTCGCAGAAATAAAAAAAAAATATTACATGAAAATTGTTATAAAACATTGGCAATGATATTGTAAAGATTATAACAAGATTAAAAACTGTTATTTTTATATTAAAAAATATTGATAAACTGCGAACGAGATGCGAGAACCAGGTTTAACGCCCTAAGTAAGGCTGTCGGAACACACCGTTAGGTATTGGCGATAGATCTTCAACTTGAATTTTGAAACCCTACTACCATGATATGGTGTCCTCACGATGTTTTAATTAAAATTATATGCGTCTCAATTCACTTCAATTTGTAGGCGGGATGGAAATAAGTAACTGTATGCGATCACTCCATAGTAGACGAAACGATACCAGTATTTATAAAATACATAATTTACTGTACAACTTGTTTTACCTGTCTCGATAAGCTATCTTCGTCTCCTTGCGAACTGCGACCAGTGTAAGTACCGCCTATACACCTGATGACAAGTAAAATAAAGACATTATTAGTTTTTATTATATTATAATTATAGGTATAGAATAGTTAGCGTGGCCGCACATGAGGCAAAACATCAAATATCAACAATAATCAACCAATCACGGTTACCGTTATCAATTTCCGACCAATCAGGATGCATTAAAAACACAGATAGTAAAAAAAAAGTACCTGCCCTGAAAAAAACTGAAAATACGCTACGGGACAGAAATATTATAACCTTGTTCTTTTTTTCATGAGTAGTACTTAGTTTTCCCCGTCTATTGCTTTCTCTGTCAAATATGCGGGGAGAAAAAGTGTATGAAAATTCATTTTTAAATGAATTTTCATATGAAAGTGTATGAAAATTCATTTTTAAATGAATTTTCATACACTTTTTCTCCTCGTAAATGTTTTTGCCCGCTCAGAAACAAGAAAACAAAAGAGCGCAGTTTTTGGCTTCCAGACATACCTAACAAGATGTGCTAAAATGGCCTTCACCCATCGAATCTTCCCGCTGTTGAGTAGCTCCATGAGCTGCTTGGGATGATACTGAGGTAGCACCGGGCACGCCATCTGAGACGCCTCGAAAAGACCGTAGTCGGGCATGTAGTCTAGAAGCGGCTGGAACAACATTATCAACATTTAGGAGAAAAAGAAAAACTGAGATTCGATAAGTGGTAATACATGACAAGTATTTTTTTGATGTCTGAATTTTCTAGGAAAACAAGTTAGTCCTACAGTAGAGTGTAATCTTCCTCATGACCTGAAGGAAAAAAAAACGTTTTAGTTGTAACCTTGTCATAATCCATGCCAATATTGGAATGTCTCAATAATCCGCGAGTGATTTTCCAAAATTGTTTCCTTGTTGTATAACAGTTGTAATAGTTGTCTTTATTCAATTCAATTCATTTATTCGGACCCTGGGTTAGCACAACACTTGGTAACGTCAAATACACAGTTTTCATATGAAATATATTAAATATTAATTAAACATTATTATAGCGGCTTATTAGTCTGACGATAAAATTTTCGCCATGTTTTCGAGCGTTTTATCATAGTGTTTACCGATATAGTAATCGTTTACCGATGAATGCAAGAGTCGCAGAGCGCACTAGAATAACCACCCCCTTTTTTCCTTTTTTGGATGACAAAGCTTTGTCTCTAACGGCCTCTACAGCTATAACCGGACTTTGGCGAACGCAAAAGGCGTTTAGCCCTAAAACTATTTTTACGGCGCGAGGGTGACTAGCGCAAGGGCACCGAATGCGTTACGAACCTAGGCTTGGGCCGTCACCCGGGAGGGGGATATCAAACTGGCCCTGGCCCCCGGAAGGAGTGTGCCCTAGGGCCGTAGCGGTTTAGTTTGTGTCTGTTTGATTATTTGGAGAGAAACTAATCGTATTCGGACAGGTCCTGGGATTCTTCGACCACGCCGGCGAGGTCGGTGTATGATTGTGTGCCTTTGGTAACCGGCGCCTATAACAAATACTGAATATTTCCTGTTTGCGGGAGCTGTCGGATCGGATAACTGCCCTAGCTATTGAAGTTTGTATAGACGATATTACCTGTGGCTGATCGGGTTGCGTTTTGTTCCGTCTCCTTGCATCTCGCTCTAGCAGCTGCAAGTTGATAGAGGAAACGCGCTGTAAGTGCGGCGCCGATATTCTCAGATCGGAGTCGCGGAGCGCGCGCGATTCGCCGCCCTCCTCCATCTCCTGTACAATAAAACTTTGAAAATAAGGTGTCAAGGACCGAATTGTACATTAATAGGTAAAAAAAAATGAGAGGTAGTTCGAGTTTAAATTTTGCGAATGTAAACTGTAAATAAGCTTATGAGATTGTGGAAGTCGTCCCTCAAACAGTAACTGATATTTAAATATTTTTACGAAAAAAAGCATTTGACGGAAGCAGAAAATTGTTTAAATTTTATGTAATTTTGGTTTATATATATATATATATATATTAATATTTAAAGAAAAAAGATTTATCTACGCATATTTAAACAGGGAGTCATCCATACTGCCACATACAGAGGTAAGCTTGAGTACGAAAATGGACCAAGCATTCCTATCGTTAGGAGTGTCCGAGGTGTGGTATAGGTTAGATTAATTTTGTTTAAATACTTTTTGAAAAGTTAAAGATAAACAGTGTATCCGTTATTTCTATTGTACTAGACGGGATATTGCAGCGGCAAAAATATAACAGATCGGTTATTATAGATGAACTTTCAAACCCGGTCGGGTGTATCTCACGCAGGAAGAATAAAGATTTCCAGCAGGCCTAGTACGGGCGCCGGGATAAAATTTTGTCCACCATATTTATTCCGCGAGAATGAGACGGATGTATCCTTTTTCTATCTTTGTCACGTTGGCGCGATGACAAAACGGGTGGATATAACTTTATCCCGGCGCCCGTGCTAGGCCTACAGGTGCCCTTTTCTTTTTCCTCACCTGTCCTCCCATCTGTCCGGTCGCCATCTGGGGGTGCTCAGGCTTCCACTGCGAGTAAACGTGCATTTCCGAGTCCATCCCCACTACTAATATCCCGTCTCGGACCCAGGATATTTGCATCGGCAATGGCGGTAGCCCATCCGCGGTCTTGAGTTCTATACGACGCAGCTGCATCCATCGGATCTCTTCGACGAATAATGGTGCGGCGAGGGAAGACGCCTTGCGGAGGATCGGACGGTTGTTGTTAATGGACTCTTTCATTGCCTGAGGAAAAAAGCAGTGGATTAATAACTGTTCATGAGCTAAGCAGTTATTAGAAAATCTAGTCGTATTACGACGCACTAGTACGATACGATTTAAAACCTTGTGGCTTAGAGTTAACGCTGAGGTTGCTAACAGATCGGTGTAGATAGCAATACATGCCAATTTTTTATAAGTATTATTTATTGAAAATTATATACCATAAGAGCATGGCAGTGATAGAAATGAATTTTAATGCAAACAATATTTTATGTAGTGTCATAATTCCGGGAAGAAACAGGACAATACATTTGTATGGAATATTACCATATGTAGTTACCTCTTAACACTGTTTATTTATGCCAGGTGCAAACGTTTTAAAACCTTATAAATACTTGATTAACCTTCAGATTGGCCTGTGCGAGGTCGCTAGAGACGGGCGTAAACAGTAACACGCGTGAGCCGACGGCCACGGTGAGAATGTGTGATCCGTCTTCTTTGGACACCCAGTCCAGTTGCACGAGATGCTTCTGTGTCAGTGGACACGTGTTCCCATTCTCCATTATGCTCCTAGAACCAAATCTATATTAGTCTAAGGATAGATAACCAAGTCCTAATACAAAACTGAACAGAAAGCTAGCTAGCTAGTAAGCAAGACAAGACGTTCTCCGTATATTCTGTTCATCCTTGCCTGACAAAAAAGGTAAACAACCAAAGCCATAGACAAGATTTGTGATGAGGAATGAACGACAAGTAGATATAAAGTGAAATCGTTTTTAAAATAAGTTGATAAGTACATACCGAGGTTTTTGGCGGGAACGTGAAGAAATCATGTCGCGTCATTTTATTATTTTCCAAAACTTGTGTTATTTCGAGTGTTAATGTGTAAAACAGTGAATTTTTACCCGTTAAGTGTTCGTGAACATGCACGAGTGTTGGTGAATGGTATAATGTCGTGAAACGTGAATTTTCGTGTTGTTTTCAAAACTCCATAGAAGGCTCTAGTAAAATTTTCACCACTTTACTGGGGCATGACTTGGACTTGACCGTGACTTGCTTTGCTCGCCTTTGACTATGACTATGACTTATTTGACAAAATTCACCATAACTTGAAAAAATATGAGTATACTTGACACTGGCAAATGCATAAGACGTGCGACGCCATAATCCTCTTAGGAGGAAAGAGAAAAAAAAAAAAAATACATACCAATGACTACATTAATTTCCATAGTTCACTCAATCCGTTCATTCTTTAGTTGCTATTCCTATCACTAAAATCCATAGACTGTAGAGGAGTCTAACCGCAAAATACGATCAGATTGTTTTGTGTTGTTTTCGTATTTATGCAAAATATAGTAAAATTATGATGAATTTCGTTGATGTTTTCATGTTTTTTAAGTAATCAGGAACTATAGTGCGTGCCTAGGTTGTGTGATTTCTATGTGAAAACGGTAATTTTGTGAGAAAGAGAAATTTGTCTACCTTTTTTGTCAGGCAAGGATTAACAGACTTTGGAAGAAAACTTTACCTGCGTAACGACTGCAAAGTACTGAACGAGGGAACGGCGAGAAGACCCGCTGACTTCCCCGTATCGGCCTCGCCGTTACGGTTGTTGCGGCTCTCGTCTGACGATAGAGTTTGCAGTACCTGATAACAACACTCTGGGTTATTTAATAACCTAAATATACGGTAGAAGAAAATAAGAGAATTACTAAAAGATTCGTTGAGACGAAATTATGTATAATATTAATTCCAGCGTATTACCAATATTTAAAGCGAAATAAAATATAACATGGTGACGAGAGCAGTGCATTGTCGCGCATGGTTTTGAACTGTTGAAGTTCGAAATGATGGGTTGCACTGAACTGATATGGACAAGCGTGACGTTTAACATCAGGTTATAAAAGCGACTTGCTCGTCTCGTTATTCGTTACCATAAAAATAAATAAATTGCAAAGTAAAAGCGAAAAAGACATTGAAATGCGTATCTTGATATATGCGGAGCAGGATTTCAGAATATGTGGAACAAACATTTTCATTTCGATATCTACATTGCTCACATTTTATTTATTTTTGTACTGCCGTTGTCGCAACGTATCATGTGCATGGATCCTTAATCCAGCTAAAAATCATACTATTAGGTACACCAGAATAGCGCACCAATAAAAATCTATGGATTTCTACTTTGACATATTTGCAACACTAAACTCGTCAAAATCGTATATTTTTTATGTCATTCGATTCTGATCGACCTTATAGCAACATTGTGAACACAAACCTGATTTATCCTCTGTTTCTTAGCTATAAATGAAGTATCGTGGAGGTACGACAAATCTATCTGCGTATCGGCGCAAACCCCGACTCGAGGCAGGCTGACATTTCTCAAGGGTATCGTGTCTTCAAGCAGCCATTCAGCGCCGCCGGTGCTTTCACATTCGTAAACGCAAACGCACAAGTTGACGAAACGCGCGTCCGGGCTTATGTTGTTGGTGGAGGCGCTAGCGCCTTTAGGGCGCGTGAACGAACGCCCGCATTTGTACGCGCAAGCGATGCGGCCCGAGTAAGCCGCGCTTATGTGAAGCGGTTGGCCTGAAATATTGCGATAGATCCATTTCAGTACGAAACGTTAAGAGGTAAATGCGACCGTCAATTCTATACTTTAACGTCTCCTGTTTCCTCCCCGAATAATGACAGAAAAGATTTTCAGGGAGGAAACAGGAAAATACGTTTGTACGGAATAGACGGTTACATAGTTACCTCTAAACACTCGTGTCTTAAGTGTATGTTTCACATATGCTAAGCTTTTGAGTTGGTCTGAAATGGACGGCCGAATAACACATTTAGCAATACAACATACAGGACACTTTAAACATCGGTGAGCAGCGATTTTGCAACTATCGGGCTTAGGCAATTCACTTAGTTGGATCTCTGTATCGGCCTGTGGTTGCATCTAAAAGTGGAATCACAGTCTGCATATATGTGGAATCACAGTCTGTATCTAAATGTGGAATCCCAGTCTGCATCTAAGCGTGGAATCCCTGTCTGCATCTAAATGTGGAATCCCAGTCTTCATCTAAATGTGGATTCACAGTCTGCATCTAAACATGGAATCAAAGTCCTCGTGCAGTCGCTGCATTCAGATGCCGAAACGATAGTAGATTGACGAACAAATAAGGTTCATTATAACTAAACGATCGCTAATGTTTAAAGTATCGTTGGTGCTGTCCCTAAAAGACATAACAGATAGTCCTTATAAATTGATGTGATACGAGTATCGTATTGGACTGTACCACTATTTTAGCAGAAATGAAATAAAATATTAATTGGTAGCGAAGCTACATATCAGTCAGAAACAATCAGGTCAGTTCGATGAAAGCTGCAAGCTAAAAATTTTAACACAATCAGCGAGTCAGAAATAATCTTGATACCTGGAATGTCGATAGTAGATTCTTGATCCTTGTTCATCATCTCCCACTCGTTCCACGTGTATTCTATTTCACTGTTATCCTTTTTGGTTACATTGCATTTCCAGAATCTTAAAGTGCTGTCCGAGCAGGCTGTTGCCAAAATGTAGGGTGCTAGACAAGCTGGGTAGATGGATGCGGAGCTGAGGTGGCCGGCGGCGGGCGTCGCGTGGATTACATCTACGCCGTCGGGTAGGGCTAGGGGACATTCGCACACCTAAAACAAAATAAACAAATCACCTCAACAAGAAACAAGAACAACAGGAAACTTTATGTTGAAGTTATTGAATTTATTCATATCAACGCATAAGCATTGCCATTCAGCGCGGTAACGCCACCAGCATGCTGAACGTTGATAAATGCTAGCAAATAAAGGCCGGTAAAAAAAAAAACTTTAAAACATCAGTTTCGGAGATTGAAGGGCTAGCCGCAGTCTAATACCATCGGGAATACCCAAAGCCTTACTTAGCCCATTGGTTGAGTTAGGACTTCTCGTACGCTTTACGCTCATGTAGGTATTAATAGCGGGTCCTTACACTTCAGTATGCGGGTGTGCAATAAAAATAATTAGGTACCTTCTTAGTGGTGATGGCAAGATGCGAATTGGGCGGCGGCGGCGGTGCGGCGCGTTCATTGTCCATAGAAACAGAGTTTTTGCGAGATTCCAAGCCCTCGTCCTCTTGTACTAGAGCACTGTCCGGGACGTACATCATGCTGTTTGTAAGATCCTCTGAAAAGGAAGGGTACGTTGTAACTAGGTGTTTGGTGAGTTTCAGGACACGACGTAGCTGTCCCGGGAGGAACTGAAGTGCGGTGCTGAGGGCTACGGTGCGTTCCCTTGCAGATCCCGGAGTGCTCTCTCTGCCAAGGCAGGCCACCAGAGGGTTATAGTGACTTGGGTATAATCCCACATAATCCAGCTGCACCCCAAAGCAATAGAGTATTTTGTGAAGATATCGAATTGGTATAAAAAATATTGGTGAGTTTCTATAGCCTGAGTGGGCAGCGCTAAAAAATATATTAGGAAACTAAACTATACATTAGTCGAGTTGTAACCAAAACTGAGATTCACGTAAAAAAAAAAATAACGCTTCTATTAAGATTATTTATTTTAATTCATCATTGATGAAAACATTTATCTGGGGCCTCCTGCTCATAACGCAGACATGCTACCAAAGGCCAGAAGGTTTTTGGCGGGAACGTGAAGAAGTCATGTCGCGTCATTATATTATTTTCCAAAACTTGTGTTATTTCGAGTGTTAATGTGTAAAAATTGTGGATTTTTATTCATTAAGTGTTCGTGACCGCGCATGAGTGTTGGTGAATGGTATAATGTCGTGAAACGTGAATTTTCGTGTTGTTTCCAAAACTCCATTGAAACCCTTAGTAAAGTCTCCACTTCTTTACTGGGGTGTGACTTGGACTTGACCGAGACTTACTTTACTTGACTTAGACTATGACTGAGACTTGTTTTAATTGTGAAATACTTTTCTTCACTGCAAATATTACAAAACTTGACACTGGCTAAATACACAACGTGTGAAGCCAAAATTTAAGAGAAAAAAAAAAAAAAAAGGCCAGATGGGCCGTCAAAAGAACCAAAATGGTATATTTTTTCTAGTTTTGATAAGGATTAAAATGTTATTTCAAAAGAAAAAAAATGTACCACATTCGTAGTCACCACCTGTTTGATAGGTTTGAGACGTGCTGCAATATAGGTAACGTTATATCAAATTTAGTGTAACTTCGGATTTGGGGTCGATATGTAGGATAATTTTCTAAAATTATATAAATCTGACGGAGCTGAAATGAACTGGGTTTCTATCAACTACAAAATAAAACTTACCGTTAGGATCAGCCTGTGAAGAGACGGTCAACCGCCACATATGCACAGTGGAGCCTCCGTCAGTCCTTTCCAGCACGACGATATAAAAGGGCTCGTTGAAAATAGCCGATTTGCGAAGGTCAACTATAGCTTCGAGTCCAGCTTCGGTGATGGTATTGACGTCACACGCATCCACGCCCGAGTCTGTGCTTTCGGAGTCAGGCGGTGTTCTCTCACCTGAAATTAAAATGAGACTATTTTTAGAGGTATTATCCGAACTAATATTATAATTCAGAGGAATATAGCCGCAGTCGTATCAAGACAAATAAAGCTTCGAGGTATAAAAATGTATACGTTTATCTCGAGAAAAAAACTTCGCTTGCGCGTTCTGGAACTCATATATACATTACAGTGTAGGGAGTTACAACAGTATAACAGTTCAGTAAATACAAAACGTAAAAAAATGCTAAAAATGGATCAACGTCATCTAGTCAACTATGGGAAGTAAGTATGAACTGAACGGATCTTGATAAAAATTTATACGGAGTATATCGTATATATATATGTATATATATACAGTACCAGTGATGAGTCATTAGTATAACAATGATGATTTGGTTTTGTGCCAGTGAAGAGTTGCTACAGTATCTTATCCACCGTCATCCTTGACGTATATATATGCCAATGGTGAACCCGTCTATCAACAGTCCTGAGCACGGATGTAGTTCGCAAGTACAAATTTTGTGTTAAATGTGCTAAAGTATCAGTGATGAGTTATTACAGTAACATCATCATCATTATCAACAGCCAGAAGACTTCCACTGCTGAAAAATTGCTTTCCCCTTACAGCGCCACAACTGAACGACAATCTGCCATTTGCATCCACAATAACAGTGATGAATTATTACAGTACCAGTGATGGGTTGCTACAGTACAGGTAATGAGTTGCTCCTGGAACATGAGTCAGCCGCATATTGTTCCAGTCGAGTTTTGTCACCTATGCCGTGCAGCTGTATGATGACCCCGGAACGAGCAGTCGATTTTTGTAATACCTATCAACCGACGAATACTAGAGAGATAGCTAAATTACCAGTAATGAATAGCTACATTACCGGTGATGAGTTGTTCCTGGAACACGTGTAGCATTTGCGTATTGTGCCAGTCGTGGGTCGCATCTGCGATTGCATGTAGCTGAATGATGGCGCCGGGACGAGCTGTCGACTGTTGAGATACGATGCTAATCCGCTCGTGTAACGGCACGCCGCCGCTCTCTGACAGTGTAGAATCGGATGACATTGACAAAGTATCGTGCGCGTGCTGAAAAAAAAACCTGTCTTTATTTAAGTTGCAGTAAGAACGCGAAAACGTTAGTCATTTATTGTATTCTAGTTTGCGATAACATAAGTGGAAGAAGAGAGGTATTATAATACCATTGTCCAGAAATTCATTTACAGCATTTGAATGAAAACGGTTAAAAACTAACAAAACAGACAAAGGCCAAGAATACAAGCAAACGTTTTTTGCACCATCGCGTTGCTTATATCTGTTTACCCCGTAAAGTACGCCATGTAAACCCATCTTTACATTTGTACCAATTGTTTACGCCCACTGAGCTCGCAATGTAGCCATCTGTCCCTGTCACTTGCATTCAAAAGTACAAAAGAGAGAACGCGATATTAACTCTGTTCCGCGGATAGAGTAATAATCCTACTTACAACTTTATGACAACTGTCCGAAGTAGCGATCTCCGCTGTCAATGTCCTCGTATGGATAACGGCTTGAAAGAAGCGAAGGCTTCGAAGCGAAGCATGCCCATATTTGGATTTAATTACCTATATGTTGTGTAATTTTCGTTAATTTTAGTTAACATCTTTAGCTCCATACTTACATCTTTATGCCGCCTTTCCGATGTAGCTATTTCCGCCAGTAACGTCCTCGCGTCGATAACGGCTTGGAACACGCGCAGGCTTTCTCCATCGCTCGCCACGAAGCATGCGGATGGAGAGTTGGAGAGGTTGCCTAGTGTTGTGCTGGATTTCAATTGAACTTTTTATTGTTATATATCGAGCATTAAAATATATCTTATAGTAAGGTGCACTTTATTGACTACTGATGAGTACGATGCACTGTGTGATGTGTGTTCTTAAATGTGTGAGAGAGAGTATGTTTAAGTTGGTGACTTTAATAGCCATCAATTTTGGAGTATCGCGATTGTCACAA